>CM070874.1:156515796-157715796 GCA_036365515.1 Torymus aiolomorphi | reverse complement strand
AAAAAATACATTATCAAAACCTGCCTGAAAATAGTAAAACAATGATTAGAGATCTAGTATTGAAAAATAAAGATATATTTTGGCTAGAGGGAAATAGTTTAGGATCATGTAATGTAGAACAACATGAAATAAACTTAACCGATTATAAACCCGTATATGGGCATATTTCTAGAACTTTTAATTTCGATGATGGTGTGTGGTTTCACACATCCAAAATGAAAAATTTAATAATTTAAGGCAATAATTTATTAGATAATATCATTTTCTGACAGTTACTCTAGTGTCTTCATCAATTAAAACCTATACCCGATTGTTTCGAACACCAAAACTCGTGAAAAACCGATAAGCCGATGTGATGATAACATTTTTTTTTTCTTCTAGTTACTGTAACATTTTCATATTAGCAATTAGGAAAGCTCATATAGATAAGTGTATCACGCACAGTAAAAATGCAAAAAATTATTAAAACAGTGATGGCATGATTTACGAAATTCATCTTGATTTTATCTTTTTTCCTATAACTTTTTCAACAATCTTTTAATCAAGTCAATCGTAGAGTAGCGCATTCTACACACAATAATCTATAAAATAACACGATAATAGGAGGTATGCCTCTAATAGAAAAAAAAATTATAAGCAGTTGAAATTCGGTTGCTGAAAAGAAACTCAAACAAAAAAATCACTATTTTAACTGGCACACTTATTGGTTAATGATTATCGGATTCTGAATAATGGTGAACTACACTAATTGGTATAAGTAATGTCACTGTCACTCCGTTAACAGTATATATACGTGAAATTCTACCGAAATAGACAAAAAAGGGTATAAAAAATATTAAAACAAAAATAATTTCGGGCACACCTACCACACCAGATTTTTTCGGTTCTTTGGAGGTCCCAAAACATGAAAAAATTGCTGAATACTCATTATACTTTGCCAAGCTTTTTTTGCTAACGAAATCAATTTTTCTTCTGGAAATTTTGACATGAGAAAAATGGGCGAAAAGTAGTCATTGATGATGAACCAATAACAAGCTATTGAAGAGGCCAAACCAAACTTTACAAAAAATCGATTAAAGTTGAAGAACGGAGCTTCAATTTTCAGATGTGAATCTTTAAAATTGGTCGATTCTGTGCAAAGCTATGTGAATTTGAAAAATTTGAAGAATTACGTGGGTTTGAAAACAATCGCTTATTTTTGTCATTTTTCACCGTTTTCAAACTCACGTAGCTTTGCATAGAATCGGAGGATTTTAACGATTCTCATTTCAAATTAAAGCTCTATTCTTCAACTCTAATCACTTTTTCGTGGAATTTGGGTTGGCCTCTTCAATCGTTTGCTATTGTTTAATCATTAATGACTACTTTTTGTCCATGTTTCCCATGTTAAATTTCCATATGAAAAATTGATTTCGTCGGCAAAAAAGCTTGGCAACGGATAATGAGTGTTCACTAATTTTCTCATGTTCTGGAACCCCCAAAGAACCGAAAAAATATGGTGTGGTAGGTGTTCTCTAAAAAATTTTTTAATTTTTTTTTGTTGATAAAAATGTTTATTTCTTATGTTGTAAAGAATCGTCAAATTTTAGTTTACAAATCGTTAAATTTGTATTAATATTTTTCATTATTAATTAAATGTTTATAGAAAAAATAAATCTTTTTTATGAATAACGTATAGTGTATTATTCTTGAAATTACACCTTATAAAATATTTAAAAAAAATTTTTTTTAAATTGAATATTATATTTTTTAACACTCCGTGCGCAAAGCTCATTTTCGCATACGCTCTGATAAAAAAGTATGCGCTAAATTAAGCTCTTCACACGTCGTCAAAAAAATTGTGTTACCCTCGTTTCGCTCGGGCGCAAACGTCCACACGGGGATAAAATCAATTTTTGCACTTGTATCGAAAATAACTATATCAATCTTTATATGGATAGAGCATTTTATAGCATGGTGTGACCTAAATCCGCGCTTCACGTCTATTCGTACCTTAAGCACTCCATTATTGTACCGTGCGGTAATGCCCGAGCGTAGCTAGCAGCGGATTTAGGTAAACGTGCTATAAAATATGTTACGACTCTAGTGCCTTCAGTGGCCCACTACACGACGTGAATTATCACCCTCGCTACAGTTGGGCGCTAATTTCACGCCGTGCAATAATGGGCCACTTGATTTTTCGATACTAGTACGATAAAAATGACTCTTGCGCGACAATCACACTCATGTAAGAAACATTTTTATCGCGTGTATCGAAGATTATTTTTTTGACACTCCGTATATGAAGTGCCATTTGTACGCATGCTTGAAATATACACGTATAAAAGTGGCACTTTGTGCTCGGAGTGTCGAAAGCTACTATTATTGAATGGAAGTATATTTTATATACGTTGAAAACATTTTTCCATAGTTTATATTTTGAGAAACCACCATCACGTATTAACGAGTTTTAAAAATGAGTCACCATAGTTTTTTCGTATGTTTTATAACTAAAGAAAACCGATTATATTGATTACGAAGATGTGCCCCCAAATTTTTAAAATCTTTGTCGATTCGTCGAAATTAAAAAGTTCTAGAGATATGCCCATATGTGAAACAATTTCCTTTACCACAAATTAAAAGAAATTGCGATAAAGAAAACTCAAAAATTAATAACAAATAATTTAGTAAGACATTCAAAAAGTGCTTTTAATGCTCGAGCGTGGATTGTAGCAAAAAAACAGTTAGCGGACAGACAAAATCCGTTTTTTATTACAGTTATAGAAAACTAAACAAAAAAGCAGTTCCAGATCCATATTTACTTTCAAATATCACAGAAATATTTGATCAATTAGGAAAAACCAAATTCTATGACGTTAGAGATTTAAAATCGGATTTTCACGAAATTCCTATGAAACCAGGTGATATACACAAAACAGCATTTAGCATAAATCCATTGGGCTTTGAATTTCGCGTATTGTCTTTTGGATTGAGAAACTCACTACGTACATTTCAAAGGGTTCTGAATAAAGTTTTAGGCGATTAGATCGGTAAAATTTGCTTTGTGTTTATAGACGACATAACTATTTTTGGAGAAAATATAAAAGAAGCAAATGACAGATTTAATATGGTCGTCCAAAGGTTAAGAAAAGCTAATTTAAAACTCGAACCGAAGAAATGTGAATTTCTTAGACAAGAAGTGTGTTATTTAGGACATATTATAAGCGAACATGGAATTAAGCACGATCCAAAAAAAAATCGAAGCAGTAAAAAAATTTACAATACCCAAAAACGTTAAAAACATTAGAGAATTTTTAGGATTAAACAATTATTATAGAAAATTTATTAAAAATTATGCAAAACATTACAAAACCATTAAATAAATTATTAGAAAAAGATATCAAATTTAATTGGGGAGAAGAAAAAGAAAAGTCGCCGTTGTAGAATTAGCTGTAGGTCGGCAGGAAGCACCGCGGCAAAAGTTCCGAACAAGCGCGCCCGGCTTCTATTGTAGAAAAACCAAGTCGCTTTCTACTAGTAGGCCAGTCAAATTAGTTTTTTGTTGTAACTTAAATGTAAGCCGACTTTTTCATGCGGATTATGGTTGGGAGGATCATAAGGAACAATAATCCAATAAGGGAGCATAAAAATTTGTATGGAAACCATTTTTAATTAACAAATAAATGCTCGAAAAAACAGTTTTTTGACTGGTACAAAAAAATTATTAACTTTACAAAAAAAAGGTTCAAACAAAGTTTATAGGTATTGAAAATACCTACAAAATTCTTTTTACAGAATTGAATTTCGTTCATTTGTTTATCTGCAAATTGAAAAAAATGTTGCTAGGTGCTTCAAAATTCGTTAAAATATGGCTCTTGTGGTAGTTAATAAACAGTTAAAATTTTAGATAAAAATATTTAATAGTTTTTGCATAATTGCATTCATTTATTAGATTTTGGTCATTTTTGCGCGATGTTTCCCAAGCCATGAGATGTCGTAGAATAATAAGCCAAACGAATTCTGAAAGTTTAACATCTCAATTTTAACGAACAATTAATAACTAAGCATTTTTGCAAATTTAATTTGTTTAAATCGCGAAATAAAAAAAATCACTTTTTTTTGTTATAAATAAATGTAATAGCGACTCGAATATTTGTCGAGGGTAAATGACAATAGGTTCGTTGGAAAGCTAGCATTTTTTCCGAAATTTTAAGCTATTGATGAACTTTCTAAGTATATTAGGGGCCCACATATATGTATATATTTTTTTTTCAAAAATTGCCATGACTTTAATTATTAATATTAAGAAATGAGACGAGCACGAAAAATCTAATTAATAGTTATATTTTCATAAAAATATTATTGAGTATCATTTATTTTAAACTTTGTTTATAATAAATGATCAAAATGTGAGGGTAAAAGTGGAGAAAGGACATTGCCACACAATCTGAGTGAGAAGAGTAACTTCAAATTAGACGCGCTCGGAAAATTTTTCATATCACGGTAACTACTGCAGCTAAAGACTTCATTTTTTTTTTAATTTGGGGTAGCTGGCGAAAATATTAACATCTAACGTATTCGTTTACCCGAAAAAATTTAATTTAAACTGTTAATTAACAAAGAATATTTATAATAACGTTTTATTCGTTTTTTTATAAAAAAAAGTAATTAATTATCTTTAATTTTATGCATGAATATATATTTAATACATTGTCACACATATATAGATACAAAATTATATTAATATATTTTATAATTTAAGTTTTTATAAAATCATTTATTGAATATTTAAATACTTCTTACGTAATTCTTTTACGTTTTTTTTTCTTTTGGTGGGCGAAATACTAGTTCATTCTGTGCTTGATTTTATTCTCCTATTTCTTCTTTTTCTTCTTCTTTATCTTCATCTTATTCTTCTTCATCTTCTTCATTCGTTTTTTGTTTGCTATCTTTATTATAACTTGGGGGCACTTCGTATTCGGTTTCTTTTAGCTCATCATATTCTGCATCATCGTGCATGATATCTACCATATCCATAACAATTTCTTCCGCATTTGTGCAGATATCATCATGACATGATGAGCATATACTGGAACATCGTAAATCATGCTTTCAGCAGCTGCACGTCTTCTTCTTGTACCCCGTTTCACATCTACAGCTAATTTTCCGCATTACTTCGTCTGGGATTAGCGGCTCTAGTGTGGGTACAGGGTGTAAAACATTAAGTCGTTCTTTCCAACCCCAGTCCGTCGGATTTTTGCTGTAACCTTCCCACTGCTGTACTTGAAGGTATGTACAAGCTTCATTGTGGCATGTTCAGTGGGCGGCGAATTTTCGAGTTTCGCGGAACATTTTAACGTAGACGTTTGAAAGTTTAAATACCGCAGTTCATGTAACGGTTTTTTCTCTTTGTTCTATTCCATAGATCCGCCGCTGCGTTGTGCCGCTGCTGCCAATCTCGACCACAGAAACTCCCGTCTGCTGGCGACGGCCTAGCCTTACCTCCGTCACCGGTTGCTTCCGTACAACACCGCTGTTATAACTCAAGGCGGCTCGGAAATACTTACTTCCGTTACCGATGGTCCTCTAGGAGGCAATGCCTGCAACTAGCTGCAGCTGTTTAAAAGGGTAGAGGGCGGTATTCAGTGAAGCATGCATAGGTTAAGCGAGCTAAATAAGAATGCGCGTCTCGACAGAATTAGATAAAATAGCAAGATGTATTGAAAAGTCGCGCTGGGGGCGCGACACCCAAACAATAAATGATATCCAATTTACGCCCAGGCCGAGACTTAACGGGAGGTATCCTGCCCGCTACGCAGACGCTCGCGATCGCTGCTCAAGCAGCGTCGTTTCTCTGTGACGGGGGAACGCCGCTCACCCATCATAGGCGCATACAAATGAAACAAGTCAACGCCTACTTACGTTTGGTTCGCCAGCCATCGCAAACGTAGCTTCGCCCTCTCTTTCGCGCTCTCTTGCAGCGGTGGAATCGCGCGGCATACTCATATACGATTAATCAAACGCACGACGGGCACACACAACTAGTTTCGCGTGTCACGGCGAGTAACAACATGGCCGCGGCGTTGCTTCCGCGGCAGCACTGCAGCTTCTTCTTTATTTTCCTCAATCGCGCGCTACGAAGCGCTATACGTGCAAACGCGCGAGATTCGGTTCTCGCGACGTGGTATACGTAATTCTTTTATTTATGTCGGCGCCCGTTATACCCCCTCCCAGACATTTGCGTACCCCGGACAAAATATCAGGAAAAGGAAGGGCGCTGTAATAAATAAGTAGACGACAAGTAGGTGGTAGGTCTTCTTGGGAGGTGGGCCGCCCGGTTTGGGCACCGGCACGCGTCCTTAGCTCCGGCTCTCCTACAGACCGAGCAGTACCGCACCCCGGCATCTGGTGTACGAGGGGCGGTCTCCTCGAGGTCCGCCTCGCCTTCCAGCGTCCCAGCTAGATGCTCGTCGACGTGCCGCACCTCCAGGAGCGCCAGCTTCTCGGCTTGGCACCGGGCACGGGCCTCCCGTAGCTCCGCCTGGGCTCTGGCGCGGGCTTCTTCTTCTTTCCGCCGCCGGCGGGCCTCCTCCTCCTATACCTGCCGTCTATCAGCCTCTCTGCGCTCGGCCAGCCAGCTTGCGGTATGGCACAGCTCTTCCTGTTTTTTCTTCAACAACCACTACCAGCTAACCGCTTGCATTGGAGGGTTGGGGTGCGCCTCCACCCAACCCCCCAAGGCTTCGAAGACGGCATCCCGATGTCGCCGGAGAACCAGGTCCTGGACCCGAATCATCTGCAGTGCTCCGACCATGACGTCCCAAGTGGCTCCCGGTCCGGCGACGGCCCCTTCGGGCTGGGTGGCGCTGTCGACGATCGAGCCAGGACCGCGCAGCGGGATGGCCGCCGGCGGTGCGCGGAGCGCCACCCGGGGCGAGGAAACGAGAATCCCCAGGCTAGCCACCCGTGCATCATCTAGTATAATAAGGTGACAACGGGCTCTAATAAGGTGACAACGGGCGGTTTGCTCACAGGCGCGGGCCCCGTGTCGTCTCCCCTATCCGGCTCTTCGAGTTCCGGTGAATCGATGTGGTAGTATTTCAGCTGGTCCGCGGCCACCACCTCCTCTATCTGGCCACCATCACCTACCAGATGGTAAGTGTTGGATCCGAGGGCATCCGTAATCTAATACGGACCTTCAAACTTCGGCGCCAATTTCGCCGCGATGCCCTTGGCGGCTGAGGAGAGTGGATGGCTGCGCTTCCACACCCCATCACCCGGTTTCAAATCTGGCCCTCGTCTGTCGACCTGACGTTCTTGAGCTGCTCTCGCTCGCAAGGCGGCTCGATCGTGCAATTCTGGAAGGGCGTCTAATAGCTCATTCCAGCCGCTATGTCATCTGAACCGGGATGTCTGTCGCTACTTCTTGTAATCTGCTCTTGGTACCAGGCGGTTCGGGTTGCCTCCCATAAAGCATCAAGGCTGGGCTCACCCCGGTAGAACTCTGCTCAGCTATATTCAGGGCGAAGAGAAGTTCCGGAAGTTTCTCATCCCATGTGTTGTGGCGCTCTTTAAGGTAAGAAGCGACCATCGTCTTTAAGGTATGGTTAGCTCGCTCTACCGGGTTGGCTTGTGGATGGTAGGGAGGGGTGTGGGTGTGATGCACACCGCTTTCCCTCAGGAAATCCTCCACGACATGGTTCTTGAACTCTGTGCCGTTGACAGACAAAATACTGCCGAGCAGCTGAATCGGAGGAATACCTTCCGGTTCAACTCCCCTACCACCGTCTTAGCGTTCACCTTGCAGATAGTGGAGGCCTCTACTCACCTGGTGAAACCTCTCGGCGATGCTCTTCTGGAACTACCAGCATCCAGGCATCATCATTATCGTCGAGAGTTGATTCTAATCCCGGTTGGGGCGATACCGATAAAGATTGCCGGCTACGAGTTTGGTGCAAGTGGTTTTTATAGTTTCGCTTCGCTGGTGCGAGAACACGGCTCGCGAACTCCATCACTCGTTCCTGGGTCTCCACTTCCCGAAGTAACACTGCTCCTAGGCCTACGTAACGTGCGTCCGTCTGGACGATGAAGAGCCGGTTAGGATCAGGACGGTGCAGTACCGGCGCAGTCATTATCATCGCCTTGAGCAGCACAAAAGCGTTCTGCTGCTCCTCTAGCCACTCGTACTTCTAGTTCTTCTTCATCAGCTGGGTGAGTGGCTCGGCGATGGTGGCGTAGTTTGGTATAAACCTCCGGTACCAGGAGGAGGTGCCTAGGAAGCGGCGTAACGTCTTCAGGTTTCGTAGCACTGGGTAATTCTTGATGGGCTCAATCTTAGCCGGATTAGGTCTCGTACCATCCCGGTTAACCAAGAAGCCCAGATACACTACCTTCGGTTTACAGAAAACGCACTTTGCCGCGTTTAACGTCAATCCAACGGCAGGTATGCATAGACATTCGGCTCCAACTCGAGACCGAGCACCTGGTCTATGAGCCGCTGGAAGGTAGCTAGCGCCTTTGTCAGCCCATACGGTATCCGTCGGAACTGGTATAACCGCAATTCCGGCACCGTAAAGGTGGTGATCGGATGCGCTTCGGCTGCGTGCGGTATCTGATGGTACGCGCTCTTAACGTCGAGCGTGGAGATGAACTTCGCCTTTCTCAGCTTCCGCAGAATATCTTGCATATTCGGCAGTGGGTAGGCGTCAGGCTCGATGACTGCATTCACCTTACGCAAGTTATTGCAGAAAAACCGAATGCCATCGCTCTTCGGCGTCATCACGACGGGGCTCGACCAACCACTCTTGAAAGGCTCGATGATTCCTTTTTCCAGCATCTCGCGCACCTGGCGGTGCATCTTCTCCTGCACCTTATCCGAAACCGGATAGTGGCGCTACTTGATTGGTCGAGCGTCTCGTACGTGAATCCCATGCGCACGCCCTTGACGCAGCCTAATCCTGGCGGAAGCTTTCCCAGGACCTCGTTCAACATAGTTTTCAGCTCTTCGCGCTGAATGACCGTAGCGTCCGCCAGCCCAATGGCAGACACGCTGCTAGAATCGGCGGTCAAGCTGGCTATCGGCAGCTCGACATAGGCTTCGACCTCCTTGCAGAATAGCCTGTCCGTATCCGGGTCAAGCACGGCCCTAAACGCACGTACGAAATTGACCCCTAAATAGCAGTCTGCGTCAAGCTTGGGCATGATGGCGACTTTTATGTCGCGCGTAATGCCTGCCTCAGTGATCGGCAGTGGGAGGGCCGGAGTGATCCCCTCTATACGCCCCTTGGCGTTTCCCGAATAGTTGGGACAGATTCGGACGATGTATCCGGGGAGACCGCACGAGTAGCAACTTAGTGGCGGCCTCGGCTCTTTCGGAGAGCTGCCTCCGGAACTAGCGGGGGCGGGGGGCTAGCCTGTGCATGCTCGCTCTTCTTCTATTCCGGGGGCTTCCATTGTTCGCTCCAACCTGTTGGTCGATGGCCGCGCCCTCTACGCGGCCTCGACGGGGAAGTTCTTCCCGAGCTCTCTACTCTGGAGCACCCTACGTCGACGAGGCTCTGCTTCAGCACCCTCAGAAGCATGCCCATCAAGCTCTCCTGCTTGGGGCCTCGCTCTTCTACCACCGCTACCACTTTACCATCCTTGAGCTCTTTTGGCTTGTGCGACGTACCGCTCGAGGGGAGCGGCTTGTATGTCATTTCTGGAAACAAGGTGGCTCCTGACGGTGGCAGTGATAGATAGGCCTTGGAATATTCCAAGGTTTGTTCAGCACCTTCAGCTCGTGCCGTACCATCGCCGCACAGCCGTCACGAATTCTTGCCACATGGTCCACTTCTGCTTCTCATTGCGATACGAGGTGGCGACTCTGTCTGGCTCTTCGCGCCAGAGAAACGTATTTGCCACTTCCGCACTATTTGGCCTATATCTCTCGAGTGGTATAACCCCGACCTCGAGAAATTTTCCGAAATGCCTGGCGCTGAGTAGTTAGGCCAGCTCGTACTTCTCGCCGGATTTCGGCGGGCTGTTGGAAGTCTTCGACAGTATAGATACCCAACATCCAGTTCGTTAGCCTGTCCAGTTTCCTGAACAAGATGCCATGACGCCTTAATTCTAGATGCACCAGGCTGCTGTCAATTTTGCTTTGGGTGTGCAACAGCGCTCAATACTCTACGGCTTCTTCGATCTTGTACGCCATCATAAATACGCTAACGTAAGTTGAATTCACGTACATGAAAATAAAATAAAGTTATTTTAAATAAAATAATAATTATTGAATAAATAATCTACGGTTGTTACTTGAACGTCATTGCCTCAAATAAAATTAAAAAATGGCTATTAATCCACTGGTTATAATATCTTTATTATCTATAATCTTTAATCCTAACAATGTTAAAATTGAAGAATCACAAGCTAATGAACAAGAGATAACTTTATATCATGTAATAGAAAATATAATAAAGAAGAGTGTAAATTACAATTTACATACATAAGAAGAATATACTTTACTTTTTGAGGATGACTACAGTGATATACTTCCACCAAGATATTGAAGAACACGATGAATTAAATAAAGATTATGCAGACGTTCCTGCTGGTTTACCGAATGAAGAAGATGTAGACTTTGAATATAAGAAACAGGCAGTGCAGTATTGGCAAAGTGGAAAAAGAAAGCCATTATCCTTGGCAAATGTACAATCGAAGTATAGAAAAGTTACTTCCGATCGTCAGTTGCGACGGTGGAAATTACAAATTGAAGCAGGGGGTACCAGAAAAACTATTCTGTATGGAATAACAACTTATGTACTTCATAAAGTTAAAAAAGCGATAGAATCAAAAAAGACTCTGCATGATATTGATATAAAAAGATGGGCTCTCGTAAAGAAAGTAGAACTAAATATTCCGTGGTTTAAAGCTTCACATAGATGGATACAAATATTAAAAAAAAAACATCACATTGTTTCACGTAAAATAACAAAATTTATTACTATGTCATCTACACAGAAGGCAATAGAAGTAGAACACATAGAAAATTTTGTTGACGATGTCAAAAATCTCATTAAAGTACATGGTGCTCAAAACGTTTACAATTCTGATCAAAGTGGGTTCAATTTAGAGATACGTAGTGGCAGCACTCTTTGTTATGAGGGGATTAAAAATGTAGAAAACATCGTTCAGTCGGTATCTTCTACAACACATAGTTACACTTTTCAACCAACAATATCAGCAGAGGGACAGCTTATGTCCCCGTTATTTATAGTTTTGAAAGAGGCTCATGGGCAATTTGGACCTAAAATAATGAAAACTTTATTCAAACCAGAAAATATATACGTAGAAGCATCAGCGTCCGGTAAATTATCCAAGGAACTATTTCAAATTTGGATTCAAAATGTATGTTTGATTCACAGTCGGAATTCACTTATACTGCTATTAGATACATGGAGTGGACAATGTGAAAACGCTGTAAAAGAAGCTTTACCGAAAGAGTCAAATCTTATATTGAAAATAATACCAAAAGGCACAACTGGTCAGATACAGCCTCTTGATGTATATGGTTTTCGATTATAGAAAAACTTTATAAGAAAATTATCAGACATAACACTTCTTATGAATTATGATGCTAAATTACACGAGAGAAATAATATAATCAACCTACAATCTCTAACCCATAAACAATTTTCTTCACCAAGATTTCAAAATGTTTTTAAATATGCCTGGTATAAAAGTGGATTCCTAACGAAAAAACCTCCAAGACATCAAACTCCAGTAGATTTCTGTTTCCATATTCAAGAGGAACCAATTCGCGACATATGTGGAGGAATTGCAGTCATACGATGTGCATGGTGTAAAAAGCTATTATGTTTTAAACATTTTTCCACAGATTATCATTATTGTCAAACGTATATTGAATAAAATTTGCAAATTCATCAATTTCTGTAATATTTATATACGTTACATTTACAAATCATCACATTGTACAAATTAATAAAAATGAAAAAAGTTTTCGCTCATAATCTAGTAATAATAATGTTAATAGGGGTAGCCATCCCCACTAAAATTAAAATATTTTTTATTTTTTAACTTTTAATAGTAAATATGAGTCAAAATAAGCATTACAAAATTAAAAATCCAAAGGAATGTTGTGATTAATTTTTTTTAATCACTAAAAGATAAGTAACTAAATAGGGGTAGCTCACCCCTTCTATGTGTTTTTTTTAAACCACGAAACAGGTCAGCTATAATTTCTAATTTTCTTTACAACATGGCATTTCTTTTACCAATTATGGCTCGTCAAAACTTTGTTATTTCAAAAACAGTGTGAAAAAGTTATATTTACCCCCATAAAAATAGGGAGTATAACCCCTTATCATTAAAACTGTGTCCAAATACTCGTCTTTTTATAAGAAACAAATAGATGTTGGTTTCATAAAAAATTCCGATTCCATCTCGAGATATTAAAAAATACTGTTTTTGAGGGTGAACTTTAAGGGTGAGTTTCACCCCCAGATGTCTTTCTCCACAGATAAAAAAATACGTGTCAAATATTTTTCGATACTCTAACCAGTTGCAAAGTTTCATGAAAATCGGAGACAGGCACTAACAGAAAGGTAATTAATTAAATTAGGGTTAATTCATCCCGTCAACGTGTTTTTATTTTTAAATCTCGAAACAGGTCAACTATAATTTTCAATTTTCTTTATAACATTGCAATTTTTAATCAAATTTAGCTTATTAAAACATTTTTATATTAAAAATACAAGGGAAAATATCATATTTAACCTTATAAAAAATAGGGGATGCAACCCCCAGCTTTAAAACTGTGCCGAAAAACTCGACTTTTCATAACAAACAAATAGGTGTTGGTTTCATTAAAAAATCCCGATTCCATCTTGAGATATTAAAAAAAAAACGGTTTTTGGGGGTGAACTTTAAGGGCCGTTTTCACCTCTTAGATATGTTTTTCCGCAGATAAAAAAAAATACGTGTCGAATACTTTTTGACACTCTACTCATATGCGAAGTTTCATGAAAATCGGAGGCGGACACCAAGTATCCTTTCCTTGTCAGACCAGGTGTCATCTAAATTGGGGTGCCGGTTTCCTTGGTCCCCCCTTGTTAGTATAAAAAATACTTGTTTTACGTGATACAAATAAAATTTTGAACATAAAGAAAAAATTAAGCTTGATTTTTCCTGCTAATAACGTCACACGATTCGATACTGAACGATTACTCCCAAAATAAGTATGTGGAAAATACATTAAAATTTTACGGTTTATGGTAAGTTCAATTAGTAAAAAAAATTTTTTTTCGAGACACCAAATCTACCTTCTGTATTTGATTTTTCTACTACTATGTATCATATCCAACAATTCCAACTTAGGGCGTAAAGTTATACTATATGCCCTTGATACGAAAACTACTATTTAATAATCATCTTTCTACAAAAAAAACTGTGTTAATTTTTTTTTATGGTTGAAGATTGTTCTAAGATATACGAAACCAATACCTAACTCAAACTGAACAAATTATTAATGAGATTTAAATATCTCATTTAGAATACTATTTACTACCAATGATTGTAACTTTCCCACAGAAGTCTTGACTATTTTAAAGTAGATACGCTTTACGATTTTTTTGTATTTTCAATATTGTATATAATCTTAAAATTTGCACATCTATTTATTGTTAGATTGCTTTAATGAACATAAAATCAAAAATCCACGGAGGGGAGGGCCGAAGGAACAATCCCTTTCTTATGTACGTACTGAAACGTGCCGTCCATATTTTTACTCATACAGTGAGGGCCTGTGGAACTCATTTATCTCGTCTCTAAGGTACTTATCAAGCAACAATTGATTTAGATCCGTAGTGCGGGAATATAGTACGTACTTGTCCAGACTACTTTATCAAGTAATCACTTTAATCGGTCAGTTATTGTATTCTAGCATAATTGTTTATTTATTTACTTTATTGGTCTTACCTACCGAATTGTAATAGAAGGATTCTAATTTATTATATGAATGAATGCATAGATATATGATATTTTCTTTTACGTATTAATCTGCATTGTACTGATTGATTAGATAAGTTTTTCTGTATCATCTATCATGTAATCAACTTATTTTTCGGAATATCTTATGTGCGATTTCGACAACAATACACATGTATGTGTATCAACAATGCATATTACCATCATTGTAATAGTTTTGTTAATACTAAAATAAAAAGCTATGCTATTTAGCTTATCGTCATTTTGCTTCCTTCTAGAAGAAGCTTTATAATAGTAAAATTTTAAGTTTCGTTAAATCGCTCTAGAAACACGAATAGAGGTGATAGAAGTTTGAATAACATAATTTTAGAAAATGTCTGTATGGATGTGTGTGTGTGTGCGTGCGTGCGTGCGCAGGATCTCAGGATCTATTCAATCGATTTTAACCGGACAGGTCTCATTTAGTTTATAAATTTTAGAGATATTTAAGGTTAAAACTGTTAAAACTATTTTAGCCCTCTTTTCAAATCGTAATTTTTCGGGAATGGTTTTATGTATATGTTACTAGAAAATAGAAATGACGCGCGATACGCGTTATTTACTTGCTTTTGTTTTTTATTGAGGGTAATTTACAGCGAGCTCTGCAGAAATATGAAATTAGCCAGATACGCTGGCCAATTATTTTGAGTTTGAACTAATTTTTCGAATAATCGCGACTCGAAGTCAATATATCATCGCTCTCGAATAAAAAGGAGTCATCTCAACGCCTGGTTGGAAAAGGAGTCATTTCAGCGTTCGGTTGGAAAAGGAATTATCTCAGCGCCTGGTTGAAAAAGATGCCATCTCAGCGTCCGGTTTAAAAGGGGTACCTTTGATTGAGGTCTTCAGCACTGCCAAAGTATATTTTTCAGAAGAGCTTTATATCGTTTTACACAGTAATTATTTTTATATAAAGCGATATAAAGCTCTTCTGAAAAATATACTTTGGCAGTGCTGAAAATCTCAATCAAAAGTACCTCTTTTCAACCGGACGCGGAGATGGCACCTTTTCCAACCGGGCGCCGAGATGCTCCTTTTCCAACCGGGCGCTGAGATGATTCCTTTTCCAACCGGGCGCTGAGATAACTCCTTTTCCAACCGGGCGCCGAGATGACACCTTTTCCAACCGGGCGTTGAGATGGCACCTTCTTATTAGGGAGCGATGATATGGGACATTCTAATGCGAATTTCGTCAATTTAAGGGAGCAGGGCGGTCAGCCGTTTTAACCGCCAATTTTTTTTATAAAAGTACGTATAAAAATAACAACTTTTGTGGGGTAAAAACCTCTAAAAATCAAAATCGCAATTTCTAGAATTTATTAAACCCTTAATTTTTACCTACTGTTGGGTATTTTTCAAACTTTAAAAATTCTTTCTTTTACGTCATAAAAAGGACTTTAAATGCTTTTTTTTAAGATTAGAATTCCGATTTTTTTTACCGAAATATTAATGTTTGAAGTCATCGAGCTTTCGAAATTCGCATTGATTAAACTGCCTCGTTCTCGGATCTAAAAAAAATTTCTTTTTTAAAATTATGACAAAAAGTTGTAATTATCTACAGAACAAGATGTATGTTTCGTTAAGACCATCGACTAAGTTTTTTACGCCTGACCTTTCCAAACTACCCCTAAAAAAACGTTAAATACGCTTAATTTCCTATACTAGTTTTATGAAATACTTCACAGAAATAAAAATTCATTTTATTCGCTATATCTGATTTTTTATCAATTGTTTGATTATTCACGGATATATAATTTATAGTATTACCCTGTGAACTATTTTTTCCTAATTTTGACTTTATTATTTCCCATAATTTATTTGTATTTCGACTGTGAGTTCTGACTCTTTCAATTTCGAATTTAAATTTTGCATCTTTAATAACTTTCCTTAGAATTTTAATGTAAGTTTTGTAATCATGTTTTATGTTTTGACAAGTTGGATTTTTTTCTCAATGCTTTATATAAATGTTCTTTTGTTTCAGATAATTTTAAGATAGCTCTAGAGATCCAGTTTTTTTAAGCGGCTTACTTTTTGAGCGGTTTTTGAATGAAGCTGCCTGAATTCAATTTTTTATTATACCTATTAAAGTATTAATTGCAAGGTTTGGATCCTGCATCGATAGTATTATATACCAATTCACATCACTGGCAACTCTTATGAGTTTACTGTAGTTAATTTTTTTTTGCCTTATTCTTTATTTTAGTTTTGAATTTGTCTACGGTTAGAAATAACGGATAATGATCAGTAAAAAGCTTCGAAATTAAGATTCGAACATTTAGCTTGCTTGTTTTGACAAGACAGTTATCGATGCAGGTTCCTCCTTTAGTGTCTACTGGCGGTCTTGTTATCCCTGAGAAGTAAGGTATATATTTATATTCCATCAAATTGTTTATAAATTCTTGATAATTATGTTGTCTGTAGGTTCAGAATTATTAAAATATTTTTTTCTAGTATATCAATATTGGAGTCTTCCATGATAAAATGATTTTTTGTATTTAAATGATCTCTTAAAAACTGTTTAAAACAAAGTATAAATTCAGTTTTAGTTATATCATGTGATCTGTAGACCGCAGGGATTTTAATAGTTTCCTGGCTAATTAATTATATAGTTGAACTTGATATACGTAGGTCTATTTACGTCTATTATTTCTGTTTGTTCTTCAAGATCATTTTTTATAAATATTATTACACCGTCACATTTGTTTATCTCACTGCCATTATAATAGCTTGTTTGATAATGCAATAATTATCTTGGGACATGCTGTAGGCGTTTGAAATAAATTTGAGTCACACAAAGATTAACAAAATAAATTCACATTATATTGTCAAAAATTACAAAACTATTAAAATCACTTTCGCAGTAACAGTTAAATTACAATAAGTTGGTTGAGTAGTGTATTAAGTAATATTGAGTAGGTGTTCAATTTGTGTAGAAGTCCTCTTCTTGAGAAAACTATCCTGTTGAGAGGGTTCGAGTTTTGCCGTTAAATGAGTCTTATCCGTACTGGTGAAAGTTGTGAGTTTTCGCCTGAGTCTCTCCTTGGCTCACGTGAGATGAAGCTGATCACAAGAAAGATGCATGCGTAAATATTATTGATTTACTGAATTTGAGAGTCGACGAGCAGTATGAGTGTAGATCACTTGTTGATGCCAACACGTGGTGCGAACATAAATACGCAGCGATTATATTAATCATCGATGCTCCAGCTGAAGGTCCATGGTGATGTGTGAGCGTCAGAGAGACGGACAGATGAGGGAGTCTACTAAGATGAGATGAGCCAGTGAATTGCAGAGTTCAAAATGCCGTGATTTGCAGTAGCAAGAGCTGAGAGGTGTTGCCTCGTGGCGAACTAGATGTAGAGAGAGCGTGTTCGAGAGCGTTTTCGTTCTCCTGCCCTGTGCCTGTCAGCGAGGCGTGGGTCAAATCAGTATCATTTATAGGTGGGAGAGCGAAAAAGATACAGTCCGTGTGCACCACAATAGTCAGCCTCACGTCTTAACTATTCCGCAACGAAGCTGTGAGGTGCTGCCGCGTCGCGGCGGTGCAATGAGTATAGCCGATTCGCGTGCAACCGCGGGCAATTCAAATTTGTATGATTCCCAAACATAACCCTTGGTTTTATATATAAGCTCTCAATAAGAATTTCAAGTTTTTCAAAATTTGCTTTTATGCTTTTAATATTCACACACAAAATTAAGTTTTTTTCATTGTTAATATTCTTATTGAGGGCTTGTACATTATTAAAATTAATTTCTTTTTTGCAAATATCTTCAACGTTGATGTGCTGATCCATGTTCATTTGTCTGTTGTCTTGCTAACTCCATCATATTTGAACTGTTTAAAGTCTTTGCAGCGCTGAGTGTAACTGTAGAAGGACTGCTTGTTATTTTAGCTTACTGTGCGTTACTGACCATATCCATAGAAAAGTGTCGTTGATTGCTGTTTGTTTACATCTTTTCTACTTTACCGGTGTAGGTTGATATGATAGACGGGACAGGGTAATCCGACATTTCAATATTTTTTTTTTATTCTGGCCTTGTATATTTTATTTTGTATTTGCTATAGTCTGTTGCTAGGTGAGATGTGTCGTAATTTGTGTTAAACTTATCGTTGCTGAATGAACAGTTAAGGCATTCGTCTTATTTCGTACGTCACATTTTGATGTTTCATGCTGATTTGCACATCTTAAGCAGGTAGATTTATTCTTGCACTTAGGACCACTATGTCCACATCTACTACAGTTGTAGCATGGATTAACGTTAATCAAACCATACACTCTGCAATTTGTTAGTTTTTCTGTTTTTGAATTTTATATATTTTTGATAGATTTTTTGATAGAATTGATTCCGCTGTTTTTATACTTTCTTCGGTCATACAGTTTTCAATAAGTTCTTGCTTGTTTTTTTTTTTTCTTTTACCGAATCTTGCGCTACGTTAAAATACATATCACTATTGTCGTTTTCATTAACTTTTTACACTTTTATTTTAGCAATTCTTTTATTAATCATTTTAATGTTACTAATAGCCTCAGCATAGCTTTTTTTATTGATGTTAGTATTAATGTTTGTATTAGTTAATTTTTCTTTAAGATACGTATTTTTTTCCGTTAACTCAGCGTTCAAGTGTTTAAGAACTGTATTCTGTTCTGTCAATTCGGAATTTAGTTGCTTTATTAGAGCATATTCTATTTTTATGTTTTCATAAAAATCAGTTCACTGTTATCTTCATATATGGTAGTATTATTTAGTAAACATTTAATAAACAGATATATTACTTTTGAATATACGTTGTCCATATATGATACCTTCTGATACGACTCATATGTTTTTGAGTATGAAATCAGTCAGAACTCAATGAGAACACCCATCTTTTTGTAAAAATGTACGAAGTTTTTGTCTTTTTCTTGATTATTGGTTATTTCATCCAATTTTGCTTTCTCAAAGAGAAAGCTTTGTAACGGTGCAAATTTTCGAATCAGAGATATTGACGAATTTCGATGTTTTTGAGGTCCCTGAGTCAGAATTATAGGTTTTTATAAAATGTATGTATGTATGTATATATGTATGTATGTATGAATGTATGAAACCAAATTTTGGTCCCGTCATAACTTTTGAACGGATGGAGGGAATCAGCTGATCTTTCGCATGCACCTTGGGTATGTCTCAACCTAGAACTGATTAAATTTTGGAGTCAAATGGATGACTTCGAGATCTTATTTTTTTTAAAATAACAATTTTGGAAATTTTTTTTTTTCAAAAATAATTTTTTTTTTTCAATTTGTTCGAAAGATATGCAAAATGGAGACCGATATTCTTAAAGTATATTTTATTTTCTTCTAAATTATGTATTTTAAAACTACTCACGAGTTATTTTTGATTTAAAATCACGGATTTGAAAAAATAGCTACTTTTTAGAAAAATTAACTAATTTTATAAATTATCAATTACTTTTTTGGCATTACATCTCGAAGATGAATATAATATAAACACAGTTTCTTAAAAAACTTAGAACTGATTAAATTTTGGAGTTAAATGGATGTCTTGAAGGTCTTATTGTAAAAAAAATAACAACTTTGCAAACATTTTTTTTTTTAATAATTTTTTTTTTTTCAATTTTTTTGAATATATGCCAAATGGAGACTGATATTCTCAAAGTACATTTGATTTTCTTCTAAATTATGTATTTTAAAATTAGTCACGTGTTATTTTTGACTTAAAAATGCGGATTTGAAAAAGTAGCAAATTTTTACAAAAATTAAATAATTTTATGGATTATAAATAATTTTTAATTATTACATTTATTTATTTTTTTTTTTATTTATCCAGAGTACATTACAGAAGTACATTACATTGTTGTAACCCTGCAGAGAAAAATAAATTTCCTGTTTGCAGGTCCGGAGTATATAGATATACTTAAGACTAAAACTAATACTAATTCTTAAAACTATAAAATATTTTTTAACATTATAATAGACTTTCTAAAAACAGTAATATGTATATATCGACGGCTGAGAGGAAGAAGAACGTATCTCGTTGCGCGGGCGAAGAACGACGTATCTCGCCGCGCGGGTGAAGAACGACGTATCTCGCCGCGTGGATGAAGAACGACGTATCTCGCCGCGCGAATGAAGAACGACGTATCTCGCCGCGCGGATGAAGAACGACGTATGTCGCCGCGTGGATGAAGAACGACGTATCTCGCCGCACGGATGAAGAACGACGTATCTCGGCGCTAAGATGAAAAACGACGTACTTATCTCGGAGCTTATTTTTTTTTTTCTTGAAATTTTGCTTCGCCATGCTAGCTAACCTCGCAGTTCGCAACGCTGATTGGTTCATAATTAAATGTCAACCAATTACACTGCGATCCAAAAGAACAGTCAGCGAGGCGCAGCGCGGTCAAGCGAGGGTGCAGAGCACTAATGACAGTACTGCGCGCTCGCGCTGTACCACGGCGAGCGTCGTCTGTGGGTAAAACAGCCATAAGCATTGACTATCTAGGTACTTACGTACCGGGCTTTGTCACATCGTAGGCTTGTCAACGGCGCTCGGCAGCTACTGCACGAGGATTTCTTGAATCTCAAGAAAATTAAAGCACTATATGGATACTCTCACTGTTATGACCTGCGTTATAACATAACCTCAAGTGTGGGTTTATATCATGATTAATCATGATTAATAGTGATAATGATGGGTAAGTATACTATTAAAGTAAAATTAATAACAACAATTTGTTTTGAGAATAAACATAACATTTAATATCATTTTTTTCCTTTCTAGTATACGAACACAAGCATTCAAATTTTATGAAGGTGTGTCGAAATTTCATGTTTGAATTTCATGTTCATTTCATTTTTGAAATTTCGAACATATCCTGTTCCAGATTAGCCAAAAAAACAAGATGACTTTTCATTCACTAGAGGGTGTGTCACTACGTCATGGACCTTTTAATAAAATTGTTTGGATCACCATATGTGAGCAGTGTTAATTTGATAACTTGTAATGGCATCTTTATCTCACATAGAAAAAATGAGACCACAATTCATGCCCAATATTATGCAAGCTATGCAAAGATTCTGGAGTAATCAACGACCAATGTTGTCAGATTCTCAAGTGATAAGTGTACAAAAACAATTATAGCTTACATTGTTTGGGCTTTTGAAGCATCCAGCAAGTACAGAATATGCTCAACCTATTGCAACACAGTTTACTCAGCTAGGATACAAAGAAAATTAATTACTGGAATATTTTCCAAAGCAGGAAGAAATTAGAAAAGTAAAGAACAGACAACAAGAAACTGCTGTGGCAGTTACCAGGAATAATAGAAGTCTGAAAATTTTATAGCGGAAAGGCTAAGTGTTGAAATATCAACAGAATTAGTAATGGATGGTACGGTAAACATTTTTTTATTTCATTTGGTCCTAAAGTCTCTGTTATTTGATCCTAAAATTTTTCTGCACAAAACATGTAATTGATATTTTTGAACGTGCTGCTGTGCCACACTGGCCATGTAAACGAAAAGGTACGGTGTTGTAAATTATAAATGTTAATAAGTTAATTACTGTTAAACATTATTTTAAACTATTTGAAATATTACAAAATGTATGATTCTGGACATATTTTTTCAATTTTGTTTTCTTTATTTTGTTCTTTAAGTTGTTCGACTTAAATAAGAAAAATTTGTCTTTAATTCCAGTAAATCGGAGCTGTCAAAGCTCCTTGAAGAGTACGCAGTCAGGTATCTTGGCTTCCTGCGACTGCCTAACCACTGGAGATAGTCTTCGGTATTATAATTATTATTATTATTAGTATAATTATAGTATAATTAAATCAAAACGGCTTGACTTACATTACATTTTATTGACTTTAACTTTTTTTGCATCTGAAATAGAGTATAATTATTAAAATTCTTTATTATAACATGTGTTTTGTTTTTATATATGTATTTTAATAAATTATATTTTTAATAATATCTTCTAGGTCAACGCCAAGCTGTTAACACACAATCAACTGAGCACATAGC
Source organism: Torymus aiolomorphi (assembly GCA_036365515.1). Taxonomy (NCBI): domain Eukaryota; kingdom Metazoa; phylum Arthropoda; class Insecta; order Hymenoptera; family Torymidae; genus Torymus; species Torymus aiolomorphi. The sequence goes on along the minus strand of CM070874.1, from coordinate 157,693,769 downwards.
ATTCCCAAAACTGATATGCACAAACAGTGGTGTTGACATTAAAGTGCATGCTTTAGAAAATTCTTATGTTAACGTTGAACCTTTTAAATATGTGTTATGCTGCATGGAGTTTCAAGGAATTGGAAAGAAATAAAATGTGTTTTGATAATTATGCACTGTTTTAAATCAATTATTTTATTAAAAAAATCATTAGTGCTTTGAACTATTTTTATTCAAATTTTATTGCTTATATGTTCGTTTTGTATCAATTATTAGAAAGTGAAAATAAATAATATTTAGTGAAATAAAGCAATAAAATTCGAGAAAAATAATAACATATATTAATAGTTCAATATATAAAAAATAACAATAAAATATCTATTCCATCAATTTTATATAAAATGCGTGGTCTTGCGAAGGTATCAGTCCAGTAGAGCACATTTGCAATAAATCTCTTTTTTTATCATTATCCAGGGAAATTTTTTTCGTATACAATCTGTTTAGAGGATAAATTTTCCCTGTTGATTTTTTTGTGTCAATAAGAATTAAACATGGTTCTCCTGTGTAATTGTATTTCACCGAAACTTTCGTCTCATTTGGAGACACTGCAATTTCTTTGACATTCATAATTTTAACTGCTTTCCAATTTTAGTCTTCAGCTAATGAACAGAAATTAAATATTTCTTCCTGAGTTACTTCATGTACATTATAGTAAGGTGTAGTCTTTTTTGCTGTTCGCATGATATCGCACCATTGACCCTGCGTGAAGACCGATTGATTTTTGCATGAATTTTCAATTCGGGCGTGCATCGAATCGCCTTCATTATACGTGTGGCCCTTTTCTAAATACCTTTAAAGTATATTAGAAGATAATTAAACTATTATAATATAATACTTATATAATTGTAAATTCTAAATAATATTAAATGAAATCTTTCAGTAATGTATTCCTGGTGAAAATAGTTTGAAGAGAAAACTAACGAAGTGTTACAGATCAAATATACTTCTTTATACAAAAAATCATATTTTTCCTTATCAGATCAGACTATAACTATTCATAGCGATTAATAATAAATTCCGTTATTCTTTTTAAAATTTATTATTCAGAACTTTTTTCATGAAATTACTATGAATATATTAATTAATTTTGTGTTTTTACTAGTCATAGTCATCTCAAAGCGCGCTTCGCGCGCTGTAAGTTTAGCGGAACTTCGCGCCACTTTTGTTTTTGTAACCTAGCAACCCATTACTCCCACCATCCAAATCACGAATAAATTGATATCACAACAAAAAAATCATTTTTTAAAGATTTTTTAAGATTTTAAGATAGAAGATAATTTTTTCGTATTTTTTCGTAAATACTTATATTGATAGTGTTTCATGGATAAGTAATAATAAAATATAAACCTTATGAATATAAGTAGTATAAATGAATAACAAATTAACAAATATAAAAAAGAATAGATAAAACTGATTTTCCGTGGTTATCGATGATTTTCAATGAAAACAATTACTGATTTGGAACACTCCACTTTTATAAAAATATTTTCACCAGCGATGATTTGAAAATTCGAACGAGATCCCGCCACTCAAACTTCAAATTTAAGAATCGAAAAAGTGCTATCGATTGTCACATGAATACATATCGGTATAAATAAATGGAAATATTTGTACCAAAACATAGCGGCTGCAAGCCTATGGCATACGCATAGGTATGTACTTATGTGATGCCTATTAACTGTTTAATTTACGTATATAATAGAAATAATTATGTATAAAATATAAATAATACTGATTTTTACTTTTTCGTTATAATTAAAATGGTATCTAGAGCTGGAAGCATATTGTGCCAATAAAAACATCCTACAGGTATTCACAAATAATTCAATGGAGCTAATGTTGAATTTAAATAATTTGAGGAAAAAGTTTTGATTAGAAGAAAATTGAATCAAGGACCAAAACAAAAATTTTTAGCAGAAAATCTAATTTAATTAAATCTAAGATTGGAGATTCTATGGAAAGCTTAGCAGCTCTTCAAAAGTATGTTAAGAAAAGTGTAGCAATTATTTATTATTAGGCAAGATTAGGATTGGTTTGAAATTGTATACATGATAAAATAGTGAGTGTTAGTTTCATACTTACCTGTGTATTATTTTAATTTTATACATCTTTGATGCCCTCATGTACATCGAATATAACATTTTATTTCGATTTTGTGCACCGCAGTTATCACTATAGAATCTAAATTCTTTCACCCCAGAGTTTGCCTTTTCTTTTATGAACTGCCATAAACAACTACCAATCTCATTCGCACCTTTACCACCAACCGTCTCGTTCCATATAAAACACCAACCTTGACAAGACGCCATTTCAAAAATTGTGAAATTGTAAATATTAATTTTGCGTTTATAATACACTACAGAGACATTGGATCGAGAGGTTGATAGTGTTTGCTCCACGTCAAAGCAAGCTGTGCAAATTGTTAGATCAATTTTTGCTATCTGTTTGTCATTTTCCATCAGCTGCCTGGCTAAGGCTTTATTTTGCAAATGCAACTCTTGGGCAGAAGCATAGATTTTGCTATCTTCCTCGGATAAATAACTATATGCAGTGCATTGATCGCACAGATCCTTTTTTGGTTTATAGAAATCTATATTAAATTCATAATTAAATATATGCCTATATAAGTGCTCTGATGCATAGGCTTGGTTTTGTTCCGTTATTGATGCTTTGTACGTGTCGTACATTGTTTTCAGTGATAGCCCCTCTTTCAAATAGGTTTTGCTTGACGTCTGTCTACAATAATGCGATTCAACTGTTGGAAATGATGATATGTGATCTCTGATACCTTCTCTAATATCTTCTGATGTTTTCTTTGGTTTATTGGCATGTTTCCCCCACTGATCACATGCTATTGAGGCTTTGCTGGTGTCCTGCAGCTTTTTATTTATGGTTCTTATCCATTATTGTGATATTCCTGAATAATACAAATATTTATTATTTTCAAAATTTTTCATATTTTTTAAATATTAGTGTATAGCATTTTTTTTACCTAAAGTATGTAAAAACACTGTACTGTAAACTTTAAGCATCTTATCTGCAATCTTAAGATAATACAGATTACTTGTTTTTTTTCTTTTTTCAGGATTATCATTGACTAGGAGATCCGTAGATTGCATATGTCTTGCAATGTAATCCCACTGTCGTGAGTGATCCTTGATTTTCCAGAACTCTTCATAAATCGTCTTTCTTTGGTTTGTAGTTATTTTTTTTTTGGCAACCAAATCTGCAATTTACACACCCCAAACACATTTTGGGTTCATTAATTGGTGTGCCAGTTTCACTTGTCCCTGAAGTTCCAGATGTTTTTGCTTTTTTCGCTTTCTCACTTTTCCACTGAAATGGGTTTCGTGCCTTTTTCCTTTTTAAAGGAATGTTAACATTTCTAATAACTTTTTTGGAAAAAATGATATTTTCAGATACAGTATAAACCGTCTCTGTATCGTTCAAATCAGTGCTCTCAGAATCTAAACAAAAAAGAATTTATACGAAAACACAATATTATCATTTATTTTCATTTGAAACTTTTATATCCAGTATTTTTTTAAATTAAATATTCCTTACTTGAATTTTCAAACTTCCCTGAAATAAAAATCTGATCATTTACTGAAAGTTCTTTCGGTCCAAGTTGGTTCTCAAACTCCTCTGAAATAATTAAATTCTGATCATTTATTGGATATTCTTCCAATTCAAATGGGTTTTCCTGATCTTGAAAGCCAGCACCTTCAATAATACGGTACATATTAAAAAATATAAACATTGGAATTAAATATTTCGATGGTTGTATAAAAAATAAATGTCAACTACTAATTTTTTTTCAAATACTTCTGAAAAACTAGAGAGGCTATCATCTGTTAGGAATATTCCATGGATGGTTGCGTATAATTATTAAAACCATCAAGATTTCTGTATACTGTAAATAATATTTTAGAAATTATATTAGTCTTTAAACAAATTTTAAGAAATCATTTAGAAATAAAAATACTTACATTAATTCTCATTTTCATTTTTCGACAAGTTATCATCTAAAGCAATTTTGTTTTGCGCTATTACTCATAAATTTGATAAATTGGAAAAATTTCCTGAGAATTCTGATTTATAAAATAAAAAATAAAAAAAAAATATAAGTTTTATTGTTGGTTGTGATTCTTTGGTTTTTATATGTATTTATACCACTCTAACCTCAAAATCACAACTTTGGTATGATTTTTCGGCGTTCGTGGTATAAAATACCGTTCGAAACGAGTGCGGAATGTACTATTATACTATTCTCTTACCTTTCATTATTTAATCTTTATCGACGAAAAAACTATAATTTATTAAAAATATAATTAGTAATAGGAAGATTTTTACAAATAGAACGCACAATGTCAATGAAATTTGAGATCACATTTAACATCCTCTTGGGGGTCCTGCCAATGCTAGAGTGACTCAAAAGATAGAAAAACAAAGAACTCTGATGCATTTTAGTTTTTTGTAAATAAAGAATTTTGTAAACAAACAGTTGTCAGATATTTTTGAACATCATAATCAGGCATTGAAAGTAAATTAAGATTTTTACACGTAAATTTTGCGAAAAAAATTATTTTTTATTAATTATTTAGTTACAAAATGTTTGAATTATTTATAATTTATCATTAAATTATCATTAAAAGTACGTATAAAATATACAAGTAAATTTTTTTCGAAATTGGCGCTCAGCGCCATCTTCTGTACTTTAACCGTAGTTATAGCTAGGTTAGTGTATGAATCGCGGCTTTGTTTTTTGTATCAGGGAGAGAGAGAGGAGAGAGAGAGAGTGAGAGAGCGAGAGAGATGCATCATGAAGCGAGAAGTGCGCTTTGTGCCCTGCGAATTTTTAGCAACATTTATAAATTTATAATTATAAAGAAAGATTATAAACGGAAGAAAGATATAACACGAATATAAATGAGAAAGTCGCTTATGTATAAATGAAGGCAGTCTTCTCATAAATCGGCAATATAACTATGCGTAATGCGTTTGATATACCTATGTAGATAGTTGTGTTATTGTTCAAGTAAAGATAAATTCATACGTGCTTTTTAAATCAAAATATTTAATTCATTTGTATTTTTTTTCAGTTATGGGTTTATTATTTTATTTTACCTACTCTACAAACTGCTAGCATGTTGAGTTTTGGTAAAGAAGAATAATGGTAGAAGATTATTTGGAAATTTGGAGCTTATGAAGGTGTACTTGATGACCAATTTTAATGATTAAAAAGAAGGAAGTTATAGTTAAGGAATATTACTCATAGGCAGCAGATGACAATCCAGCTCAAGATATTTTAGAACCATACTCTCAATTAGTTTATAGATGTATTCTTACAAATGAATTTCAGAGATACGCTATACTATAAAATAAGATTTATAGTTTAACTGTAAGATACTTTTATATTGTATTTATAATAAATGATTGAATTTTATTTTTGACAAAAATAATTCCATATTATTTCTTTGTAACAATTGAAGGTTTGGAAACGGAAAGGGAACAGAACATTTAAGAGAATGGGCCACGTTCTCTTTTTCGTTGACAGGCCCTCAATTAAATTACCTGTTGGGGCATACTTACTTCAAATATTTAAGAAAAAAATATATAGTCAAGTAAATGTAAACAATAGATGAAGAATTCGCCAACATAATTATCACAGTATTTTTACCTTATTAAATTCTAGTTATTTCTAAGTGTTTACAGTTGTAAAATAATAATCATACGGCATGTTCATACAAAGTTAAAACATATTATCGTTAATACTGATAACCTTTATAAAACTTTATTTAAAAAATGAGGTAAGTCTTTTATTTGTTAATATTTTGATGAGAAATTGATGACAAGGGGCTTTAAATAAATTCAAAGTTTTCAGAGGTTATTTTTTATGTAAAAGAAAAATCATCAAAAAATTTATTAAAATTGACATATATATACAATTATACAATTTGATTGCAATAATAATTCATTGCATTACTTAAATATGATTTATCTTGGAGGTTAAAAAGCTCCTTAAATGCATGTTACCAATCATGTTGCATTAAATACTTCAAAAGCTGACCTATATCATTATGACGTTCATAACTAGGAAAGTATATTCTTGAAAATTATAAAATTATCCATATGTGTAATCATCAGTAACATCAAATTCTTTTTCCATTAACTTTGCAAGCAAGAATGCAATATACCAATTCGCACTTTTTACATGCTGCCCAAAATATGCTCCTACAATGCAAACGATTCCTGGTTTGCCAACAAAACAGAAATGAACAACATATTTTCTTTTAATTTAACTATAAATATGATTGCAAATCTAGTATCGCCCAAAATCTTTCCTTTTTAAATTATCAGGATCATTTTATTATGTTACCAAGGAGCACGGGGATGCTCCAAAGGTAGGCAATATTTATATTTATTCCATTAACATTAGATTTTCCCATATAACTCTCAGCATTATCTTCTATCCATGAGATTATACTGTAAATAAGAGGTTCACATTTTTCTTGAGATTCAATGAAGAACAAAATAGCCTCATTCAAATTATTTTGTTCACGGTGATCAAGAGAACTTCTACAGTATATTTCTGAATAGACATGAGAGTAATTGAATGGTAATTTTACAAGAAGTTCAATAATTCCCTGCAAGTAGGTTATTCAATCTTAATTATTAAAAAAATATATTACTAATAGAAGTTCTTTGCATACCTTTGATGATCATGTTTCGTTTGATACCCTAATCACTAGATAGTTATAGTGTGACTTTCGGCTCAATAACCATTTATATCTGTTAAATTTACTTGATCACATATTGATAGTTCTTTTGCATAAACTGACTGTAATTAAATCGAAACGGTGGAATCCATTTAAAATCATACAGCAGTTCACGTTCGGCTTTGAGCTCTCTGTACCATCGTCCATCCCGGCGGTTCTACGTTCCTCGTAACTTCGAGTACCGTAATCAGAGCACCAGAATTATCTTCTGCCAATTAAGTATATGCGTTGATGCACAATTTGTTGTACAACCTACGCAGACGGTTTCGCGATGTGGCGATCGTGCGGCACCTCGTGCGGTCTGCCCAGCACGGCTGACAGGACTACGATTGTCTATAAAAATACTCGACTGTTTTAAGTAATTAGTGGTCAAACAAAAAAACACAGTGATCTTGTTGTTAAAGCAAAGCCTGGTTGTACCTAGATAGTCAGTACTTATGGAGTAAGTATAGATGACGCTCGCCGCGGTACAGCGCGAGAGCGCAGTGCTGCCATTACAAAATTTCAAGAAAAAAAAAAAAAATAAGCGCAGAGATAAGATGTCGTTTTTCATCTTAGCGCCGAGATACGTCGTTCTCCATCCGCGCGGCGAGAATCGTCGTTCTTCATCTGCGCGGCGAGATACGTCGTTCTTCATCCGCGCGCCGAGATACGTCGTTCTTCATTCGCGCAGCGAGATACGTCATTCTTCATCCGCGCGGCGAGATACGTCGTTCTTCGCCATCGCGCCGAGATACGTTCTTCTTTCTCTCAGCCGTCGATATGCTATATGCAATTATCTAAATTTTCGACTTGAATTACTATAACAAAATTATAGTATCAAATCGTTTTCAAGAAATATTCAACTCGTTTCCAATAAATATTTTTCACAATCCATTCTTTTATTTTGTACATCACGGGTCTTTTGTCTATATATAGAGTTCTGAGCTCGTTTGGTAGTAGATTGAAAGTCTTTATTGCAGTTACATGATTGTTCTTTTCGCTTACTCTTTTGTCAATTTTCGGTAATAATATAGCTTTATTTCTTGTCTTACTATTTGAGTTTGTGAATATATTTTTCATTTCGTTGTAATGACATTTTAAGCAGTCCCATGTGAATAGTTGCTTAATATTCATAGGTTTATTTTGCTCGAAAGTGTTTTTGAAAACTAGTTTAAGTAGTCTGTTTTGTATATTTTGAAGTAAATGTTGATTGTTTTTATATACACCTCCCCAGGCAATTATCCCATAATTAATAACACTGTGAAAAAACGCATAGTAAATAACCTTTAACGTACTTATTTGCATAAATTTGTTAATTTTGTAAAAGATGAAATTCAAGTAACATGTTTTTTTGATTAGGTAGTTAATATGTTCATTCCATTTTAGATTATAATCAAAATTAACTCCTAAATATTTACACGAGTCAACTCTCTTTAATTTTTCTTTGTTAATATAAATATCTAAATTTTTTGGTACACTGTCACAGTAAATCCCGAAAGTTACGTACACAGTTTTACTTATGTTTAATGTTAGTTTACTCTATGCGAGCCATATAGCTACTTTTTCGAGATATCGATTCATTTCACTTTCAACTTCTTTCCAGGTTTTACCTGACGATATAACTGCTGTGTCATCAGCATATGATAAAATTGAATTTTCTGGCATTGTTATCAGTAAATCATTTATATATAATATAAAAAGTAATGGCCCAAGGATTGTTCCTTGGGGCACTCCCACCGTTATTGTTATCGGTTCACTCTCACTTTGGTCAATTCTTACTTTCTGCTTTCTATTTGTTAAGTAGCTTTGCATTAATTTATTAGCATTGCCTCTTATCCCGTATGCTTGCAACTTATGTAGAAGTATATTATGATCAAGTGTATCAAAGGCTTTAGCTAGATCTAGAAATGCGACTATAATGGGCTTACTCTTATCTAAGTTCTCATAGATCCTCTTTGTAATATAGCTTAGAGCATCTCTGGTTTCTTTGTTTTTAATAAAGCCAAACTGTTTTTAGCTTAATATTTTGTGTTTGTTAATAAAATCAAAAATTCTTTCGTATATTACCTTTTCAAAGATTTTTGCAATATTCGATATTAATGATATAGGTCTGTAGTTATTAACTTTTAATTTTTTCCCTGATTTGTAAATTGGTACCACTTCTGCTGCTTTTAGCGCATCCGGCCATATTGAATTTTCAATACATTTATTGATAATATGCGCCAAAGGATCTGCTATAAGATGAGATATTGTTTTGAGTGTCTTAGCATTTATTTTATCAACTCCACCATTCTTGATTTTCAAATTTTCAATTATTTTTTTAATTTCAATTTCATTTGTAGGATGTAGGAAAATTGTATTTAAGTGGCATGATGTCAGTTGAATAAATTTGTTACTTGGGGCAGTAATTTTGTCACTCATTTCTTTGCCCATTTTGCCGTAATAGTCATTCATGATGTTCGCAATTTTGGATGGGACTTTTACTATCTCCTCGTTTTCATCATATATTACACTTATATTATTATCTTTTTTACTTTTGTTACCCAGTTTAGAATTTATAATTTTCCATAGTTGTCTTGGACTACCTGAGTTTTTCTCTATAAGATCCTTATCGTATTTAATTTTGGCATCTTTTATAACATTGTTTAGACATTTAACATAGTTTTTATATTCACTTTGTAAGCTTTGATTCATTGGATCTTTTTTAAGTTGTTTATATAATTTGTCCTTTTTTTTTACAAGATTTTAGTAAAGCAATTGTAATCCATTCTTTTCTAGGTACATTATTGTCTTTAACCGGGTTTCTTTTTGATTTTTCTTGACATTGTGTTATTCCATCTATAAATAGGTTTATTGCTTCGTTTGGATTCTCGATTTGAGTGTATTCAGTGCAACATTTTTGACTTGCTATAATAGCTATTTTTTTGTAATTTAATGAATAATTAGTTTTCTTTTTTTCCATATCAGTATTCACTAGTGTTTTTTTTATATCTATAAATAGCGGATAGTGATCAGTAATTAGTATCATTAATTTGAAAGTTTTTGCATTGATTGAGCTAGTTTTTATAAAAATATTGTCTATGCATGTCGCACTATCCGTAGTTACATTATATGGTCTAGTCGTATCACTAAAACCAGGGTAATAGCCATTTTCAAGAAAATTGTAGAGAAAATTCTGACTAATATTGTTTTGTAACATTATATTTATATTAAAATCACCTATTATCAAATGGTTTTTAACGTTTCTCTTAAGTTGCAAATATTGATTTACTTTTAAAATAAACTCTGTGTTATGCAAATCATGTGATCTGTACATAGATGAGATTTCCAAATGACTATTGTTTTGAAGGTTTATAATTGTATTTAGTATTTTTAGCCTACCCAGTTCTATTACATTAGTTGTCTGGGTTACGTCTTTTTTCACGTATACGACCACACCATCTGATTTGTTTATGTGACTATGGTTATAATAAATATTGTATCCATTTAGTTTATAATATTGATAGTGTTCTAAATTACCGGTTTCAGCACATACTATCACATAGGGTTTGATTTTGAGCCTTTTATTCAAGATTTGCAATTTCTCAAAATTAGTTTTTAAACCTCTTATATTCAAATATAAAATCAAATTATCTGTTGCTTTTCTATCTTGACTAAGAGACTTTAAATCGTTATATGCGATTTCCTGCTGATATAATTGCTTATGTATGTCTTCTAATACTTCATGATTCTGCTCCATCTATTTCATTTGGTGTTGTTGTAATTGCGTTTGGGCTGGTTCCGATACTAGAGATACTTCCTGTAGATTGTTGAGAGCCCTCTGTCGTAGATTTAGCGTAAGCGGTATTGGTAGTTTCCTTGCCGGTACTGCAGATCTGGTGAGTGTGTTAGCTGCATCTGCCCTCTGTTGTGTATTTAGCTGAGACGGCCTTACCGGTTTCCAAGTCGGTAATTCAGGTTTGATAGGGTAATCGGTTGCGTTTATATATTTCTTTATCTTGTTTTTAAGTATTTCACAATTGCTCATGTCATATGGAGAATGATTAGTACATAAGTTTGTTCTGTATGTTTTGTTACTAAAGATACAGTTAGTGCATTCTGTTTTGGCACTATTATATTTGTTTGTTTCGTGGTTACCTGTACATTTTATGCATATCTGTTTGTTTTTGCATTTTTTCCCATTATGAACTAGTCTCCCACAGTTGAAACATGGTGAGATATTTATTAGATCATAGACCATAAACCTTTGGTGTCCTACAAAAAGTCTTTTCTTATTTTCTCTGATCAACTTGTATGTTTCAGGTGGTACTTCCATTATAACGGAGCTAAGTTTTGTTTTTTCATTTGTGTACATATGAAGAATTGAACCACTGTTTTTTGAGTCACTACAATTTCTTGTATTTATATCATTTTCAATTTCTTTAATGTTCATCTTTGTATAGTTGTCTATGCCAACTATTTTTATTTTTGGGTTATTTAATTTTTCAGTAGCTATATCACACTTTGGTAGTTTTCTTTCAGGTACTTTTTCAGCAGCTGTTACACTCTCAATGTTCATACAGTTAACTATAATATCACTTTTATTTTTATTATATATATTTTTGGTTTCAATGTTCTTTTCTCTCACTAGATATTTTGTTATTGTATTTAAAACATCACTTTGTTCATATTTGCCAATTTTAACTACAATTTTTGGTATCTTCTTTGGTTCTATTTTTATCTCCTTTGTTACGTCTGCGTAAGCTTTTTTAGTAAATTGGTTACCTGTTTCTTTTTCTTTATATTTTTCAAGCAACTCATATAATAGTTTCTTTTTGTCTTGCAGTTCTTTATTCAGTTGTTTTAGTAACGTATTTTCAGCTACCATAACCTCATTCTCACTCATATTATTTTCTGCTGCACTTTGTATTTCTAATGTCTTTCTTGCTAGCTCCTCTAGTATTTCTTTTCTTATTTCATCCGTTTGCCTCATTTTGATATGTGCTATTATCAATTTTGCTGTCTCACTCAAGTGTTCTTCTTCCTCATTATCCTCATTATAGGTTATGTTAGACATGTGCACGTGCTCCGGACAAATTACCAAGTTGTCTCCTAGATCTTTTATACAAGGTGTCCCATTTTAATCGCCCCAGGCAAATATCTTGAAAAGTATGAGAGATGGAAAAAAACTTTAAAAACAAAAGTTGTAGGGTGCAAAGGGGGTCAGCTAATGGTAACAACGACTTTGACCTTGAACTCTATTTTCAAGGTTATTTCAAGGTCAAAGTGATTTTTTAAAATGAGAATCCCTACTTTTGACCCCGGAAATGGAAAGATCAGAAAATTTTACGTTCAGAAAGGTCTGATATGTTGGGGTTTCAAGGTCAACCAGCTAATTTAATGAGGTCGACCTGGGAATACCTCTAGGAAGGACAAAATTGACCTTGACGTTCAAGGTCATTTTAAGGTAAGTTGATTTTATAAAATGGAACCCCTTATTTTTGACTCTGGAAATGGAAAGAGCGGAAGAATTTACGTCCGAATATGACCTTGACCTCGACCTTGACTTTAATCGTGATCTGGAAGGTTAATTTAAGGTCAAGTCGATTTTTTAAAAATCCCCTTATTTTTGACCTCGGAAATGGAAAGAGAAGAAAATTTTACGTTCAGATATGTACTTTCATATGGTGTCAAAGTTGGCCCTCTGGGGTCAATTAAGGGTCAAATCGTGCTTGAGGTCTTTATTGATCTACCTATCTTTTACAATCAAAATTTGAATGGACAATTGTATTTGGATATTTTGCAAAACCAGCTACCTCCTCTATTAGAAGATATCCCACTTATCTTACGGCGGGATATGTGGTTTCATCAAGATGGAGCTCCTGCACATTGCGTTCGATCAGTCAAGAATTTTCTCAATGATATGTATCGTAATCGTTGGATTGGCATCGGCAGCCAAGTACACGAGTGGCCGCCTAGATCCCCAGACCTCACACCTCTTGACTTTTTTTTGTGGGGAGTAGTTAAAGACAAAGTTTTTGCACATGCTCCAACAACCTTAGAGAACATGAGAGGAAGAATTATGGAAGCTTTCCAATCCATTTCAGTGGAAACATTGAGGAATGTTCAAGCAAGCTTCCGAAGAAGGATGCAAATGTGTTTCAGAGAGAACGGACACTTGATCGAGAATTTGCTGCCTTAGATCTTCAAATGACAGTCCGTTAATCAATCGGCCCTTTTCAGGGCCAATGATGTGCGAAATCCTTTCGGCAACCTCCACGCGGTGCACATTGGGTAATGCTAATGTCGAGGGTAGTCTTTCTAATTTTCGATTCATTTGAGGGAGAAAAAATACTTTTAGATTCCTAAGTAACTCATAAAAACAGTGAAATCCACTTCAAAAAAATTAATTTATTTATTATTACCCTTAATTGACCTCAGAGGACCAACTTTGCCACCATATGACGGTACATATCTGAACGTAAAATTTTCTTCTCTTTCCATTTCCGAGGTCAAAAATAAGGGGATTTTAAAAAAATCGACTTGACCTTAAAATAACCTTCCAGATCACGGTTAAAGTCAAGGTCGAGGTCAAGGTCATATTCGGACGTAAATTCTTCCGCTCTTTCCGTTTCCGGGGTCAAAAATAAGGGGTTCCATTTTATAAAATCAACTTACCTTAAAATGACCTTGAACGTCAAGGTCAATTTTGTCCTTCCTAGAGGTATTCCCAGGTTGACCTCATTAAATTAGCTGGTTGACCTTGAAACCCCAACATATCAGACCTTTCTGAACGTAAAATTTTCTGCTCTTTCCATTTCCGGGGTCGAAAGTAGGGGTCCTCATTCAAAAAAATCACTTTGACCTTGAAATAACCTTGAAAATAAAGTGCAAGGTCAAAGTCGTTGTTACCATTAGCTGACCCCCTTTGCACCCTACAACTTTTGTATTTAAAGTTTTTTTCCATCTCCCATACTTTTCAAGATATTTGCCTGGGGCGATTAAAATGGGACACCTTGTATTGTCTAATCTATCAAAATCACTTTTATGATATGCATCTCCACATATAATACAAATTACTAATGCCACCGGTTTTGTTGGGTGGCACTTATATACTTTTGTACTACTCTTGTCGGGAGGTCGTTTCTTTCCCGGCGCCATCTTGACATCTCTAACTAACTATTTTAAATATAATTTTCTAAATTATTTTGAATAATGTATTTATGGAAAATAAGATATGCAGAAAAAATGAAATTTTATATTAAAATATTCATTTAAAAATATTATTTAAGATAATTTATTAATTCTCTTTGAGAAAGCATTCTGCTAAAGCAGTTAGCAGCGGTTTTTATTTATGATCGGTAAATATATTTTCATTATGGCACCACTAACGATTGGTAACTCCAAAATATACTCTATTGTACCCCACGAAGGGGTGTACCAAAAACGATATATTAAGACAAGCCTTATGTTATGACTCTTCTTAAAGAGTCACTTAAAAGGTGAATCTTTCGGTTTTAGGTACATACTCTCGGCGTTCTAATGTAGTCAGAGCAGTCCCGATTAGGGCACCGTATAGCGGTAGCAAACGAAATTGTACACATATCTAATAATATGTGTACAATTTAAATAAAATCGTTATTTCATAGAACTAGCATAGGCAATTAAGCGTATTTCACGTGTTTTTGGGGGTAGTTTGAAAAGGTCAGGCGTAAAAAACATACAGGGTCTTATTCTGTATTATAATACCAACTTTTTGTCATAACTCTAAGAAAGAAATTTTTTATAGATCCGAGAACGAGGCAGTTTAGTTAATGCGAATTTCAAAAGATCGATGACTTCAGACATTAATATCTTGGTAAAAAAAATCGAAATTCATATCTTAAAAAAAGCATTTAAATCCCCTTTTATGACGTAAAAGAAAGAATTTTTAAAGTTTGAAAAAGTCTTGATGTCACAAAACAGCGATGGTTTAAAGATACCCCAATAAATGGGTATATTTACGACGCATGTTTAGCTTCATGAAAGAGCCCGACATTTAAATAGCTACATGAATTATTTTTTTTCTAGCAAGTTGACAGAAAAACGAGAAAGATCTTTTTGGAATGTTAAAAAATATTGAAAATTGATCTTGCTATGATTTTTCACAAATTAGTGAACAGTAGGTAAAAATTAAGGCTTTAAAAACTTATAGAAAGTGCGATCTTCATTTTTAAAGGTTTTTGCCCGACAAAATTTCTTATTTTTATACATACTTTTATATGAAAAATATATTTTTATATATATTTTTATAGAAAAATTGTCGATTTAAACGACCGATCCTCCTGCACCCATAAATTGACGCGCGTGCACGCGCGTGTGTGTTAGGTTGTATTAAAGATAAGAAAAAAATACTGATTATTCAAAATATGATGGCACCACCGCGGTCTGACTGACACTTGACACCCCCAAGGTCAAGTTTGTTATGACGGGTCATGGTTGACCCATAACTACTAACGTATTTTTTAATATCTATATTTATATTATTCTCTTACCTCCATTTTTTCCACGCGTTTTTCAAGTTCATATTCAGCACTAGCAGCAACTGGATCAATATCTTCGTTACGGCGATCATAATCATTGACGGAATGAGTGGAGTAAATTCGAATAGGTCCAGTATCGAATGATACTACTGAAGATTTTGCAGATATTGATTTGTTGAGAACTTCTTCGTTGTCATCTTCTGACTCCGGAAGGCCAGCAACTTCCATCCAAAAATGCCCATCTTCGAAATAATGGACTCCATTTTCCACTAGGACCTGAATACACAAAGATGAAGAGATAGATAAAAATGTCGTTATTTGTATAAATATTTACAAAAGTAAATGCATGATCCAGTTTATAATACATAATGAATAGAAAAAACGACATTAAAACATTATATTAAGTATTACAAATATAAGGTATTTTATGCCAACTGTCCTGAGATCGAAAATAAATGCTAAAGAAGCTACTTTTGCACACACACAAAAAAGGCAGAAAAATAACTTAAACAAATTTTGGCGAGTAAAATTTTTATAGATTTTGAGCTCAGCTTTCCAACGGCGCAAAAAATTGATTTCCATTTTTCTCAAAGATCTAAATAAGAGAGATACATTTTTATTTTTTTTGAGTTATGAGCTCGTTCAGACAAACAAAGCAGTCACTGCAGATAGTTGCGCGTTCTTTGGAAAAAGTACTTTATTTTTATGATGTGTTGAAATTAAGATCATTTGTAGTTAGTTATTTGATTAAAATGAAAGCCGAACTTCTAACGAAAAAGGTTTCTTGACGATTCTATCGTGTCAACATTTCATTCACACTTTTTTAGCCAGCTGACCGTAACTTTTTCAGTTGTTTGTCCATCTATCCGGTCAACACACATAATTTTATATTATCTCCGACTTCAACGAGCATATACAAATTGATGTTTTTCAATAAATATTTGTAGCCTTGAAGAAGGAAGTGAACAAACCTGCCGAAACGCTTGCACGATAGAATCGTCAATAAACTTTTCATTAGAAGTCCGCTTTCATTTTAACCAAATACTTTATTGCTTTCTCAAAGAGAAAGCTTGGTAACGCTGAAATTTTTCGACCTCGAGATTTCGATGATTTTCGATATTTCTGAGCTTCCTGAGTCGAAATATGCGTTTTCTAGAAAATGTATGTGTGTATGTATATATGTGTGTGTGGGTGTATGTGCGTGTGTACGTGTGTGCGTGCGTGTGCGCATGTGTACGTGTGTTTGTTATAAATTTTCCGGCAGCATAACTCGAAACTGGGCAGAGATATCAAGTTTATCTTTGGCAGGTACAAAAGGATTATTTTGAAGATGTGCAAGTTCAATTATATAGTTGATCGGGTAATTTTAAGTATTTAAAAAATAAAAAAGAAAAATATGGAAAAATTGAAATATTTTTTTCGTCGCTGGGTTTGGATATTGGTTGGAAGTAGGCCCATTTTCTGAAAGGTCTTGAAATTACCTATCTACTCATATTTTTGTCGGCCCTCGGATATTATTAAGCCGGTTAAAAAAAATAGAGAAAAATATGGAAAAATCGAAAATAATTTTTTTTTGCTCTGGGTTTGGATATCGATCGGAAGTAGGCCCATTTTCTGAAAGGTCTTGAAATTTCCTATCTACCCATGTTTTTGTCGGCCCGATCGGATACTATTAAGTCAGTTAAAAAAATAAAGAAAAATAAACGTGATCAGATTATGTACTAAATCTGCATTACCTGCTCTCTGGTTTAATGATTTTTGACTTGTACGACTCGTATTATTATCAATTTTTCGCACTTTTTAAGTAATGTACTACTTTATAGTTTTTTTAATAAAAATAGAAAATGATCGTGATAAAAATTTGATCATTAACACATCTTATTTCAATGGATTCGCTTCGCTCGGGCGCAAACGTTCAAACGAGGATAAAATCACTTTCACGCACTTGTATCGAAATGTAATATTTTCAAATTTATATATTTGATCATTAAAAATATTACTTATGTCGACTGCAACTTACTATCAACTGATGAGAATTTTTCCATCGGTCTTACAGTCTTATAAATTAAATTAAAATAATTAATATTTATGTCAGACTGCCCTTGTTTATAATCACCCCCGCAGAATCTGAAATAAAAACTTAATTAAAAGCTGGAAAAAAAACTTTATTAGCGAAGGGCTATCTGACTACCCCCACCACCAAATTTCCCAATTGCCCAACGTTTCAAAGTTGGAGAGGGGAAGGTGGATGGTGGTGGGGTATGGGTATATAAGGTGTATCACGGGTTTCATTTCAGTCCCTGAGGAGGAGCCGGAGCGGGCTCGAAACGTTGGGCAATTCGGCAATTTGGTGGTGGGGGGCAGTCAGATAGTCCTTTGCTAATAAAGTTTTTTTTCCAGGTTTTAACTAAGTTTTTATTTCAGATTCTGCGGGGGTGATTATAAGCAAGCGCAATCTAACTGCCATAAATATGAATTATTTTAATTTAATTTATAAGACTGTAAGACCGATGGAAAAATTCTCGTCAGTTTATAGATTTGATCTAAGAAATATTATGGCTATTATTGGTTGATTGGCTTTTCAATTGATTAATATTCGATGAAAGGATGAATTGATTTTTGACAATAAATAAAAAATAAGTACCTTTTTACAAAGCGTAATATTTTATTTGAAATTCGTTACAATCTTCTATGTATAAAGTTCTTCTCATTTTATCATAAAAAAGAGATGAGCAAAAAGTAAAGCCTAAATGACGCTTATGATAAGCTAAATCAGATCAAATTAAATTGTAATCGATGCTGGCGTGACTGAAACGAGGTAATTGTGCTTCAGAAATGAGCAAAATTGACAAAAATAAACTATGTAGAAAAACACATATGTCGTAGACCCTATCGACAACGTACCGTATATTGTAACAGTATCATATATCTTGTTTCATGTTGTCATATCCTCTTATAACAAAATTATGATAGATAGTAAAAAAAATGATAGGCAATTAGTTAAAAAGTGGCGAAATTTTTGAAAATTTAAACGTTGAATTAAAAAATAATAATAAAGAATTAAGAAGACATTCAGAAATTTGTAGATAAAACCGTGTTATAGAGTACATAATTGTTTTCAATTAATAATATGTGACTCGACGATTGAAAGAGTTTGCTTCGAATTGCAGCGTGCACAAAAATCGGGATAGATTTATAGTAGAGTGTCCTCACATGACGGCCTCTAAGGTAGTTAGCTAGCTCATAGATCTAGAATCATAGATCTCTCGTGCGTAGCTGGAAAAAACTTGAACTACGACGATTATCTTGCCTTGGGGCAATGTCGTAGCGTAGATCAAATTCGCATGACGTTCGGGATACAAGGAATCGGGTAGTCTCACAAATGAGATAATAGTAGCTTAACTATAATATATGTTATTTGGTGAGTTAAATTAGTTACGTACATCGAATGAACGGAAATGTGCATCGCGCTGTTGTAGCACGAGTGCGGCTCATGATACGTTGCTCATGACTTTAAATGACCGTGAAAGCGTGAGTAGTTATAGCAGCACTATGGCGAGACCTAAACAATGACTCATCGGCGCCAGCCAAGGTCATTGCTTGTCGGATCTCGTCATAGTGCTGCGTTAGCAAAAGTTTGTGCATATGTACGACGCACACGTGCGTGCGTGCGTGCGTGCGTGTGTGTGTGAGAGAGAGAGAGTTTATAACTTTTGTGTATAGCCTCTCTGTATCATGGCAAATGTACCCACATAAAAATTTTCATATTCATAGGGTTTTTATGAGGATTTCGATATTTTATCGGATTTTGAAAGCTAATGGTACAGGATTCATGAATATGTGGTCTTATGGGGTGGCGATGAGGTGTTTATGGTATATTTTATAACTTTTGCGTATAGCCTCTCTGCACCATGGCAAGCGTACCCACAAAAAGAATTTTCAGATTCATAGGGGTTTTTATGGGGTTTTCGATATTATCGGATTTAGGAAGCTAATGGTATATGATTTATGAATATATGGTCTTATGGGGTGTCTATGGAGTTTTTATGGTGTATTTTATAACTTTTGTGTATAGCCTCTCTGCACCATGACAAGTGTACCTACACAAAAAAATTTCAGATTCATGGGTTTTTAATGGCTTTTCACATCTTTTGTGTATAGCCTCTCTGTACTGTGCAGCGAGCGGTCAGCATCCACGCGCCGTTTCTAATCACCCGCGCACGGGTTGAAAACTGGAAATACCGTAACCTCATGGACATCCCATAAGACCACTTCATCATAGATTGCACTCACGTGGAACTGTACACCCGAATTTCTGCATTGAACGACTATCTACATAACGTACTCGCGCACAATATTTGTATGGGGTACAAGAGAGACACATGACATACTTCAGAATCCACACAATACACCCATGATACTTCGCGACGGAGATGTTCAACAGACAAGATAATATTCGCGACTGACAGCCGGTCGACCATTCGTCTTTGCCACGGATGATCTCATCGCACGTGTGCTCTCTGCTGTTGAATTATATCGTCTTACTTCGGATTAGTCATAACTTACAGTCGTCGAAATTGTATCTTGCCATGTATCCCATCATGTTTTCCGAACGAGAAACGCATCGACTTTTTTTGTCCGTTATTTAATGGTACGACAATGTGGAATCTTGCTGATTAATGGGAAAATGTCACATCGAGTTGCAGCTGCACATTATTTTGACTATTGAATAACATAAGGAAAAAAATTTTTCTCGAGGAAAGGAAATTGAGATTGTTTTTCTCCTTTATTTAATCGTACGACACGGTGGAATTTTGCTGAATAATGAGAAAATGTCACGTACATCGAGTTGCAGCTGCACATTATTTTGACTATTTAATTACATAGGAAAAAAATTTGTCTGGAGGAAAGTTTCGAGGAAAGGAATTTGAAATTGAATAGCTTACCCAAAGACTGATCGACGCCGTTTTATTGCAAGAGATGACATACGCGACAATGCATTGTCTGGCTTTATATTTAAGAGGGGTTTGGAATCAACGACTAGTCAGTGCAGTTTGAGTGAGCAGACTCAGAACACTTCAAGATACTTAGAGCCAGTGTACGTCATTTAGTTAAAATTTTAAGACACGATTTACGTATAGCAAATGCTCGACACTCGTATATACGCACAATGTGTGAACGAGTATGGGCTAGCGACCTCGAAAAGTTGTCGCTGGAGGTATTATGCAAAAAATTGCATTTTCTTCTCTTGCATTGTGACATATCTAGCATCTACTACATGTATAGTATTGGCCTTTTTCATAATCCAGATGTACTGCCGATTGTTGTAAAGGCTGTACAACCACGCAATGATCACACAAGCCCTCAAGCCAGCCGTATATTTCACCGTCATCGTAAGTATTGATTCATTCTAGCGCAAAAATGTATTGATTTTACTTGTACTCTAAACCGATAATGTTCTTATTTCTCAGTAATTAATCAGATGCGCGACGATACGGAAGGCGATGAAATATTAAGGGGGTGCCATATTCGTACCATTACCGACCGAGCAATTCACATAGTTTGAAGCTGATTAAAAATAAAATACGTCGAATCACAAAAAATCAAGAGAACACTCTTCTGTGTTTTTTAACGTACTATCATCCAGTCAAAGTTTTGTAGTCGCAATATCAAGTCATTTTTGCAAAAACTTTGAACAAAGCGAAATTTAATTTCATTCAAAATTTTTGAAAAAACGGCTTGATATTTCGACTCCAAATTTTGACTGAATGATAGTACGTTAAAAAACACAGAAGAGTGTTCTCTTGATTTTTTGTGATTCGACGTATTTTATTTTTAAGGGGGTGCCATAGCCGTATCATTAACGACTGTGCAATTAGCACAGTTTCAAGCTTATTAAAAATAAAATACGTAAAATCACAAAAAATCAAGAGAATACTTCGCTGTGGTCTTGAACGTTCTATTACCCAGTAAAAGTTTGAAGTCGAAATATTAAGTGGTTTTTGCAAAAACTTTGAACAAAAAAGGAGGAGGAGGAGGGGAGGAGGGGGTGGAGGAGGAGGAGGAGGAGGAGGAGGAGGAGAAGGAGTAGGAGGAGGAGGAGGAGAAGGAGGAGGAGCTCAGTGACGCAAACATTATCAATACCGTCCCGGAAAAGTACAAAAAAAAGCCAAACAGCTCGTGCGATGCTTGCGAGCTGGTGATAAAGTAGTTTGGGATGCCAACGGAGCTGTAATCATAGATGGCACAATTGTGCCCGGAGCCAACATTGTCGACTTGGTGAATGACGCAATGAGAGGTAGAAAAAGGAGCGGTCCGCTTGGTCATCTTCAGTTCGCTGTCGCTCTTCGCCAAACAACTGTGCCCCGAGAGTTTATAGGTAGCAAGCGTGTTTGGAACGACGTTGCCAGACCCTTATCGACCAGTGAGCATTTAGAAAACAGTGCTTTTACCACACCGCCTTCCGTTCCTATTTTGAGAGTTCAGAGTAGCGACGGCAGCGCCGCTGATGAAACAGATTCAACGCAACCCGGAAAAAGAAGAAAAAAGAAGTCAGCTGAAAAAAAGAAGGTCTCACCACCACACTCTGAAATATCGTCCTGGCGCGGAATGAGCAAGACATTCGGGTTGCGCTAATAAATTCTCAAGAAGAAGAACAGGAGAAAAACATCGTTCTGGATGCACTCGTTGATTTATTACGGTTTGAAATGCATGTACCGCATTACAAATTTTGCGGACCTGGAACTAAGCTAGCATGATCTAGTTTATGCTGACTCGTACAGTGACCGTCGTCAAGCCGACTGAGTTTTAGCGCGATATGCCTTCTCTCGCATACTTGCCGAGGAAACGCCGTCTGACGAAAGAACAGTCGCGATGATGACAGCTTGCTGCATGGTTAGCAAGATAACTTTTGAAAAATTTTTTTCGTGTATCAAGAATGTTGTCAAGAAACGAGACAAGAAAGATAAAAAACCAAAGCGTGGACAAATAAAAAAGGATAAGAAGAAGAATGAACAGAAACAAAAGGATAAGAAGAAAATAGACAAAATAATAATCTCGAACAATGAATAAAACGTCTGAAAAACCTTATTACGAAGCACATCGACCTTCGACGAACACTGGTGCTGATAAACTTTTGCGAGCTACGTGTAAAAATACAATCGTCAAAGTGTTATTGAATGGCTTGAGAGTCAAGACGCTTATAACTTGCATAGACCTGTTCGATATTGTTTTCCTAGACGTAATTATAATGTGCGCAGTTTCGACGACGTGTGGGAAGCTGATTTGATAGACATGAGATCTATAAAATCTTATAACGATGGCTACAGCTACGTTTTAACTGTTATCGATGTTCTCAGCAAATACGCATGCGCTGAACCTGGCAAGGACAAAACTTCGAGAAATGACGCTGATGCTTTTGTGCGTATTTTGTCGAGAAGTAACGGACGGAAACCAATATGTCTTCAAACTGATAAAGGTAAAGAATTTATCGGCGGGGCGCTGCAGAGGGATCTCTCAAAGCACGGTATAGCGTTTAGAGTGGTACGCAGTCCAGATGTAAAAGCTGTCATTGTGGAAAGATTCATAAGAACTATAAAAGAAAGAACATGGCGGTATTTTACTCAGAAAAATACTTGAAAGTATGTTCATGTTTTGTAGAATATCGTAGAAGCGTACAATCATGCCAAACATTCGGCCACAAACATGGTGCCAGCAGTCGTAACACTGAACAATGCAGCCAAAGCTCGTGAAAATTTACAACGTCGATATGGCAATAGTGTTTTTAAAACTCTTAAATACTGCGTCGGTGACTTGGTGCGCATCAGTCGTGCAAACAACGTTTTCGCTAAAGGATATGGGAGTGGCTGGACAATAGAGATTTTTAAAATTACACGAATCTCAACGACGCGTCCCCCAGCAGTTTATTATTTAGAAGACTTGGTAGGTGAGGAAATTGACGGTTTTTTCTACGTCGAAGAATTGTGCAGAGTACGTAAAAATTTAACTACAGACGTTTTTGAAATTGATGAAATTTTGAAAACTAGAGGCAAAGGTTCGGCTAAAGAATATTTTGTAAAGTGGAAAGGATACGGCGATAAGTTCAATTCCTGGATTAGAGCGAATAAATTGACGAATATATAAAAAATTTTTAAAATGAAAGATCAGATTTATATTGTGTTGCCGAGCAACAGCAGCATGAATTATTTTGCGGAAAATACCACGATACGTTTCATCACGCAGCTCCCTCAGCAGGTACGTCTTCAAGGTTCATGGTCAGTCGCGCTTACGGAGGTTCAAATTCCGCTGACGTTTCAACACGTGTCTTCCGAGCAACCGGATAGGACAGTTTCGCTTAATCTGATTCCACACTCGACTCTAGAGACAACGACAAAAAATATTAGTACTACAGTGTCGCTGGTTCTTCCAGGAATTTACAGAGATGTAAACATTATAATAAGCGAGCTCAATAATTTAAACTGTATAGAGGGCCATTTGGAATTCGGTGTCGATCCCGGTGGTTACGTGACAGTCTACAGAGTTTATACAAAGATAACTTGCTCTGAATTCAGTCACCTACTTTGTTTATCCAAGAAGTTGCGAAAAATTTTGGGATTCGAAAGCACGAATAGTATTTTTATAAGAGATGAAGAATCAGTAGTAAGTGATAGACCTACTCATCTCTCAAATGGGCTTCCATCCATGCTTATGATTTATAGCGATATTTGCGAACCTTACGTAATAGATGGCGTTCAATCGCGATTGTTGCGAGCAGTATCGTTAAGCATCGACGACGATTACAAGTATGGTAGTACGAGAATCAAGAGTTTCTCCCCACCCATGTACACACCTTTATTATTCAACTCATTTCAGACAATCGAAATCGATATGAGGTACCAGTGGCCGCGCGATCCCATCCGATTACGGTACTCTGACGGTGACACTTCATTTCAAGAAACTTGACTAGAACTCATTTTTAATACAGTGACGGAGCGTTACCAAGAATACTTCAACATGCAAGTTGGCGGTGGATATAGCGGAGGGGAGGTGTTTGGTGAGGGTCAATGGATTAATGGTGGGGTCGGACGTATTTACGTTGGATCCCCCTACCAAAGAGGGCACGGCGGTATTGGTTCATGTTTGGCTAGAATTTTCCGTCGCGTTCTCACACTTTTCACTCGTGGTGCCAAGGCTGTTGGAAAGGAGGCTGTGCGTACTGGTATGAACATTATATCTGATGTTACCGAGCGAAACACTCCGTTTAAAGAGTCGATTCGCAAACGCTTTAAAGAATCTGACGAAGTTCTCAAACGAAAAGCAGAGGAGAAATTGGATAAGCTAATGGAGGGGTATGGATATAACTTACCACGCTATGGCTTACCACTTCAGTTGCGAATGGGTGCCGGCTCTGATACAAATCACAGAGGTAAAAAGAAGAAGAGCAGCTCTAGAAAAAGGAATACAAGAAAACGGAAGTCTAATAGTTCGAAAAAAGGCAAGACTAAGAGGAAACAAACGAAACAAAAGAAGAAGAGAACCACGAGAGATATTTTTGGATAGATAAGATGGCATTTTTACATACCCATTCGTGTGAGTGTCTCAAGTCGAAGTTGTTTCTGTTTGAAATTCATCCTACTCAAACAACGATAGAAGATTCACACTGGATACAATATAAACCAATATCGTCTTTAACTGATGACTAACCTATAGAATTTGTGTTACCGGGAAATGGGGAAGAATATATTGATGTTGCTCACACGATGCTTAGTCTGCGTGCAAGTCTACAAAGTACGGTAGACGTGCCACAAGCCGCTACAACCGAGGTGCCCAAACTTGGTCCTGTCAATAATTTGATCCATTCTTTATTTAATCAAGTGGATGTATTTTTTAATCAAAAACCTGTATCACCGCCTACAAACGCGTACACTTACAGAGCGTACCTTGAAACTTTATTAAATTATGGACCTGCTGCAAAAAATTCGCATTTGACGAGTGGGCAGCGTCGCAAATTACTGTCGGCAACAAAATCAGTTGACATGATTGGCCATCCTCACTGCGACGTGTTCAATCAAGAAAAATTATTAATAAACGGTGTCGAGGTAAGAGTGCGATTAGTAAGGTCTCGCGATAGTTTTTGTCTTATGGATCCTACGGGCTGTTACTCTGTACATATCGACGTAACCAATCTTTTAGTTATGCGAGTCAAAATTAGTCCGGGTATATTACAAGCACACGCCCAATCACTTTCAAAGTCAACTGCGAAATATCCTCTCACGAGGGTTGAGGTTACAGCTGTAACAATGCATAGACGTATTCACGGTGAAACTTTGGATAATATTTACAATATTAGGTCAACTGCCAAAACGAATTATAATCGGGTTTGTTGACAATAATTTTCTATGCTTATACGTTGACTTCTAAACTACTACAACCTAATTTCGGAGCTAGCAAATTATACATTGATGCTTATCATACGTTATTTTCTGGAATACGCGTACATTTTCTTAATCAGGGTAACCAAATCTCGCGTGAATCATATCCTAATGGTTATTGTCTTTTCGCGTTTGATTTAACTCCCTATCTATCTATGCACTCATTGGAATTTGATTAAGCACGGTAGCGTCAGATTAGATGTATGATTCGGTGAAGCATTAGCCAATACTATAAATTGTATTGTCTATGCTGAGCACGATAATATTTTGGAAGTAGATGCATCGGGTCAAGCTATTATAGACTTTAGTGGTTAGAATAACGAAGTGCAGATGGCGCTGTTGTACTACATATACGTGCAAGATTAGTTTCTTGGTAGCCAGTATGCTTCGAGTCGTGATCGTCATTGCAAGCTACATAAAAGCGATGGAGTTAGTTAAAGACATTCAGTGTCTCAAAGATACTGAGAATAACAATGCACCAAAGGAAATTGCTGTTGTTGCTCTAAATGGTGATTTTCACGGTCCTTGGTTAGTGGCTCCGACGGCTTGTGTAGATGATCTGAGCACTGAAATTAGAAGACAAAATAATTGGTTAACTCAGCATTGTCACGGCATTAATTACATGGAAGGTGAAGTTGATTTGAAAGTGTTTCATAAAACTCTGCAAGATTTATCAAAAAGTGCTCGAAAAATTTACGTTAGAGGCAGCGAAAAGTGGTCGATGCTTCATAAAATTATAGCAAACGAAATCATCAATTTGGAGTATGACGTAGATTGTTCTCCGTTCGATAAGTTATCGTATAATGTATATTGTATGCATCACGCTTTAAAATTTTCGGGTCATAAATATCGATGTGCGTTAAATCACGCTTATCGTTTGAAAGGCTACTTATCTTCACACCTTGGTTATCTAAATAAAAATTTAATCGATCTTCACAATGGAAAGCCTTCAAATATTGAAGATCCTTTCACCAATCCAGTCGGATACTGTAGGTGTATTCACAGCCGATCAAATCCCGCCGGTGTGGACCAAACCAACGGCGTTCATCGTTAACACTGACGATCATACCAAGTCTGGTATGCATTGGGTTGCGTTCTACGTCGATAGATCTTCTAACGGTCTATATGCTAATAGTAGGTAAAGAAAGTTAAACATCGAAGAATCCAACGACCTTCGAACGCGGAATTCTAGTAGCAAGCAGAAATTCGCGTTTGAATGTCCCCCGTTGCTGCTAGAAATTTCGAGTGCTGATCGCGCGTCAACGCGTTGGCCATTGACACGCGCCGATTTGCGACGCCTGAAGCGGCCGCGATCCAGCAAGGGCACCACGTTCCGGGCCTGCCGCGCGAGCGCGCGGTTACTGTCACCGATAGCCAGTATGAGTGCGAGAAAGAAAGAAAGAATGGAGTGATGTACGCAAGGAGGGGAATTAAAAATGCGCGTCGTCCCAGATACACAAATCTATAGATACCTATATACCTTTTATTTACGCCATCTTTCAATGTGCATTATTCTTATTATCTCTAGTATTGCGTGATAAACTTTTATATCTAACCCTCATTTTGATTTTCTTTATTATTAGTGAATAATCCTTACTTTTTGTAACAACGATTAATAACATCCAGAATACTACATTTTTGTAACGCTTATAGAAGTTTTACGAACAACAATTACTTTTGAATTTATTTACTTAATATCAGAAAGAATTACATGTTCACAATTCCGAAGAGAAAATATATCTTCAGTGCGCGGCCCTCGTTTTAAGACTGAACTTAAGGGTAAACTCAGAACTAGAGAATATTCTAAATATAAATATAAATAATTCTAAATATTTTAAATATTCTATAAATTTATGAATATAATATTAAAAACCCTTAAATATATATATATAAATATCGCTTTATATGGAAAATATATATATATATATATATATATGAGAAGTAATGTATGGTCGAACACTTTGAAAATTAATTAACAGAATTTTATTAAATCTAGGGATCAGAAATTGTCCTTTATTCATTCGTTAAATTTCTTTTTAGAGAAGGCTTTTCCTTTTTTTTGTTATTCAATGTTTTGTATTTAGTTAACCAGCTATTGTCAATCTTAATAGCATTAATGTAACTACTTTTAATACCAACCGTCTTATCTGTTTTGGGTATAGCTAGACTTTTGTTTCTTGTAATACGAGTTGATTCAAAGTACGTTTTTTTTTGTGTATCATGATTATAATTTAAGCTTCAAAGACAAAGATTTGCTTTATATTCGTCAGAACGTTTTTAAGGAATTTATTTTTATTAATGATTTTTTATTATAGCATTTGTTTTGCTAATTTGAGAGAAATCGAAGTTATTCTGTTTGGTTTATAATATCCTTATATGACTGCCACACTCTAAATTATAATTATAGATCAACCCTGATTATTTACTATTTCCACGCGCTTTTGAAGCACTATTTCCTTATTTTAATAGTAATATCGTTGGGAACGCTGTCACAATAGGCTTCAAGCGAAATGAACACAACTTTTATATACTGTTATATTCTTTAAAACAGATCTTAATCTTTTTATTGAACGCACATAATGGCATAAAAACATACAGGTTTCATTGTTTATTTTATGACTAAAGAGTATATATTTTTATAGTTTTATTGTAAGCTTGTTATAAATAAATGAAAGCTACGTACAATCTTACTCTTCCGGTTTCTACTTTCTTAACACACGTATTCCTTTTTAGTGTCTTCAATACCGTTATACTATCCTACGTGGACTTATATTTTTGATTGAAACATTACCGAAGTAAGAATTTCAGAAATTTATCATTTACTTATTCCTTATTTAACATGCATATTCTATACTAAATCAATATTATTGCTATATGCATATTTCCATAGAAGTGCCGCATCGTATACTATCATTAGCACTTTCGTTTCTATACTTTTAATTTTTTTTATCTATATGGATACTTAATATAGAGAATATTATCACAGTAGCTTCCGAAGGTCACTTAACCTTTAATCCTATTTACAAGTTTGGTATAACCTCACTTGATATATATATATATATATATATATATATATATATATATATATATATATGTAGATCCAGTATTATAAGCGGTATATGAATATTAATTCGATTTATTTCTATATCGATGTGAGACATTTATTTATTTTTATTTATTTTACATACATTGTGGAATTTGTATCTTAAATATTAATACAATTCATTATATTCTTACCACCGTTTTGGATAGTCCGAAGAGAGAATTTGAGATAAGGAATGAGAACGTCCTTGGGTGACGACCGAATTTTATTATTGTTACGGAGAGGTATTTCTAACTTCTTCCGTAACAGTATTTTTGGTACCAGAGCGTGGTTTGGCATCCTAACCTCAAAATTTTCGTTTCGGACCTCAATTCAAACCATTAAATGTAGTCGGCGCTGAAACTTCCTTGCGTAGTGATTACCTTATAAAACCACGGTAAAAGGACAAAGTAGCGGTACTGCCAATTTAACCAATTCTCCCTGGCTGGAGGGAATTAGATATCAGAAGAATAATAACAAAACTCCAAGATGCCGGAGGCGAATAATGATGCGGGTCAACCATCCGGACTTGATTGCTCTCAATTGATGGTCACGATGGCACATACCGTGGTCATGTAGTCTGCTGTAGCAGGCATACCAGTTTTTGATGGGAGCAACCTTCCATTAAAAAGATTTTATACAGAATGTCCGTAATGCAGCATCAGATATTGATTCTCCGCAGCTCGCATCGTTTTTGAAGAAGGTGTTGAGCCGGCTTCGTGGAGCTGCAAGAAATTCAACGTTTGGAGTGAATTTTACATCCGTCAATGACCTCGTGCGACATTTGAAACAGCGTTTTGCTCCTGGTAAAACCTTCACATACTATTGTGCCCAATTGAATGATCTTCGGATGAAGCAGGGCGAGACTTTGGGAGACTTCCGGGACAAACTTAATATCCTGCTCATCGGCGCAGAGAACGCCCTTAAAGAAGATAAAGGTGATGCCTACCAGGAAGCGATGATGGTACCCATGAAGGGAGCTGCCGTGGATATTTTTATTAGAGGTTTGCCCAGTAATATAAGTGTTGCAGTAGATGCATCACACCCTGCAGATTTGGATGCAGCCTTCAAGGAAGCGGTACGTATCGAAGCCAGGATACGTTCAAGGATCCTTCCATATTCTCGTCAATGCAACCAGTTATCTCGATATGGAGAGAACGATGAACTCTCCGCAAACGTAAGAAAGCTTAATTATAATTAGAGTCGACCTCGTTATTCAGGATATCAACAATATCCAGCGCCTGGAGGCCAGTTTTCACAGCAGTTGCCATCGACTGATAATGGACCTCCTTTCGTAGGATATATGGAGCCCCAGGAACCAGAACAACCTCAAGTGTATTATGACGATGTGCTGTAATACCCCGAACTCGAGATGATGTTGCCTAAATCGCCCTTTGTAGGATACATGGTGCCCAGCCAACCGGAGGGACAGGGAGGAAGAGGCTACAATCAGGCTAGGGGAGAATATCAAAGTTCTAATCGAGGATTCCCCCCCGCAGGGGTGGCCCTAGTTCATATCAAGGAGGACGAGGCGGTACCAACTCCTATCAAGGAGGCTGGGATGGTACCACCTATGCTTATCAGGGTGGAGGAAAACGTCCAGGGAATATCGCCAATCCGAGGCTTTATGACCCCAATGGCCCTCCTGCGTTTCATCCTCACCCGCCGTACCCTGTTCCTTCGATCAGTCAATCTGCGTATGCAAACACAACTTCTCAATCAACGGTTCCTTTAAACTCGCAAGGGGCTTGTCCCGAGGTAAAGGAAGCGAGCCCAACCACTCAACAAGTGTCAACAACAGGATCATCGAACCCTGCACCCCGACCACAAAAGACAACAATGGGGAATCGGGTTTACCTCACACAAATCCCCCGGCGTACCGGATTACGTCCTGTGGGCCTGCTGGAAGCCACGACGGGAGGGAAGATGACCCAACGGTAATCAGGATAGGCGTGCCTGAAGGTCGTCGACCGTGGCTTCATTTTATGATCGACAACGGAGCTGCGGTTAACGTTATCAAAATTGGTGCCTTGCGCCAGGATATTTTAGTAGATACTGATCGAGCGACTCCACTCATCGGTATCAATGATCAGTCCGTCGACACCTATGGTACAACTATCGTTAACCTGTGAGACAGACCTGTCACGTTCATAGTAGCACAGAACGACTTCCCTATTGAACAAGACGGGATCCTCGGGCGTGATTACCTCAAGCAAGAGCAGGCAGTTATCTCGTATCACTATAATACGTTGATGATAAGCGGAGATGTCATGCACCCTATTACTTTTATCAACCCTCATACGGGCCAGAGTATAGGCGAAGAGGCCGATATCAAGATTATCAAATCCGATGAGGGACATCATATAGTGGAGGAGAAAAATGTAGAGGAGAAAACGTTGAGTATCCTCACGAGAAACATCTTACCCGGGGAAGATGCTCCGTCGGACACAATTAAAGAATCGACATCCACTCTTCCATCTCCTGCTAAAATTATGTATACTATCCCTCGTCGGTCTCAGAAAATCGTTCAATTGGAAGCTATAAATAAGGATCTATCTGAAGGTTACATGCCTCGAGTAGATGGCGGTTATGAGGATGTATATCTTGGCGAAGGTATCGCCAAGGTCCAAGAGAACGGATTTTGTCATGTGATGGCCATTAACACCCGAAATGAAGACGTTTCCATCGAAGTTGATGCTGATTCCTTTTGAATATGTTGCATTAGATTTTGAGCCCGGGGCCCAAGAAGACATTCCCGTAAAAGCAGATAATCCTATAGTAGATCGAGATGCTCGCGTGCGAATACTGCGCGACATCATTCAGACGAAACATCTCAATGATGAAGAGAAGGGAAGCGTGGAAAAACTTCTTGAGGACTTTCCGCATATCTTCCTACTGCTTGGGGATCCGCTTCCCTGCACTAACGCAGTAGAAAATCGTATTCCCCTGGAAAACAATTTACCTGTAAATACAAAGCAATACCGACACCCTTTAGTACATAAGGATTTTATCGAAAAGGATATCCAGGAAAAGCTTATGGAAGGAATTATTGAACCATCGAACAGTCCGAGTAATTCGCCAATTTGGATCGTTCCAAAGAAACCAGACGCTCACGGAAATCTACGTTGGAGAATGGTAGTCGACTTCCGTGAGTTAAATCAACGAACCATAGGGGACGCATACCCCCTCCCGAATATTACAGACATTCTCGACCAACTCGGTGGGGCAATGTACTTTTCCGTCTTCGATCTTGCCACTGGTTTTCACCAGATCAAAATGGCTCCCGAAGACCAATGGAAGACAGCATTCTCGACACCGGGAGGTCACTACGAATACAAAAGAATGCCTATGGGACTTAAAAATGCCCCTGCCACCTTCCAGCGTCTCATGGACCAGATTAAGAGGGGGTTCGACTGCAAGGAAACTCTCGTATACATGGACAATGTTATCATCCATGCACAGACCCTCGCAGACCACGATAAAAGAGTGAGACAATTCTTTTCCCGTCTCGCCTATACTAATCTCGTCCTGCAATCTGAGAAGGTCCATTTCTTGCGTAAAGAGGTTGCGTTCCTAGGCCATATAATCAGTGAACGGAGAGTCGAATCAGATCCGGAAAAGGTAAAGGCGGTGAGATAGTTTCCTCAGCCGAAGGGCGTGCGAAATATTAGAGAATTTTTAGGTGCCACGGGCTATTATAAGAGATTTATTAAGGATTACGCCAAAATCGCGAAACCTTTATATGATCTCCTGAAAAAGGATCAGGAATTTAATTGGGAAGAACTACAAGGGATTGCTTTCAATGCCCTCAAAGAATGCTTGTGCAATGAACCAATCCTATTATTTCCCGATTTCGCCAAACCATTTATATTAACTACCGATGCCTCCGACGAAGCTATTAGTGCCGTGTTGAGTCAAATCCAGGACAAGTCAGAGCATCCAGTAGCATACCTTTCTCGGACGCTTAACAAGGCTGAACGCAATTACAGCACGACTAAGAAAGAATGTCTCGCTGCGTTGTACGCCCTCAACAATTTCCGCCCGCACCTTCTATGCCGGAAATTTACCTTGGTTGCAGATCACGAGCCATTAAATTGGATGCATAATCGAAAAGACCCCGATCAGCGCCTTATGAGATGGATGTTTAAGTTCACTGGTATATGAGTACACTTTTAAGTACAAACCGGGAAAATTAAACTGTAATGCGGACGCCCTCTCTTGGAACCCTGTGAAAGAACCATCTGAAGAGTACATTAACCAAAGTCTCTCTAGGATACGAGTCATGATCCTTGAGGAGCGTAAAACACCAACGGCTCGAGGGAGCAGCCGCGCCCCTCAAGGATTACCCACACCACCAGTGGGATCATCAGGAGGACGGACGTCTCGACCACGCCTTCTATCAGCCCCGGAACCTTCCACAACTGAAACGGCTGCTCGAAAAAGGCGTGGGAGACCTGTTGGATCCAAAACTCGCAAGGTAGCCCCGACATTAAATCACAGTATTGTGGCACAACAATCGCGTGGAAAATTAGCCCGCCAAGCTCAAGATAGTGTTGGCTCCAAGGATAAATCTGAATCACCAGAATCTAGGGAGTCAAGCACAGAGGCTCCTAAAGCCAGAGGGGAAACGTCAAACGTGAACAAACGTGAACCCAATCCGTCCAAGGAGACTCCACCCCCAAAGACGGTCCATACACCTGCCAAAATACGGGTAGATATCTCATTAGGCCCTTCTTTCACCCGCTCCCCTGGTGCACTTCTCTCGTCTACGGGAATAGAACCCGAAAACTCTGATACCGATGGCCGACCTCCCATTTATGATCCCCGACGGAGCTGTCTGAGAGTCGAAGAATCGGACACCAATGACGCAGAGAATGCATCCAATTATGAGAAAGAAGAAACCGATCATAATTCGGAAATCTCCGCCAGGGACAAGGAAATCGAGGTTGCAGCTGCTTAAGATAGCGAATCAAATAATGAAACAAGACACACTACTTTGTCAAAAGAAGAAGTGCTAGAATCGGCGCGAAAATTTGAAGAGAGCCTACAGTTGCACCAAGACAAGGATGAGCTAGAAGAAGACGATGAGGAGATAACGATTCTCCCGGCGTATTTCTCTGATGTAGACAAGGTGGATGAAAAAATGCAATCCATCCTAGACGAGATGGATCCCATAGACCCAATCACCATGGATGACTCAGTGATGGTCGAAAGGATTCAGGAAATGGTACAAAAGACTCTCAATGAATGCAGTCGCGAAGATGCGACTAGCGAATCCGACAAAAGTATGGAGAGAGATGGGGCTCCACCACCCTCTCGACTATCGTCTATCGAACCCAGTACCCCTACGGCTAGAAGTACTCCCAAGACTGAAGCACCGAACCGTCGGTCTGTACACTTTCCCAATTTAGAGGAGATCCAGGAAGAGAACGAGAAAGGGGATAGCTCTACTTCCATTAAGCTGGATTTCCATCAACCTCCGATCGACACTCTGGGATTGTTTCTTTCCATGTATCAACAACAGGCTCCTCTGAACCAATATGTAAGTAATGCTCGAAGCTCACTCATGCAAGTGCCATCCGACAGTTCAAGCTCTGAAATAGGAAACCGCCCAGTAGCCCCACTAAGACTAAGAAATAACGTAAGCACGTCTCGACAATGCCTCACGCATAAAAGAGATAATATTGTCCATTTCATCTCTAGAGATTGCGAGATAGTTACTCCCGTG
Organism: Torymus aiolomorphi; assembly: GCA_036365515.1. Lineage (NCBI taxonomy): Eukaryota > Metazoa > Arthropoda > Insecta > Hymenoptera > Torymidae > Torymus > Torymus aiolomorphi. The sequence continues at coordinate 157,659,228 of CM070874.1, read as the reverse complement.
GGACGTCTCCTCAGCGAAATTGGAGCAATCGAGCCTAAAACCCTGAAAGCCAAGAAGCCTAAGCTGAGGCAGATATTGACCACACCTTTCAAAAACCAAAATATGTTTTCCTTATTTGTTAAGGAAAAGCATTATGATCCCCTGGATTGCACACAATTGAAACGGAGTCTCAAAGATTTAAAAACCATACTTCTGAGGAAAAACCTAACAAGTTTCAATGTAACTCGGCGAGGAGATCTGATAGATGATATGGATCCTGGGTAGTTCACTGAACTATTAATAAGCATTTTTGGTGAAACTCAGACTACTGTCACTGATTGGTATGGTAAGGTAGAATTGCCCTCGCCAGAGGAGAGAAAACAGATTATCGAAACTCTCCATGATAGTCTTATAGGGGGGCATAAGGGAGTCAACCAAACCTACCAGAAAATCCGGGAGAGATACTATTGGCCTGGCATGAGGAATGACATTTTGGATTACATCCGCCGATGTTCAAGCTGCCAGGAGAAAAAGATAGAAAGGATCAAAACACGGGAACCCATGATTATCACAGATACCCAAATCGAGGCCTTCGACAAGGTTTCCATCGACACCGTAGGAAAACTGCGTACAACCCCCAGAGGAAACTGTCATCTACTGACAATGCAGTGTAACTTAACAAAATACCTTATTGCAATACCTATTCCCAACCTCAAAGCTTCAACCATCGCCGACACGCTTGCCAAACACCTGATTTGCCAATTCGGAGCCCGAAGAGCCATCTTATCCGACAGAGGAACTAGTTTTCTTTCCGAAATCGTCAAAGGATTGATGCGGCTGTTCCGGATTCATCACCTTACCACATCTGGTTATCACCCTCAAACCAACGGATTTCTGGAACGAAGCCACGCCCCTTTGATGGATTTTGTGAGAGCTTATTCAGAGAAGTACGACGATTGGGACAATCTCGCGCCGTTTGCTACATTCACGTATAACACCAGTGTTCATGCCAGTACCAACTTTACACCATTCGAACTTTGTACGGTCGATTGGCAAGATTCCCCACCCGGATCCCCGCGGCGGAACAACTGCGAACTTATAACCTGTACTTGCAGGATCTGATAATCCGACTGGGTGAGCTCCAAGTTCTGGCTGGGGAGAATCAGATTAGGGCCAAGGAAAAATCCAAAGAACGCTACGATCAAAAGATAAAACCCCTAAAAGGGTCGGTAGGCGACTACGCATGGGTTAGACGAGAGCCCAGGGTGTCCAAATTTGATAGTTATATAATAAACCTCTAAAAATCAAGGAGATACTGGATAGGAATAATGTACTCCTAGAACTTCCCAATGGAAAAACTATCCGAAAACATATTGACAAATTACAGATTGTTCCGCCCATGGACAGTTTTATTTTTCATCATACCCCCAGATTATTTAAACTAACAACCATCGACAGGTTATCTGATTCCTGCCTGTCTTCTTTCAGAATGTGTGCTATACTTCGTTGTTTCACACTCCTTCTATCAACTCTATGGATGGGCACCGCGACAGGAGTCCACTACGAGTTGTCCCCGATCACCTCCAATACTGGTATTTACTATGAGAAACTGCCCTCGATCAGGATTCAGAAAGGGAGCTGGAAAGTAATAATCCACCTGGACTTGCAAACCTTTCTTAAGGAACATGGCCCCACTCGTAGTTACGATAAACAACTGAAGCAGTGCATTGCTCATTTCGATGCCAAGCATTGTCAGGCTGCTCTCAACCAGGAACTCATCGAAATCAAGCTAAAGACGCTCCAACACGTACACGATGACATCCGAAGAGTAGCGGCTCATATGGACGCCAGGGAGATGGAGATCCCCTCCCCCATAAAAGACATCCGCGCAAAGAGAATGGACCCCCTGGGCATTGTCGGCAGTGTTACGTCCGGAGACGTATTATAGAGATTTAGAATTCCATTCTGAAAGTTTATTCACATCAGATATTTCCTGACATATAAAAGCGAGAATGCAACGCAGTATTTCGCTCAGGCATCGTACCGTAGAGCGTGTGACGTAGAGAGCCATCGACCTCCAGAAGACAGTGGCGTGCAACTTTTTAACAGATCAGCATTTCACAATGCTACCGCTTAAATGCTACGCGCAGAACGCCGAACTCGTACTGTGGCCTCGCGCCTGCGCACTAGAGGTCTTCGCTGATTCGGAGCAGCTCGAGTAGCGCGCGCGTTCAAACAGCGAGCGGCCGGGAAGACGGATGATGCGCGATCGACGCATATAAGGGAATTACGTAGACGAGCAAGACAATTATTTAAATAAACTTGAAATCCAAGTAGCCGGGGGATACAAGGTCCACGCATATAAGAGAATAATGTAAGAGTGCAATAATAAGCAAAACAATTATTTAAATAATTTTTAAACCTAAATAGCCGGGGGATACAAGGTCCACGAATATTAGGAAATAAAGTAGAAGGATAGCAATAAACCAAACAATGATTTGAATAATTTTTAAACCCAAGTGGCCGGGGTATACGATGTCAACGCATATAAGAGAATTACCTAGACATGCAACACGATTATTTAAATAGTTTTTAAACCCAAGTAGCCAGGGGACACAAGGTCCACGCATATAAGAGAATAATATAAGAGTGCAATAATAAGCAAAACAATTATTTAAATAATTTTTAAACCAAATAGCTGGGGGACACAAGGTCCACGCATATAAGAGAATAATGTAAGAGTGCAACAATGAGCAAAACAATTATTTCAATAATTTTTAAACCAAAGTAGCAGGGGGATACGATGTCAACGCATATAAGAGAATTACCTAGACATGCAGTACGATTATTTAAATAGTTTTTAAACCCAAGTAGCCGAAAGACACAAGGTCCACGCATATAAGAGAATAATGTAAGAGTGCAACAATAAGCAAAACAATTATATAAATAATTTTTAAACCTAAAGAGCCGGGGGATACAAGGTCCACGCATGTTAGGAAATAAAGTAGAAGTCCAGCAATAAACCAAGCAATGATTTGAATAATTTTTATACCCAAGTAGCCGGGGGATACGATGCAAACGCATATAAGAGAATTACCTAGACATGCAATACGATTATTTAAATAGTTTTTAAACCCAAGTAGCCGGGGGGACACAAGGTTCACGCATATAAGAGAATAATGTAAGAGTGCAATAATAAGCAAAACAATTATATCAATAATTTTTAAACCCAAGTAGCCGGGGGATACGATGTCAACGCATATAAGAGAATTACCGAGACATGCAATACGATTATTTAAATGGTTTTTAAACCCAAGTAGCCAGGGTACACAAGGTCCACGCATATAAGAGAATAATGTAAGAGTGCAATAATAAGCAAAACAATTATTTAAATAATTTTTATACCTAAATAGCCGGGGGATACAACGTCCATGCATATTAGGAAATAAAGTAGAAGTACAGCAATAAACCAAACAATGATTTGAATAATTTTTAAACCCAAGTAGCCGGGGGATACGATGTCAATGCATATAAGAGAATTACCTAGACTTGCAATATAATTGTTTAAATAGTTTTTAAACCCAAGTAGCTGGGGGATACGATGTCAACGCATATAAGAGAATTACCGAGACATGCAATACGATTATTTAAATAGTTCTTAAACCCAAGTAGCCGGGGGACACAAGGTCCACGCATATAAGAGAATAATGTAAGAGTGCAATAATAAGCAAAACAATTATTTAAATAATTTTTAAACCTAAATAGCCGGGGGACACAAGGTCCACGCATATAAGAGAATAATGTAAGAGTGCAACAATAAGCAAAACAATTATTTCAATAATTTTTAAACCCAAGTAGCTGGGGGATACGATGTCAACGCATATAAGAGAATTACCTTTAGACATATTAGGGAATAACATACAAGTGCAGCAACAAGCGAAACTATTATTTAAATAATTTTAAAACCCAAATAGTCGGGGGATACAAGGTTCACGCATATTAGGTAATAACGTAGAAGTGCAGCAATAAGCAAAACCATTATTTAAATAATTTCTAAACCCAAGTCCCTACTTAGCCGCGGGTTACGAGGTCCACGCACATAAATCTTTTGCTTAGGATTCAAGTACCGGTCAGATTTTTTGTTTGTTATTGGTTTACGTAAAGTGTAGTTAGTTTGTAAATAGTTTAATTTTCTTTTTTTTTTCTTTTTTTTTCTGCTTCAAAAATATTATGAACGTTATTAGTTGTATAATAAGTAAAACAAAATTGGTATAAATTAAAATTTCTTCAATATTGTTCAAATTAGAATAATTATCACGTGAAATAAATTAATATTTAGTAGACTTAACTATAATACATGCATTATGAAAAAGTGACTGTTTAGTCTACAATATGTTTCTGTTACAAGTAATGGTATTAATAATGAGCTTTCGGAAAATTGTAAATAATAATTTGTAATATTAATTAATGATCGTGATTGACATCAAATTATAATAATTTTGAAGAAAAGGAATTATCGTTATGAATGGTTAAAGAATATTATAGTCATCTTAATAATTATTTGTAGATTTCAAATACCGACTGCTGATAAACATCAATAAAATAAACAATGTTATACAAAGATACATTGTATTTATTTATAATGACTGTTGTAATTGTAAAGTCGTGTAATAGCCCTGCTTTACCTTTTTTCACATATTGTAAACAGATCCTAAGAAATTTTGCGTATCTACAAAAACACGCTCGATGGCTTAGTCGTTTCGCGAGCTCCATTGTCAACAGACGTCGTGTTGTTGTATCCTCCAAGTTGCCGCTGTTAGCTTGTTTTTATACGTTTTATATTATTTGTTCGATATTTTTGATAGACGTTCGGGAGTGTTTTTTTATATAATCTTGCGTTTGTTACTCTCTATAGCTGCATATAATAGTGGCATGCCTACGTAAGTACGTTACTACGTATGTTGTGTATTTCTTTCGCGATTAATACATTTTAAAAATTCTTAATTGTATTATCGTTTAAACATCAGACGCTGACATTGAATGTATTTTTGCTTCCTCCTAGAGGAAGGTTTTTTTTATAAACACATATAAACGCAGCATTCGCGCGCGCTCCGCGCAGCTTTTCTCTGTAATGTAACGGCTCGCGGGTTCATCGATATTCGTGTATTCTGAAAAAGATTTACGCTACAGCTGATTCAATGTTTATTGAATTTGATAAGTACATATTTCAAATTTATATTTAATGTAATTAACCCTGTAGTAATCAAGCATAATATGATTTGGTACTTATTGATTCACATTTTCTTATTTTATTATTTTTTCTATTCTTTCATATATTATCCATGAAAAGTATTTTATAAAAAGTTGCTATAACGTTATGTAAGGTTGTATATATTATAAATTTTATATTATTAAATTTTACAGAGTTTTAATAGAGTCAATGTAGTTTAAAAAAGTTTCATATTTATTTAATTAAATATATTAATACGATATAAATGTAGTATTTATTTATTAAAATTTAACGGCCCGTATTAAATAAGCCCGTATTAAACTGCTTACAGTATTAACTTAATTTTGTTTTATTAAGTTTTACAGTGTTAATAGAGTCAATGTAATTTAAAAGAGTTTAATATTTATTTATTCAAATTTAATGGCCAGTATTAAATAAGCAATATTAACTTATTTTATTTTATTAAAAGGAAATTATTATTTATATGGTCTAATCATATTTTATAATTATCACATATTCATAATTTAATATTTATTGTTTTTTAAAAATAGGCAACTTTTTATGAAATTTTCGTGTCTTATTTTTGAAGCCGTCCTGTTATCATCCTAATTTAAAGTGTAATATTTATTTATCTGTATTATTAAATTTTTTGGTTAAATTTTGTGTGAAAGTTTATTGTAAAATGGATAATAATAGGACTACTTTTGAGAGAGGGAAAGATGAGGTGGTCCAAAAAAGTAAAAAGAGACGTAGTGTAGACTGGCAACCTGATTGGCTGCGGGATGATAATTTTCAACATTGGCTGCAAAAGCACCCTGATGAAAAGCAGACTGCAATTTGTACATATTGTGCAAAACATATTAAATTCACACAAAAATCTGATTTGAGTGCACATGGGAGTACGGAAGTTCACAAGGATAATATTGCAGCTGCAATGAAACAGGGTTCTTTTAAACCAATTGTCGTAGAAGGGGCGTCATTTCACGAACGAGTAGCTAAAGCAGAATTCACTACGTCTGTTTTTGCAAGTAATCATAATGTTGGCATTAGATTCGTTAATGATTTGGTACCTTATGTACAAAAACTGGCTATTGATCCAGAAGCTACAAGACATATGAAATTAAAAGAGGATAAATGTAAACAGATTATTAAAAATGTTTTTTATAAAGAAGCTTTTGGGAAGTTAGTTAAAATTTTAAATGCAACATTATTTTCTGTATTAGTAGATGAAAGTACAGACATTAGCAATAAAAAAGTTTTGTGTATTTCTGTACAATATGTAAATGTAGATTCTGGTAAAGTAATGCAGCACCTTTTGCAATTATTAGAATTAGACGCAACACGCGGTACTGCCTCGGATCTTTTTGCAAGCTTTAAAAAATTTTTCGATGAAAATCAAATTAATATGAAAAATATTGTTGCATTAGCATGTGATAATGCCAGCGTTATGGTGGGCAAATTCAAAGGTTTTCATGTATATTTGAAGGAAATTGTAACTCACTTGATCCTACTAAATTGTATTTGCCATACATCAGCAATAATCGCAAAATCTAGTTGTACGGCAATACCGAAAGAAGTTGAAGAATTAGTTAGGAGTGCCTATAACTATTTTTCTAATAGTCCAAAGCGCTCGGAAGAGCTTGCAGACTTCAAATTAATGTTTTGTGTTACAACAAACAAACTGCTGAGACTATCGGGAACACGATAGCTTGAAGCTTTTAGAAGTTACGATAGATTAATTGAACTATGGCCAGCTTTAGAGCATTATTTTACTTTACAAGTCTTTGATAAAGCTAAAAATGAAAATGAAGAATCAACTTCTACTTTCAAAATGAGTAATGAACAAAGAATTTTTAATTTATTAACTGATAAATCTGTCAAGTTTTACATTCATTTTTTAAAGTTTGTCCTCAATTATTTCAACTCCTTTAACGCTCTGTTCCAAAGTAAACATTTAATGATACACAAATTACATAGAAGTATAGTAAAAATTATGCAAAAGATTAGTATAAATTTCATTAGTGATGCTGCACTTTCTAATATTTCTGACACTGATTTCGATATTGAGAAAAATTTAAAACCTTTGAATGAAATGTATTTGGACCCTTCTTGCTCTGAAATTATGAAAACTTTACCATCAGATGTTTCAGAAATTTGTTTGACGAATTGTCAGAAATTTTATATTATTCCTCTTGAAAATATGAGGAAGAAACTATTGGAAAATCAGACTTTTTTAAAAAAATTAATTTTTGTAGAACCAGAAATTGCTTTGAGTGTGGAAAAGAGAAAAGATTATCGAGATTTAGAAGATGTTTGTGAATATTTTCCGTTTATTGATAAAGCAAATGTTTGAATGGCAAAGCTTCCCTTTTGATTTTGAAGAAGATAAAATTAAAGAATATCTACTATTAGATGTAGAAGAATTTTGGATAATCGTAAAAAATATGAAAGATGAAGCTGGCACTAATGTACGTTTTCCATCGTTGACAAAGTTGACGGAAGCAGGGTTTGCTCTTCCTCATTCAAATGCAGAGCCAGAAAGAACTTTTTCTGATGTCAATGAAATCAACGATGATAAAGGTAATAGCCCTGGTATTAAATTATTAAATACTAGATGTTTTGGTAGATCTTATTGTAATGCGTACGGCTTGAATGAATGAAACTATCCGTTCACTAAAGAACACTTTGAACTGTTCCAATGTAGTAATTTATATTCTAAATAATTTTGTTTGGCATTGAAATTCTAAATTTTTTGTATTTTTTAAATTATATTATAATTTTCTCTCTCAAAGGAATTTCATTAATTAAGATAGCAATCGTTGGTAATCTATTTAATTTATATTTGTATTCAAAGTATTACAAAGACTTGTTAGTTTTTAATAATAGCCATAAAGATTATACTGTGACAATTTAGTATGAATACATGACATGGTTTGATCATATATAATAATCTTGCAATGATCCTTATGATTATTATTATATGTTCATTCAATTGAAGAAATTGTAATGATATCCGTACTTTTACTTGATGAATATATCCATATATATTCTCATGATACATATATATATATATATATATATATATATAGATATATTTTGCATGTAAAAATAGATATTATAATAATCCTTCCGTTGCATGAACATTTACTTGGTGGTGGAGGCAGGAAATAGGTTCGGAGTTGTCCTTCCTTAAAGTATTTATTTAAAAATACTTTTTGTAAGGGTGGAGGTACGTAGAACAACTCCCATGGTATAGTATGGCTACAGGCGATGAATCCACGGATTCACATCTTTATATTGCATGATTTTATTATGAGACTGATTCAGTGATTGTACCATGTCGTACAATTGTGAGTTAGTAAACAAAGTTCTATCATGTGATATCTAAGATTGAATTAAAACAAAATTCAACGCGCTAATAACAGTACCTCAAGGGTAGCGCGGAAACTGCTATGTAAATTTTAATTCACTTAATTGTACTTCAAAAGTATTTCTTTATAAAATTACAAATTAATCAATTGAAAATAATTTAATATTTACAAATTATTATACTGCTTTTTAACTACTTTTTTACATATTTCATTAATTACATCAATTAAAAGTTGCGTAGAGTACAAAGCGACGCCTCCTATATATAAAGTCCCAACCCAGCCGCCAATGCAATTTGGTTCTAACTCACCCTTCCGTGCAACAAAGTCCTATCTCGAAGAATAATTCAATAGAGCGCTATTTCAAAGCTCAGTGCAGTTTTGCTTATTGTTGCACTCTTACATTATTCTCTTATATGCGTGGACCTTGTGTCTTCCGGCTACTTGGGTTTAAAAACTATTTAAATAATTGTATTGCAAGTCTAGATAATTCTCTTATATGCGTTGACATCGTATCCCCCGGCTACTTGGGTTTAAAAATTATTCAAATTATTGTTTGGTTTATTGCTGTACTTCTACTTTATTTCCTAATATGCGTGGACCTTGTATCCCCCGGCTATTTAGGTTTAAAAATTACTTAAATAATTGTTTTGCTTATTATTGGACTCTTACATTATTCTCTTATATGCGTGAACCTTGTGTCCCCCGGCTACTTGGGTTTAAAAACTATTTAAATAATTGTATTGCAATTCTAGGTAATTCTCTTATATGCGTTGACATCGTATCCCCTGGCTACTTGGGTTTAAAAATTATTCAAATCATTGTTTGGTTTATTGCTGTACTTCTACTTTATTTCCTAATATGCGTGGACCTTGTATCCCCCAGCTATTTAGGTTTAAAAATTATTTAAATAATTGTTTTGCTTATTATTGCACTCTTATATTATTCTCTTATGTGCGTGGACCTTGTATCCCCCGGCTACTTGGGTTTAAAAACTATTTAAATAATCGTATTGCATGTCTCGGTAATTCTCTTATATGCGTTGACATCGTATCCCTCGGCTACTTGGGTTTAAAAATTATTGAAATAATTGTTTTGCTTATTGTTGCACTCTTACATTATTCTCTTATATGCGTGGACCATGTATCCCCCGGCTACTTGGGTTTAAAAACTATTTAAATAATCGTATTGCATGTCTCGGTAATTCTCTTATATGCGTTGACATCGTATCCCCCGGCTACTTGGGTTTGAAATTATTGAAATAATTGTTTTGCTTATTGTTGCACTCTTACATTATTCTCTTATATGCGTGGACCTTGTGTCCCCCGGCTATTTAGGTTTGAAAATTATTTAAATAATTGTTTTACTTATTATTGCACACTTACATTATTCTCTTATATGCGTAGACCTTGTGTCCCCCGGCTACTTGGGTTTAAAAACTATTTAAATAATCGTATTGCATGTCTAGGTAATTCTCTTATATGCGTTGACATCGTATCCCCCGGCTACTTGGGTTTAAAAATTATTCAAATCATTGTTTGGTTTATTGCTGTAGTTGTACTTTATTTCCTAATATGCGTGGACCTTGTATCCCCCGGCTCTTTAGGTTTAAAAATTATTTATATAATTGTTTTGCTTATTGTTGCACTCTTACATTATTCTCTTATATGCGTGTACCTTGTGTCCTCCGGCTACATGGGTTTAAAAACTATTTAAATAATCGTATTGCATGTCTAGGTAATTCTCTTATATGCGTTGACATCGTATCCCCCAGCTACTTGGGGTTAAAAATTATTTAAATAATTGTTTTGCTTATTATTGCACTGTTATATTATTCTCTTATATGCGTGGACCTTGTGTCTCCCGGCTACTTGGGTTTAAAAACTATTTAAATAATCGTATTGTATGTCTAGGTAATTCTCTTATATGCATTGACATCGTATCCCCCGGCTACTTGGGTTTAAAAATTATTCAAATCATTGTTTGGTTTATTGCTATACTTCTACTTTATTTCCTAATATTCGTGGACCTTGTATCCCCCGGCTATTTAGGTTTAAAAATTATTTAAATAATTGTTTTGCTTATTATTGCACTCTTACATTATTCTCTTATATGCGTGGACCTTGTATTCCCCGGCTACTTGGGTTTCAAGTTTATTTAAATAATTGTCTTGCTCGTCTACGTAATTCCCTTATATGCGTCGATCGCGCATCATCCGTCTTCCCGGCCGCTCGCTGTTTGAACGCGCGCGCTACTCGAGCCGCTCGAGCGTCGAATCAGCGAAGACCTCTAGTGCGCAGGCGCGAGGCCACAGTACGAGTTCGGCGCTCTGGCTACGCGTATAAGCCGCAACCGAAAATTTCTTAATAAAGATGATCTCAATTTATCATCTATAACCCAATTAAACCGCATAATAAAACTGCGAAATGCATCACGCGCGTTAGTCACAGCGTACAAGAAACGTGGCGAGCTCCGTGTAACTCTATGACATCGAGGAAGTTGAAATCGTAAGCCTTACTCATCTAGCAAGCAGATCTTATAAATTATTGAAATTGTAATCGTAAGCCTTACTCGTCTAATAAGCAGATCTTGTAAGTTATTTATAGTAAATTTATAAAAGCAAGTGTAAATTCTAAACGTAAAGAACAATTATAGAAAAAGAATTGTAAGTAAAATTACAACGCATCGATCTACCAGAAGCCAGCAGATTGTATTGGTAAATAAATTATTGTATTTTATATAATAAACATACATAAAACCAAATACTATTTATTTCCACTTATTTCCGGACTTCACATTGGTTCCGGTACGAATCGAACATTAGGGTAGATGTCCGTATTAGTGTGGGTTTAAGAAACTCTTCAGTTTTGTCGCATAATAATAGACTATTTAAGCTGTATCAGAGATTCCGGGCAGGTTTATATAGATAATAAAAGTAATAATCTACACGAAACAATTTTTTTTATAGAAAAATATTAATATTTACGTAAGTTACAACCAATATAAAAAAAAAAAAGTTTGTACGCATTTGTGTGCCCTAGCAGACAACAAAGTACATTTTTGTGTGCCCCGATTAATGTGGATGTACACGTTTGTGTGCCCCACAATAGTGTGTCTTGATAATATTATCATTGCCAACAAAATTATTTTGTTAACTGTAGTGCATTTATAATCAATTTCTAACCCTTGTTTACATTGAATGTTAATTAATTTCAATACGGTAAAAACTGCTGAAGGTCGTCAATGCGATATGAAACAACGTTTATGCGCAGACAACCTAACCTAACTTGTCTGTTCAAACGCCGATACGAGCATGCTCGTATTGTATTTGTGCACACACAAATCTGGACAAGTCGTTTTTCACTGCCCTATTAGTAGACATCATTAATTAAATATTAAAATCAATTGAAAACCTTTATATTAAGGTTTATTATATAACATAATATTATTTTATGATATAATTAATTGTATCCCACATTAAAATCTTTCCGAAACAATTATTTAATGTTACTTTTAAAAATGTCATTTCTTAGCAAGTTTTGATAGGGAAACACCGTGACACACCGCAAACCGTGAAACATATTTTTGAAAGTTCTTTTTTAATGTTATAGTAAATGAAAACAAATTAAGTAATTAATTCTATTTAAACTTAACTAACTATACTTTATGAAAAAAAATATTTTAGTGTTACGTTTTTACTCGTTCATTTCTAGGATATGTTTTAATAATAGAGCACACAAACATGGACAGGCACACTAATACGGACCACTACCCTAGTTCACTAGACTGTTTAAAATAAAAGAATAAAAATAATTATTTCTCGGAACGTCACATTGGTTCCGGTACGAATCGAACGTAAGTTCACTAGATTTATACGAAAAATAAGACCGGAGTAAGAGGAAACGAATAGTATTTGAAAATTACTAAAAATATCACTACTAACTGCTTCCGAGCTTCTCTTTTTGCAGTAAGAAGTTGAGAGGATCATTGTAGCATGATCGGTTAAACTTCTGAAGATGAACGTGTACGGCTCGTCCAGAGAATACTAACATATTAACAGATAAATAGAAGAAGAAAATAGACGATGTTATAGAAATAGGGAAAGAAGAAAGGATAACCCAAATACAAATAATCAAACGTTAACGAATATAAAAAAAAGATTTCACATAAAGATAAAATCAAAATAAATCAAAATATATAAGTAAATAGTATCACGAAAATATATTTGACAAACAAGAAAAATAAAGTGAAAAATTGATATAGGGAAACATTAAGAGGCAAATAAGTAAATAATATCAATAAAAACAAATAACTAAAGTATCAGTGAAAAAAAAATATAAACAAATGAATAAATAAATAAAAATAAATTTAAATAAATAAAACAAATCCAACACGAATGAGAAAAATGAAATAAGAATACAAAATAATAATTATTGAATGGATAAATATTATATTTTACATAAACAAGAAATAAGAATATCAGAAATCAAATTACACGAAAAACATTAAGAATAGAGATATAAAATTGGCAAATAAATACATAAATTGCCAAATAAATAATACACAAAAAAAATATATAGTGGAACTAATAAACAGAAATATTAAGTGTAGCATAAGCAAAAGAGTAATATGTCATGTCATATCAGAAAAACGTATAAATTATAAAATCAATTTACAAAACAAAGGAATTACACAATTCTGAAACAAATACAAACAAATAAATGTTAAAAAATTATTAATATGTAATGTCACATAAGAAGGATATAGAAAATCCAATAATAACAAGAAGTAAAACTACAGAAAATCCAATTTTAAAAGATAGAGTAAGTGAAAGAAATCGGGAATCAAGTAAAATATTCCAAAGAAGTTCTAAAATACTACGATCTCCTCCACGCGCACGAAATATAAAACCATTAAACGAAGAAACAGGAACATCTGACAAAGAAATCGCGACAAATTCGCAAAGTTCAAACATAGACCTCATTGATCTTACACCGTACACATACGCAAATGTATCACAAGAATCAAAAAATAAAACATTACTAGAAATACCGAGTATTGACATTCAATCAACCTCAAGAGTAGGAAATAAAAAAAAATCAGACAACAAACAACTGGACAATTAAGACAATTTGACACAAAATCACTCTAAAAATTCTTTACTTTTATCTCAAACAAAATCGGATTCAGAATCACCTACAGAATATTTTACGCCAAAATTATTAAATCGTGATTCTGCATTTTTTGATAAATCAGTAGATACATCAGTAGATGAAATAGGCGATTAACGGACATAGACGGAATACTAAACGAACAAAGTCTTATTTTAGCTAAACCAGATCTACAGGAAAGAAGAGAAACAGAAACAGAATTATTAAACCAAACAAATAATACTGTTGAATCGGAAATTAATAGAACCATAATAGAACTCGAAATAAATATGGCAAATCAACAACTCAAACTATCACTGAAAGAAATATTGGGATTGGTACCGACATTTGACGGAAAAAATATTACAGCAGAAGAATATATCGGCAAACTTAAAGAAGCAAAAAACATTGTTAACACGGCTGACGAACGAAATTTAGTACAAATTTTAAAAATGAAGTTACGTGGGGAAATACATAAAGCAATAAGAACAATAACAATCGGGAACATCGAAGAATTAATAACCGCTATAAGAACTATTTACCCTTGTACAGAAGACTTATACACAATATATGGTAAATTACGGAGAATGGTTCAATAAACCAATGAATCAGTATTAGAATACGGAAATAAAATTCTAATAATAAACACAAATATAATAGAACTAAAAAAATAGAGGACGGCGTTACGGCAGAGCAATTACAAATATTTAAAACTCAACTAGAAGATGATGTATTAAACAGTTTTAAAAACGGTTTGAAATAAGAAATAAGAGTAGAACTAGGCGAACCGAATAGTATACATGCCGCTATGAAAAAAGCAATAGAGATAGAATTAAGACTCGAAAAACAAAAATTACTAAGAGAAGATAAAGCAAATATACTATTCAATACTGAGAAATTAAATATAAAAAAGGAAGCTAGAACATTTCATTGTCAAATTTGTAACGATAAATTTCATGAAGCAATGTTTTGCGTAAATGAAGGATGCGTATATTGTAAAAATAAAGACCACTTATCATACTTTTGTAATACAGTAAAAGATAAAATGGAATTAATTTGCAATTATTGTAGCTTAAGTGGACATTCAATAGATACATGTAGATTAAACGAGATGCAGGGAAGCCATTGTCAATACTGCCAAAACATGGGACACACAGTAACACAATGCCCGATTATAAAAAAAATATGAATTATGTTGGAAATGCAAGAAAAAAGGCCATGACCCAAATATGTGCGAAAAAAGTGCTAACGCCGATGAGTGTTGCGAACTCTGTGGTAACGTGAGCCACACAATGAAGAACTGCCCCTCAGCAGTATGTCAAAGGTGCAATAAACCCGGACATGTAATGAAATACTGTCAGGTAACGAGGAAAATGATATGGTGCACAATCTGTGCTATAGAAGGTCACGAAACCTCGGATTGTCAAACAGCGGGAATTATGGCTATGCAAAGTAGACAACAAGCATTTGGAAATAGAATAAATTGTCAAATCTGTGAAGCAAGAACACATACAGCAATGCATTACCCAGATAGAAACCCTAATTTACCAATAAATAATAATTATACAATTAACAAATCAAATCATAATAATCCAGAAAACAAAAATAATTATCACACCAATAACAATTCAAATGGATTCACAAATAAAATACAACAACAATATTTTCATTCAAGAAACACGAATTTTGATCAACAAATAAACACGCAAAAAGGAAAAAAACTATATTGTGAATTTTGTAGAATTCCAGGACATTCAATAGAAAATTGCAGGAAATTACAAAAAGCGGAAACAGCACCAACTTGTGCCTATTGCAGGAAAAGGGGACATACGATCGAAAATTGTATGTTATTAAAACAAGTAGAAGGTAAATTAGACAAATTCTGCAGCCTCTGCAAAAATTTTACTCACTCACTTGAAGAATGCTATAGGAGACAGCAATATGTCTACGAATAGCGAAATTCGGGAAACGCTTAAATTCTTCTGAGAGCGAGTAGATCAGAAGAAAACAAAATGAAACACTCGACGATAAAACGAACATCAAATCAATCACATTAACAGATAAAACTACAAAAAAATTAGAGTTAGGAAATCAAGAAAATAAATTAACTACAAAAGACGTTGAAGTTGATACGTTAATCAAGAAGAACGAAGAAGAAAATCTGTTAGACATTCAAATGACCACAACAAATGCAAATAAAAAACTAACTTCATCAAAAATTACAATGTACTTTCTAAAATTAGAAAATGCACTACAGTATATTGAAATAAAAAATCCTTACACCGCAAAATCATGCAAACTACTCGTAGATAGCGGAGCCCAATTAAACATTATCAAGAAAAATCAAATACCACCATACATAATATTAGAAAATAAGAAAATTCAGCTATCAGGCATCACAGACAAGGCTATAGAAACATTGGGAGTAGTAAAAATGCTAATTAATGATTTGTTTATTGATTTTCATGTAGCTCCTGAAGAATTTTCTCTCTCTTACGGTGGAATACTAGGTATTAAAATACTCTCAGAACAGAAGTTAAGACTAGATGAAGATTATTTACAATTAAATAATAGTAAAATTGCATTGAAACCAAGATACACGATAAAAACAGGCTCTTTTAATACAATTACAAATAACCATAAATCCCAGGGAAATAAAATAAGACAAACATTTAATAAGGAAATGGAAAACATACCAATAGAACAACAAGCGAAATTAGAATTTGAAGAGGAAATAAAGCTAGAAAAACTAATGTTAAACAAGAATTCGGGGAAATCTGAAGAAGCGACGTGCTCTGTATCCTATGAATCTGAATTAATTAACAAAAAGGAGATAGAAATAACTTCAGAAATAACATTTTATGAAGATATAACACAAATCTTAAATTAAATTCCCGAACTTAACAAAGAGGAAACAGAACTACAGAGAAAAATGCTCGACGAAATATTACCCAAGGACAAAGCAGACGTACATTACGAAACAATTTTACAGAATAACAAAAATAATATCAAATCTTTAATAAGTAATAGCAGTAATAGGACAGGTATTGCGAGACGTGTGACTCATCGGGCGGTATGTGTCAAGTGTCAAGTGGCACTTAACTCAAGAGGTCATTAACTCAAGTGTTATGTAAACAGTAGCTGCACAGTAGCTAATGACCCATGTAAGTATGTGTTAATGACCCCATTGTTTTGAAAACAGCTACTGTTTTGCTACTGTATTTGTAAACAATGGGTCCATTAACACATACTTACAAGGGTCATTAGCTACTGTGCAGCTACTGTATACATAACACTAATGACCTATGTAAGTATGTGTTAATGACCCCATTGTTTTGAAAACAGCTACTGTTTTGCTACTGTATTTGTAAACAATGGGTCCATTAACACATACTTACAAGGGTCATTAGCTACTGTGCAGTTACTGTATACATAGCACTTGAGTTAATGACACCGCCGTGTCACACGGTCGCTATACCTGCCCCACTACTACGAGAGAGAGAGAGAGAGAGAGAGAGAGAGAGAGAGAGAGAGAGAGAGAGATAGCGTGGGATTGTTTTTCGGTAGTGAGTAAAAATAACAATTTGTATTAATAATTAATATTTTTATTAATTATAACGCGCACACACACACACACGTACAAGCGCATATTTGATACGTATATGCGTATGCGTGTCACGTGTTCGCAGACACGTACCGACACGCTATGCACACACACACACACACACACACACACACATACACACACACATGTACAAACACGTACAGTCGCACACGTATCCGGTGATACGTGTAGGCACATGCGTGTCAAGTGTTCGCAGACACGGCCGGGCACGCAGTGCACACACACACACACACTCGCACACACACGCACAGTTCTGCGGTCGCACGCACATATTGCACTATACGGCTGCACTGGTGTCGTCTGCTGCTGCTGTAGACGCAGGAATTTCTTCTGCTGCTGCTGCTGTTGATGATGACGATGATGCTGCTGCTGCTGCTGCTGCAGCAGCAGGCTCCGGTGATGGTGATCGTGGAGTGTCCATTTGTTGTAGGCACTCACACGGCGTCTCGCGGCAGGCACCACACCGAAAGCACGTGCAGTGCCAACACTGTTCCCAGGAGCGGCCCTCCGGATCGCTCCTCAAAATCCTAAAAAGAATGCCACATACAAGGCATTTGGCACCAGCGCAATTTTTCGGCGGCCTTGTAGCAGGCGCGTGCCGGCGCTCTTGTTGGTGCGCCTGATTAATTGCTGAGTCTAGGCGGTTAATCATGCGAATGGCATGATCCCGCTTTCTTTTATATCTCGCAAAGCGCTGATACAATCTCCATTGCGCTGCTGCAGCTGCTGTCTGCAGGCCGTATGCTTTGACCTCTCTCTTGTCGATGGCGGTGGCGTTGATTTTCTTCTCTACCGCAGGAGTCTTTCTAGCGCGGCCACTCGTGCTGCCAAGTCTTCAGCGTGATGCGCTGTACGGTTTACTGTCTCTCTGTGGTGCTGGAGCTGCTGGGATGCCCGCGCAATTTGTGCCCGTAAGCCAGCCACTTCTGTGGTGTCCAAGCCTTGGTGGATGCGACGGCTGAGACGTATCAGCGAGTGCTTTAGATGCTCGATAAAACTGTGGCTGTTGCACGCTCTCCGTCGAGTCCTCTCGGGCTCCTCACGCAAAGTCGATATTTCACGACTGACCTGGTCCATCATCTGTAGCCAACTGGCGCGTATGATGCTGGTACCTCTAGTGGGTAGGCCCTTTCGTCCGCCGCTCCCTGTTTCAGCAGTGGTGGTAGTGGTGGGGAGCAGCATCCTTTGCGTAGTGGGGGAGGGCCTTTCCCCCACCATTGCTTGTTGGTGACCGTCTGCATGCACATGTTTTTATCACCGAATAAATGTAGGGCCCTGAACCGCTTCCTAATAAAATACAGCTGGTGTCGGCTGCTATAATAGCGAAGCCCTCGCTTGCAAACAGCACGCACTCGTGCATGCTGACCTTCACGCCAGGCGTCGAGGAGCACTTCTATATTCTGCCGCCGTCGTCGCCATCTGGTTTTTACGACTCTACCGTTTCGGGCAATATTAATAGCGAGCTCTCATCAATGGATTAAGCAGACGAAGAAAGTGACCTGTGTACGTCCCTGAGGAATATTTTCACTCGTGTGCTGTTTACTTAAGCCGAGAGAATTTTTTTCATATACCGTTTAGAGGCTGTTTGTCAGGTCATTTTTCGGAGGGATTTACAGCACAGCCTCTCCACTACTTTTTCCATTTTGAAAGTGAGGCATTCCTATGCATCGTAAATTTTTATCTCGCATGCATGCTTTTCCGTAGATGTGTCACGAATGTTTTGGTTTCGAGAGCTGTGAAACCTTATCCTTTTTTCAGCGACGAATATAGAAGGGCCATTGTTCAGCTCGGACCTCCGAGGACTTTGGAAAAATATACGTGCCACTGCGCGAGACATAACGATTTTTTTTTTATCAAGCAGCCGTTAGGACACTATTGAATCTCAGTATTGGTTCGAAGAAAATGCGCTTGTAAAACAATGGAGCGTAGATGCGGAACAAGTGGCGCTGGTGGGTGCAAACTCTGGCGAGATGACGAGATGACTAATTTTTTTAACATAGGTTTCACGGGGTACGTTCCAAGATAACGTATGTGTATAAGAATCCTGTGCGACTCGCTGTTGTGCACAGTTCATTCAGAAGTTTCGTGAGAGATGGATAATTACGCTAAGAGAACGCTTCGGTATGCCGTGTTACGACTCGCGGCAAGAGCACGACACGGCAGGAACCCTGACTGGATGCGTCGTTTGCGACGTATGTCGCGTGAAAACTTGGAGGAGCAATTACGACTGATACTCAGATCGAGTGGGTATCGCGCGATAGTGCGCCTACACAATTCATTCGCGCATTCGCGTGAAGTACAGCGAGTCATCGAAGACGACGTCTTCGTCCGTCAACTAAGTGGATTGCATGTGTTTCGCGGCGTAGCGAACGCCCGTCAAGAGCGTTTAGGTAAGTCTAAAACTTTTTAAGAGACCTTGCGCGCAGGTATGAAAATCATAGACGATGTCGCAAACAATGGTGTCAATTTCAAGGAGGCCATAAAATCGAGAGTCGGAGAATCGAGGAGGCATCTCAAGAGAAAAGCTGCCGAGAAAATTACAGAAATCATGAAGGGTTCGGGCTATAAAACTACAAGCCGCATCAAACGGCCGCGTCAGTCGACAAAGGCACGCGCGACCGCTCGTACCTCGCGATCCAAGCGTAAGAAAAAAAAAATTGCCCACCGCGTCGCGTGGAACTCGTAAAGTAAGCAAGACAAAGCGCAAAACCCCGACTTTTCGCCCCATTAACGATATTTTGGGACCAAAGTAAATCTTAAAAATGGCTTTCTTGCACTCTCACTCGTCAGAGTGTATGTCGAGCGAACTCGACCTTTTCACCCTCCCCGCTACTCAAACCTCCATCGAAGGGAGCAGTTTTTTGAACTATAAACCCGTCTCTTCGATCACCGATGAGAGTGATGCACCCATCGAATTCGTCGTACCCAGCGCCAGCGAGCATTACATCGACCTCACGCACACTATGCTCTTCGTCAAGGCACAAATATTGCCCGCCGAGGAGCCCGACACAAATCTAAAAGATGGCCCCGTAAACAACGTTTTACATTCAATGTTCAATCAAATTGATATTTTTCTCAATCAAAAGCTTGCGTCACCGCCCAACAACGCGTACCCGTACAGAGCTTACATAGAGTCATTGCTCAGCTATTCCCCCGCGGCCAAAGAATCTCATCTCACAGCGAGCCTCTGGTACGATGATACACACGGCTGTATGGAGGGTGCACCGGAAAATCACGGAGTCGGAGCGAACAAAGGCCTCAATCACAGGCAATATTTTACGAAAGACGGAAAAGCATTCGATATGATTTGTCATCTGCACTGCGACTTGTTTAATCAGGATAAAATGCTCATCAATGGTGTCGAAATGAGAGTGCGACTGGTGCGTAGCAAGGATGCATTTTGCCTGATGGATTCCACAAACGACGGGCACTTCGGAATAAAAATAAAAGAAGCTACTCTCATAGTTCGCCGTGTCAAAATAAATCCGGGTATTTTGATCGCACACGCCAATACACTGGCCAAAGCCACAGCCAAATATCCCATTACACGCGTCGAAGTGAAAACATTTACGCTTCACACTGGTATACTAGGTGATAGCATCGATAATGCGATTCTGGGCCAACTGCCGAAACGTATAATAATCGGTTTCGTCGATAACAGAGCGTTCAATGGAAATCGTGCGCTCAATCCATTCAACTTTCAACACTTTGACATAAATTATCTCTCGATATATATCGATGGGGTTCAAATACCGAGCAAACCATTACAGCCTCATTTTACAGGCACCGCTCCAGCTTTTATCGAGACATTCCAAACACTCTACACAGGCACCGGAATACATTTTCTCAACGAGGGCCTAGGCATAAACCGTTACAACTATTCAATGAGCCATTTTCTTACGGCATTAGATCTCACGCCCGATTTATCAGCGCACTGCCACTCTCATTGGAATCTCGTACGCTCAGACAGTGTACGCATTGAAGTGGGCTTCGAGACGGCGCCAACAGTTACAATAAACTGCATTGTTTACGCAGAGTACGATAACGTTCTTGAAATCGACTCCACTCGACAAATTTTAACGAATTTCAGCGCCTAAGTGATAGAGCAGCAGCAGCAGAAGGCTCCCGCTTATCGCCAACGATAGGTCGCTACATGACGCTGCGTGTTGGTGGCACTACTGTATGCGTAAAAAAGTGGGTGGGGGTACGTGCACTCTGACGCAGACTTGCACAGCTCTCACACATCAGTTCGCTTTTTCTCTTACACACGCACACACACGCACATGCGCTTCCTGCAATGGACTACGTAATAGATATTCAAGGCTTCCGCGATTCGGAAAAAAAGCTTCTACCCAAGGAAGTAGCTATCGTGTGCCTACAAAAAAAAATTTGTGATCATTGGATAGTGCAAGCACCGCATAGTTTTGACGATTTGCCAGACGACATCAAAGAGACAAACACATTTCTCAGTGTCGAAGTTCACGGACTTCATTGGTTTGACGGCGAAGTAACTCTGCGCCAGCTACATCGGCATCTATACAACATTGCCAGAGTATCGCGTACAATTTACGTACGTGGCGAAGAGAAGGCCCGTTACATTGAGACGCTTTTCGGTCGTCGTGTCATCAATTTGGAAAAATTTAAATCGCCATCGTTTAAAAAACTCTGCACAGCGTTCCCGGACAGCGCACTTTGCGCCACACATTCAGCTAAAATCTTTCCGTCAGAAAAAAACAGTTTTGTGCTCTTTACAAAGTTAATCAGTTAAAAAAGTAGCTGCGTTCGATACTTCCACCAGAATGGAAAGCTCTCCCTAAAGAAAGAGTGACAAGTGACATGTTCCTTACGTCTGTTTACGAGTACCCGCGGCGAGATACAAATAGCGACGACTCTGATAGTAATGACATATACTACTCAGTCGTCAACGGATTCACATCTTCAGACTGAAAAAAATGAACACGTATGAAATAACACGAGCCATCAGAGAGCTCTCTGCTAATTCGATCGGCGTTTACGCGGCCGATCACATCCCAAGTCGCTTGAGCCAGCCAGCGGCAATCGTTGCAAATCTCGGCACATCAGACAAGTCCGGCTCTCACTGGGTGGCTTTTTACATAGACGACCATGCAAGAGGTACCTTTTTCGATAGCTATGGAGTACCACCATCTTCGCGACATCACCTCGCCCGTCTCAGAAGAAATTGCAAGTGGTTCAAGTGGAACAAGAAGAAGTTGCAAAGTTTCGATTCTAAAGTGTGCGGCGAATATTGTGTTATGTTTTTGCATTATATGTGTAGTGGTTTTACTTTACGAAAATTTTGCAGCATCTTTACGTCTGATACTCGCTCTAACGATAAAATAGCTGGTAAATTTTATAACATTATAAAGGACAAAAAGTTTAAGAAAGTAGGGCGTGCGTACAATTTCCCGCGTGCTACTTCGCGAGGGCACGGCTCGTGCTCTCAGGCATGTAGGCCTATGACTAATTATTAAGCTCTAACTTTAAGATACATTTTGCATTGCTGTTTAAATTACTTTGGGCCTAGATTTGTAAGCTAATATATATTGCGTGTGTATGTGTGTATATTTTAACTTAATACTGAAAAAGAGCTGTTTGCTCTGTCATGAATCAGCTGCGATTCCTGTGCACTATTATGCATCCGTAATTAATTTTAAGCGTCGCTCGGCTAAACCATATGTATTCGAAGATTGTAAGTTTTTGTTTCTTTCCACATTTATGTATTCATAGTTTGTAAGTTTGATTGAATAAAAAATTTTACCCAAATCACTTTTTTCATTTACAGACCTTTTTCATTTTTCCCACTCCTGAAAAACAGTTAAATTCATTTTCCGCCCGCGAGAGAGTATTCAAAATGCTTATACGTGAAAAATTTATCATCATATACACATTTACGCGTAACTTAAACTGCACTCCTCTTAAAAACCGTTGAACAAAGAACGCATTCACGTGAAAAATTTATCAATGTATACACTTTGACTCGTAAAATCTCCACAGGCGTCATCGAGAGCACCCCCCTCTTGAAACTGCCTGTTAAAACTCGCTGAACAATGGACGCGTTCATAGCGGTGGTGTGGAGTGTTTAGGTTACCGCTGTTATCGGTTACATGTCGCGGCACGCATTTCCTTCTCACGAAAGCCATAAAAATCTTTCACGAGAGTACATGATTGACGCATTCATAGTGTGACAAGTAATTAGAAACGATTTCCACTGTTATCGGATACAATCATAACCCTAAATCTATATTTTTCTCGAAACGTTTTACGTCACATAGTTCCCCTGCCACACGACACGCTACGTCATACACGTAACAGTGCTCTCGTTGGTCGTGCTCGCGCGCCATCGCCGCCGCCGCCCCGCACCACCCACATACCGGCATAGTGGGGGGTACACAGCCAAACGAATAGCGCTAGCGGTGACGTTGCACCAGTCTAGTAGAACACACCGCACCAGCAGCAGCAGCAGTCAGCATCACAGTATTTCTTTACACAAAGTGCACTCGCCCACATACAACACCACTGCTTCATTCTGTTAGAGCTCACTGCAGCATCAGTAGCTCCGAGAACACGACATCTTTACCAGTGCATTAGTATTTCTTTAAAAAAAAAAAGTTTGTGACAACTGCTTCAAAATGAACCAAGACGAGATACCGCAAAACTTGCTTTTTAACACAAGTTACGCACTCAATAAGTCCCACACGAAATTTGCATACATTGGTCTGCAATATTACGGTGACCATTTTCGTACAGTGATTCAATTGGGCGGCGATACTTCACCACATAGATACATAACAATGGATAGCGCCGAATGGGAGGAATTCACAACACATTTTCCAGCAATAATGTACCATCTATACAGTCACAGGTATTGCGAGACGTGTGACTCATCGGGCGGTATGTGTCAAGTGTCAAGTGGCACTTAACTCAAGGGGTCATTAACTCAAGTGTTATGTAAACAGTAGCTGCACAGTAGCTAATGACCCATGTAAGTATGTGTTAATGACCCCATTGTTTTGAAAACAGCTACTGTTTTGCTACTGTATTTGTAAACAATGGGTCCATTAACACATACTTACAAGGGTCATTAGCTACTGTGCAGCTACTGTATACATAGCACTAATGACCTATGTAAGAATGTGTTAATGACCCCATTGTTTTGAAAACAGCTACTGTTTTGCTACTATATTTGTAAACAATGGGTCCATTAACACATACTTACAAGGGTCATTAGCTACTGTGCAGTTACTGTATACATAGCACTTGAGTTAATGACACCGCTGTGTCACACGGTCGCTATACCTGCCCCACTACTACGAGAGAGAGAGAGAGAGACAGAGAGAGAGAGATCAACAGAGAGAGAGAGAGAGAGAGAGAGAGAGAGAGAGAGAGAGAGAGAGAGAGAGAGATCCTTTGTGTGCTGCGGCGACCTTCTCCACAGGGGTCCCCAGCGTCTAAAGTATAGTGAATCGTGTGTATACGTGATAGAGTTAGTGGCCCTGAAAAGGGCCGTTTTCGTTTTTGTGTTAAGTTTTAATTATATCGTGAATAACCTTGTTTACTGGGAAAGGAATTGGTATTGGTGGAAAAAGATTTATACCGTGAGGAATCTTTATCAGTCGACGCCGAATAATCTTTCGTTTTTTTATCGATGAGAGGTTGTTTTTCCTCCTTGTCAGACTTCTGCTTGCTGAATGGTGGACCCATGATGTGTGCTCGGTGAAGGTTGCAGGCCTTCTGTTTTATCACATCCCTCTACTATTAGCTTATATCTAAGCGCAATTGACTGGTGGTGGTGGGCGAGAGCAGGAGTGGTGGCGGAGTAGAGATACGAAGTAATGAAGAAGGCAATTAAATTAAAATTTGTATTTATTGATTATTAACAGTCTCGTATTCGTATACATCTTTTTCTAGGATCGGTAAATAAATACTACGTATTTCTATAAATAGTCTATCAATGTTCGTACTACCAAAGTCTGAATGAATCATACGGTTTTTTACATCAGTTTTTAATTCGTCTTTTTGCTCGTCAAAAAGTTTAACAAATGTGTTCCCGTCAATTTCACGAATTTTCTCGTCGCCGCTGTTCACATGGGTTTTCAAGCTTTCAACTATTACATCATAAATGATATTAATGTACGTAGACATATTCTCTAATTCACGAAGCCGAAACTCGATACACTCGCGCATGCTTTTTAATATTACAAATGTACCACGCAACATCACTACACTTGGTAAACTCACGACTTTTTTCTTCTTTTTCGGTGGTTCTCCATCGTCGCTGTTGTCGCACTCGTCAGCTGTATCGATGGGTCTGGTGATTGACTCTGTATCCATACGTAAGCCATCAGTGGTGTCCCAATCTTGCGCCTCGTGCAGATGCCGTTGACCACGTAATGACACAGGTTCCTTTGTTTTGCTTTTCTGAGTGATTGCCACAGCTCTCGAGCTATAAGTAGTGGTCAAATCAATCTCGTGTTGAGCTAGGCCGATTTTTCTAAAGTCCCACTTGTGGGCGTATAGATGGTACATTATTGCTGGAAAATGTGTTGTGAATTCCTCCCATTCGGCGCTATCCATTGTTATGTATCTATGTGGTGAAGTATCGCCGCCCAATTGAATCACTGTACGAAAATGGTCACCGTAATATTGCAGACCAATGTATGCAAATTTCGTGTGGGACTTATTGAGTGCGTAACTTGTGTTAAAAAGCAAGTTTTGCGGTATCTCGTCTTGGTTCATTTTCAAGCAGTTGTCACAAACTTTTTTTTTTTTAAAGAAATACTAATGCACTGGTAAAGATGTCGTGTTCTCGGAGCTGCTGATGCTGCAGTGAGCTCTAACAGAATGAAGCAGTGGTGTTGTATGTAGGCGAGTGCACTTTGTGTAAAGAAATACTGTGATGCTGACTGCTGCTGCTGCTGGTGCGGTGTGTTCTACTAGACTGGTGCAACGTCACCGCTAGCGCTATTCGTTTGGCTGTGTACCCCCCACTATGCCGATATGTGGGTGGTGGGGGGCGGCGGCGGCGATGGCGCGCGAGCACGACCAACGAGAGCACTGTTACGTGTATGACGTAGCGTGTCGTGTGGCAGGGGAACTATGTGACGTAAAACGTTTCGAGAAAAATATAGATTTATGGTTATGATTGTATCCGATAACAGTGGAAATCGTTTCTAATTACTTGTCGTCACACTATGAATGCGTCAATCATGTACTCTCGTGAAAGATTTTTATGGCTTTCGTGAGAAGGAAATGCGTGCCGCGACATGTAACCGATAACAGCGGTAACCTAAACACTCCACACCACCGCTATGAACGCGCCATTGTTCAGCGAGTTTTAACAGGCAGTTTCAAGAGGGGGGTGCTCTCGATGACGCCTGTGGAGATTTTACGAGTCAAAGTATATACATTGATAAATTTTTCACGTGAATGCGTTCTTTGTTCAACGGTTTTTAAGAGGAGTGCAGTTTAAGTTACGCGTAAATGTGTATATGATGATAAATTTTTCACGTATAAGCATTTTGAATACTCTCTCGCGGGCGGAAAATGAATTTAACTGTTTTTCAGGAGTGGGAAAAATGAAAAAAGTGATTTGGGTAAAATTTTTTTATTCAATCAAACTTACAAACTATGAATACATAAATGTGGAAAGAAACAAAAACTTACAATCTTCGAATACATATGGTTTAGCCGAGCGACGCTTAAAATTAATTACGGATGCATAATAGTGCACAGGAATCGCAGCTGATTCATGACAGAGCAAACAGCTCTTTTTCAGTATTAAGTTAAAATATACACACATACACACGCAATATATATTAGCTTACAAATCTAGGCCCAAAGTAATTTAAACAGCGATACAAAATGTATCTTAAAGTTAGAGCTTAATAATTAGTCATAGGCCTACATGCCTGAGAGCACGAGCCGTGCCCTCGCGAAGTAGCACGCGGGAAATTGTACGCACGCCCTACTTTCTTAAACTTTTTGTTCTTTATAATGTTATAAAATTTACCAGCTATTTTATCGTTGGAGCGAGTATCAGACGTAAAGATGCTGCAAAATTTTCGTAAAGTAAAACCACTACACATATAATGCAAAAACATAACACAATATTCGGCGCACACTTTAGAATAGAAACTTTGTAACTTCTTCTTGTTCCACTTGAACCACTTGCAATTTCTTCTGAGACGGGCAAGGTGATGTCGCGAAGATGGTGGTACTCCATAGCTATCGAAAAAGGTACCTCTTGCATGGTCGTCTATGTAAAAAGCCACCCAGTGAGAGCCGGACTTGTCTGATGAGCCGAGATTTGCAACGATTGCCGCTGGCTGGCTCAAGCGACTTGGGATGTGATCGGCCGCGTAAACGCCGATCGAATTAGCAGAGAGCTCTCTGATGGCTCGTGTTATTTCATACGTGTTCATTTTTTTCAGTCTGAAGATTTGAATCTGTTGACGACTGAGTAGTATATGTCATTACTATCAGAGTCGTCGCTATTTGTATCTCGCCGCGGGTACTCGTAAACAGACGTAAGGAACATGTCACTTGTCACTCTTTCTTTAGGGAGAGCTTTCCATTCTGGTGGAAGTATCGAACGCAGCCACTTTTTTAACTGATTAACTTTGTAAAGAGCACAAAACTGTTTTTTTTCTGACGGAAAGATTTTAGCTGAATGTGTGGCGCAAAGTGCACTGTCCGGGAACGCTGTGCAGAGTTTTTTAAACGATGGCGATTTAAATTTTTCCAAATTGATGACACGACGACCAAAAAGCGTCTCAATGTAACGGGCCTTCTCTTCGCCACGTACGTAAATTGTACGCGATACTCTGGCAATGTTGTATAGATGCCGATGTAGCTGGCGCAGAGTTACTTCGCCGTCAAACCAATGAAGTCCGTGAACTTCGACACTGAGAAATGTGTTTGTCTCTTTGATGTCGTCTGGCAAATCGTCAAAACTATCCAATGATCGCAAATTTTTTTTTGTAGGCACACGATAGCTACTTCCTTGGGTAGAAGCTTTTTTTCCGAATCGCGGAAGCCTTGAATATCTATTACGTAGTCCATTGCAGGAAGCGCATGTGCGTGTGTGTGCGTGTGTAAGAGAAAAAGCGAACTGATGTGTGAGAGCTGTGCTAGTCTGCGTCAGAGTGCACGTACCCCCACCCACTTTTTTACGCATACAGTAGTGCCACCAACACGCAGCGTCATGTAGCGACTTATCGCTGGCGATAAGCGGGAGCCTTCTGCTGCTGATGCTCTATCACTTAGGCGCTGAAATCCGTTAAAATTTGTCGAGTGGAGTCGATTTCAAGAACGTTATCGTACTCTGCGTAAACAATGCAGTTTATTGTAACTGTTGGCGCCGTCTCGAAGCCCACTTCAATGCGTACACTGCCTGAGCGTACGAGATTCCAATGAGAGTGGCAGTGCGCTGATAAATCGGGCGTGAGATCGAATGCCGTAAGAAAATGGCCCATTGAATAGTTGTAACGGTTTATGCCTAGGCCCTCGTTGAGAAAATGTATTCCGGTGCCTGTGTAGAGTGTTTGGAATGTCTCGATAAAAGCTGGAGCGGTGCCTGTAAAATGAGGCTGTAATGGTTTGCTCGGTATTTGAACCCCATCGATATATATCGAGAGATAATTTATGTCAAAGTGTTGAAAGTTGAATGGATTGAGCGCACGATTTCCATTGAACGCTCTGTTATCGACGAAACCGATTATTATACGTTTCGGCAGTTGGCCCAGAATCGCATTATCGATGCTATCACCTAGTATACCAGTGTGAAGCGTAAATGTTTTCACTTCGACGCGTGTAATGGGATATTTGGCTGTGGCTTTGGCCAGTGTATTGGCGTGTGCGATCAAAATACCCGGATTTATTTTGACACGGCGAACTATGAGAGTAGCTTCTTTTATTTTTATTCCGAAGCGCCCGTCGTTTGTGGAATCCATCAGGCAAAATGCATCCTTGCTTCGCACCAGTCGCACTCTCATTTCGACACCATTGATGAGCATTTTATCCTGATTAAACAAGTCGCAGTGCAGATGACCAATCATATCGAATGCTTTTCCGTCTTTCGTAAAATATTGCCTGTGATTGAGGCCTTTGTTCGCTCAGACTCCGTGATTTTCCGGTGCACCCTCCATACAGCCGTGTGTGTCATCGTACCAGAGGCTCGCTGTGAGATGAGATTCTTTGGCCGCGGGGGAATAGCTCAGCAATGACTCTATGTAAGCTCTGTACGGGTACGCGTTGTTGGGCGGTGACGCAAGCTTTTGATTGAGAAAAATATCAATTTGATTGAACATTGAATGTAAAACGTTGTTTACGGGGCCAACTTTTAGATTTGTGTCGGGCTCCTCGGCGGGCAATATTTGTGCCTTGACGAAGAGCATAGTGTGCGCGAGGTCGATGTAATGCTCGCTGGCGCTGGGTACGACGAATTCGATGGGTGCATCACTCTCATCGGTGATCGAAGAGACGGGCTTATAGTTCAAAAAACTGCTCCCTTCGATGGAGGTTTGAGTAGCGGGGAGGGTGAAAAGGTCGAGTTCGCCCGAATACACTCAGACGAGTGAGAGTGCAAGAAAGCCATTTTTAAGATTTACTTTGGTCCAAAAATATCGTTAATGGGGCGAAAAGTCGGGGTTTTGCGCTTTCTCTTGCTTACTTTACGAGTTCCACGCGACGCGGTGGGCAATTTTTTTTTTCTTACGCTTGGATCGCGAGGTACGAGCGGTCGCGCGTGCCTTTGTCGACTGACGCGGCCGTTTGATGCGGCTTGTAGTTTTATAGCCCGAACCCTTCATGATTTCTGTAATTTTCTCGGCAGCTTTTCTCTTGAGATGCCTCCTCGATTCTCCGACTCTCGATTTTATGGCCTCCTTGAAATTGACACCATTGTTTGCGACATCGTCTATGATTTTCATACCTGCGCGCAAGGTCTCTTAAAAAGTTTTAGACTTACCTAAACGCTCTTGACGGGCGTTCGCTACGCCGCGA
The DNA here is from genome assembly GCA_036365515.1 of Torymus aiolomorphi. Classification (NCBI taxonomy): domain Eukaryota; kingdom Metazoa; phylum Arthropoda; class Insecta; order Hymenoptera; family Torymidae; genus Torymus; species Torymus aiolomorphi. The sequence continues at coordinate 157,628,853 of CM070874.1, read as the reverse complement.
AACACATGCAATCCACTTAGTTGACGGACGAAGACGTCGTCTTCGATGACTCACTGTACTTCACGCGAATGCGCGAATGAATTGTGTAGGCGCACTATCGCGCGATACCCACTCGATCTGAGTATCAGTCGTAATTGCTCCTCCAAGTTTTCACGCGACATACGTCGCAAACGACGCATCCAGTCAGGGTTCCTGCCGTGTCGTGCTCTTGCCGCGAGTCGTAACACGGCACACCGAAGCGTTCTCTTAGCGTAATTATCCATCTCTCACGAAACTTCTGAATGAACTGTGCACAACAGCGAGTCGCACAGGATTCTTATACACATACGTTATCTTGAAACGTACCCCGTGAAACCTATGTTAAAAAAATTAGTCATCTCGTCATCTCGCCAGAGTTTGCACCCACCAGCGCCACTTGTTCCGCATCTACGCTCCATTGTTTTACAAGCGCATTTTCTTCGAACCAATACTGAGATTCAATAGTGTCCTAACGGCTGCTTGATAAAAAAAAAATCGTTATGTCTCGCGAAGTGGCACGTGTATTTTTCCAAAGTCCTCGGAGATCCGAGCTGAACAATGGCCCTTCTATATTCGTCGCTGAAAAAAGCATAAGGTTTCACAGCTCTCGAAACCAAAACATTCGTGACACATCTACGGAAAAGCATGCATGCGAGATAAAAATTTACGATGCATAGCTAGCAGACGTGAAAGAATATTCTACAAAAAACATAGTTTATTACTTTCGACGACACGTGTCAAACACCATTAAAGCGAATGCCTCACTTTCAAAATGGAAAGAGTAGTGGAGAGGCTGTGCTGTAAATCCCTCCGAAAAATGACCTGACAAACAGCCTCTAAACGGTATATGAAAAAAATTCTCTCGGCTTAAGTAAACAGCACACGAGTGAAAATATTCCTCAGGGACGTACACAGGTCACTTTCTTCGTCTGCTTAATCCATTGATGAGAGCTCGCTATTAATATTGCCCGAAACGGTAGAGTCGTAAAAACCAAATAGCGACGACGGCGGCAGAATATAGAAGTGCTCCTCGACGCCTGGCGTGAAGGTCAGCATGCACGAGTGCGTGCTGTTTGCAAGCGAGGGCTTCGCTATTATAGCAGCCGACACCAGCTGTATTTTATTAGGAAGCGGTTCAGGGCCCTACATTTATTCGGTGATAAAAACATGTGCATGCAGACGGTCACCAACAAGCAATTGTGGGGGAAAGGCCCTCCCCCACTACGCAAAGGATGCTGCTCCCCACCACTACCACCACTGCTGAAACAGGGAGCGGCGGACGAAAGGGCCTACCCACTAGAGGTACCAGCATCATACGCGCCAGTTGGCTACAGATGATGGACCAGGTCAGTCGCGAAATATCGACTTTGCGTGAGGAGCTCGAGAGGACTCGACGGAGAGCGTGCAACAGCCACAGTTTTATCGAGCATCTAAAGCACTCACTGATACGTCTCAGCCGTCGCATCCACCAAGGCTTGGACACCACAGAAGTGGCTGGCTTACGGGCAAATTGCGCGGGCATCCCAGCAGCTCCAGCACCACAGAGAGACAGTGAACCGTACAGCGCATCACGCTGAAGACTTGGTAGCACGAGTGGCCGCGCTAGAAAAACTCCTGCGGTAGAGAAGAAAATCAACGCCACCGCCATCGACAAGAGAGAGGTCAAAGCATACGGCCTGCAGACAGCAGCTGCATCAGCGCAATGGAGATTGTATCAGCGCCTTGCGAGATATAAAAGAAAGCGGGATCATGCCATTCACATGATTAACCGCCTAGACTCAGCAATTAATCAGGCGCACCAACAAGAGCGCCGGCACGCGCCTGCTACAAGGCCGCCGAAAAATTGCGCTGGTGCCAAATGCCTTGTATGTGGCATTCTTTTTAGGATTTTGAGGAGCGATCCGGAGGGCCGCTCCTGGGAACAGTGTTGGCACTGCACGTGCTTTCGGTGTGGTGCGTGCCGCGAGACGCCGTGTGAGTGCCTACAACAAATGGACACTCCACGATCACCATCACCGGAGCCTGCTGCTGCAGCAGCAACAGCAGCAGCATCATCGTCATCATCAACAGCAGCAGCAGCAGAAGAAATTCCTGCGTCTACAGCAGCAGCAGACGACACCAGTGCAGCCGTATAGTGCAATATGTGCGTGCGACCGCAGAACTGTGCGTGTGTGTGCGAGTGTGTGTGTGTGTGTGTGTGTGTGTGTGTGTGTGTGTGTGTGTGTGCACTGCGTGCCCGGCCGTGTCTGCGAACACTTGACACGCATGTGCCTACACGTATCACCGGATACGTGTGCGACTGTACGTGTTTGTACATGTGTGTGTATGTGTGTGTGTGTGTGTGTGTGTGTGTGTGTGTGTGTGTGTATGTGTGTGTGCATTGCGTGTCCGTACGTGTCTGCGAACACGTGACACGCATATGCATATATGTATCAAATATGCGCTTGTACGTGTGTGTGTGTGTGCGTTATAATTAATAAAAATATTAATTATTAATACAAATTGTTATTTTTACTCACTACCGAAAAACAATCCCACGCTATCCCCTCCCCACTCTCTCTCTCTCTCTCTCTCTCTCTCTCTCTCTCTCTCTCTCTCTCTCTCTCTCTCTCTCTCTCTCTCTCTCTCTCTCTCTCTCTCTCTCTCTCTCTCTCTCTCTCTCTCTCTCTCTCTCTCTCTCTCTCTCTCTCTCTCTCTCTCTCTCTCTCTCTCTCTGTCTCTCTCTCTCTCTCTCTCTCTCTCTCTCTCGTAGTAGTGGGGCAGGTATAGCGACCGTGTGACACAGCGGTGTCATTAACTCAAGTGCTATGTATACAGTAACTGCACAGTAGCTAATGACCCTTGTAAGTATGTGTTAATGGACCCATTGTTTACAAATACAGTAGCAAAACAGTAGCTGTTTTCAAAACAATGGGGTCATTAACACATTCTTACATAGGTCATTAGTGCTATGTATACAGTAGCTGCACAGTAGCTAATGACCCTTGTAAGTATGTGTTAATGGACCCATTGTTTACAAATACAGTAGCAAAACAGTAGCTGTTTTCAAAACAATGGGGTCATTAACACATACTTACATGGGTCATTAGCTACTGTGCAGCTACTGTTTACATAACACTTGAGTTAATGACCTCTTGAGTTAAGTGCCACTTGACACTTGACACATACCGCCCGATGAGACACACGTCTCGCAATATCTGTCCTATTACTACTAGTAATATTAATATAGCTCTTGAAAATAAAGATGAAACAATGGATTTTGAGGAAATCAAACCGACAGACTACAAACAATTTTTGACAATAATAAATACGAATATTGAATCTGATTTAGAAGAATATAAAAAAATGTATGGAAACGAGAAAGAATATAACTTTATCTCTTATGAAATAGATTATTTGCCTGACGGTTTTGAAATAACGGATGATTTACAAATAAATGAAAATGAAATTTAAACTTAGGATCAATAAATCTTATAGAAAAAAATGATTCAAATAAAAAATCGAACCGCGAGGAAGAGTTACTCAAAAAAATCCGTTACGAAAACTTACCTGAAAACAATAAAATAATTATTAAAGATTTAGTAATAAAAAATAAAGACATTCTGGTTACAGGGCGACAGTTTAGGATCATGTAACGTAGAACAACATGAAATAAACTTAATAGATGATAAACCTGTATACGTAAAACAATTTCCCTTATCACATAAGCTAAAGGAAGTGGCTGTAGAAGAAACTAAAAAATTAATAAAAAATAATCTGGTAAGGAATTCAAAAGTGCTTTCAACGCTCCAGCATGGACTGTAGAAAAAAAAAAACAGCTAGTAAACGGATAAAAACGATGGCGTTTAGTTATAGATTATCGAAAATTAAATGAGAAAACAATCTCGGATCCTTACTTACTTCCAAATATTACAGAAATTTTTGATCAATTGGGGAAAACAAAATTTTATCATGTCATAGATTTAAAATCAGGATTTCATCAAATTCCCATGAAATCAAAAGACACACACAAAACAGCTTTTAGTATACATCCATTAGGACGTTTTGAATTTCGCGTATTACCGTTCGGATTAAAAAATTCGCCGCGTACATTTCAAAGAGTGCTGAATACAGTTTTAGGTGATTTAATCAGTAGAATATGCTTTGTTTTTAACGATGATATAATAATTTTTGGAGAGACTATAGACGAAACAAACGAAAGGTTCAATATAGTTGCACAACAATTAAGGGAAGCTAATTTAAAATTAGAACCGGAAAAATGCGAATTTCTAAAAAGAGAAGTATGTTATTTAGGACATATTATAAGCGAACATGGCATAAAACCGGATCCAAAAAAGGTAGAAGCAGTAAATAAATTTCCAATACCTAAAATCATTAGAAATATTAGAGAATTTTTAGGACTTTCGAATTACTACAGAAGGCATATAAAAAACTATGCAAAAATAACAAAACCTTTAAATATATAACTAGAGAAAGACGTAAAATTTCATTGGGAAAAAGACCAACAAATAGCCTTTGATGAAATTAAATATTTACTATGTACAGCACCAGTTCTGGCATACCCACGTTTCAACGAACCATTTATTATCACATCAGATGCTTCAAATTTTGCTTTAGGTGCAATCTTATCACAAGGAATAATAAGTAAAGACCCAGCAATTGCCTATGCATCACGAAGCTTACATAAAGCTGAAATTAAATATCACACATATGAAAAAGAGGCATTAGCTATAATGTTTGCAGTAAAAACATTTAAAAATTACATATACGGAACCAAATTTACAATTGTGACAGATCATAAACCTTTATTGTGGTTAAAAACAGCTGATAACAACGCTAGAGTACAAAAATGGAGATTAAAACTATCTGATTATGATTTTGATATCGTGTATAAACCAGGGAAACAAAATGCTAACGCAGACGCACTGTCCCGAAATCCCATAGAAGTTTTCGTAATTACAAGAGCACAAAAAAGAAACGAATTAAATACCAACATAGGATCACCAAACGAAACTGATAAAACAAGCGAAATGAATAAAGTTCAGTCAAAAACTCAACAAAAAGGGGGAAGATCAAGAAAAACTACAGCTGGTACACAAAAACAGGAAAAAAAAGATAAAAGTAGCAAAAACAACAACGGCACAACGACGCAAACGCAACAAAACATAATATATTCAAAAAACGCAATACAATTTAGAAACGACAACATTGTGCATCTTATATCACATGAACACCAAACATTAAACGAGAATACTAACTTATTAATCAAAAATAAAAACTTAAAAATAAATACAAACTTAAAAAAGGGCGAAATAGACATAATTAATATTGCAAATAAGAAAATATTTATTTTATGTCTTGATACATCAGCAACATCGAAAATAGTTAAAGAAAACTTAATAAAATTAATACAAAAATTAAAAGATATTTTGAACACACAGAAGATATTCATTTTTAGCATATCGAGGAATATTGAAATTTTAAACATAAGTTGGGAAGAAATAGAAGAAGTATTGAAGGACAATTTTCAAAACACAAAAATTAAAGTAATAATATGTCTCAATAATATAGATTACGTAAATATAAACGATAGAAATAGAATTTTTGATACTTATCACTCCTCTACAATAGGGGGACATTCAGGCATAAACAGAACTTACAATTGTATCAAAGAGAAATATTTTTGGGAAAATTTGAAATCAGATATTCAAAACAGAGTAAACAAATGCGAAATCTGCCAAAAAAATAAATTAAAACGAAAAAAAACTAAGTAACCAATGATTATCACAGACACACCAGCAAAAACTTTTGATAAAATTGCTATGGATATTGTAGGACCATTTAACACTACTAAAAACAGTAATAAATATATCTTATCTATACAAGATCAATTATCTAAATTTATAATTTTATCGTGCTTAAAAGATCAAACGGCGGAATCAGTATCAAACGCTTTTATAAAAAATTTTATATATATATTTGGCTCACCAAAAATAGTATTAACCGATAGAGGAGCAAATTTCACAAGTAATCTTATTAAACAAATAGCTAAAAGATTCAAATCCAAAAAAATTGAAACAACAGCATTTTCGCCAGAATCAAATGGATCCTTGGAAAGGGCACACCACCCACTGTGCGAATATCTAAAAAATTTTTCAACAAAAAAATACGAATGGGACGAATTAATAGAATTTGCACAACTTCATTATAATACAAGCGTACATAGTAGTCATAAGTTTACACCATACGAACTTGTTTTTACTTATCCTGCAAGAGTTCCATCTAGTGAACCAATTAAAAGATCGGAATTACTACCGACCTATAATGGGTATTTAGAAAAATTAATAAAAAACATTACTACAACTACTGAGTTAGATAGAAATAACTTAATAATTTCAAAACAAAAATCAAAAACTCATTAGGACAAACTTATAAACCCGATACAATTTAAAAAAGAAGACAAAGTATGGCTCCTAAAAGAACCAAAACCGGGAAAACTTGAACAAAATCATTATCAAGGTCCGTTTGACATAATAAAAATAAATGCAAATAACAATATTACTATAAACTACAATGGAAAAGCAAAAACAGTTCATTCGAACAAATTAAGTCTTGTAAAATAATAAAAATAATAACATAATTTTCTGTTATAGGACATGATGGAGTTACTAAATTTTTTTTTAATATATAATTTACTACAACCAAATCAAGCAATAATTGGATTCGATTGCGGTTCTACTGACCCAACAGTAACAACGTACTCTGTCGTAGACAACGGAGACTGTAATTTTCACGAGGAAGATTTAGTAATAACAAATACGACCATACAATTACTACAATTAGCGGAATTCAAAACAAATCACGTAATGCAATGCAAAATAGAAATAAGACGAACAATATATCACTGCGGAATGTTCAGCCACTTAGGTCCAGTTGAAAACGGCCTACAGGAATATTTATACGACATTAGTGCTGAACAATGTAAATTTCTACACAATACAGGAATATTTAAATGACAACTTTCACACAATAGCAAATATTAAAATAAACGAAACCAAAACAGTAGGAATAGACCTCGCAGGAAAAATCGGAGGGAAATCTTGTTCGGGAGGCACCTACGCGGATGATTATGGAAGTTGGGATAATGTTCTTGTTCAAGGACTCATAAAAATTACACTTACGGAAGAATACGCAAAGGTAAATTTAAATAATAATAAATTACATTTAAATTCAGGAACGACATGCAAATTCTCAGACGAGCATTGCATAGACGTTCAAGCCGGTTACATATTTTGGTCGCATTTTCCAAACGAAAACTGTTTTGATAACAAATACGATGTTCTATTTAAGGGCACTGTAACAAAAACATTATCACCAAACCAGGAAATAATGTATACAATAAATACTTACGATATATCTTTTTCTTTAAATGCTGTAGAAAGTATTAAGTTTTGCGACAGAATTATAACAAAAATGGAACACCCTAAATTATTTATTTACGAAAAAACCAATGATGTTCTATTCGATAACGATGTGAGTCATCAGCGAGATTTATTTAATATCGATATTTTTGCGTATACAAATGCGAAATTTGTTCATGTAGAAAAACATTTTCGGGCGAAATTTAAAAGCTTATATTTAAATATTTTAACAAAAATATGTGAATTAGAAAGAAAGGAAATTCTAAATTCCTTATCCTTAGCCTCCCATTCCCCAGATGAATTTGCATACAATGTAATGAAAAAACCAGGATACCTTGCACGACTCGCGGGGGAAGCAATACATATAATAAAATGCACCCCTATCAATGTAAAAATCAAACATACAAAAGAATGTTACGAAGAACTTCCTGTTACAGCTAGAAATACTACTTGCTTTCTTACACCAAAACCTCATATTTTAATAAGAACAGGAACTCAAATCGACTGTGATACGATAATTCCACCGTACTACAAAATAGATAATAACTGGATAAGTCTAACACCCACACCTAGAAAGATTGAAAAAAACATAACCATCTTTAAACCAAAAATAATCGGAAATTGGACTCCAGAAACATTAACCTCACTAGCAACTAGTGGGATATACACACAACAAGACTTGGAACATTTCCAGGAAAGACTACTTTACCCGATGGAAAAAAATCTATAATAAACACAATAACAACATTTACACGAAGCGAAAATTCTGCAAACGATGACATCATGAGTAATCTTCTCACGGAAAGAACATTAACTAACATTGCTGAAAATACTTGGAAAAAACTACTAGAGAAATACAAAGAATATGGAACATATAGTTCTGGAATTATAATGACTCTAATCCTACTACAGTTAATAAAAATGTTAGTAGATACAGTAATACGAGGTTACACATTACAAAACTTATATGGATGTTCCAAACACCTTTTTGGGGCAATGTTTACCTCCATAACACATCTACTAGTAGTAGTGAACAAACTCGATGAAACAAGAGAAAAAAATAAAAGTAACAGCGAGCTAAAAGAAATAATAGTCAGCAAACCAACAATCTCTAGGCCAATCCAAAGAAAAATTAGTACTAAAAAACACGAGGAATTCGAATTACAAGAATTAAAAATACAAAGACAATTTAATCTGAGACCCCTACCACCCCTTCCTAAATCACCCCCTAACTCAACAAACGATATCCGACCAACACCCATACAAGAAAATGAAGTAAAAATCTTTTCATTCTAATTCACAACACATTACTTTAGTTAAAAGTAACGCTCGAAGTTAAAGAAATGCTCGAAAATGTTAAATAAAAATTGAATAAAATAATAATTAATTCTAAGCAGGGAGGGAAGCGAACGATATGAAATCATTCCCTAGAATAAATTTTTTTAATCCACGAGAGTAACACTGGGAATCAAGGGTTAAGGAGAACAAGGAATGGAAAGCAGAAATAAATAATAATTTATTTTTCCCTCTTGTATATAAACATATTTTCTTTTTTATTTTATTTTCATTTTATTTTATAACACAACAAAAATTTTTTTTCTTAATACTTATTTTTAAAAATAACATTATCACCTAAGTAAATTAAAGTTTCAAAACTGGTCTGAACAAAGCGCAATCTGACCCTCCAGTTCACATTCACATCTGTGAGATAAAATAATTTTTGTAAACAATAAAAGTCGTCCTCTTCGCTCGGCACCATTGCAAACCGCAACCTCCCCACCATCAGAGAAGCCGACCGCTCGTGCCTCAACAAGGCGGGCAACTCCAGTAAATCGAAATCCCGCCTCGAAAGATTTTCCTTCTCTCTACGATCAACATTAGTCCATTGACGTATCTAGAACAAAAAGAAGAAATACGGAACATTAAAAATATGAGGCGTTTCGGCTCAACTCTCCCAGCGCAGCGCGCGAGCGTCAAATCATGCTATTTTCAAGTCGTGTTTACGATATCAATATGAATTTCAAAAAATTATGTGATAAGCGTTTCCGACGTATTTTTTCCTCAGCTTTCCAATGGTGTAAGTGGTTTTTCCGAAATTTTCCATTTTCACCCTCAAAAAGTATAAAACATACTATATCTCGGAAAGTATATTTTTAATATTTTTTGTTATCATCTAGATCGAAAGCTGAGCATTTTTTACGTCGGAAAGGATTTTTTGCAAAATTTGCTCGAATGTTTTTCTTAGAGAAACAGAACGCGAAAGAGCAGACGCAGCGTCTCCTTCGTGCGCAGTATGCGGCGCGCTGTACAGCGCGTGGACTAGATGTATTTCGCTCTCTAGTAACCTTATTATTTTTATTTATCATTTTTAATTCTTTATGGAATATCTTTTTGCACTTCGAATTTCACTTATATGCACGATTGACATTTTCATAGGTTATTTCGCAAAAAAAAAAACCGCTGCCAATTCTTTGGCACTTAGCTTCCTCAAACTAATTCATCGTTTCCTAATTAAAAATTGAAATTCTGAAAATACATTTTTCATAAAAAGGAATGCTAAAGAATTTCAATAATACTTTGAACTGATGCGTCTTATACCAGTTTCTTGCAAAATAGTATATTACGTACCTATTTTAAAAAAAGCTTTGACAGACTAACAAGTTTAAAAAAAATTGAGATTAAAAAGAGATAAAAGAAGAGGCTAAAAATGACACTATTAATACGTTTTGATATTTTAATTTACTACATTATATAAAAATATTAAAATGATAGTTCTCGAAAATAAATGTATAATATATATATTCATATAGATAATCACTTAAAATTGCAACACAATATTGCCACCAACAAGTGTAATAAGTAACAGTTAAAATTTCAAGTCGATAAATAAATTATTTTTTGAGATATTAATTTTTTAAATATAAAAAAGTTTTCATTAATAACAAATGACAGAGTGAAGATATTTTAAATTTTAAATTTTAAAAAAGAAAATGTAGGTAATTTGAATACCTTTTAAGAGAAGTATATTATTTTATGTAATAATTACTATAAGATACGAAAAAATAAAAAAAACTAAAAATTCAAAATCGTTTTTTGGTTATAAAACAAAAGAAAATCAATAAAATCCCAAATCCATCAGGGTACTTTCCTTTTGCCGCAAGACGAAGCGAATAAGCTTTACCCGACGAAAATCGGTTGATTAGTTTCGGAGATATTAAGAGTTGAAATATACACACACACACACGCACACACACACATACATACATCCACGAAATCAAAAATCATCAAAATCAAATAATATACACATATACCACCATAAAACATCTTTTTGAAGACTTTTTTTTCGAAAATTTTTTTCACCGTTACAAAGCTTCCTCTTTGAGGAAGCAAAAACATTACAATCAATTTGAAATAGCAGACGCAACGCTTCTCACTTACTTTTTACCCGATAGGTGGCTTGCGTATAGAAAATTTTTGCCCGAGAGTAATTTGTTGTATCCAATTATATAAGTCTGATGAATTTTCGATCTTTGTTATCCTTGAAATTGTTTAAGAATTTTAACGCTGTTTCCGTTATATTTGTGTTCTACGTGTGTTTGCTGATTAAATCATAATTTATTTTTGGTTTATTTATTGCATTTATTTTCTCGCTACTGAAATGGATCCAGCTTTGAAGCTGAAATGCATAAATCCTTTTAATAAAATTAATCACTCTGTGCGTAAAAATTTGTCGAATTTTCCTTCAATATTTAGGAGTGCGTATCCCCTCGTACCAGAAAACACGAAAATTTGTTCCAACTATCAACGTCAACTTTATAAACATAAGTTAGATTTACCTTCATGCGATGCCAAAAAAGCTAAAATTGAATGTACTGATGAATATCATAAAGCAGGCGTGGCAGTTCTCAACCAATTAAAAAAAAAAATTTTTAGAATCACCGGGTAAGGAAGATAAAATTCAGCTACTCACGCTTGCTCCTGATTTTTGGTCTCGCAGAGACTTAATCAGAGAGTTCGGTTGTACTGAGTGGGAAGCTCGAGAAGCGAAAAAGTTAGTAACTGAAAGTGGAATTTTTTCAAAACCTGAAAAGAAAAGGGGCAAAATATTTCCAGTTGAAAGTGTAGATTCAGTTAAACGTTTTTATGAGAGGGACGATATTAGTCGTGTAATGCCCGGATTAAAAGATTGTATATCTGTTAAGCAGGATAATGGTAGAAGAGAACATGTACAGGAAAGGTTACTACTTGGTAATTTACGTGAAATTTATTGTTTATTTAAAAAAGAGCATGAATCTGTTAATATTGGCTTCAGTAAATTTACTCAATTGAGGCCGCCGCATTGTGTTCTAGCGGGAAGCAGTGGTACGCATAATGTATGCGTATGTGTACACCACGAAAATATCAAGCTCATGTTAAATGCTATTAATTTACAGAGTTTAACTGAAGGTACTCGACTATTTCTTAAAAACTACCACGATTGCATCCAAGCAATCGTATGTAGTAATGCTAGTTCGAAATGTTACTTGGGAGACTGTTTAGATTGCCCCAATATGCCTGTATTACGGAAACATTTGCTTGAATGTTTTGAGAGAAATGATATTTTTCAAATACAGTATGAGTCATGGCTTCAGACCGATCGTTGCACAATAGTATCTACAACTGTAAATGTTTATGAATTCATGAACATACTGGGAGAAAAATTAATAAAATTTAAAACTCATGACTTCTTTGCGAGAGAACAATATCTTTTCTTAAGCGATTTGAAAAAAAACCTTCAAAAAGGAGAATTCCTTGTTTGTTGTGATTTTGCAGAAAACTATGCGTTTATAGTGCAAAATTCAACACAATCGTTCCACTGGAACAATAATCAAGCAACAGTTTTTACAACAGTGGTATATTATAACGAAAATCAAGATCTTAAACATATAAGCATTGCTATAATTTCTGATAATCTAAATCACGATACTGTTGCTGTTTATGAATATCAAAAAATTATAATATCGTATTTAAAAAGTAATTTCATAGTCAAGAAAATTTATTACTTAACTGATGGAGCAGGTCAGCATTTTAAGAACAAGTCCACCTTCCAAAATCTTCTGTTTCATCAAAAAGATTTTGGAGTTCCTGAATGGCATTTTCATGCAACAGCGCACGGTAAAGGTGCGTGCGATGGTATAGGCGCAAATTTGCAAAGAGGGGCGAAAAGAGCAAGTCTTCAACTCTCTTCGAGTAATCATATTTTAACACCAGAAGACCTTTACAACTGGGCTTTACGTAATTGCAAAGAAACTAAAGTTTTTTATAGCACTAAAGAGACCTATGAAAAAGCCGTTTTGAAACTAAAATCAAGGTTAAGTAAAATTAAATCTATACCGGGAACTTTACAGTACCATGCCGTTATTCCAATGAATAAAACAACATTAATACTAAAAAAAACGTCAATGAGTTCAGAATATCAAATCTTCCCTAAAAAACCCGTAAAACAAAACAAAATAAAATTATCTACTTTAAAAAAAAAGAATTATTAATATAAATACTAGTTTATTGTTGCTATTATTAAGGAAACCAAAATTTTAAGTGGTTGTTAGAGAGCGAAATGCATCTAGTCCACGCGGTGTACAGCGCGCCGAAAACCGCGCGCGAAGGAGACGCTACGTCTGCTCTTTCGCGTTCTGTTTCTCTAAGAAAACATTCGAGCAAATTCTGAAAAAAATCCTTTCCGACGTAAAAAATGCTCAGCTTTCGATCTAGGGGGTAAAAAAAAAATATTAAAAATATACTTTTCGAGATATAGTATGTTTTATACTTGTTGGGGGGGAAAATGGAAAATTTCGGAAAAACCACTTACACCATTGGAAAGCTGGGAAAAAATACGTCGGAAACGCTTATCACATAATTTTTTGAAATTCATATTGATATTGTAAACACGACTTGAAAATAGCATGATTTGACGCTCGCGCGCCGCGCTGGGAGAGTTGAGGCGAAACGCCTCATATGCATATTATATTTCTCTTTTATATAGATTAAGAAGCTTCACTCAGCCTCATTTACAAATTAAACCAATTATAATATTAAGATGTAGGAAAGTTAAGTGAGCAAATTAACTATTCTTACCGTATAAAAACCAGATATATTAGGCCTTTTCAACTCGCTGACCACATCTATTCCCATTTGAAATAATTCGTTTATAGAACGAAACGAAATATTCTAGGTCCTCTCATGAACAACGCGTTGAAGCTATAATCCAACAAATAAAATTATAATCATAGAAGATATAAGGAGATTAATAAAATAGTAATAAATGGGAGAAATTATATACTTAGCTGATGAAAACCATGTCGACTCACTTATAGCTTGGAACTTGAAGAAGAATGGAGAAATAACGATACTCACTGCACACCTACCTCGGTTTATATACACTATTTCTGCATAGCCCGGCGAAATTTGGATAAGTGACAGTTAATGAACTCTGGGTCATCTAACCTACGACTCATCAGAAAATTCTCCTCACAGCGAACCATCGGCTTACACCTATTGTCCTAGTACATTCATTTACTTCCATGTATGTATTTCCCTTGTAAGGAAAAATCACTGATGGCTCAACTATTCCTATAATTGTTGAATATCTACGATATTCAACAGTCTAAGGGGGAGGTAATACGTCCATTTAAGAGACGTATCATTTAAACATTCATCAAATAAAACGTAAATCAGTAATTTTTCGAGACACAGAAAAATGTATACGCAGCACTTCGTTCATGCGACATCGAGTCACCAACCTCGTATAATCAAGTTAAATGCCGACTAAGCCCGAAAACACTAGTGCCAATGCCAGCAGATAGGGAAGGGCTAAAATGAAGTACTTACATGCTGACATCGAAATCCCCATAAGAACCGAGATGGGCGATCAGAATGAAAAATTAGTAGGTCAAACCAACGTTCGACCAGACAACCTCAAAAATGCTGAAAGGGTCATTTGAAACTTAAACCTGATAACCACTAAATCAAAGTACGAGTAGAACTGACGATTATTATTGTTATTGTTTTTTTTTTTGTTTTTTTTTTGTTTTTCCGAGATACTAGGTGAATCTTCCGAGGCCCCCGTCCTTGCTTACCGCATGGAGGGGGGCCCACTAAGACCATTACGAAGCGTCAGGCTCCGCGGTGTGAGGGATTTCTATCCCCTAAACACCCAAAACCTTTCCCGCGGCGTTCACCGGAATCCGGCCCGGAACTGTTATAAACATTACTTCGGACCGGTCGGCGTTTCTATGCCCTACGGCAATCTTATATATCTTGTCTGGTCTGTCTATTTTTCGCCTTCCATATCAGTTTTCAAGGCAACCGTCAGTCTCTTTGCCTTGTAGTACGTGAGTCACGTAGCGTGCTATGTCGTCCCAGTTTTGTTTGCTTGACAACATCAGTGTCACGACGTTATCCGGTGTGATGTCACCTGTCTTCGTCTGTAGTCTGTGTTTCGCGACTATCCAGCGGGGGCACACGAAAAATGTGTGCTCCGCGTCGTCTCTATTATGTCCGCAGTACCTGCAGGACGGGGTCGTTACCTTCCCCATCCGATGCAGATACTGGCGGAAGTATCCGTGTCTGGATAGGAACTGGGTCAGGTAAAAATTCACCTCCCCAGGTCCTCTCTTATGTCAGAGTCGCACATCCGTTATGAGGCGTCTCGTCCACTTGGCTTTGTCGCTGTCTGTCCATCGCGTTTGCCAGGATGTCAGCGTCGTCGTCCGTGCGTCTATGGAGGCTCTCGCTCTTCCCCTTTCTTTGCTGTACTCGTAGATCCTCTTCCGCTCGAGAGCGAGAAGGTCTACTGGGACAACCGCTGCGATCACTAGTACCGCCATCTCTGAGACAGTGCGGCACGCGCACGCGATTCGCAGCGCTCCCAGTCTTTGTACCGCCGCGATCTTTTTGCGGTACTTCTCTATTCGCGTCGCGTCCGCCCATATCTCGGCCCCATAAAGGAGCATCGAGTTGGTTACTGTCATAAGCAGTCGTCGTACGCTCGGTCTCGGTCCCTTCGCCATGAGGCGGGCGAGGGCGGCGGTCTTTAACGCCGCTCTCTCAGCGACGCCACGTATGTGCGGCCAGAAGGCCATCCTCGTATCCAGGGTCACCCCCAGATATTTGGCGGACCGTCCAGGATGCACAACGGACGTCCCCATCGTCATGGGTATCGTCGTGTCTATCCGTTTCCTAGTTAGGTATAGTAACTCCGTCTTTTGCATGGCCAGCTGTAGTCCCCGACTTTGCATCCATTCGTCCACCCGTCTCTTGGCTTGGGTCAGCCTCATCTGAGCCAGTCGTGTATCCTTGGTCGTGATGACGATGACCAGATCGTCTGCGTAGCTGACCAGATAGACCCCCGGCGGCATCGGAAGATCCAACACCTCATCGTAACCTACGTTCCAAATATCGGGGCCAAGGATCGAGCCCTGCGCTACTCCCGCCGTCATTTTTCTTTTCTTAACCCCAGTCTGCGTCCCGTACGTAATGTAATGGTCTCGTAGATAGTCCTTGAGGATTCGGAGAAGGTATGGGGGCAGCGGGAAAGCGTCGGAGAATGCCCGCACGATGTCCGTCCACCTCACCGAGTTGAAAGCGTTTCGTACGTCGAGTGTTACCATGAGCACTATTGGCCTGTTCTTGTGGGGTCTAGTCTGTGATCTGTCAAAGGAGTCGATCACTTTTTGGATCGCCCCTATCGTCGACCGTCCTTGTTTGAACCCGTACTGTCTGTCGTTCAGGCCGCCAGCGTCCCGAACCGCCTGTTGGATTCGCGGTCTCAGGAACATTTCGAAGAGCTTGCCAAGTGTATTCAGCAAGCTCAGCGGTCTGTAGGATGACGGCGAGTCCGAGTCCCCACCCTTTCCTTTATCAATGAGGATCAGCCGCGCCGTCTTCCAATCTTTGCTGAACACGCCCTCCGCCAGGCACGTATTATATAGGTTCAGGAGTATCTCCGGGCGTCGTTTTGCAACAATCCCGAGGATTTCCGCTGGGATACCGTCCGGACCTGGTGCCTTCCCCGCCGAGTGCTGCGCAACAGCCAAGCTGAGCTCACCCCGCGTGAACTCCTGCACCTCGTCGTCGCCAGTATCGTCGCCCGCCCCCACCCTTGTTCCAAGTGTGTAGGGAAGAGTCCGTCAATGATTCTGTCCATCGTTTCTTCGTCCCTGACTACCGGTGGATTGTTGCCTCCCAAGTTGCGGGTGACGATCTTGTAACCCGCTCCCCAAGGGTCTGAGTCCACCTCGTTAATCAGTTTGGTCCAACTTTCCTTTTTACTGTCATTGATAGCGCGCCTCAGTTCTTTGCGCGCTACCCGGTACTCCTCCGAGTGGGCCATCGCGTCCGCTCTGTCGCGGGCGCGCTGGGCCCTCCGTCGGAGCCGTAGGCATTCGCGTCGGAGGCGCGCGATATCTTCGGTTCACCACTACACCGGTTCTTTGTCACGTCACGTCCGTTATCTTGGCATAGAGGCGTCACAGAGCCGTCTCAAGAGCCCCGACGTTTCCTCTGTTAGCTTTTCAGCCTTTTCCCTACCACCGATGCCGCGAGGGATCGCCGTTGTCGGGTCCGGTTCCCTGTCCAGCTGTGCCGTCAGTTTGTCAACGTCTAGTTTTTTCATGTTCCATCCCGCGGGAGTTGGGGCGGTCCCTGTTCTGCTCTGTGCTTTGTCGGTCACTCCGAAGATGATGTACTGGTGGTCGCTGGCCGTGTAGCCCTCGAACACCCGCCACCCCTCGACACTTCGGAGAAGTCCAGTCGTCACAAAGGTCACGTCTGGGATGGATGCACCATAGACGGGTCTCCTGTACGTCGTCACCTGTCCCACGTTTGCTACTGTTAGGTCTAGCCTCGCGGCCATTTCCAACAGCAGCCGTCCACGTTTGTTCGTCGTCGTCATTCCCCACTCAATGGCCCTGGCGTTAACGTCCCCCGCGAAGATAACGGGGCCGGGGATGCCCCTAAGCGCGTCCTCAAGGGCCACCACCTTTCGTTCGAACTCCGCGGCGCTACAGTTCGGAGTGAGATGCACGCGGACATACGTCACATCAAACACCCGAGCCCAGACATAGTCCTCGCCCCTCCTTTGGCTTGTGATACGTGACCTGGCCCGCCCCCGGAACCACAGCGCCGCAGAACGGGAGGTATTAACGAACCAAGTCGGGCTGTCTCTGTCTCTGTACGGCTCGCTAATCATTATAACGTCCGCGTTCATCTCCTCGGCAAGCTGGGACAGTAAGGCATGAGCCAGGCTACTGCTGTTCAAGTTGCCTTGGAGTACTGTCGTCGTCTTGTTAAGTGCGAACAGTCCTCTGTCTCGCTCTTGCCTCCGTCAGCGCTGTTTTGAATGCGGTGCAGAGCGCCGTGCCCGGAACGTGCGCTGCCCCTCCGCCTTCCTGTGATGGGCACAGGAAACAGAGGGGAGCACCCGTGCAGGCCCCAGCCCTGTGTCCATTTTTTCCACACTTCCAACAGCAGTCGCGTCTGTCCGGTCCTTTACAGTTTGTACGGTAATGGCCGTAGCCGAGACACTTGTAGCATCTCGGCACCATCAGTCGGGTCCTCACTCGGCAGCTGACAAACCCTATCTTTATACGTCCCGTCTCGAGTAGCCGTGTCCCGTCTCGGTCTCCGAGCTCGCAGATAGCCATCTTCTGTCCTCGGCTGTTTGGCCCGAGGACCGAGACCCGTCTATCCGCGCCAGGGTTCAGTACTCCGTCTAGTGCGATTCGTACTTCGTCAGTATCTGCAAGGCAGTCCAGGTCCAGTATCTCCAGTGTCACTTTTCGGGTCATGTCCTTGATTGTCCCCTGTTCGCCTAGAATCTCCAGGAGACGTCCACTCAGGTTTCCGTGAGTGCTTTCATCTCCTTTGGTGCGTACTAGTGCGGCGCCGCCCTTCGTCTTTGTGACTCCTCTGATTTGGAGGTTGTTATCAGAGGTGTCAACCGTACGTAGCGTCTGCACCACGTCCGCGAAGGTCTTGCCGTCTTTGGGCACGATTAGCACTACGCTGCCCCGTTGTTTAGAGGCCTTGCCGTTTGGACGTAGTGGCGGTCTGGGGCCCTCCATTGCTTTTTTCTTCTTTTTCTTCTTTTTGTTTTCCATAGTTTTCCAGCCTTCTTGGGGATTTTCATCTGTGCCTACTTGGGTTTCAACCAGGTCCCCTCTGTCGTCTGATACCTGGATTTGGGGGCGTTGGATGTTGCTGGCAGTCTTCTTCTTCTTGGTTTTTTGGGTCTCAGGCTGTGATTCTGGACTGACCCCTGCACTTCTACGCCGTTTGGGAAGCCTGATTGTACGAGCCGTCCTCTTGGCTTCTTCGCGTGCGGTTTGGAGTACCGCCAGCAGAGCCCTGAGCGTCTTCAGTCCCTCTTTAACATCTTTGGAGATGTTCTTCTGCTTCTCCGTTGCTCTCTCCATTATTTTGATCTCCGCCAGCATGCTGCTTACGGTTTTGTCTACCTCGTTCTCCAAGTTGGAGGGCCCTGTGACGTCGTCAGGCGACGTGCCAGAGGTGCTAGCGTCGCTGATGACGCTGTAAAAGCTCGACGAGCTGGCTGTTCTATGTCTGATCTCCTGAGTGTTGCCTGGTGTCAGGTACTCGGTGTTGGGCGGGACACCCGATGCAGTTTGCGCTCTAACTGCGTTTTCTGTACTTTTGTCTTGAATTTTGTTTGTTATACTCTCCTGAAAACTAACTTCGTGTGGGTTGTGTTGTGTTGGTCAGAGTACCTTTGGCCTAGGATCAGGGGCATCCGCCGGCGTACTCCCGGGAAGTTCCGCCACCCCGGTAGGCCGCAGTACCTCGTCGGAGCCCTCCACACCCCGCAGCAGCGTCCCTCCCGGGAACCACCCGGCACTGATACGGGAGAGGGATTATACACCGTTATGCAGGGCAGCCTCCCTGCTGGTTGATGCAGGGTTCGGGCCCCTCACTACCGGCCACTATTATTATTGTTGTTATTATTATTATTATTATTATCATTATTATTGTTGTTATTATTATTATTATCATTATTATTGTTATTATTATTATTATCATTATTATTATTATTATTATTTTTTTTATTATTATTATTATTATTTTTACTATAATTATTATCATTCGTAACCCGTATTATTATATTTTATCATTTACTTATCAATAAATTTTTGTAACGGGAAATCTCTGATGCATCTACCACTGGCCACGAGAAAAACAGAAACCTTAGACAACATCGTCTCTCATATGAAAGAAATAGGGGCCCACACGAGAACTACTACTTTTACCCATAATTTGGTATATGGAGGTATAGCTGCCCAAGGTATAATAGCTCTCACAGCGGCGGTAGCTTTCCTTCTAATTCGTAAAAGAAGGGGGATCAGAAATCGACCCACGGAAAGGAACGAAGTCAATCCAGTAGCTCTCAAATCCCTCTCACCTATGTAGCTCTCCAACCCATGCCTTCTAGGGCAGTATCAACCCCAGCCTTGAAACATCCCGCCCTTCCGCCCCAATTGGCTGAGATTGACTAACACCCAATCTTTCCCTTTCAGCTCGGACATGGCCTCCCTAACCTCTAATCCCTCGGACTTGATGGACTTATCACTTGCTTCAAGCAGGCCGGACCTATCATTATGGTACAAATAACAGCCGAAAGCCTCACCACTCAAACAGCCAAAATCGTTATCAAAAATAGCCAAGATGTGGAGGTAGCCGAACAATATAAAGATCTGTGGTTACTAGAAGACTCATTAGACATCAAACCGACCAGCGAACTCGTGTCCAACAGCCCTTCACCGCAGCTAATGTCGCAAGTCCACGTTGTCAACCGGAAGCGTCAACGATCGCCGGAGTCCCCAGAATTGACGGAGAAAACTCGTCTCTTTTGCCAAATACCTTGGTCAAGGATTAACCAGGATTGGATTAACCAGGAACAGGAAGAGTTATTTTTCAATCATTTCGCCAAATTTGGTATAATGGAATACTGCAATACCATCCGCGATCGCCAGGGTCGGTTATGTCATGGATTCGTCAAATATCACGAGGAAGACTCCGCTCGGCGAGCACTTCAACAAAGCAACGTGCAATATCGTGCCATACCTGCACAACGCCAATATGCCCGTACAGTGTACGTCAGGAAGATAACGCATCCTACATGTGGTTTAGAAATCGAGCGCAGGAATCACACCTTACATGAAAGGACCTGCAAACGCCAACGTGCCATAAAACCTGCCGGGACCTCTCAACTTTTCCCTAACGTACATTCCATTTCCCTCGCAAAAACACCTGAATATGCTTATCTACGCAGTTGCCCTAAACATGTTTAATTCTGTTATAGGAAATGGCCGCTATCTCTCTTGAGATCCTCTGTGTGTCACTAACGGCTCCCAAAGAAGTAGCCATCCTGTGCTACGTGGATCAAGGAATAGAGGTTAAAATCACCTCAGGACCTATGAGAATTTGCAAGAACCCCTATCTATCCAGGAAGTAGTGGGGATCCTTTCTATCACCGCTACCTATGGAACAGAGGAGACAGCCAAAGGGGCTAGCGAGAACTTAAATACGCTGTGCCCGGAATGGCCCCGACCTCACGAACATGGCATAATCTTGCCTCGGGGCCAGGGTTGTTCGTTCCCCGCTCGGGACAGCCAATACAGGAGGCTACTCTTCGTACCTGGAGGCTGTTGGGTGGCTAACCAATATTGGGAAGGACGACAAGTTTTCCAAGCCCAGAACAGACTAGGAGCTAGGTCGAGGTTGGCTATGGATGATCATCAGTCCTCCGAATACCACCCGCCGTCCAAGAGGTATCGCTTGTAGAGGGTACATGTACCCAGTGATCTGTAGAGAAACCTCTGAAGAAGTGGAAAAAAAAAAATGCGTTTACCTTGATCAACTGAAAGCATCCCGAAAATCTCTAAAGCAACTAACAGTGTTCTCGCTACTCTAGCTCCTCCTTCTTGTTTTCCACGTTAGCAAAGACCAATCCTCGGGACTTTTTGAACCTTTATCAACCCCAAACTCTCGACAGAAGAATGACTACAACAACGGAAATAGCAGGGACCTCTGATCACAATATCTTGCATTGTCAACATGACAATGACCTGCACCGCAAATTTTGTAATTTTATATTTATAGTACTTGCTGGGGCGGCAAGCAAAACAAGAGGGGAGTGTTGTTACGTTACGTGTTTTGGTTAATTATAGAAAACAGAAAAATTGTATTGTAAAAATATAGTTAAAATGTAGAAATGAATAGTATATAAAGCAAGTTAAACATCGAAGAATCCAACGACCTTCAAGCGCGGAATTCTAGTAGCAAGCAGAAATTCGCGGTTGAAAGTCCGCCGTTGCTGCTAGAAATTTCGAGTGCTGACCACGCAGCCACGCGTTGGCCATTGACACGCGCCGATTTGCGACGCCTGAAGCGGCCGCGATGCAGCGAGAGCAACACGTCCTGGGCCTGTCGCGCGAGCGCGCGGTTACGGTGACCGATAGCCAGTATGAGTGTGAGAGAGAAAGAAAGAATGGAGTGATGTACGCAAGGAGGGGAATTAAACATGCGCGTCGCGGTCAATAAGTTTTTTCGAAAACTCTCTGGGGAGCAGAGTAGAAAAGCAATTAAAGAGATAAGAACGATATACCGGAAGCAAAAGAAAGTGCAAAGAGTCTTATATACCTGTATAGCGCGAATTAATTTGTGATCTTCATCATACTCTATTTAGCGAATTACGTCCATTGTACTAAATTAACGTTATTGCCGAAATCAGATGTAACTTTTATTTCAATAAAATCTAAAATTAGACATCAAGCCAGGCTGAAATCGAGAAAGAGAGGGAGAGTAAGAATTTCTTGTAACACCGAGGAAATAAAGAAAAATTCTAACAGATTATTCAAGAACTGAATCTATTTTCAATCCTTTCCATCAACCTATTCGAAGGTAAGAATTATACTATCAAATATACATAGATAGATACACAAATCTATAGATACCTATATACCTTTTATTTACGCCATCTTTCAATGTGCATTATTCTTATTATCTCTAGTATTGCGTGATAAACTTTTATATCTAACCCTCATTTTGATTTTCTTTATTATTAGTGAATAATCCTTACTTTTTGTAACAACGATTAATAACATCCAGAATACTACATTTTTGTAACGCTTATAGAAGTTTTACGAACAACAATTACTTTCGAATTTATTTACTTAATATCAGAAAGAATTACATGTTCACAATTCCGAAGAGAAAATATATCTTCAGTGCGCGGCCCTCGTTTTAAGACTGAACTTAAGGGTAAACTCAGAACTAGAGAATATTCTAAATATTTCTATAATTCTAAATATAAATATAAATAATTCTAAATATTTTAAATATTCTATAAATTTATGAATATAATATTAAAAACCCTTAAATATATATATATATATATCGCTTTATATGGAAAATATATAATTTGACTAGTTGAATATATGAGAAGTAATGTATGGTCGAACACTTTGAAAATTAATTAACAGAATTTTATTAAATCTAGGGATTAGAAATTGTCCTTTATTCATTCGTTAAATTTCTTTTTAGAGAAGGCTTTTCCTTTTTTTTGTTACTCAATGTTTTGTATTTAGTTAACCAGCTATTGTCAATCTTAATAGCATTAATGTAACTACTTTTAATACCAATCGTCTTATCTCTTTTGGGTATAGCTAGAATTTTGTTTTTTGTAATACGAGTTAATTCAAAGTACGTTTTTTTTTGTGTATCATGATTATAATTTAAGCTTCAAAGGCAAAGATTTGCTTTATATTCGTCAGATCGTTTTTAAGGAATTTATTTTTGTTAATGATTTTTTATTATAGCATTTGTTTTGCTAATTTGAGAGAAATCGAAGTTATTCTGTTTGGTTTATAATATCCTTATATGACTGTCACACTCTAAATTATAATTATAGATCAACCCTGATTATTTACATATTTCCACGCGCTTTTGAAGCACTATTTCCTTATTTTAATAGTAATATCGTTGGGAACGCTGTCACAATAGGCTTCAAATGAAATGAACACAACTTTTATATACTGTTATATTCTTTAAAACAGATCTTAATCTTTTTATTGAACGCACATAATGGCATAAAAACATACAGGTTTCATTGTTTATTTTATGACTAAAGAGAATATATTTTTAGAGTTTTATTGTAAGCTTGTTATAAATAAATGAAAGCTACGTACAATCTTACTCTTCCGGTTTCTACTTTCTTAACACACGTATTCCTTTTTAGTGTCTTCAATACCGTTATACTATCCTACGTGGACTTATATTTTTGATTGAAACATTACCGAAGTAAAAATTTCAGAAATTTATCATTTACTTATTCCTTATTTAACATGCATATTCTATACTAAATCAATATTATTGCTATATGCATATTTCCATAGAAGTGCCGCATCGTATACTATCATTAGCACTTTCGTTTCTATACTTTTAATTTTTCTTATCTATATGGATACTTAATATAGAGAATATTATCACAGTAGCTTCCTAAGGTCAGTTAACCTTTAACTCTATTTACAAGTTTGGTATAACCTCACTTGATATATATATATATATATATATATATATATATAATCATATAAACATGGACTTATGCTGACACCAATGTATAAGACCACGTGACCTGTCTGCATAAGTGTAGTACCGTTTATACAAGTGTCTGCACAAGTCTAGCGTGACTAAAGAAATAATCTCTCTACTTATGCTGACGTCTGCATAAGTCGGTCTCTGTCTGCATAAGTCTATTTAAATTTCGGAAAGTGTCTGCATAAATAGCGTTTCATATATTTATATATATATATATATATATATATATATATATATATATATATATATATATATGTAGATCCAGTATTATAAGAGGTATATGAATATTAATTCGATTTATTTCAATATCGATGTGAGACATTTATTTATTTTTATTTATTTTACATATATTGTGGAAGTTGTATCTTAAATATTAATACAACTCATTATATTCTTACCACCGTTTTGGATAGTCCGAAGAGAGAATTTGAGGTAAGGAATGAGAGACGTCCTTGGGTGACGACCGAATTTTATTATTGTTACGGAGAGGTATTTCTAACCTCTCCCGTAACACTGTGGTTCGACTAGTGTCAAATGATTTTGAAGGTATGCGTTTTCATGCGAAGATTGGGATGAATTTAAAATCAGTTTCGATGATATTGATAAATATTTCGTAGATAATGGCCTAAAGGACCAGAAAATTTACGGCAATGGTTGGACCTTGAAATTCACCACAAGTCATCAGGATAAAGCAATCGAGATTGAAGAAGACAGAGGCCCGGCGTTGGTCGAATAAAACGATTTCGTCGTAGCTTAATAATTAAAAAAGTAACTTTTGACTGTCTTCAAGAATTTATTGTAAAGTATATCGACACGCGTCTCAAATATTTAAGTTCTATTGCGAGTAGTGTGAGACGTGTTTCCTGCGAGATAATTGAATTCCTCACAAAAAAAGTAGCCTCATGCACGAAGCACAAATACAACTTTATACACTATATAAACACTAACGCAGAAAACCAGTGTAAAGAGGAAAAATTAGCGTCTCTATCTAAGTCCGATGTTACCGATGTATTGTATCAGTTTGCATAGTTGCATATGCCAAGAATTGTTGATGTATTAAATGTTAAATTATCTGACAATAAATAGAAAGTTTAATTGTACTAACCATGCTCCGATTTTCCCTTTACCTTTCCTTGGTCCTCTTGAACACGAATTATCAAGGAGCGCGGGAGCGCTCCGAGAGCAAGTATAGAAGAAGCCTAAAGGAGCGACCCGTGCTACTCATACATTGAAATGGGTGTGCACGAAATCAATGCGCCTATATATATATATATATATATATATATATATATATATATAAATATATGAAACGCTAGTTATGCAGACACTTTCCGAAATTTAAATAGACTTATGCAGACAGAGACCGACTTATGCAGACGTCAGCATAAGTAGAGAGATTATTTCTTTAGTCACGCTAGACTTGTGCAGACACTTGTATAAACGGTACTACACTTATGCAGACAGGTCACGTGGTCTTATACATTGGTGTCAGCATAAGTCCATGTTTATATGATTATATATATATATATATATATATATATATAT
Source organism: Torymus aiolomorphi (assembly GCA_036365515.1). Taxonomy (NCBI): domain Eukaryota; kingdom Metazoa; phylum Arthropoda; class Insecta; order Hymenoptera; family Torymidae; genus Torymus; species Torymus aiolomorphi. The sequence continues at coordinate 157,603,219 of CM070874.1, read as the reverse complement.
ATATATATATATATATATATATATATATATATATATATATATATATATAAGTTTTGCTTTAGTTTTTTTAACATTACTCTGAATCGAAAGCCATTTCATTGTTCTACTTAAAATAGAAGATTTCATTTAAAAAGTTTATCTCGTTCAAAAGATATAAAGAACTGAATTTTTTTATGTCGACTTTCAGATTCTTAACTTTCTCCATGGGATTCAGCCTCACATCCGGCTTTCCCGACTTCCTGTGACGTTATATATGTATACAGCGTGTCCAAAAAGTCTGGAAACACCCAAATAATTTCTCAGCTGAATTACTATTGGAAAATGTTAAGGTCGCCTTTGTAGTAATTTTTTACGAGGAATCCAATGGTGACCTTGGATTCGACCTTGGACCTCATTTTTGAGGTTATTTCAAGGTCAACCTCATTTTTTTAAATGGTAACCCCTATTTTTTATAGCGGAATCTGAAAGAGCGGGAAATTTTACGTCCGGATATGTATTAAGGTATGAGGTTGAGGTTACCCCCAGAGGTCAAATTGAGGTCAAAGTATGATTTCTTAAAAATTTCGCGAGTTCAGTGGTAAAACAAAACAAACAAAGGTAAGGTTTGGTAAGATCGAACGAAGACTTAAAGGTGACCTCTGATTCGACTTTGAACCTCATTTTGAGCCTCATTTTTGAGGTTATTTCGAGGTCAACCTCATTTTTTTAAATGGTAACCCCTATTTTTTTAGCGGAATCGGAAAGAGTGTGAAACTTTACGTCCAAACATGTACTCAGAACATAGTTCAAGAAGGACCTTGACGTTCATTTGAAGGTCATTTAAACTTAATGACGGTCTGATCTTGTGTAAACTTTTTATCACACTGAGCGAGGTTAATTCTTTAGTAGTTTTCAACGAGAAATCTAATGGTGACCTTGACATTGTCCTTAAAAGTCATGTCAAGTTCAATTTTTTTACATTTAGCGTTACCCAGGAACAACGACGTGGACGTAGTAAAATCTGTTCCCTTTGGGGTGCTTGATTTGCGTGAGTCCCCTTGCCTCTCACGATGGGGTGCTTGATTTACGTGAGTCCCCTTGCCTCTCACGATGGGGCGCTTGATTTACGTGAGTCCCCTTGCCTCTCACGATGGGGTGCTTGATTTACGTGAGTCCCCTTGCCTCTCACGATGGGGCGCTTGATTTACGTGAGTCCCCTTGCCTCTCACATTTGATTTTTTAAACAGTATAACATCTTATTTCAAGTGCTCGAACTGTTCTCCATTCATTTCTTGACAGTAACCTAATCGATGATAGAAAGCACCAACAGCATTTTCAATCATTTCAGTAGGAATGAGAGCTGATTCATCAATGATCCTTTCACGTAATTCATCTAAGTTTAAGGGTTTTGTTTTGAATACACGATCCTTCAGATAACCCCAATAGAAATAATCTAGAGGCGTTAAATCGGGGACCTAGCTGGCCATTCAATTGCACCTCTTCGTCCTATCCATCGATTAATGAATACTGTATCTAAGTATGTGCGAACGTTTCGTGCATAATGAGCTGCTGCACCGTCCTGTTGATACCATGTGTTATTAAAGTCCTCTCCAGCTATTTCTCTTATAGCAGGAACAATTTGATTCCGCAACATAGTTTCATACTTTTCTGCATTTAAATTGCCATCAATAAAAAATGGTCCTATAATCCTATTATTTAATATTCCAGCCCAGACATTTAATTTTTGTGGATATTGTGACTTGGCTTCTCTTGCCCAATGAGGGTTTTCAACTGCCCAATATCTACAGTTATGCCTATTTACGCTTCAGTCAAGTTGAAATGTAGCTTCATCTGAGAAGACTATATTTGATGAAAAATTTGGATTTTGTACGATGCGTGCCATCATATCATCACAGAATTCAACGCGACGATCGAAATCATCTTCATTTAACTTGTGTATTAGCGTTACTTTAAATGGATGGAACTTCTCTCTCTTTAGTATGTTATGAATAGATGATTTACTTATTTCGTGCACTTGAGCAGCTCTACGAACGGAAGTATGCGGATCTTCGGTGAATGTTAACACAACATCTAAAGATTTCTCTTCGTTACCTGCTGACATTAGTCTGCCTGATCGAGGTAAATCGCTGATAGTGCCGGTATTTTCAAACCTTCTAACAGTTTTTTGAACTGTTGAAAATGATAGTGAAGTTCCACCAACCCTAAATGAAGCATTAAAAATATCTCTTACGGCCCTATAAGATCGCTGCATGTGTCCCCAACCTCTCATCATGAGAATCGTTATTCTTTCTCTATCAGTGAGTTTGTTCATTTTTATTACTCTTCGTAGTAGACCTTATCCAAAAATACTTTTTGAGTTGAAAATAAAAAGAACTTTTAATTTTCAAAAAATATGTTTGAAAGATGACCAACCCTTTTTTGTGGTGGTTATGGAATGAATAATAGTTTATTGTCACTCTAACCATACGAAAAATAACAAGTAACAATGTTCAATATTTAAACGCTTCAAAAAATTTTACAATGAATCAGCTCTCATTCCTACTGAAATGATCAAAAATACTGTTGGTGTTTTCGATCATCGATTAGGTTACTATCAAAAAGTGGATGGAAAATAATTCGAGCACTTGAAATAAGATGTTAGACTGTTTAAAAAATTAAAAAGTTTACACAAGATCAGACCGTCATTAAGTTTAAATGACCTTCAAATGAACGTCAAGGTCCTTCTTGAACTATGTTCTGAGTACATGTTTGGACGTAAAGTTTCACACTCTTTCCGATTTCGCTAAAAAAATAGGGGTTACCATTTAAAAAAATGAGGTTGACCTCGAAATAACCTCAAAAATGAGGCTCAAAATGAGGTTCAAGGTCGAATCAGAGGTCACCTTCAAGTCTTCGTTCGAACTTACCAAACCTTACCTTTGTTTGTTTTGTTTTACCACTGAACTCGCGAAATTTTTAAGAAATCATACTTTGACCTCAATTTGACCTCTGGGGGCAACCTCAACCTCATACCTTAATACATATCCGGACGTAAAATTTTCCGCTCTTTCAGATTCCGCTATAAAAAATAGGGGTTACCATTTAAAAAAATGAGGTTGACCTTGAAATAACCTCAAAAATGAGGCCCAAGGTCGAATCCAAGGTCACCATTGGATTCCTCGTAAAAAATTACTACAAAGGCGACCTTAACATTTTCCAATAGTAATTCAGCTGAGAAATTATTTGGGTGTTTCCAGACTTTTTGGACACGCTGTATATACGGTATATATATATATATATATTTATTTTATGGTATGCGCATGCCTGTTGGACGAACTGTCTGCTACTATATATATATATATATATATATATATATATATTATACACATATATTATAGATTGTAACGGATAATTAATTCTCGGGCTGCTCGGGATTATCCGGTTAGAAATATAGTGCATGCGGCGGCGAGTCTAGCGCACCTCGTGCAATGCACGCCGCATGCGAATGTAGAATTTTGAATAAAGGTAGGAGACCGGGGTAGCAAATGAATGATCACTCGCGAGAATTAAATAACATACAACAAGGTTTATTGAACGAGTCAAAGAGGGGAAAAGGGGACACAGCGCACAATGTGCGATTCGCGGTCAGCGGCCGCAAGAAGGAGGCCCGAGTTGCCGTGAGGAAGAGAGAGAGAGAAGAGTCGAGCCGGCACTTACAACTGGTGCGTAGTCACTGTCGCCGAAGACGCTTCGACTCCTCCTGCGCGCAGGTCGCTTTCGGTCGCCTCGCTGAGGTGGTTCCGGGGCCGGGACCGGCTCGCCGACACACACCCACAAGCTCACTCAGTCTCACTCGGGGACGCAGCTCTACTCTCGCGAGAAGACTCTCGTGTCAAAACTGAGCGGGGAGGGCGGGCGCTATCCAAAACGAGACTGATTGACTCTCTCACGAGTCTAGACGGTTCGCGCGCGCTCCTCACGCTCTCTCTCTCTCTCTGTCTCTCTCTCGGCCGACCGTCCTTCCGCGTCGTCTGCACCTATAACAACTGTGAGGAATTAGTGCATGATTAATACGGGGAGAGAGGAAAATGACGGAGAATAATTTTCCGTCATACGCCGCTTCCTCAGACGCTGGCTACGGGCGACGTATCAGCTCGAGATAATCTCTCTCACTCCGCCATGCAACATGCAATAGGGGCTAGAGCTTCGACGAGCCATGCAATAGGCTTTGAGATTGCAAAGAGGGGAAAAACGTAAGCAACTCGGGTATCCTTTTACATTTTCTCCTTTTGGTGGCTCGCAGGTCCGTGGTCTTGCGGAGTCGCGATCCTTCGCGCGTTGCGCGGGCGCTTATCGGCTCATCCCTGGATGAGGCGCCCTAGCGGGAAAAGAGTTGGTCACTAGGTTCAATGGTGAGTCCTGAGGTTAAGGGGTTAGTGACGAGCTTGGCGCGTTGCGGCGCGCGTGCGTCGGGGGGAAGGTGTCACGACGCGGTTCGTTGGGGCTGCGTTCCGGGAGCCTTTCGGCCGTCCGCGGCTTCGGGGTAGCGTTGCGCTTGTATTTGTCGCGAGTGGTAGCGGCTTTCGCTCGTCAGCGTCTGCCGTTACTCGCGAGCGCTTGCTCGCCTGGACCCACATGACACGTGTGGTTCGCGTTACCACCAACCGTGCTTTGCGTGGTCTTCCCCTCTAGCGGGGTGCGGGCTGCTGCTCGCTCGCCAGGTCATTGGGAAATCCGTCGTCGTCGGGATCTTCCCCAGCCTGGTCATCGCGTGCCGAGTTAACGTCAGTTGAGCTCCCTGCCTTAGCGGTAAGATCAACCTTCTCATGATAGAATTTAAGGTCTTCTACGTGGACTTTGCCGCAGTCTTTTCCATCAAGGTCTTGCAGCTCGTACACATTCGAGCCTAGCTTGGCGGAAATTACGTACGGACCGGCGTATTTCGGCGCTAGCTTCGCTGCTACGTCTTGTGCAGCCGAGGAGAGAATGCGATTGCGCTTCCAAACTTTGTCTTCCAGTTCAAAGCGAACACGTGGCGAGACGCATTATAATAATGCGACTGTCGCTATTGCGCTGCTGAAGCGTTCTTCGCGGCGGATTGTTGCACGTCTCGCAACTTCTGCAGCCGCGCGTGCCAGCGCTCAAACTCGGCCGCTTCTGCGAGCTCTTCTGCTGCGCAATCCTCGCGGCGCTTCAAGAAAACGGGCGGAGTCGGTTCCCGGCCCATGTTCAGAAATGCTGGGCTCGACCCTGTCGACTCCTGCGTCGCAGTGTTGTCCGTGAACATCAGTTCGGGGATGTGCAAATTCCAATCCTTGTGGTTTTCTTCGAGGAACGCGGTGATCCTGGTTTTCACCGTGCGATTCACTCGCTCCACAGGATTCGCCTGCGCGTGGTACGGCGGAATCGTCGTATGCGTAACTCCGCACTTGTTCAGGAAGGAGTCAAGAGCCTTGTTCTTGAACTCCGTTCCATTGTCGGAGTGAAAAGCTTCGGGTACACCAAAACGTAGGAAGATTCGCTGTTCCAGTTCCTTTTGGATGGTGCGTGCGTTCGCCTTGCGAATCGGTCCCCTGCAACGATCTGCCACGGGCGTAACGCGCGATGGCTGCCCATGAGGCCTGCCGGCGCTGTCTGCTTCACTTTGCTCTGCTGACAGAACAAGCAGTTCCGCACAAAGTCAGCGACATCTTTGCGCAGCGAAGGCCAGTAATAATAGAGCGTGACACGCGCATGCGTTTTCGCTCGGCCTAAGTGACCCGCAGTAGGTTCTGCGTGACTCTCTTGCATCGCTTTCTCGTGCTTCTCTACTGGCAAGACTAATTTCCAAGCGGCCCCGTCCCCGAGTAAATCTTCGACCGCAGGGTTCGGACGGTAGCTGTAGAGACGCCCGTGAAGTAACTTCCACCACGGGTAATCTCCGGGATTTTGTTCGAAGGCGGCGACCATGCGCTTGTACCAGACGTCATCTGTCTCTTCGAAGACATCTACTGCCGCGAGGTCTGGCGCTTCCTCGTCCTCAAACATGCGAGATAGCGCATCAGGCACGTGATTCAGTGAGCCCCTCCGATGCTCGACGTCGTAGTCATACGCTTGCATTTCCAGCGCCCACCGCGCTAAGCGTCCGGTGGAATTATGCAAATTGCATAACCATTTCAGACTACTATCGTCCGTTATCACTTTAAAATGATAGCCTTCGACGTAAGCACGAAACTTGCATATCGCCCACAAAACTGCGAGGCATTCACGTTCCGTGACGGAATAATTCCGTTCCGCCGCAGTCATCGTGCGGCTTGCGAAGCATAAGACTCGTTCTTCGCCGTCGATCGTCTGCGTGAGTACTGCTCCAAGGCCAGTATCACTCGCGTCCGTTTGAATCACGAACTGGTGTTCAAACGACGGCCGGTGTAATACCGGGGCAGAGGCAATGAGAGCTTTAATCTGCTCAAATGCGGATTGCTCCGCGTCGCTCCAAACATACGCAACGTTGTGCTTTGTCAACTGCGTGAGCGGCCCTGCGATCGTCGCAAAGTCGGGCAAGAACTTGCGATACCACGAGGCCATACCAAGGAGCCTTCTCAACTGTTTAAGGTTCTTCGGCGCCAGATATTCCAATATTGGAGCAATCTTGTCTGGGTCAGGCTTAAAGCCGTCTCGGTTAACTAAGACCCCGAAAAACTTGACCTCACTCCGACAGAACGCGCTTTTCTCACGGTTAATGGTGAGACCTGCGTCTTTAATACGCTGGAGCACATGGCGAAGCCACTTGAGGTGTTCCTCAAACGTCTCCGTGGCGACAATAATATCGTCCAAGTAGGAGAACGCGTGAGGCTCCATTTCTGGACCGATGACGCGGTCCGAAAGCTCTTGAAAAGTCGCTGGTCCGCCCAGTACCCCATAAGGCATTCGAGTAAATTCGAAGAGGCCGATTCCAGGGACAGTAAACGCGGTTAGCGCCTGCGCCTCCTTCCGCAACGGAATTTGGTGGTAGGCGCTGCTGAGATCGATCGTCGATATGTATCGAGCATTTTGGAGCTTGCGTAAAATCGCGTCCATGTGCGGGAGCGGATAGGCGCTCGCCTTCGTTACCGCATTCAATTTGCGATAATCGATGCAGAATCGGTACGTGCGATTTGCTTTCCGTTGCATCACAACAGGGCTCGACCATTCGCTGGTCGATTGGATAATAATACCCGCATCGAGCATCTCTCGCTCTTGTTTGTGCATTTCCTCCTCAATCTTTTTTGAGACGGGGTAATATTTTTGCTTAATGGGCCTAGAGCTCGAGACTTCGATGTTGTGTTCGGTCCAGCTGGTGCATCCTAATGGTGCGTCGCTCCCGGACAGCAGTTGCTCGAGCAACTCTTGCAACTGTCGTCGCTGGGCCTCATCAACATCGGCGAGACCGACCGAAGCGAGGTGGACAGCGCTCGCTTCGTCGTGCGCTAGTGAAGCTAGTTCTAGCGGGATTCGCTCTTTAACTCCTTCGATGCTAAGCGTCGATTCGCGCGGCCACAGCACGGCGTTGAATTTCCGCATGAAGTCGGCGCCGAGTAGACAGTCTGCGTCCAATTCCTCGAGGACCACCACGTCGAGGTAATGTCGCACATCTGCCACGTCGAAGGGCAGGTCTACGTGGCCCAGCACCGCCGCGGTCTTGCCGTTGGCGAGGCGTGCGCCACTTCCGCGGTGCGGCGTAATCTGCTTGCCACATGCGGTCGCAATCTGCAAGCCAATCGGGCCTACTGCAGTGCGAGATGCGCCTGAACCGTGTAACGCACGTATGCGAAATCCGCCGAGACCCACTGGTAAATACCATCGTGAGTATTCTGGTTGACTCGGGTACTCAAATTTCCCTCCAAGTCGGTAGATGTTGCTGCGATGGACGCAGCCGGGGCGCCTTGCCGAGGCATCGTTGAGGTCACGTTAGGTATTGGAGGGGCGAGAGGGACCTCGTCTACGCGCCCCCTCTGCCTTTTTTCCGAGCACTCCGGGCAGTGTGGCTTAATGTAGCCAGGCCAACTACAACCCCAACACCGCACGTACTCTTTTGGCCCGGGCTGGCTGTTGGCGTTCTTGTCGCTGGTTGGAGTTGGTGGGGCGTAATTCTTCTCGCCGGTTCTTGCCGGGGCGTTTTCCCTAGGCTTGTTAGGGGAACTGCGACCATTCTTGCAGTATGCTCCTGTCCTCTTGGGAGGGCTGCTACTTGTTGGCGGCGGACCCAAGGGTCGCTCCCTGCTCAAGTTAAGTTTGGAGAGTTTTTCGTCTAGTAGCCGGCTAATCAGCTGATCGAGCCCTTGGGCCGACTGCTCTGCCATTGCGGCCAGGCTTGGCTTGCCATCGCTCGTCATGGGTTGTCCGCGTGTGTCGAGGTGCGCCACTCGCCATAGCCGCCAAACTACTCTTGCCGCGCTGCGGTTGCGTTTTCGCGGACGTTGGCCCCTTGTAGGCTACGTCTGGTAACAGACTATCGTCCGGATTCGGGGCAGGTTTGTAACTCCTCTCCGCCTCCCTTAGCGCTTCCGCTTCTCGTGCAAGCTCTATGAGCTTGTCCATGTCTGTAACTTCCTCCCACGGCACTAAGCGTTGGACACTGGGCAGCATATTTCTATACATGTGCTCGAGTTGTCTTTCGTCCTCCCAAGGCTCCTCAAACTTGCTTAAAATCGTAAGGAGGCATACAATATAATCCCTTACAGGCTCGTCTCTGCCTTGGGTGCGGGCTTGCGCTTCGCCGACGAGTCGTTGCTGGAATCGCTTGTCGACCCCATAGCAGCGGCGTGCGGCGGCGCAAAAGTCTTCCCAAGTTCGCCAATTTTTGCGAGCTTGGCGGCACCAGTGCCTTGCCACGCCAGACGTCAGCTCCGACATAGCATTATGATTTCCTTGGATTTCCACCCCCATGGTGTCTTCGAATGTGTCTTCGTTTAAGAGTGGCATGTTGTTGACCTGAAAATCCCTAATGCCCTTCGCTGAGGAATTCCGATTTTAAAGTTTTAGTTTTTAATTATTACGCCTTTGGTGTTTTCAAGTTTAATTTGCGCTTTTCAGCAGGGCCTCGTCAGTTATTCGCGCGAGCGAGCGACATTCGTTAACTCGCTCGAGAAATTCCTCGATGCTGCTGCCTTTCTCGCTGGTGAATTGCGGTTTCCACTGCCGCACCGTTCTGCCAATGTCCATGTTTATGGATTGATGGAGCGTGGTACCTTCACCCGAGTATCTACTTTGCGAGTTACTCGGGAGGCTCCCCCTCCCCCAAGACTCTTGCCGGTCACGAGCATGAGGCTGAGGATGTCGCTGGGGATCACGCTCGTTCGCATAATACCTTTGCGGTGTGAAGTTTTGCGCTGCTGGATTTAGCGCTGGTGGCTGTTGCGCATTTAAGTTCGTCGCTGTGTTGCCCGAGTTCGTTTGTGTACTTCCTTCATCAAGGTACTCTAATCTGTACGTGTCTTGGAAGTTCACTGTCTTGTGTTTTTGCGAGCTCGCTTCATTGCCTGTCGTTCTATTTGACATCGTGTACAGGCGTGTACTCGCTATTAGGTCTGACATCTGCTCCTGCAGTTGCCTTATTTCTTTATCGTAGCCTTTTGCGATTCCTTGTATCCTCAACATTTCGCATGCTACTGCTCTTGGCATTGTGTATGTTTTGCCGTTCGTGAGCGTGCATTGTACGGGGTCGTCGGCTGTAGTTGCTGTTCATGTCGTGAAGACCGATTGCGGGGCTGAATGTATTGTGTACGTTCCCACAGTGCTGGCTACGGCTGTACTCGCCGTTGTCGTCGTGGTTGTTAGCGTGTTTACCCACGTTGACTGTGTTATGATAGGCGATGGAAATTTACCTTCGGCTATCGCTTTTCCCAGGTTTATTGCTTCACGAATATCTTGCTGCGACGTTCGCCTCGATCCTGGTCGATTTTGCGTCGTCGCGGTCCATATTTGCTCTGCAGTTGTTGCTAGTGCTGTCGCGCAGGCGTTTTCTTCTTGTACTTCAGTGATCGACATATCCACTTGGTCCAATAGTGTGTGGACGTGGTTTAGTGGTGTTGACGTTTGACATCTTTGCGTGTGGTGTGTGCATCTCGTAGCTTCACGCCTTTCCGCCAGCTCGTCAAGTGTGCGTGCGTCAAACGGCAGAGTTTGTGTAAGGTTTTCTAGTTTTCCATTTCTTCTGTTGAACGCTTCTGCTTCGCCTTCTGCTTCGTTCGTTCGCATGAAATCGTTCACCGTGTAGTCACCTCGCAATCGCCTATATAACCTATCCGCTTTTGCAAACTGTGTGCCGCTTTTTAACAGTTCTAGTTTTTCGAGCGCATCGTCGAGCGGCTCGCCTGCCAGATTCATTATCCAGCCTTGGATTTCCACCCCATGGTGTCTTCGAATGTGTCTTCGTTTAAGAGTGGCATGTTGTTGATATGAAAATCCCTAATACGCTTCGCTGAGGAATTCGGGTTTTAAAGTTTTAGTTTTTAATTATTACGCCTTTGGTGTTTTCAAGTTTAATTTGCGCTAATCGCTGGTCAATTCTCTTTTATATTTAAGGAGAACGAAGTTTTTACTATTTCTTTATTTAGATCGGCATGGGGTAAAAAGAAAAATTAATAAAAGCAAAAGAAGGAAAAATTTTGCCTCTTCCAGTTTTATTTGTTTTCTTGTGTATCAATTAAAACACAAGAAAATTTGAATTCACAAAAGGCAATTTTTTGTAAAACCAAGAAGGGATAAATTCAAATAATTTATAATAATTTATACTAATTTATAATAATTTATACTGTTTGTTGGGTCGTTGCGCTTTGTCTAAATGTGTCGCATTCAGATTTGCACTTGCGACATACGCGTTCAATAATTTATTGCAATAGATAGATTACGTTTGTTAAATTCTGTGAATTTATTTTGCGTGAATCGCGGTAAATAAATTCTAAGAATATTTTATTATGTGATTTAGATTAATTTATCTCTTTATTGTAAAAAAAGAAAAAAAGAATATTTATTACTAAATTAGGTAGAATAATAATAGTGTTAAATAAAAAAAATAAAATAAATTATTATAGTGCCAATTTTGTTGTGGTCTTAATTTTAACTGGAAGAGTATTCGGTTTGACTTAAAATTCCAAAGGTTATTTTATTAAATATTATTGAAGGCTTAATACTTCAATATACTACAGAAAGGAGAAAAAATAAATTTTGTTTTGTTCAACTAATTTTGTGACCCGAATTTCTCTGAAATAGTCTAGAACGTATATGAAGCTAGCTAAACCAACTACATATGGAAGCTGCATATTCAGGTTATCGACAAAACACATTATATGACAGGTTCACGTTGTTTGGACTTCAGATGTAAGATTTTCATCTCACAGCAGCAGGGGGTTACGAATTGATTATCAACTAATGAAACAAGCATATAAACGGGAAACTGAAATAAAGTCGATTTTATCAGATAAATATTTTTATTACGAAATTTATTAAATTTATGTTGCAACAATATACTTCGTGAAAATGTTTTTGTTTCAGATGGCAATCTACGTGATACGTCATATTTATGAGAGCGCTAGCAGCAACGACGGTGATGACGGAGACGATGGAAATGTGTGTACCATAAGTGTAACCAGAGGTCGAGAGCGATAGTCCCCTACGCCACTGTCACGTCTCTGCGCCGTCTTACAGCCTCCGAGACTTTCTCGTCGTCCGCTGCGTATGCAGGTTAGCCACACGCCGTCGCCTGCGCTGCTCATTGCCGTTAATTACTCGACGTTGCCGGCCTTTGGTACAACTTTATAGGTAACATTAAGTTTTGCCCGGCCTCCTTCTAACTTGCTCTACAACGAGACTGCCCAATTTTACGTTTGTGCCAAACGTAAATCTCGTGAAAAATTTGACTGAATGTCTGAGAAAAAGTATGGCGAAAGTCTGGCGTTTTACCAGAATTTTTAGGGAAAGTAATTCTTAGTCTGGCAAAAGTCTGGCACTTTTGCCAGACTTATTTGTGAACAAATATTATAAGTCGGGCATAGTGGCCGTAGTCAGACTAAAGCCATACTTCAGCCAGACTAATTTAGCCAGACTTCTCCCAGACCAGTGCCAGACGAATTTCTTTTAGACGGGATTCTACATAGTTTTATACTTAACAAACATTATTTACTAAACTCTCCCACCATCTCTTTCTTCCCCCTCTCTCTCTCCCTCTGTACCAAAAACTTTAATGAGAACTTAAATATTTTTTCAAAGCAATCAACACGTTCTTTAAAAAACTAATTTTTTAAATATATTCTAACAACACAATTTGTCTACAGTCCTTTTATTTATTCTGATCTCATCTATTCAATAAGCACTCTCTACAAATGGTAATAATTTTTATTAAAGGTATGACGCCATCCATTTTTTATGTTAAGTACTTGAAGACGGTCTTTGGAGGCAAAAGTGAAAAGATCTTGGGTGTTTTTTAGCAACGTTTCATTGGCTTAGTACGCCAACCTCATCAGGCCAAAAATAATAAACGTATATGGGAGCGTCCAGCAGAAACGGGCCACCGAGCGCGCGCGGTGCCTTTTTTCGCGTAAAAGGCGCTCTGTTTAACTCGCTCATAATCGTATGCTGCGTCTTTGAAAAAAAAACCAAGGACCTATATCGATAGATTTTTTTCTGCTCTTTCCAATTGCGCCATTGTTTTTATTACGAAACGCGTTCTTCCGGATGAAAACTCGAGTTGAATATTGAAAGCCATTTTTCTCAAAGTATATCATGTTTTTTTTCAAAATAAACTACACCATTGGAAAGTACAACTCTTAAGCTTCAAAACCCTATCTTGAAGAAGTTGGAGAAATAAAGGGTTTAAAAGTAACAACATGAAAAAGACAGCGCCGAGGGTCCGCGCGAGCCCCTCGCGCCCGTGCGTACGGCACGTTTAAGTGCACGCTCTATTCAATTCGCTAATAATCGTGTACAAAGTCTCTGAAAAAAGAATGGTGCTATTATTTTTATTCCGAAATGCTTCCTTCTAGTTGAAAATTCCATTTCAATGTTTAAACTCTATTTTTTCAATAAAATATCAGTCTTTTCTTCAAAATGAATTATATTCTTCAAAAGTACAAGTCTTAAACTATAAAATATTATATTTTTAAGTTGGAACATGAAAAGTTCAAAAATAGTAAGATCAAAAAGACAGCGGCTGCCCGAACTTTTTACGCTATGCTCAAGGGCGGATTAATACACGCGACGTGCTATTTCGCCCTTTCTTTTTTGTAAATATAAAATGTTTTGTAACTTACAATGCCAATGCGTGGACATAATTTTGGTGGATCTAGTTGTAACAGTTAGTATAATATTACAGTGAACTTTGTTCATTTATATAACAAAATTTGAAAAACATAATATATTAAACATAAAAATATCCATGAACGCACTGAAAGCAGTGAAACAGAAATTTAAAATAACAGAAGCATTTCGGAATAAAAATAATAGCACCATTGGAAAGAGCAGGAAAAAATCTATCGATATATGTCCTTAGTTCTTTTCTCAGAGACTTGTTACACGATTATTAGCGAATTGAATAGAGCGTGCACTTAAACGTGCCGTACGCACGGGCGCGAGGGGCTCCCGCGGACCCTCGGCGCTGTCTTTTTCATGTTGTTACTTTTAAACCCTTTATTTCTCCAACTTCTCCAAGATAGGGTTTTGAAGCTTAAGAGTTGTACTTTCCAATGGTGTAGTTTATTTTGAAAAAAAAAAAACATGGTATACTTTGAGAAAAATGGCTTTCAATATTCAACTCGAGTTTTCGTCTGGAAGAAAGCGCTTCGCAATAAAAACAATGGCACCACTGGAAAGAGCAGGAAAAAATCTATCGATATATGACCTTGGTTTTTTTTCCAAAGACGCAGCATACGATTATGAACGAGGTAAACAGACCGCCTTTTACGCGAAAAAAGGCACCGCACGCGCTCGGTGGCCCGTTTCTGCTGGACGCTTCCATATATCATACGTCGATCCGATGTTATTATCGACATTCGATAATAACATCGGATAGACTTAAGGTATGTACTATAACGAGGTTCCAAGATAAAATACGGAGAAGATAAGTATCTCGGTCCTCCGTATTCTATCGAACCCGTTAGGCTCTCGTTCCCGCGAATTCGTGTATCTCGAGCGTGTGTTGACATCGCTCGGACGATGTATTCGCGTTAGCTACGCGCGGGGCAGGCGCGACTTTGACCGTTGCTAAGTCGCGCCCGATTCTTTTTGAATCAGATTCTCTCGGGCTGTCAAACCGCGCGTACGCGAGTTAATTTGATCGTCCGCAAAGAAAACGGTATCGTGCGTCCTCGCCGGTGCAGAGCAGCGCCCGTACACGTACCGACCACGAAGAGCAGCGCACGTGAGCAATCCGAGCCACTCCTGGGGTCCGAAGCGTCTGTAGGTGAACGCTGGACGTTAGGACTCGGCCTGAACACTCCGAAGTCGACCGGAGGATAAGGCCTGACGCAGGAGCGGATTCGTGAGCGAGCGACGAGGGGAGTGCACTCCCCTCCCGGTAAGACTCTTCGCCTATTTTCCGCCAGCGATTGATTTGTATTTTCGACTCGCAGCGACGAGCGGCCGGTGTTGCGTTCACCGGCCCAGCGAGAATAAATACATTGATCCGCCCGCGCCGTCAGCGGATCCCGTCTTCTTGTCGGCGCGCAACGCGTCGAGTTATGTTTCTGTAAAGTCTTTTTTTAGTCCGCGCGTTACAAATGGCGCCCTAACGTGTTGGGTTTAAGGAGAAGGTTAGAGGCCGGTACATTCGAAACCGGCCTATTCAAATCGCGTTTCGTTTAAATTCGCCCGCGCGCAAATCACTGCACCGGACTAATCAGCAGACGGCCAGTGGCCATAAGCCGTTACAGCTGATAGGCGCAGTGATTTAAACTCGCCAAGTCGAGGTGCCGGGCGTAAACAAACAGACAAGAAGACTCGCGGCGCGCATAGAAACATAAACACAAAACAGCAGATTGCTTGTTTTTGTAGGTGTTTATGTTTATGCTCGGGCAGTATTGTGTATACTTGTCCCGAGTCTTTTAAACTGCTGTAAAGCCAGGGCGAGAGCATTTAAACGACGATTATCGTTGTTTTCGTCGTCATATGTGGCGAGAATTAAATTCCTTTTTTGACGCGAGATTTAAAGCGATTTTCACGCGATTTTTTTTGGTTTGACCGTGCCTGTGCGTGCAGCTGGTCGAAAGTGAGAATACTTTCATCCTTTTTTTTGGTTGCGGGAATTATTTAAATCGTTATCGTCGCGAATTTTTTTTGGAATAGCCACGCTCTCTCCTAGCTAGCTGCATCGAGATACGTCGTTCTCGAGCAGCTTGGGACAATTGTGTGTGGTAGTTAGAATTCTAACATTGTAATTTGCGTAACAGACGGCCAATTTGAGAGAGAATCTCAGCAGTTAGTTGCGCATACACACACAATTCGTCACACAATTTTATACAGTCGGTCTAGCTTCGCAAGATGGAATCATCGACCCCAGAAGAACTAGCCGAAAGGATGGAGCATTGGCGCAAAAATCTAGAGCTGAGCTTTGAAGCTGTAATAGAAGCAAATATAGCTCTAGATTTAAGAAGCACCGGACATCTCGAGGGGGATTCTAAGCGAATCGCTCAGTGGCTAATGGGAAGTTACAACCCAGCCCACTTCACACAAGAAATAAGTGGAAGTGCTTACGAGCAGTTCACAAGGAGGCTCGATTGGAGGAATAAGTTCGTCAACACGACGACCCTCAATGCAAGCGGCGCTCTAGAAGTGAACCGAATCGCCGACCCCTGACCCACAGCCTGTTTCAGCAACTGATGTCGAATAAAGCAGTAGACAACAACTTGCTGAGTTCCATACGGAGATACGTCTACCAGAATATGGAACAGAGAGCAGGTAGTCCTCCAGACGTAAGACACGAGGCTCTTACGTCACCACGGAGCACTTTATCTCCAGCGGGAGGACCGGGTGAAGTCCAGGTGCACCTAAGGTGCAGCACAGCTTGGGGAGGGGAGATTCCCCGATCTCCTTCCAGTCCGAAGAATCCGAGAACGCGAGTCACTCGGGGAATGCAGACCGCACATGGATTTCGGACAGCTGTGCAGCAACCGCACCATCGCCATCATCTTCAGCTTCCATCCACGAAATCGACGTCGGAGTAAGCACAGCCTGGGGGAGGGAGATTCTCCAAGCTTCCCCTGTTCGAGAAGTCTGACACTTCACGTCGCTTGGCGTATACAGACCGCCTGAGGGCACCGAACGGCTGTGCTGAATACTCCCAAGCTCACGACGACGGAGCAAATGCAGCCTGGGGAAGGGAGATTTTCCAAGCTTCCCCGATCCGAAGCGTCCGATATGGCCCGTTTATGGAATACATCGGCATCGGACGGCTGTATTACTCATTCCCAGACTCCTGAAGACGAAGAGCAGACAAGCCTTCCAAGGAGCAACGAGGAAGAGATTAATAGTCTAGTGACGACACAACCGGTGGACAGAACGCTGATTACTTCGCAATTTCGCGACGTATCGACGCAAGCAGAAGGCGAGCGTCATTGCGAATGCGAATGTAATCAGACGCGTAAATTGGAGGAGGAGAAAGTTAGGCGCCTAAGCGAAGAGGTAAGGCGACTGCACGACGAGCTGCGCCAGCTACGCGCGCAAATGTCGTCGCTTCACAATTCCGCTGTGCCTAATACGAAACGAGCCGCAGGTGCAGCCAAACACTCTGCAAAGCAACCTCGATCGGACCTAGGGACTAAAGACAACAAGAAGTCGTCCCGAAGTCTTCAAAAGTCCAGCTCGACAGGGAAAAAAGAGGCGTATGCAGCGGCCATGCAACGACCTCCAAAGTTATCCAAAAGAGATAAAGGCAGAAAACCCTCGAGTGGACTGGGTTCGAATCCTTGGACGACGGTAGCCTCTCGACGTCCCAAACAGCGGTATATCCAGCAGGGGTTGGATAGTCGAGTATACCGCTCGTCAAGATCGAGGAACGCGCTCAGAGCATATAACTCCCCACCACCGAGTCCAACCAGAAAATTGTGTTGGACGTGTAAGTCACCAACGCATCTTCACTGGGCCTGCCCGGAGCGGAAAAAGGGCCCGAAGAGTGAGACAAGAAGAAGGCAAGACGACCTGCCAAGTCAACCTAGGAGGAATGACGGCAGTTGTCGACCGGAGCCCCAGCGCCAGAAGTGCCAACCGTCTCCGGTCCATCAATCGTCATGGGACTGGTCCCGACCGCCGTTGGAATTCAGCGGAATTACGGTGATGAGCGACCCACCGTGTGCGTGCGCGGGACGATCCTCGATGTGGATCGTTTGATCAGCCGTTTAGTGCACGAGCTGATCCGCGCGTATCCGGAACTGTCGTCTCTGCCGCTGATGACGACATAAACTCGAATCGAACGAGAGCCTCAGTATCGAGTTGCTTCTCTTCCGCTACGCAACGTCTGGGAGAGGGGTATAACGAGGTTCCAAGATAAAATACGGAGAAGATAAGTATCTCGGTCCTCCGTATTCTATCGAACCCGTTAGGCTCTCGTTCCCGCGAATTCGTGTATCTCGAGCGTGTGTTGACATCGCTCGGACGATGTATTCGCGTTAGCTACGCGCGGGGCAGGCGCGACTTTGACCGTTGCTAAGTCGCGCCCGATTCTTTTTGAATCAGATTCTCTCGGGCTGTCAAACCGCGCGTACGCGAGTTAATTTGATCGTCCGCAAAGAAAACGGTATCGTGCGTCCTCGCCGGTGCAGAGCAGCGCCCGTACACGTACCGACCACGAAGAGCAGCGCACGTGAGCAATCCGAGCCACTCCTGGGGTCCGAAGCGTCTGTAGGTGAACGCTGGACGTTAGGACTCGGCCTGAACACTCCGAAGTCGACCGGAGGATAAGGCCTGACGCAGGAGCGGATTCGTGAGCGAGCGACGAGGGGAGTGCACTCCCCTCCCGGTAAGACTCTTCGCCTATTTTCCGCCAGCGATTGATTTGTATTTTCGGCTCGCAGCGGCGAGCGGCCGGTGTCTTGATTGCCGGCCCAGCGAAAAACAATCACCTCGATCCGCCCGCGCCGAGCGGCGGATCTCCCGCCTTCTTGTCAACACGCAACGCGACGCGTATTTTGTATAGTATAACTGAGAATAGATCTTGTTATAGTTTTGAATGTAACCAAGACCACTCGTTATTTATTAACCTTCACCTAACCTTCTCCCGGATACCGCCGCCTCCGCGGGATCGTCGAACCGAGACGACGATCATTCTGAGTGGCCGCGCCTCGCGTCTAGCTAGCGCGAGTATTAACCCTTTCCGGCACACGGAAAAGTCGAGTTCAATCGTGAACTCGACATTTGTAAACAGGGATCCAGAGAACATCAACCCCGAGTGCTCGGCGTAGAAGTAGCACTCGACGGCACCGTGTTCTAGGGTTCGGTTCGCGGAATTACAAAAGATTTCCCCAGGCCTCCCGTTTCAGTACGTTTATTATTTTTGGCCTGATGAGGTTGGCGTACTAAGCCAACGAAACGTTGGTAATAATATTTCATGACTGTACAAATAATAATATTGTTAATAAAACTTTCTACGAAAGTATAAAATAAGGCAAGTATAGAAGTTTTTTCTGTATAATCTAAATAATATTTATGATTTTTTAAAAGAAGTCAAATAAATACTATAGTAAAAAAGTCTTTCTCTTCTTTGAGTCAATGTAAGCTCAACAAATTATATGTAAGTACATTCAAATTGTTCACTGCAAATCAGACAAACGAAAGTTGTGAAATCAATTATCGATAGTCAAGTAATGCAAACAATTCTCCGAAAAACTGTATAACTATGGTCTCAGAAATGTATTCAAATTTCTTCATTCCTTTATACAAATTAAACACAAGAAAGTCCTGAAATCAATTAATTATAGTCAAGTACCAGCCATAAGAACTGTTCGTACCTTGCATGTAAAATTACATTTTTCGCCCACGTTGTAACTTCAAAATTGTTCAGCCAGGGGGCATAAAGTACTACATAACGCCCAAGAGGCCCAATAGCTCACACACTCCTACAAAACTTTATAGTACCTACGTTCTTTACGCCCGTGTGGGCGAAAATTATTTTAATTATATAACTATAATACCTTCTTTTTATTTCTAAAATTCATAAGAATTTTTTCAGGTATTTACGAAAAGTCAAAGCCTATATAAAAAATTACATAGTTACCAACACAACACTATTTTTCATTATTCCTCCTCAATTTTGAACTTTCTATAATATTACGCATCTTGGAAGGACAAGAGAAGTCTAGAGCTACTCTAGCAGGGGTGGTCCTCCGATCTCCTGTACATATCTTGGCGGGCCCGACGGTTTGCAGTTCAAGGTGTAAGGCATGGTCATTTTCATATAAATATTCATATGTTTAAAGATCAGATAAAATGTATAAATGGATTGCTTCTACATATTAACTACTGATCTATGAATGTATCACTCTGTTTTTAAAAAGAAGGTACACGCCCGCATGAAAATATCATATGAGATCTCATATGAGATCCCATAATACGTAAAATTGCATATGACATCACATATAAGATCTCATACGAGATATGCGCTGTCTGAAATTCTCATTTAAGATCTTATATGATATTTACACGGGGGAAAAGGATATAACATATGTGGCTTATAAAACGGTTAGTAAAATGTAAAGGACTTTTGAGCAGTCTATAAATTTATATGAATTTTTATTTTATTCTCGTTTAAAAAGGACGGACACAAGGAAAAATATGTTTAGTAATGAAATATAAATCATGATTCTGCACCTGTACGGATATATTGTACTTAACGGCATCAATTAAAAATTAGAGCCAATGTAATTATTTATGGTGGATTTATAGGTATAAATATTATTAATGAATTTATGCAAAAATTTAATATTCTACATTTAAGTAACTGCAAACCGTCGGGCCCGCCAAGTATGTACGGGAGATCGGAGAACCACCCCTGCTAGAGTAGCTCTAGACTTCTCTTGTCCTTCCAAGATGCGTAATATTATAGAAAGTTCAAAACTGAGGAGGAATAATGAAAAATCGTGATGTGTTGGTAACTATGTAATTTTTTTATATAGGCTTTGACTTTTCGTAAATACCTGAAAAAATTCTTATGAATTTTAGAAATAAAAAGAAGGCATTATAGTTATATAATTAAAATAATTTTCGCCCACACGGGCGTAAAGTACGTAGGTACTATAAAGTTTTGTAGGAGTGTGTGAGCTATTGGGCCTCTTGGGCGTTATGTAGTACTTTATGCCCCCTGGCTGAACAATTTTGAAGTTACAACGTGGGCGTAAAATGTAATTTTACATGCAAGGTACGAAAAGGTCTTATGGCCGGTACTTGACTATAATTAATTGATTTCAGTACTTTCTTGTGTGTAATTTGTATAAAGGAATGAAGAAATTTGAATACATTTCTGAGAACATAGTCATACAGTTTTTCGGAGAATGGTTTGCATTACTTGACTATCGATAATAGATTTTACAACTTTCGTTTGTTTGATTTGCAGTGAACAATTTGAATGTACTTACATATAATTCGTTGAGCATACATTGACTCAAAGAAGTAAAAGACTTTTTTACTATAGTATTTATTTGACTTCTTCTAAAAAATCATAAATATTATTTACATTATACAGAAAAAACTTCTATACTTGCCTTATTTTATACTTTTGTAGAAAGTTTTATTAACAATATTATTATTTGTACAGTCATGAAAAAAATTATTACCAACGTTTCGTTGGCTTAGTACGCCAACCTCATCAGGCCAAAAATAATAAACGTATATATCATACGTCGATCCGATGTTATTATCGAATGTCGATAATATATAATATATTTTAATAAATTAAATGTGTGCGCGCCCGCCCACACACACACACACGCACGCACGCACGCACGCACCCACCCACCCACCCACCTACACACACACACACACGCGCACGCACGCACGCACGCACACACACACACACGCGCGCGCGCGCGCGCGAAAACAAAAATTATCAAAATCAACTAATATACACATATATCGCCTTAAAACATCTTTTTGAACATTTTTTTTTTCGAAAATATTTTTGACTGTTACAAAGCTTCCTCTATGAGGAAGCAAAACAAAAATAGTTATTAGCATTTTGAATCTGAATTTTGAACATGGATCAACAACAACTAAATTTTGAAGTTATTTCACAAAAAGAACAAGCTTTTGGTAATGTACAAACACTCAATAAAAGTATCGATAGAGGTAAAAATTTGATTTTATGTGTAAATATTAGAAGTATAAAACAAAACTTTAAGAAACTTGAAACTTTTATTGAATGTTTAGCTGTAAGACCAAGTGTCATTATATGTACTGAATCTTGGAATGTGCAATATACTCCATTGTACAACATATCAGGTTACAAAAGTTACTATAGTGAGAGTAAAGTGAATAAAGCAGATGGAGTTATGATGTATATAAAGGATGAACTATCTGAACACACAGAAATTATAGTGGTCGACAACATACATCCTAACTCGGTTATAAAACTAATTGGCACCGAAACTGTAAGAATCTCAGCGATCTATAGATCACACAATATAAAAAAGTATGAATTTGTTCATAGCCTGAAAAAATTCCTAAGAGACCAATTAAATACTAAGAACCATTGTATAATCGGGGATTTTAACATTGATATATTAGACGAAAATTTTAGTTAGACTGACTCAACACATAACCTTATAACACAAGAATTTTTAAATGATCTCTTGGAACATAAATTTACGCCATGCTTTACTGGAATAACAAGGCCCTCATCTGACAATAAAAGAGGTACCTGCATCGACAATTTCTATATAAAAACTAAAAATATAAATATTAATTCATTTAAAATAACGAATCCATTTAACGATCACTACCCATTATTTATAACTATAGATAAATTTCTACGAAAGTATAAAATAAGGCAAGTATAGATGTTTTTTCTGTATAATCTAAAAAATAATAATATTTATGATTTTTTAAAAGAAATCAAATAAATACTAGTGAAAAAGTCTTTTACTTCTTTGAGTCATTGTATGCTGAACAAATTATATGTTAGTAAGTACATTCAAATTGTTCACTGCAAATCAAACAAATGAAAGTTGTGAAATCAATTATCGATAGTCAAGTAATGAAACAACTCCCGGAAACAACTGTGCGACTGTTCTCAGAAATGTATTAAAATTTGTTCATCCTTCTATACAAATTAGACACAAGAAAGAACTGAAATCAATTTATTGTAGTCAAGTACCTATAAGTTAACTTGACTGAATAATACAACTTTTCGTACCTACTCAAAAATATTCAGTCAGCGGGCATAAAGTACTACTTAACGCCCAAGAAGCGTAATAGCTCCCATACTCCTACAAAACTTTATAGACGCACTTTACACCCGTGTGGGCAAAAATTATTTCAATTGTATAATATGTAAGTACATTCAAATTGTTCATTGTAAATCAAACAAACGAAAGTTGTGAAGTCAATTACCGATAGTCAAGTAATCCAGACAACTCTCCGAAACAACTGTATGACTGTTCTCATGTTCAAATTTTGTTCATTCTTCTATACAAATTAAACACAAGAAAGTACTGAAATCAATTTATTGTAGTCAAGTAACCATAGGTTAACTTGACGGACATAATAGAACTTTTAGTACCTTGCGTGTAAAATTACATTTTACGCCCACGTTGTAACTTCAAAAATATTCAGCCAGCGGGCATAAAGTACTACTTAACGCCTAACAAGCGCAATAGCTTACATACACCTACAAAACTTTATAGAACCTACGCACTTTACGCCCGTGTGGGCGAAAATTATTTTAATTATATAACTATTATGCCTTCCTTTTATTTCTAAAATTCATAAGAATTTTATCATATATTTATGAAAAGTCAAAGCCTATATAAAAAAATTACATAGTTACCACCACATCCCCATTTTTCATTATTCTTTCTCAATTTTGAAATTTCTATAATATCTTGGGAAGACAATAGAAGTCTATAGAGCTGCTCTAGCAGTGGTGGACCTCCAATCTTCCATACATACTTGGCGGGCCCGAAGGTTTGCAGTTTACCGGTGGGCTTTGTAAATGTAGAATACTAAATTTTTGCATAAATTCATTAACAATGTTTATATCTATAAGCCCACTATAAATAATTACATTGGCTCTAGTTTTTAATTGATACCGCTTTTACTTTCATTACCCAAAATATTTTTCCTTGTGTCCGTCTTTTTTAAGCGGAAATGAGATAAAAAATGCATATACATTTATAGTCTACTCAAAAGTGCTTTAGATTTTATTAACCATTTTGTAAGCCACCTATTTTTTATCCTTTTCCCGTGTGTAAATATCATATGAGATCTCATATGAGATCTGATGTCCGATATTCTCATATGAGATCTCATATGATATTCTCATGCGGGTTTGTACTTTCTATTTAAAAACAGAGTAATAGATTCAATACGGATCAGTATTTAATATGTAGAAGCAACCCATTTATACATTTTATCTGGTCTTTAAACATATGATATTTATATGAAAATGACCATGTCTACACCTTAAACTGCAAACCTTCGGGCCCGCCAAGTATGTATGGAAGATTGGAGGTCCACCACTGCTAGAGCAGCTCTATAGACTTCTATTGTCTTCCCAAGATATTATAGAAATTTCAAAATTGAGAAAGAATAATGAAAAATGGGGATGTGGTGGTAACTATGTAATTTTTTTATATAGGCTTTGACTTTTCATAAATATATGATAAAATTCTTATGAATTTTAGAAATAAAAGGAAGGCATAATAGTTATATAATTAAAATAATTTTCGCCCACACGGGCGTAAAGTGCGTAGGTTCTATAAAGTTTTGTAGGTGTATGTAAGCTATTGCGCTTGTTAGGCGTTAAGTAGTACTTTATGCCCGCTGGCTGAATATTTTTGAAGTTACAACGTGGGCGTAAAATGTAATTTTACACGCAAGGTACTAAAAGTTCTATTATGTCCGTCAAGTTAACCTATGGTTACTTGACTACAATAAATTGATTTCAGTACTTTCTTGTGTTTAATTTGTATACAAGAATGAACAAAATTTGAACATGAGAACAGTCATACACTTGTTTCGGAGAGTTGTCTGCATTACTTGACTATCGGTAATTGATTTCACAACTTTCGTTTGTTTGATTTACAATGAACAATTTGAATGTACTTACATATTATACAATTGAAATAATTTTTGCCCACACGGGTGTAAAGTGCGTCTATAAAGTTTTGTAGGAGTATGGGAGCTATTACGCTTCTTGGGCGTTAAGTAGTACTTTATGCCCGCTGACTGAATATTTTTGAGTAGGTACGAAAAGTTGTATTATTCAGTCAAGTTAACTTATAGGTACTTGACTACAATAAATTGATTTCAGTTCTTTCTTGTGTCTAATTTGTATAGAAGGATGAACAAATTTTAATACATTTCTGAGAACAGTCGCACAGTTGTTTCCGAGAGTTGTTTCATTACTTGACTATCGATAATTGATTTCACAACTTTCATTTGTTTGATTTGCAGTGAACAATTTGAATGAACTTACTAACATATAATTTGTTCAGCATACAATGACTCAAAGAAGTAAAAGACTTTTTCACTAGTATTTATTTGATTTCTTTTAAAAAATCATAAATATTATTATTTTTTAGATTATACAGAAAAAACATCTATACTTGCCTTATTTTATACTTTCGTAGAAAGTTTTATATTAACAATATTATTATTGGTACAGTCATGAAAAAATTATTACCATTTGCAGAGAGTGCTTATTGAATAGATGAGATTCGAAGAAATAAAAGGTCTGTACAAAAATTGTGTTGTTAAATTTCTCATTAAATTTTTTGGTACAGAGTTTGGCGGATATTGATAGATAGGGAGAGAGGAAGAGAGAGATTTTATATTATTTATGAATACACACTTGAGCTACTCTCAAAATATTTGAAACTCAAATTTAAAAAGTAAAAGTTAAATTAAGTTGATTTTATTTATTATTTTTTATTTTATTTTTTTATTTATTTAAATTGTTGATTATAAACACTGATTTAATTTCATGTAATACATCATACTGGTACTTTATTTTGTTTAACACAAAACAATGATTAGATATCACTTTTTGACAATACAATAATACATTTGTATCGGGAAGATCACTATTTATTTTTGGTTATAACACTGTTTATTTACACTACTTATTTAAATTGTTAATTATAAATACTGATTTTATTTCATCATGTAACACATCATACTAGTACTTTATTTAATTTTACGCAAAACACTGATTAGATGTCACTTTTTGACAATAATACACTTGTACCAGGCAGATCACTACGTTCTTTTTTTGAGTTTGTTATCAGTGAGTTTCCAATCCCTCAAAAAAAGCACACTATTTTCACCTAGATTTTCAACTAGATAATCTATTAAAACTAAATTCTCCAAAGATTTATGTAATAGATCCTGTTTCTATTCCACCTCCTAAAAGTCTGTCTAATTGTATTACTTGTAGCCTATGAAGACTTTGCCGATGTAATGAGAAGTTACTGGTATTACTACTGGTGCTGCTCCTTTGATAAGAATCTGTTCCAGAGGTCAAAGTCTGTGAGAAAATTCTATAATCTGAAAATGAAAAAAATTTTCACAAAGTATCTATTTTTTATTTTTTTTTAAGTTATATTTATTTTTCCGGCTAAAACCATGTAGAATTTTAATGCCTTCAAGAGATCTACTAGTCAGAAACATAACAAACAATACACAAAGCAACAATTCTCTTGAAAAAAGAACAGTTTAAAAACGAAAAGAAACGTTTAAACTTATCTGATATATAATCGCTTTCCATAAAAAGTACTTTGCACGGACATTGACTAAATTTCTTGAAGTAGATGAAAATACTAGATATAATAATCATACTACTGCATCACAATCAACTAGCAAATTAAAATATTGGTTGCAGATTCAAAAAGTAGCCATTATAGTAAAATTTATATTATAGTTTCATGGACTATATATTCACAGAACAGATGGCTTCTCTGAAACATTTGGCGTCCCTTACCATAAGCCAATCATTAATTATATTATTTTGAAATTAATTATATTATTGCAAAATTAAAAACAAAAGTTTGTGAACTCAGAATCATTGAGAGAAAAAAGCTTTCTCGACATTCTTTTATAGTAGAAAATATAAAACATCTTGATATTTCTATACCTTGTAAATGGGAAGTTGTGAACCTATCATATCGTTCTTTCTAGACCTTCTCAAACTGTGTCTTCGCCTTCTTAGCATTTTTACACAGTTGTAAGATCATCCTTGTCAACATCTGTCAGATTATCCGATAACGAAGAATAATCTATTGTATTACGGCTTTCTCTTTTGTATGGTTTTTGGGTACTAACACTGGAGTCATTATTCATCACCAGCAATGCCTTCCATACATATTACCACGAATCATTGGAATGTGGTGATATCTTCCATCTAAAATTAGTATAACATTTTTCATTAACAATACTATTAATTGTGAAGTCATATATGAAAATAATTCTTTTTATTTTTATATATTCCAGGAAAAACTTATACTTGCCTTATTTTATACTTTCTTATATTTTATAAAATAAATTTCACGAACTCGTGTTCCGGTTTTTTTTTCATATTGATTCTGGATTCATAGATTAGCTTTGTATTATTAAGTTGATAATAAAAAATTTCACTAGAATGCATCCTGGTTTTACTTTACATTATTTTTTAATGACTTCAAAAAGTCATAAAATCTGTAACTGTAATAAAAAAAATCACACAAAGTATCACTTTTTTTTAAATGATTATAGTCACTTAACAAATTTATTAAAATACTTATCTAATGTAAAAAACCCCGATGATGTAGATAGATAAAAATTCTTCTTCTTAGATTGCTGAGAATAAGTTCTTAACCTAAACAATCTAGCAACTTCTTGAGATCTTTGAAATATGTTTATTAACTATCTCACGATTATGATAACAACATTTGTATATAAAAAATATAAATATACTGACATGTTATATATAAGGTTAGGTCAATCACATATGTGTGTGTATATATATATATATGTTATTAACTATCTCACGATTATGACAAGAACATTTGTATATAAAAAATATAAATATACTGACATGTTATATATAAGGTTAGGTCGATCACATATGTGTGTGTATATATTAGTAGATAATACAAGCGCAAGATAGACGACAACCGGAAGTGTCGTAAGAAGATAAAACGGAAGTCTTACGATGAGAAATGGAGAATTGAGAAAAATCGGAAACGAGACATAAAATTTTTCATTATTTAATATCTTTAATATGAGAACACCTTTTGACATGAAATCTTTTGATTTGAGTGAAGCAATGAAATGGCTATCGATTAAGAGTGAGATGTTATATGGTAAAACCTAATGCAATATACGTAAAAGCGCATTGAATTTTTCGCATACCCATATCAAAGTATAAGTAGTGCGGTCGTCCCTCAGGCTCTTTCTACATTGGACAGATACTTGCCTTCGGAGCGCTCCCGCGCTCCTTGATTAGAAATAAATCAGCCGAACAAATTCAATATGAAATCAATTAATTACAACAAGTTAAAACATGTTGCAAATAATTCAAACTGGTACTCAATATTGTCTATGCAGGATCCTAATCTTGCAGTTAACGCATTAATTGACATGATAAATAATTGTATTGATGCGTCCCCTACCAAAAAACAATTTAAAAATAAACTTCCGAGAAAAAATTGGATTACTAGTGCTATTATAGTCTCGTGTACTACTAAAGAGACACTGTATATCTTATGGAAAAACAATCCCACTTCTGAAGCCCTAAAAAAAGAGTATACAAATTACACTAAGATATTGAACAAAGTTATTAAAGAAGCAAAAGTTAAATATGAAAAGGAAATGGTAAAACGAAATAGGGGAAACTCTAGGGAATTATGGAACATAATTAAAACTAAATTAGGGAAAAATAGTGTGCATGATAATCCAATAAAATATATATACGAAAACAATCAAAA
Organism: Torymus aiolomorphi; assembly: GCA_036365515.1. Taxonomy (NCBI): domain Eukaryota; kingdom Metazoa; phylum Arthropoda; class Insecta; order Hymenoptera; family Torymidae; genus Torymus; species Torymus aiolomorphi. The sequence goes on along the minus strand of CM070874.1, from coordinate 157,575,122 downwards.
AATCGAAAATAAAACTGATATAGCAAATGCTATGAACACCTATTTTTGCAAAATAGGACCAAATTTGAGTGCTCAAGTTGCGAATATAAATAATAATAACCTAAAACTTCCATATAGGAATCCTGAATCCATTTTCTTTCGTCTGACAGATTTTGCTGAGATATACAAAATAATCAATACATTGAAAAATAAATCTGGAGGTGTAGAAAATATTAACGCTAAATCATTGAAAATTCTCTCTGAATATATATGTCTGCCCTTAGAATATATCTTCAATTTATGTATTGTGAAATCTATCTGGCCTGACGCGCTCAAAAATGCTGAGGTAGTCCCTATTTACAAGGCTGTTGAAAAATCTAATATCAGTAATTACAGACCAATCTCTTTAATATCGAACATTGCGAAAATTTTTGAAAAAATAGTTTATAATAGATTATACCACTTTTTTGAAAAACATAACATAATATCAGAAAAACAATACGGTTTCGTTAAAAATAGGGGAACTACTGACGCATTAAATTATATATCAAATATCATATACGAAAACTTAGATAAAAGTAAACCAATAATTGTTGCTTTTCTAGACTTAGCCAAAGCATTTGACACTGTTAATCATAGAGTTCTATTAGATAAGCTTGAACGATACGGAGTAAGGGGTAGTGCCTTAAAACTGATGGCTAGCTATCTCACAGATAGGCGGCAAAGAGTAAAAATTCAAGACTGTAAAAGTGAATATAAAGAATTTACTACGGGTGTTCCCCAAGGAACTATATTAGGACCATTACTTTTTATACTTTATATCAATGACTTACTAGGAAGTATGCAAAATGACACAATCATGTCCTATGCTGATGACACGGTTATCATATCAAGTGACAACATGTGGTCCTCAGCTCAGGAAAAAATGTGTGCTTACCTTAATCATGTGGCCAAATGGCTTGCACAAAATAAACTGTCGCTAAATATAGATAAAACGGTCTATATGACTCGGAAACTACTGTGATAGTGTGTCTGGCACACTAAACATCAAAATAGGAACGCAATTAATAAAAAGAGTTGAAAGTCATAAATACTTAGGGCTGTATTTCGACTACAATATGAAATGGGATAAGAACATGAGATATATCATAAAAAAACCAAATACCTAATTTTTGTCTTTGCCAAGATAATAAATATGATGGATACAAAAACATTAATGATAATATATTATACTTTCTTTCACAGTCTATTCAATTTTGGGGTAATTGCCTGGGGTGGTGCGTACGATAATAATATGAAACTAATACAATCAACACAAAACAAAATATTGAAAATCATAAATAAAAATAACTTCTCTCAAACTAATCCACCTCTTGAAATAAAAAAATTATTCCAGTTAGAGTCAATATCCTTACATTATTCTACATTAAGAAATAAATATATAAACAGTGCGGGCAAGACCAGAAACAAAACAATTCAACTACCTAAATGTGATAAAAGAATTAGTGATAAAAATAGCTACAATGAAGCTATAAGGGTCTTTAATGGGCTATCTAAGGATCTCAAAGTTATGAATTTAAGTAGACAATTAATGAAGAAAAAATTAAAAATGTTTATAGTAAAAGATGCAATATAATTTCAAAATGATAATTAAATCTTAACCAATATATGTAACAAATTATTTAACTGTTATTTATGTACTACAATGGATTTTATCGATGTTAACAAACACTACGCACATACCATTATATAGTTTTTAAGAATTTTGTCGTTAGTAATATTTTTTTAGTTTGTAAGTTTTCTATGTACCAGATCTACACACAGGCAATAATATTTGCCTCAGTAGGATTTACTTACTTATGTATATTTCGTATATAATAATGTAATGTAAATATTTTCTGGAAATAAATAAATAAATAAAAAATTTTAGATTAACATTTTCCAATTACAGAATCGAATATTTTTTTGGAAAATCGAAAAGTAATTAACTGTTATTTACAGTTTTTACAGTTTTTAACAGTTATTAATATTTATTTACAGTTATTTGCATTAAAAATAGTAATTATAAGGAAAAAGTGTGTTTTTGTGAAAAACTGTAACATAACTGTAAAAATACTGTTTCAAATTGTGGACAACTATAGAAAACTATCAAAGATTGTAAAGAACTGAAAGTATAATAGAAAATAGTTACTTGAAAGAGCAAAAGAATACTGTGAAAAACTGAAAATAACAATGAATTTCTGTTATAAACTGTAAATAACTGTAAATTACTGTTATTTACATTCCCAATTCCGACATTTTTTAACAGTTGTTTAACAGTATTTTTCAGTAATTTATGATTATTAACAGTCATTTACAGTTGTTAACATTTATTATTTTCGCTAGGGCGTAATGTGTTTACGTGTAATCGTATACGTAAACATAACGCACTCTTACCACTATGCCACGCCGCACTTTATATTAATTAAAAGCTTATGGATCCGTGGGTCCGGGTTCGAGTTTCGATCTCCGCGTTTTTTTCAGATAAAAAATTATTTCTAATGTCAGTTTCATAATGGATCTTAAGTGCATGAGAATAAGTGCATGAGAATAAGCATGAGAATAATGAGAGTGACTAACAAAATAAATGTGTCGGTAATGTAGGTTTTGACAAAAAAATTTTTCATCGGGAATTTCTTTTTATTATCCAGTAAAGTGAAAATTAGTGAAGTTATACTAAAATGAAGTAGAATGCAAGTCTCTTGATTGAACAAAAGTAATAGTAATTTTCCATGAAAAATATATGAATGTATATATGAAAATTTTTCGCCGTTTGTAGATCCCATAGAATCTAAAATAAACATTATTCCATGCTAATTGTGATGTACTATTTATTGCACGTAAATACAACACGTACAGTCATACAATAAAATAGACCTCAAAATCGAGTTTAGCAGATCAAAAACTCCCTGGGTACCCTCAGATTTGATCTAGAGGCTGATTTCTACAAAAATCGTCTACTAATAGTACATTATGTAACAAGGGAGAAAAGTCGCTCTTGATTCCCGCGGTTGATGAATCATCGACTTTTCACCCGAGTTACATATAGTACTTTATTCCCATCTCAACTGTTGCCACTTTTTTATTTGGAAAGTGGGACCGACAGAAATATGGGGAGCGTTTGTAAACCTGGACGGCGGCCGGAAAAAAGAGGGAAATATGGCCATATTTCCCTCTTTCGCGGGAAATATGGCATATTTCCCTCTTTTGCGTGAATTATCGTCATATTTCCCGCAAACGTTAAATTTGTTGAAAGAGAGAAATAAATCTAACTTTTGTCCCGCTTTTCAGGGAAAAAAGTGGCCATATTTGTTGAGATGGGAATAAATAATATTAGTACAGTCAACTCCAAAATTTTTAAAGGACAAGCTGTGAGTTGGCATCTTCTTACGTTCTCGGCTGAATTGGCACTTACATACGCGCCGAGCCGAGTTGACACTTTCTTACGCGCCGAGCTGAGTTGGAACGTTCTTCCTCTCAGCCAACGTATTTATCGCCTCCTCAAATGTGCAAGGAGTATCTACTCTACTGAAATTTACAAAAATATTATAACTTTCTGGTTCTGGAAATCTTACAGGATTTTTTTTATCACGGATTTACGTGGAACATTTAATTCTTTATTTACTGTTTCGTTTTGCTCTACTTTACTTTTTTGCTCATTTATTTCATTTTTGCTTTTGAAAACGTTATCGTCCCCGAGATCGTTCTCATTTCCTCTACTTGACTCGAGAGTCGAAGTAGTCGTAAATATATTAGATTCACTCTCATCATTATTGAGATTGATACAATAATTATTACTTTCGACTATATCTACATGTCTCGCTATTACTATTTTATTATTTATTAAGACTCTATATACTAATAAAGTTCCCATATCTGCCTTTTTATCCCATTTAGAAAGCTTCTTCTGTTCTAATATTCTAATAAAGACTTTACTGCCATATAAACGTAGGTTTTCGACGTTCGGTTTCTTTTTGAAAAATATGTCGTACGGTGTTTTTCTCTCAATTGTATTTGCTAACGTTCAGTTTTTTAAGTACGCGGCCGCGCAAACTATTTCAGGCCAATAACACTTATGTACTTCTGCCTCATCTAGTAAACAACGCGACATATCCATTATCGTCCTATGAAACCTTTCCGCCGTACCATTTTATTCGTGTACATAAACCGGACAATTATTCAAAATAATTCCTTTTTTATTAACAAATTTATTAAAGCGATTGTTTATATATTCTTTTCCATTATCGTATCTTACTATCTTAATCTTTTTTCCCGTTAAATTTTCGCTTTCATTTACAAATTGAATTAAGCATTCGAAAACTTTATCTTTAGATTGTATGTAATAAATTTTAGCTATTTTGCTATAATCGTCTATAAATGAAACAAAATATTTTTCTCCCTTAAACCCAGTAGTTTTAAAAGGATCGCATACATCAGTACGTATGATTGCTAAAATATCCTTTGCTCTAGTTCTATTATTATGAAATGGTAAAATACTCATTTTATTTTCAATGCAAGTTTTACATTTCATAAATTCTTTTTCAAGTCCATCTGGAATACCGTTCAATAATCTTTGTTTACTCAACTTGTTTAGATAACTAAAATTTACGTGTCCTAACATTCTATGCCATTTCTTCTTCAAACTTATATTATTATTACGGTCTGCGCTATTTACAGACTTTTCTCCGTATTACAAAATACTTTTCATTTTATAAGTACCATTATTTTTAAATGCTATCGCAATTAGTTTATTATTATTATTATCTATAATTTTTGCAACTTTTCCTTTCGGGACTACCGTATTATCAGTTAATTTTCCAAGACTTAACAAATTCATATTCACATCTTTCGCGTAAAAAACGTTTCTAATATCTACTTCATTTAAATTACCAAATGTTTCAAAGTAAGTCCTAACTGTTCCAATTTTAGTTCCTTTAATAAACCTGTTATCTCCTAAATAAATATTGATATTTTCTTTAAGTTCAATAGATTTTTCGAAATACCCATCGTTATTTATTATGTGGTCTGTACACCCGCTGTCGAGTAACCAGTCAATATCGGAATTACGTAACCTGTTTGTTTCGCTGCTGTGTGTCGCGTACGCCTCCGCTATCCATGCGCTCGCGTCCTTGCCACTCTGCTCTACTCCATGCTGGCGGAAGTTGCTGCGCCCTCTGCTCCTTCCTCCTCTACCTCGGCCGCGTGTTGGACCTCGCCATGTACCGCTTTGCTATCTTGGCACGTTCATGCGTAATGTCCATGCGTAATGTCCATGCTTTCCATATTTGTAGCTTGACCTTTCTTTCTGATTTTTTGCCGTAAAAGCATTTGTCCTTTTCTCACTATGCTCGTTCTTATTCTTCATTTCAGCCAATTTAATTTTATTTCTGATGTAATCAGCCATTTGATCTCCTTCTTAACTGATATAACTGTATGACTCTGGCAATGTGTTCAGCATGTAATTTAATTTTTTTCTTTACACTCACTTTTGTACCCGCGCTTTTTAATTCATTAACTGTCTTCTCAAATTCTCCGAAAAATAAGGCTGAATCACTATAGTTTGCGAATCTCATTTTTTCTAGTCGATTCCTGCGCACAATTTGCAATGCCGTAGACTCCTTTAAATACATTTCATCGAACTTTTTTATTATTTTATAGGTTGAATTTTCTTCACACATGAACTCTAATTGCTTATCTGATATAGAGCTGTATATTAAATTCATCGCCTTTAAACCTTGCTTGTCCCAAGCCTCTTCGTCTGTTGCAGCTTTTTCTCTTGATATCACTACATCACATTGCTTGTATTTCAAAAACATTTCGATTCTCTTTTTTAACATGATATAGTTCTCTTCACCAAACACCGGTATCGTCACTTCCTTTTTCTCCAACTTATTGTCTTTGTTCTGGAACGTTCCTTCGTGTTCGGAATTTTCTTCTTTGTTGACTTTCGAGGTCGTGTCTTCTTCACTAATTATTTCGAACGTTCCTTCGTGTTCGGACTCTTCTTCTTTCTCGATTTTTGACTTCGATTCTTTTTCCAATTATGTTTCTGACGATATTCACAATCGCAACACTTTTAATTATCTCTACACGACTCGAGAGTCGACGTACCCGATAACAAAGAAACTACTCCTCACTTCCAACCATGCTCTCCCACCATGTTGGAGGTTGGATTGGTAAGGAGAGAACTATTTGATAAGAGTAATAATACTTAGATTTATTGAGTCACTCAAGAGTACAAAGGTCGCAAAGATTTCGCGAGCCTCCCATGCTCGCAGCGCGCGGTGCTATTGGGTCGGAGTCCGGCAGTCGAGAGAGAGCGCGAGTCACCCGCTGCCGCTCGCGCCCAAGTCGCATCATGTGCTCGGATGGGGAGGTGTACATAGTGTGCGTGTGAGTGTCGTGCGCTGGCTTCGCCGTTGCGCGCTATGCTTGTAGGATGCACAATATAACATGTACATTTTCAACAGTTTTTTCCGCACCTATACATGATAAATAGGAACGGAAACTTGTAGAGGCAAATGTGCGTATTCTTCCTTGCTAGATGACCTGTACTGTCCTGTAGGGGGAAATGGACTTTAAGCAGCCCCCAGTCTTTTAGATGACCTGTACTGTCCTGTAGGGGGAAATGAACGTTAAGTAGCCCCTAGTCTGTTAGATGACCTGCACTATCCTGTCAGGGGCAATGGACGTTAAGCAGCCCATAGTCTTTTAGATGACCTGTACTGTCCTTAAGGAAAAATGAACGCTAAGCAGCCCCGCATAATATTGCTTATGAGCGTAATATTGCTTATGTCTTTTCTTCGCTTGAAATGCGCGAGACACACTTCCTTTGGTCTAGGTTGATCACAAGTTCGCGTAGTAGCTTTTGTTTTAGAGTGCCTTACTTCTCAAGATAATTTGATGACACGAGCAGATTTGGATCATGTAAGAGGAACTACACTGAAAAAAGGTTAGCACGCAAGACGTCCCCACACGAAGACAGAGGGCGCCCTTCGATTTCACGCGTCTCTTGTCCCGCGTGGTGCGTCTCTTGTTCCGCGCGGTGCGTCTGTTGCGCTAAATTAGGAGCTATTTCGTCCTATTTTATGGGACAGAAGCCGCACAAGTGCGATAGCGCAGCAGACGCCCTGAAAAGGAACGAGAGCGCTCCCGTATTAGCACAACAGACGCACCACGCGGGGCAAAAGATGTACGTAAGTATTAGGAGGTCAGACGCCCTCTGAAACGGGAATGCTGTGTACTACAGAGGGCAGCCGATGCGCTAAACATTTTTCAGTGTATCTTTTTATTTTTGCATAGGACTGTGAAGGACAGATATCTCGGAATTAAACATCGAGACAGGAATTCGAACGAAAGTAGTACTTAGAAACTGATTTATAAGCGTTCGCTGTTTAAATATTCATGTCATAAAGTAGCTTAAGTGTTGCTGAAGACACTGCCGGAGAAAACCTACGTCGCGAGGAACTCTTATCTGCGAACTTGTAGTTTTGATGCCTAATCAGAACATAGTTTACTATATTTACTTTGCCTATAGGCGTTCATAGCATTTTTGCTGTCTTTCGGAATTTATATAACAATTTTTGTTTGCTTTTTAGGCATTAATTAGTATTTATTTCGATACCATGCAGGTGTGAATAAGGTTTATCTTCTATATAAACCATGTTGTTATTACGTTGATTTGGCCTAATGCACCATTATGAAATGATCTAATTTTTTTTTTGTTTTCTTTTGCAGTTATTTTATTGGAGTACCCAGAGACGTCGGAGGTATGAAGGTACCCTGGCTACTTTATCAAAATCGCGATGTAGAGTAAAGCAAGCCCTGCCATTTTCATTCAATCGAAACCCCATGCTTTGTCTAACGGGTGGGAGAGGTGTTGTAATGCGGTGGATTATTTATTATTTCACCGCGTTACGATCGCGTATACGAGAGTCAATTTAGGCTACTAAATCCTCTCAATTGGCAGCTCGGAGGAGAACCCTTCACTTCAGCGTCACGGGTCACTCGTATTTTTATATTTTTGCTTATTATTTTGCTATTTTTCATGCGTTTTATTGTATTGGACGAGCATACTTCGAGTTCCAGTGAACTGTAAAGAAGAAGCTGCCTTGTTCTTTACCGTGAGTGTTCATCGCTCCGAAACATGATTGCCTCAATGCCGTAACAACCACGACAGCAGCGGTGGAAGATTGCTTTTTATTGGCAGCCTTCACGAATAAGTTAATTAAATTAATAATTTAACTTCGATTTTTCTCTATCTTTTAATATAAGCAAAATATCTATTAAAGTACAAAAATAGATAAAGCCTACCATAAAGCCTATCTTTGTACTCAGTTTTGCCTAGTCAAATTATTTGAATTCCATTATATCAAAATTACTTCAGTCGAAATTATATGGAATTTTCCACTTTCGACAAAAACTAATGAATTTAAGCCGACTTGTACAACAGAAGAGAGAGAGGGAAGATCCAGACACAACCAATGTGGCCTTGGCTGCCGTACTTCGGCTGAGGTGATTTTCAAAGGCTAATCAGCGCGAAACGCATCAACGACGAGTGAGGCATTAGCGCACAGGACGACGCCACGCTCAACGATTCCCTTCCTGGCCGCCGACGGCGTAATATCGTGGAACCAGCTAAGCAGTAATGATCTACCGCGCCGTGCTTTCTTTAACTTTGCCGTACAGAAATAATTCCGTGAGTGCCCTTTGCCTGGCATAATTTAGCTATAAATTTTGTATTATTTTAAGTAGCACTATCTAGCTGCCGCGTCCATATCTCGCTTACTTCTTGTTTGGAAATGAAGGAAGAGGGATTGTAAAGCGGTAAAGCTTGTTAAGGGTTGAGATATTATTCGTTTTTGCCGAAAAAAGCCGTAGTATTTACGCTCGGATGCCTTCATCCCTACGCGTTAATTCTATTTTGCATTAAATTCCATTGTTATATTGTCACGAGATTGATCTTATAAGTTATTTTTATTGTACACGTGTGACTCGGCATATATCAAAATTATAAAGGTGAATTAGCGAATCCAACAGAATAAGAAGTAAGTTGTAAGTAAATCTTATAAGTAAATTCTACCTATTGCCGTGTAAAACGTTATTGTAGTAAATTTTATTGCCTCTGCGAGGCTAGCATATAAAAATAATTTGTTGCTAAAATGGATTTCAAAGAAATCTGGTAATAGAGTTCGTGCCTTCAATTGGCCTTTTGTTAACTTAAGAGAATTTAGAAAGAAATGTGTTAAATTTAGTTTTATATTTGCCTAAAATTTCTGGTTTTTATTTATCTATCTTACATTGAAGACTCTGAATGTTATTTGTTGTTGTCATTGTGATTATCTGAACATGCAAATTACTCCTGCAGTCTGAACTCGCTCCTCTGCTTCAGAGTTGCCGAGCAAACTTAAAAATATGTGAGTAATTAATTCTACCTTAAAATAACTAGTAAGAGGCACTGCGAACTCGACTTGTTATAAAGTTCGAATATTAACAGTAATATTAACAGCCTCGCGCACAGTCAATCGTGTTATGCCTTCAACATTACGACTTATTCATATCATATTTTCACTTGCCTTTTATTGGCAATCTATATTTATTTACCCAACCAAATATAACAGGAGAATTAGTTGCTGCCCACGTAGCTAAATCTCTCCGTTATAGGGTACACTTATAAGAATAAGAAACGTCTGCCTCTCTTATTGGAAAAGTAGAGTTGTATCGTTTTTCCAGGATATTGGATGAAAAAAAGAGTTAACTGATTTTCCCGCGAATTGTTCTTAAAAAATGGAGATACGCGGTTATTCCAGGAACATGTTGAAAAAATGGAGTTAGAGCGTTTTACCTTGTGTTGATTCAAGACAATGAGTGCACTTTCTTAATTTTTGTAACGATTACGTGATAGAGGAATATTCGAAGATAAGAAATAGGGCATAAAACCGATTTTGAAAAAACACGTCACTTAATTGGTTTTTCCGGAAAGTCACAGAATGATATTAAGCGTACATACACAAGCCCGCGCGACAGAAGAATAGAAGCGGCTGTTGTCAATGCAGTATTTGAATACAACAATGGCCTTGTAAAGACCACTGAGGCTAGGACTTCAAGAAGAAAAAAATGACTATAGTTGACAGATGATGACTTATACAGGCTGTGTTATTTTAATTGACGCACCCGAAAATTTCAAAAACGACGTCTAATTATAAGGAAAAAGTGTGTTTTTGTAAAAAACTGTAACATAACTGTAAAAATACTGTTTCAAATTGTAGACAACTATAGAAAACTATCAAAAATTGTAAAGAACTGAAAATACAACAGAAAATAATTACTTGAGAGAGCAAAAGAACACTGTGAAAAACTGAAAATAACAATGAATTTCTGTTATAAACTGTAAATAACTGTAAATTACTGTTATTTACATTCCCAATTCCGACATTTTTTAACAGTTGTTTAACAGTATTGTTCAGTAATTTATGATTATTAACAGTCATTTACAGTTGTTAACATTTATTATTTCCGCTAGGGCGTAATGTGTTTACGTATAATAGTATACGTAAACATAACGCACTCTTACCACTACGCCACGCCGCACTTTATATTAATTAAAAGCTTATGGATCCGTGGGCCCGGGTTCGAGTTTCGGTCTCCGCTTTTTTTCAGATAAAAAATTATTTCTAATGTCAGTTTCATAATGGATCTTAAGTGCATGAGAATAAGCATGAGAATAATGAGTGTGACTGACAAAATAAATGTGTCGGTAATGTAGGTTTTGACAAAAAAATTTTTCATCGGGAATTTCTTTTTATTATCCAGTAAAGTGAAATTTAGTAAAGTTATACTAAAATGAAGTAGAATGCAAGTCTCTTGATTGAACAAAAGTAATAGTAATTTTCCATGAAAAATATATGAATGTATATATAAAAATTTTTCGCCGTTTGTAGATAGAAAAACATGACTATAGCTGACAGATGATGAAGTATACAGGGTGTGTCATTTTAATAGACGCAACCGATAATTTCAAAAACGGCATCACCTAGAAAAAAATGATGCAAACAAAAGTTGTAGGGTACGGAGGGGGCTAACTGATAATGACCTTCACTTTGACCTTGAGGTCAAGGATCAAGGTCATTTGAAGGTCAAATCGATTTTTTGCATAGGAACCCCCACTTTTGACCCCGGAAATGGAAAGAGCAGCAAATTTTACGTTCAAATATGACCTTAACCGTAATTTGCAATTTAATATTTAAGGTCATTCTAATGTTTAAATTGATCAATGTAACCACTTCAAAAACTACGCATTCAACGATTAATCACAAACTTACATCTTAAGTGACTTCTAATAATTATCAATAACCAACTTTTACCTAAGGTAACCACTGGTGATATGATTTCTGCTTGCAAACTTAATCTCAAGTAAAAGGCACTTAAAATTTAAATTAAAGGAGCAGTTTGCGCATTCAGTTAATACGACAGACATACATTATTTTGTGGAGTCTCCGCTCTTTATTGTCCACAGTTCAATAATTTGTTCTTAAGTTTTAATTATAATTTTTCATTTTGCTTCCAATTTAACAAAAATTTTTTGTTAAAAATTATGGCAGACTACCCACCAGCTGAAATTGTTGATATGTTGATAATTTTCAGTGAATGTCATGGTAGTTACCGAGCTGCTCCTAGACGATATGCAGAGCGTTACCCAGATCGGCCACATCCTAATGACAGAACCATTCAAAGACTAAAGGTGAGAGCTCAGAATGGCCACTTAAGTCGACAACGTCCAAGTCGTCTATACGACGAAAATGATACACGTGTTCTTGTAATTTTAGCTTACATTCACCTAAATCCGCACACAAGTTGTCGAATCATTTCAATAGAGTCAGGTATTCCTTTTAAAACTGTTTCAAGAATTATCAGAAAAGTGAAATTCCACGCATATCACATAGTATTAGTGCAAGCCTTAACTCCCAATGATCATCAAGAGCGTTTAAATTTTTGTAATTGGGCTTTACGAAAAATTGGGGAGAACCATGACTTTTAGGTTTGTAATATTTAGCGATGAAGCTACTTTCAAAAATAACGGCGAACTTAATAGACACAATTGCCATTATTACTCAGAGGTTAATCCTCATTGGTATCGACAAGTTGATAACCAACACCGTTGGAGTCTAATAGTCTGGTGTGGCATCGTGAATGGTTATCTAACTTGCCCATACTTTTTTGATAGAAATGTAACATGAGCTATTTTTCGAGAGATGCTTAGCGAGCACCTACCTGGTATGCTTGAAAATGTTGATTTGGCAACGAGACAAAGAATGCAGAGCCGCATTATGCACGAATCGTGCGGGACTTTTTGAATAACATGTATCCGCAAAGATGGATAGGATGAGCAGGCCCAGTTTCTTGGCCTGCCCGATCACCTGATATGACATCGCTTGATTTTTTTTTGGGGATTCATAAAAGATAAAGTGTATGAGGAAGCGCCAACTACAAGAGAAGACATGAAAAATCGAATAAGAGAAGCTTGTGCGGCAATTCCAAGAAACGTACTGCTGAAGACTGTTGATAATTTTCAATTAAAAGCAACTTATGTCTCGAAGCTAATGGTGCTAACTATGAACAACTGTTACGAGGTTGACATTGATTGATATTGAAAAAGTAAATTACTCAGGAACGTGAGAGGCGAGGGGACTCACGGAAACAGAAAGCACCCCGGAACGTGAGAGGCGAGGGGACTCATGACAACAGAAAGCGCCCGGAACGTGAGAGGCAAGGGGACTCACGACAACAGAAAGCACCGCGGAACGTGAGAGGCGAGGGTACTCAAGACAACAGAAGCACCCCGGAACGTGAGAGGCGAGAGGACTCACGACAACAGAAAGTACCCCGGAACGTGAAAGGCAAGGGGGCTTAGAAAAATTGAGCACTCCAACGAAATACTTTCTTACCGCGTCTACGTCGTTTTGTCTGGGTAAAGCTGGAATAGGTTTTTGTCCTTAGATCTCTTCGATCTTTATCCTGGATCTTGACGTCTATGTCAAGGCCACATCTTAATATTGACCTGAAGATCAATATCATGGTCAGTTGCCCCCCCCCGCCCCTACACTCAGCTTTTGTACAAAACATTTTCTTGTGTAGGCTGTGTAGTTTTCCAAATATTTGAATGCGTTGACTGATTTCCTTCTCTACATTATGTTGACCTTTGTGTTTGAAGTTAGGGTCAAAGTCAAATTTGAACGTAAAATTTGCCGCTCTTTCCATTTCCGGGGTCAAAAGTGGGGGTTCCTATACCAAAATCAATTTGACCTTCAAATGACCTTGATCTCTGACTTCAAGGTCAAAGTGAAGGTCATTATCAGTTGGCCCTCTCCGTACCCTACAACTTTTGTTTGAATCATTCTTTTCTAGGAGACGCCGTTTTTGAAATTTTCGGGTGCGTCAATTACAATGACACGCCCTGTATACAAGTGGTGCACATTAACTTCAGTAAGTTTTTGAAAGAAATTCAGTTAGACCAAACATGTTACACTAAATCACAATTTAAATTACTGTAATTTGCTTTAGATTTCCATAATACCATTGTTTCACTTGAGATCAAAACACACTTTGAGGTTATTTCCCTGAGTTTCACATTTCACTTCTATTTAATGAAAAAAAAAAGTATTTTATGTATATTTGCACTAGATAAAATCTAAATACTAAATTTATTAATAGTGGCATTATTTCTTTCATTTTTCCGCTGCAACTTGTCACGGCCTGCCGTATCGACGTCGATAATAAATCGGCAATATATATATGTTCGTAGTAACGAACGTTAGATGGCGCCTCGATGCAGTATTGGAGCTGTATCGAGAGCATGACGAAGGTACCGGCACAGACGCGACCAGAATCAATGTGCTTGTTATCGTTCGGGCACAGACGCGCGCGATAGTGAGTTCGCGGTGATATCGCGTTTTCCGCGATAATTGTGAAGTGTTTGATAGTTGTAACCTCAGGAGTGCATACGTGATGCATCCTGAGGCCACTATCGTGATCCGCGAAATGTGTTATACCGTACTTTTGACGGAAACACGAGGAGAGCTCAGAGATAGTGCGACAGGCTAGAACTACCTGTCGTACTCCCAAGTTAGCAACATCCTAGTGCAGTAAGTATGTTCGCCTGGCACGAAAGCAGCAGAGAGTATCACGAGAGGCGATATAATGAAGCCAGCCTAGCAGCGAGGATGCTTGCGAGAAACCTAGGCCACACCGTATGAATCTAACCTACAATAGCGGTAAGCGTGCACGTATCAACCGCGTCGCGAGTAAGTACGCGTAACCGTTTGCCCAGGCTCGTCGCCACATGAACAGCAGCCCCGAATAGGCGTTCTTGTGCGGAGAGAGCGAGTGTAGAGAGAGCACAGGCTCGGGTCATCAACCTTAGAAGGTCACCGACAATGATTTAGCTTGCCGGCAGTTTGTAACCGGCAAGTGCGCATATGAAGTGCGCAGACGACATGCGTTAGTAGCCTGTTCTCTCTCAGGCTAGGTTAAGTGTGTGTGTGAGCGCGACCGCTCTCTCACTCGCGTAGACGATGAGTACGCTACGTATATTACTGTAGACGCGAGGCCTATGTTACCGCGCGTACACAGCGTATATTACCGCGAGCGTGACGTCAGCCCTCGACAAAATTTGTGACGAGCGTTCAATCGATACCAGTTGCTAGCCTAGTGAAGGCTAGTAGATGCGATACCCTCAAAAGAATTGAACCGGTGAACAAGAATCGAACTGAGGGGTAGATTCGAACCCGCGGTGAACTGGCTGGTAGAAAATTTTTTTTTTCTCGTGTTTTATTTTTTTTTTTTGTGTAAAATATAAAATTGTAATCGCATAATTTTTTTTTTGTGAAAAATATAATAAAGCGGAAGACAGTAACAAACCAGTAATTGGTGTTAAATCGGGATCGAAGTACCAATTACTGGCCATTTAAGAGAAAAACCAGCCAGTGCGTTTTGAAATCGAACAACTGATATCAACGCTTCTGCAACTCGAGGTGCAATTCAGAGCGTGTAGGTTAGGTAGACAAAACCAATATTATAAATTATTTATTTATTTATATTAAGAAGGTGCGCCTTAGGGAACGATCCCGTTGATAGAAATCGCACACACAAGCACACTCTGAAGCACTGAGGTGCATGTAAAGAAAGCGACGAGTAAACAAGCAATACAAAAATGGTACAGAAGAAAGAAGAGACCATTGGAAACCGGTGCCAATGTATGCCGTCAAGAGAAGTAGATGAGCATTTACATACATTGGTTATGAAGACCAGCGGAAGAAAATCCGTAGAAAGGTGTAGTTGCCTTCTCAGGTGCCGCTGGAAAGCAGGGCTCAACTGCTGCTTAAGAGCCACGGTAGAGCCTGGGAGGGGGGAACTCACCAAGGCAAGTCAAAACCTTGGTGATATGCGGCACTAGAAAGAGAGAAATGCCGCAAGCAACAGCGAAGAGGGCCATAAAGAAAAGAAAAAGATATCGCAAGATGGAAAGTCACTGCTAAGCAAGGAACGAGTAACGAAGAGTGCTTAGCAGTGAGGACGAAGAAAAGAGTGACGATGATTTTGGAAGAGAAAGAAGACGAACGAGGCCGCCACGTCTGAGAAGAGAAAACGGCATGAGCATTGACAGTTCGAAGTACCATTAGCAGTCGAAGCGATAGCTCCATGAAATTGTTTGAAGGAGAAACAAAGACCTCATTACGAGGGCAAGGAAGACCATCGACAAGGTCAAGGACAGCTCTAAGGTCGAGTACCTTAAAGGGCAAGGACGACCGACGAGAGAGGTCAAGGATAGCCCTGAGGACTCATTGGAAGATCTTAAAGAGCAAGAACGACCGTCGACAAGGTCAAAGACAACCCTCAGGTCTCATTCGCTGCTATGGCTGTGGCGTGATAGGTTACTGAGAAGCCGAGAGAGCCACAGCCTGCCGTCGCTAAAGCAAAGACAGCGAGACACATCGTTTGATCAAAGAAGCTCACATGAAGTGACGAGCAGGACAGGTCAACGGTAGCTTTTAGCGTACGGCAGGTAACAAACTTCGATACCGAACCATCATAGCGTTGTTAAAGTTCGATGGATGGTGGAAAAGGACACGGGAAAATTCACCAAGCCGTCAACTTTCAGACCAAAAGAAGAGATATGAAGATCCTCGGAGGGATAGGACCCCTCGACCAGAAGACGAATGCCACTAGGCCAGATCCGGTGATCCTCTCACGTGGCATCGTTGGCCAACTAATTTTGCCCAAAATTAAGCCGCGATGACAGGTCATTTTCCGGCCGGTCACACCAGTGACTGATAAAAGTGACCAGAGGTTTCGCCAAGTGCCGTAAATGCGTCGAAGCTTAGCTCCGCATCCGCTTTGTGCCGCCAGGCATCCCGTTCCCGATTTCTTTGTCGAATCGACGGTAACGATGCCTGGTTTGGAGTGTGTTTAACACCAGGTAACGTAGGCGGTGACCTTAGAAGCGAGCTATCTGATTCGAGCATACCCTAGGGGAAGGCCACCCCGCAATGCGCTGTATCACGCCAGCTGGGCGTGAGTAAGTGCAAAGGGTAGCTCGACAGGTCGTTTCGCCTGTCCAGTACTATGGCTACGGAAGTTCGTTTCTGAGTTTCGAGAATCCGAAGAATCTCCGAGGGCAACACTTGGCTTTCAGAATAGAAGCAGAAGGATGAATAAAAGCCAAAGAACGTGAAGAGAAGGATGACGTCGCCCGACCACCGGAGGAAGAAGAAGAAACGGCAAAGAGCGACCCGCCACTTGCGAGAATCCAGCCGCCACGGGCGCTGGATCCAATCAAGTAAAAAAAATAGCAAAAGCTGTGTCGCCGCTTTTATCATCGTCGCCTGGCTGGAACTTACCAGGCGCCGATTAGCTATTTGTATATGAAGTAGTGGACAATGAGAAGCCACGGATGTGAAGAGATAAACATTACTGTCTTGGTAGATAATTAATCAAGGCAGCATAGCGAATCACATACGGCTAGTTTTACAGGTAGATCAGCCTGCAGAGCTAGAGAAAGAGAAAGCTTTTACCGAAGCTAATTCTTCAGGTCCTGAAGAGTGAGAAAGAGTTCTTGCTGAATATAGGTGACAGAGACAGAGTTGTTCTAGAGTTGTCAGGAACAACCGATGTCGGATTGTTGTACAGAGTCGACCATCTGAAGATGAGCGACGTCTGGATGGGGGGTGTCACGGCCTGCCGTACCGTCGTCGATAATAAATCGGCAATATATATGTTCGTAGTAACGAACGTTAGATGGCAGTATTGGAGCTGTATCGAGAGCATGACGAAGGTACCGGCACAGACGCGACCGGAATCAATGTGCTTGTTATCGTTCGGGCACAGACGCGCGCGATAGTGAGTTCGCGGTGATATCGCGTTTTCCGCGATAATTGTGAAGTGTTTGACAGTTGTAACCTCAGGAGTGCATACGTGATGCATCCTGAGGCCACTATCGTGATCCGCGAAATGTGTTATACCGTACTTTCGACGGAAACACGAGGAGAGCTCAGAGATAGTGCGACAGGCTAGAACTACCTGTCGTACTCCCAAGTTAGCAACATCCTAGTGCAGTAAGTATGTTCGCCTGGCACGAAAGCAGCAGAGAGTATCACGAGAGGCGATATAATGAAGCCAGCCTAGCAGCGAGGATGCTTGCGAGAAACCTAGGCCACACCGTATGAATCTAACCTACAATAGCGGTAAGCGTGCACGTATCAACCGCGTCGCGAGTAAGTACGCGTAACCGTTTACCCAGGCTCGTCGCCACATGAACAGCAGCCCCGAATAGGCGTTCTTGTGCGGAGAGAGTGAGTGTAGAGAGAGCACAGGCTCGGGTCATCAACCTTAGAAGGTCACCGACAATGATTTAGCTTGCCGGCAGTTTGTAACCGGCAAGTGCGCATATGAAGTGCGCAGACGACATGCGTTAGTAGCCTGTTCTCTCTCAGGCTAGGTTAAGTGTGTGTGTGAGCGCGACCGCTCTCTCACTCGCGTAGACGATGAGTACGCTACGTATATTACTGTAGATGCGAGGCCTATGTTACCGCGCGTACACAGCGTATATTACCGCGAGCGTGACGTCAGCCCTCGAGACAGCTGACGTCTGAGATAACGTGCTGGCGCACCGTTAGGTAGGGAAATTAACCTATTTCAACGCGATACTTCCACTGTCTAAATTATTAATTATTCATTCAACTCATTTTACCTTTTATTCAATAAATCATAGTCTTTTGTTATTAACTTTAACCACTCGAGTTATCATTTCGCGACCTTAGTCATTCCCCGCTCCCCGACGCCTCCGCGGTCGTTACGTAAGAGGATACGTTTCGTTTCATCTGAGCAGCCGGCACACGAACCAGTGACCCGGAGAGGAGTTCGAGTCACTGGTGAGAAATAAAGCGCGAGTCTTCGACTTGCGTGTTACACGGTAAGTAACCAGATTAGATTAACATTGCACGACGTGTAGCCTCCGTTACCTAATCTGGCTATTACATCTCCGGGAGTTGAACCGAGAGATACGGAATGGAACCGCTAAGGTACGCAGGTGAAACGTGCCTTAGCCCAAATAACCACCCCGTGACAAACTTCTCTAAAAACATTGTTATGGTTTGATTCTAACTCTGTCTCTATGATGCTATCACTGACTGAGCAAGCTTTTAGCTCTTAATGTTTTTTTATATATCCTCTTAAAAACACATCTTTCTATATAACTCATGAGTGTAATAGTTAGATAGTAGAAGCTATAATAAATGTGTTGTAATTGTATATACCTTCTGCCAAAAAAGTACCCGGAAAAGTTTTTTTAAATCTCCCGAGTTATAGATATTTGAAATTTTTTTTGTTGTATGTGGCATCACTGTACCAAATTATGATGCCATGTTTGAGCGCGTTCCATCAAGCAATTTGTTTACGCCAGCTGTTATAGTCAGTTAAGCTCAGTAGTGCATCACGATTTTCACAATGAATACAAATATTGAACAAAGAGTTTGCCTCAAATTTTGTGTTACCAACGAAATTTCGTGCGCGGAATATTTGAAAATGTTGGACAAGACTTATGGGGAATCAGTTTTATCAAAAACACAAATTTACGATTGGTACAATGCATTCAAGGAAGCTCGAGAAGTGTGTGAAGATTTGCCTCGGTCCGGACGGCCATCGACAGCATCCACCGAGGAGAACATTAAAAAAGTGAAAGAAATCGCATTGGAAAATCGCCATTCAGGCTTAAGAGAGATAGCACAAGAGCTAAACATGCTCCGAGCTCACTCTTGCCTGCGCGTACACTCGAGGCAAGACTGGGCAGTAGAGCCGAAGAGCGTACTCCCCGCACCGCGGGTACACTCGGGTGCAGAGAGCCGACGGTGATTACGGGTACACCCGGATCACTCACCAGGAGGTTGCAGGTACACCTGGACCTCTTTTTCCCTCCGAGTACACTTGGTTGTATCCCATCCTGACCAGACCTGCGGGTACACTCGGGGTCTGTCCTCCTGAAGCAGCTGCGGGTACACTCGGGCTGTCTCTACCTGCTTCCGCGCGAACCGTATTTTAACCCGCGTTAGTTTATTAACATGTGCGATTATTATTAGAAGATTAAAACTATGTAAAATATTGTAACTGCGTGCTACCGGCTAATTAGTTGCTAACACACCGTTGTGTTCTTTTCTGTTTCAGAGTCAAGCACCACAATAGAGTCTCTTTCTTATACATAAATATATATAGCTATAATAAATATTCACATTTACATTACTTGCTCTGCTTAATTGAACCTTCGTTTCCCAATCAACCCTGGTAAACTCGAGAGCATCCGGCGGGAATAACCCCGTTACAAAACAATATTATTTGAGCGTTTTGAAGCGTTTGGGTGAAAAAATCCGTCAAAAACGGCCAAAATTGTGGAAGAACAATTCGTGGATTTTGCACGACGATCGCGCACCACCGCATAGAGCCGCAGTTGTAACCGAATTTAAGGCCAAAAACTCAATAAATACAATCGAGCAACCACCGTATTCACCAGATTTGGCCCCATGTGACTTTTTTCTGTTCCCGAAACTAAAATTACCTCTCCGTGGAAAACATTTTGAAGCGATCAAAGCCATAAAACAAAATTCGTTGAGGGAACTGAAGGCCATCCCAGAAAACGCTTATAAAAAATGTTTTGATGATTGGAAAAATCGGCACATGTGTGTTGCATCAAATGGGGTCTACTTTGAAGGCGACAAAATAAACATTGATAAATAATTGAATATTGTGTGTTTTATTTAAAAATTCCGGGTAGTTTTTTGGCAGATAGTTAAAAAAATTCTTTGTAGCCCTGAAGAGGAGATGAAAAATAAACTCTCGAAACGTCGGAAAAAATTTTTGTCTATATCTTTTCCTACCTGGTAGTATGGCCATTAATCTCCACATCAAACTAAAAATCGCTGCCAATACATTGGCACTTAGCTTCCTCAAAATAATGTTTTTATTCATTTTTTTTTAAATTTTTTATAACAATAATTAATTGTATCATACCCAATTTTCTTTATGAATATTCGTTATAAATTAATATATATTTTTCGAAAATTCATTCTTGTTACTCTTTTTCTCGTGCGACAACCCGATATTTTTATAAATTAATTTTTTCAAAATATTATCACATGTTCAATTAGTTTTATTTTAAACCTCAAATATCTTTCGTCGTAATAGTTCGATTTTATTGGGCAACGAATTCAGTTTGAAGATATAAAAAAAATATATCTCTCCCAAATTTCAGGAGTATTGGTTGATTTTCTTAATATTGTTATCGCGTGACAACAAAACTCCTACTTTTTTATAAAACATTGTTTTTTTAAAAAACAAATAAAGATAATCTTTTGAAATTTCAACCAAATATATTCTTCAATGAGTATAATGAGTGGTTAAAACTTGAAGTCGATAAATCAATTATTATTTGAAAAATTTATTAAATAATTTTGAGCACATTTTCGTTAATAATAAATGACAGAGTGAAGATAATTTAAATATTAAAAAAAGAAAATATACATAATTTAAATACCTTTCAATAAAAATTGATGATTAAGTAATAATATCTGTAATATATTAAACAAGCGGCCGACAACAGTTGCGTTTACCCTATTATTATATTATCATCAACAAAATGCTCATTAATTAAAATTTTTTTTTTCAAATAACTTGTGTATAATATAATAACTGTTTTATACATAAAACACAAATAATACAAATTAAACCTACCTATAATAATCCACATTTATATGTACAATTTTCATGTTAATTTTCAGTATGCAGTCAAACAAAAATTTCCGATGCTTTCACACATACAAGCGCTCCTATTATATTGACTTGTCTCTACATCACGTTTCCGAATCATCTGATGATTTTCACAAAAAAAGTAGCAGAATTATTTTTTATAGTGCACCTTCAACTTTGGGTAATATTTTAAATCCATAATATTTTGAAAACTTAAAAATAAATTCGAACAAATTACCAAACTCTGTATTACATATATTCGTTTATAACACATATGAATGTTTATTATAAAGTCACCAATCAAGTAAATCAGTCAAGAGACTTTCAAATAACGATTATTCTATTTCATGAATACTTAACTGGCGGAGGAAGGAAATAGGTTCGGAGTTGTCTTTGCAGAGTGTATTTATTTTTAAATACTTTCTGTAATGGTTGAGGAAAGGAGGAACCACTCCCGCGGTTTAGTAGGGCTACAGGCGACGGACTTCACGGATTCATCTCTCTAAAGTGCATATTTTATTATTCAACTAATTCAATAATTTTATCATGTCATAGAATTCTGAACTAGTAAAAGAAATATTTTCATGTATTACATGAGAATGAATTAAAAAAAGTCCAACGCGCTAATAGCAATACCTCAATGGTAGCGTGGAAAATGCTAATAAATTAAATACCTATAAAAATCCATATTTATATGTACAATTTTCATGTTAATTTTCAGTATGCAGTCACACAAAAATTTCCAATGCTTTCGTACATACAAGCGCTCCGATTATATTGACTTGTCTCTACATCACGTTTCCGAATCATCTGATGATTTTCACAAAAAAAAGTAGCAGCATTATTTTTTATGGTGCACCTTCAACTTTGGATAATATTTTAAATCCATAATATTTTGAAAACTTAAAAATAAATTCGAACAAATTAAAAAACTCTGTATTACATATATTCGTTTATTACACATATGAATGTTTATTCTAAAGTCACCAATCAAGTCAATCAGTCAAGAGACATTCCAGAAAGGTTACAATAAAAATACTGGCATATTCTGCAAATAAAATGCAAACTTTTTCCCAATCAATATTCTATACAAAAAATTTCGATATTTTGAGTAAAAAATAAAGATAATCTTTTGAAATTTCAACCTAATATATTCTTCAATGAGTATAATAAGTGGTTAAAACTTGATCGCGCTGTAAATTACCCTCAATAAAAAACAAAAGCAAGTGAACAACACGCACGCATAGCACGTGTTATTTCCATTTTCTAGTATACATCTATCCAAAAAATTGCGATTTGAAAAAAAGGCTGAATCAGTTTTAACCTCGAATATCTCTGAAATTCGTAAATGAATTCTTTTACTCTAAAAACGATATAATAAATAATGTACACTCTACATCTCCGCCAAATTAAAAAAAAATTAAAACAACTTTTCTCTAGTTATCAGGCGATCTCTAGTTATCAGACAAATAAAATAACTTTGTAAAATAGGAAAATTTTGAATATCAAAAAGAAATCGTACGATCTTGATGAAAATTCACAAACATAATATGTGTTTGAAATTCCGAACGTTCAAAGTGAACGAAAAAACTAAAATTTGCAATTTACTTTATAATCGGTTTAAAACAATAAAGTATGGTAGGAATTGACCAAAAACCGTGTAAAAACCAATTTAGCACTTAGCCACCCTCATAAACCACCCCCAAACCCACCCCCACAGACAAGTCAATTTGCCCATAGTGACACACACGAAAACTAAAATTCCCAGAATCGCAATATCTTCGTTAGGAAAAATTTTGCAACTGGAACTTGAAGAAAAGGTCACACACAAGCTAAAAAAAAATTATGGAGGAAATTGCTTTTCCGGAAAAACCACCCCAGGGCGATATACTGTGTCATAAACAGGAAAAAAAATTCCTAGAACCACAATTACTTCGTTAGGAAATATCTTGCGACCGTTTCTTATAGACAGCAACCCCAAATGCTCAGAAAAAAATTATGAACCTGATCGCTTTTCCGGAAAAGCCCCCCCAGACCAATATACTGTCATTAACGGGAAAAAAAGGGAAAAAAAAATTCCAAGAGTCGCAAATCCTTCGTTAGGAAAAATGTTTCGACGGGTTCTTATAGATAGAGATCCCAAATACTCCGAAAAAAATTATGAACCTGATCGCTTTTCCGGAAAAGCCCCTGCAGGGACATATACTGTGTCATAAACGGGAAAAAAAATTCCCAAAGCCACAATTACTTCGTTAGGAAAAATGTTGCGACAGTTTCTTATAGATAACGACCCCAAATACTCAAAAAAAAATTATGAACGAGATCGCTTTTCCGGAAAAGCCACCCCAGGGTGATATAGTGTGTCATAAACGGGAGAAAAAGCAAAAAAAAATTCCGAGAGTCGCAAATCCTTCATTAGGAAAAATGTTTCGATGGTTTCTTATAGATAGTGATCCCAAATGCTCGTAAAAAATTGTGAACGAGATCGCTTTTCCGGAAAAGCCCCTCCAGGTACATATACTGTGTCATAAACGCGAAAAAAAACGCAAAAAAATTCCCAGAGTCGCAAATCCATCGTTAGGAAAAATATTTAGACGGTTTCTTATAGATAGAGATCCCAAATACTCCGAAAAAAATTATGAACCTGATCGCTTTTCCGGAAAAGCCCCTGCAGGGACATATACTGTGTCATAAACGGGAAAAAAAATTCCCAAAGCCACAATTACTTTTTTAGGAAAAATGTTGCGACAGTTTCTTATAGATAAGGACCCCAAATACTCAAAAAAAAATTATGAACGAGATCGCTTTTCCGGAAAAGCCCCCCCAGGGTGATATAGTGTGTCATAAACGGGAGAAAAAGCAAAAAAAAATTCCGAGAGTCGCAAATCCTTCGTTAGGAAAAATGTTTCGACGGTTTCTTATAGATAGTGATCCCAAATTCTTAGAACAAAATTATGAACCAAATCGCTTTTCCGGAAAAGTTACTGCAGGCCCATATACTGTGTCATAAACGGGAAAAAAAACGAAAAAAAATTCCTAGATCCACAATTACTTTGTTAGGAAAAACGTTGCGACGGTTTCTTACATATAACAACCCCGAATGCTCAGAAAAAAAAATTATGAACCTGCTCGCTTTTCCGGAAGAGCCCCCTCAGGCCCATATACTGTGTCATAAACGGGAAAAAAAGCAAAAAAATACCAAGAGTCGCAAATCCTTCGTTAGGAAAAATGTTTCGATGGTTTCTTATAGATAGTGATCCCAAATGTCCGTAAAAAATTATGAACGAGATCGCTTTTCCGGAAAAGCCCCTCCAGGTACATATACTGTGTCATAAACGCGAAAAAAAACGAAAAAAAATTCCCAGAGTCGCAAATCCATCGTTAGGAAAAATATTTAGACGGTTTCTTATAGATAGTAATCCGAAATGCTTAGAAAAAAATTATCAACGAGGTCGCTTTTCTGGAAAAGCCCCTGCAGGTACATATACTGTGTGATAAACGGGAAAAAAGATTCCTAGAGCAACCATTACTTCGTTAGGAAAAATGTTGCGACGGTTTCTTATATATAACAACCCTAAATACTCAAAAAAAATTAGGAACGAGATCGTTTTTCCGGAAAAGCCCCCCCCCCCCCCCAGGGTAATATAGTGTGCCATAAACGGGAAAAAAAGCAAAAAAAATTTCCCAGAGTCGCAAATCCTTCGCTAGAAAAAATGTTTCGACGGTTTCTTATAGATAGTGATTCCAAATGCATAGAAAAAAATTATGAACGAAATCGCTTTTCCGGAAAAGTTACTACAAGCCCACATACTGTATCATAAACGGGAGAAAAAGCGAAAAAAAATTCCTAGAGCCACAATTACTCTGTTAGGAAAAACGTTGCGACGGTTTCTTATATATAACAACCCCAAATGCTCAGAAAACAAATTATGAACCTGATCGCTTTTCCGGAAGAGCCCCCCCATATACTGTGTCATAAACGGGAAAAAAAGCGAAAAAAAATTCTAAGAGTCGCAAATCCTTCGTTAGGAAAAATGTTTCGACGGTTTCTTATAGATAGTGATCCCAAATGCTTAGAAAAAAATTATGAACGAGATCGCTTTTCCGGAAAAGCCCCTCCAGGTACATATACTGTGTCATAAACGCAAAAAAAAGCGAAAAAAAATTCCCAGAGTTGCAAATCCATCGTTAGGAAAACTGTTTCGATGATTTCTATAGATAGTAATCCGAAATGCTTAGAAAAAAATTATCAACGAGCTCGCTTTTCTGGAAAAGCCCCTGCAGGTACATATACTGTGTCACAAACGGGAAAAAAAATTCCTAGAGCCACAATTACTTATTTAGGAAAAATGTTGCGACGGTTTCTTACATATGACAATCCCAAATGCTCAGAAAAAAATTATGAACCTGATCGCTTTTCCGGAAAAGCCCCCCCAGGCCTATATACTGTGGCATGAACGGGAAAAAAAGCGAAAAAAAATTCCCAGAGTCGCAAATCCTTCGTTAGGAAAAATGTTTCGACGGTTTCTTATAGAAAGTGATCCCAAGTACTTAGAAAAAAATTATGAACGAGATCGCTATTCCGCAAAAACCCCCCCAGGCCCATATACTGTGACATATACGGGGAAAAAAGCGAAAAAAGAATCGCAGAATCGCAAATCGTTCGTTAGGAAAAATGTTACAACGGTTTCTTATAGACAGCAACCCCAAATGCTCAGAAAAAAATTATGAACCTAATCGCTTTTCCGGAAAAGCCACCCCAGGCCCATATACTGTCATTAACGGGAAAAAAAAGGGAAAAAAAATTCCAAGAGACGCAAATCCTTCGTTAAGAAAAATGTTTCGACGGGTTCTTATAGATAGTGATCCCAAATACTCCGAAAAAAATTATGAACCTGATGATTTTCCGCAGAAGCCCGCCCAGTGATATACTGTGTCATAAAAGGGAAAAAAAATCCCAGAGCCACAATTACTTCGTTAGGAAGAATGTTGCGACGGTTTCTTATAGATAACGACCTCAAATGCTCAAAAAAAAATTAGGAACGAGATCGCTTTTCCGGAAAAGCCTCCCCAGGGTGATATAGTGTGTCATAAACGGGAAAAAAAGCAAAAACAATTTCCCAGAGTCGCAAATCATACGCTAGAAAAAATGTTTCGGCGGTTTCTTATAGATAGTGATCCAAATGCTTAGAAAAAAATTATGAACGAAATCGCTTTTCCGGAAAAGTTACTACAGGCCCATATACTGTATCATAAACGGGAAAAAAAGCGAAAAAAAATTCCTAGAGCCACAATTACATTGTTAGGAAAAACGTTGCGACGGTTTCTTATATATAACAACCCCAAATGCTCAGAAAAAAAATTATGAATCTGATCGCTTTTCCGGAAGAGCCCCCCCATATAATGTGTCATAAACGGGAAAAAAAGCGAAAAAAAATTCCAAGAGTCGCAAATCCTTCGTTAGGAAAAATGTTTCGACGGTTTCTTATAGATAGAGATCCCAAATGCTTAGAAAAAAATTATGATCGAGATCGCTTTTCCGGAAAAGCCCCTCCAGGTACATATACTGTGTCATAAACGCAAATAAAGCGAAAAAAAATTCCAAGAGTTGCAAATCCATTGTTAGGAAAAATGTTTCGACAGTTTCTTATAGATAGTGATCCTAAATGGTTAGAAAAAAATTATCAACGAACTCGCTTTTCTGGAAAAGCCACTGCAGGTACATATACTGTGTCGGAAACGGGAAAAAAATTCCTAGAGCCACAATTACTTCGTTAGGAAAAATGTTGCGACGGTTTCTTATATATGACAACCCCAAAAGCTCAGAAAAAAATTATGAATCTGATCGATTTTCCGGAAAAGCCCCCCCCAGGACTATATACTGTGGCATAAACGCGAAAAAAAGCGAAAAAAAATTCCCAGAGTCGCAAAGCCTTCGTTATGAAAAATGTTTCGACGGTTTCTTCTAGACAGTAATTCCAAATGCTTAAAAAAATTATGAATAAAATCGCTTTTCCGGAAAAGCTACTGCTGGCCCATAAACTGTGTCACAAAATGGGGAAAAAAGCGAAAAAAAATTCCTAGAGCCACAATTACTTCGTTAGAAAAAATGTTTCGACGGTTTTTTATAGGTAACAAGCGCAAATGCTCAGAAAAAAATTATGAACCTGATCGCTTTTCCGGAAAAACCCCCCCAGGGTGATAACTGTGTCATAAAAGGGAAAAAAAATTCCCAGAGGCACAATTACTTCGTTAGGAAAAATGTTGCGACGGTTTCTTAGAGATAACGACCCCAAATGCTAAAAAAAATTATGAACCTGAACGCTTTTCCGGAAAAGCCCTCGCAGGGTGATATACTGTGTCATAAACGGGAAAAAAAGCAAAAAAAAATTCCCAGAGTCGCAAATCCTTCGTTAGGAAAAACGTTGCGATGGTTTCTTATAGATCGTGATCCCAAATGCTTAGAAAAAAATTAGGAATGAAATCGCTTCTCCGGGAAAGCTACTGCTGGCCCATATACTGTCTCATAAACGGGAAAAAAAGCCAACAAAAATTTCTAGAGCCACAATTACTTCGTTAGGAAAAATCTTGCAACGGTTTCTTATATATAACAACCCCAAATGCTCAGAAAAAAATTATGAACCTGATCGCTTTTGGAAAAGCCCCCCAGGCCCACGTACTGTGTCATAAACGGGAAAAGAAAGTGAAAAAAATTCCAAGAGTCGCAAATCCTTCGCTACGAAAAATATTTCGACGGTTTCTTATAGAAAGTAATCGCAAATGGTTAGAAAAAAATTATGAACGAGATCGCTTTTCCGGAAAAGCCCCCCCAGGTCCATATATTCTGTCATAAACGGGAAAAAAGCCAACAAAAATTTCTAGAGCCACAATTACTTCGTTAGGAAAAATCTTGCAACGGTTTCTTATATATAACAACCCCAAATGCTCAGAAAAAAATTATGAACCTGATCGCTTTTGGAAAAGCCCCCCAGGCCCACATACTGTGTCATAAACGGGAAAAGAAAGTGAAAAAAATTCCAAGGGTCGCAAATCCTTCGTTAGGAAAAATCTTTCGACGGTTTCTTATAGATAGTGATCCCAAATGCTCAGAAAAAATTATCAACAAGATCGTTTTTCCGGTAAAGCCCCCCCCCCCCCCCCCCCAGGGTGATATAGTGTGTCATAAACACGAAAAAAAATTCCCAGAGCCGCAATTACATCATTCAGAAAAATGTTTCGACGGTTTCTTGTAGATCAATTTCCCAAATGTTTAGAAAAAAATTATAAAGGAAATCACTTTTCCGGAAAACCCCGTCACAGCGATATACAGTGTCTTAAACACGAAATAAATTCCCAGAGCCGCAATTACGTCGTTCGGAAAAATGTTTCGACGGTTTTTTGTAGATAACGTTTCCAAATGCTTAGAAAAAAATTATGAACGAATGAGCCTTTCCGGACAAGCCCCCCCAGGACGAAATACTGTGTCTTAAACAGGAAAAAAAAATCCCAGAGCCGAAATTACGTCGTTCGTAAAAATGTTTCGACGGTTTCTTGTAGACAAAGTCCCCAAATGCTCACGGGGAGAAAAATAACGCTGTTGTAACTGAGGTTAGGTGTGTTGTTTTTACTAAGCAGCCCTCACGTAAACAGAACTGTGGAGTTAAGTAAAATCTAATTAAGAGTTCAGTAAAATGTGCCGTATGGCCATAACCGCGAGACGTAAACAAACATTTATACTGATGACTTAAGGGGGTCTCATAGTCGTACCATTACCGACAGAGCAATTCACACAGTTTCAAGCTGATTAAAAATAAAATATGTCGAATCACAAAAAATCAAGAGAACACTCTTCTGTGTTTGTTAACGTTCTACCACCTAGTCAAAGTTTGGAGTCGAAATATCAAGTTGTTTTTGCAAAAACTTTGAACGAAATTAAATTTCGCTTTGTTCAAAGTTTTTGCAAAAATGACTTGATATTTCGACTCCATACTTTGACTGGGGGGTAGAACGTTAAAAAACGCAGAAGAGTGTTCTCTTGATTTTTTGTGAATCGACGTATTGTATTTTTAATCAGATTGAAACTATGTGAATTGTTCGGTCGGTAATGGTAGGACTATGGAACCCCATTAAGGGGACAAGCCATGGTTAGGGGGTCGAAAAATCGATTTTTTTTTTATGTACTATTTTGATAGCAAATTTTCCGCTGAATACTATGCTTCCAACCGCATTACCAAATTCGATTTCGTTTAGAAAATACAGCTAAAACCGTGAAGTCACTTTTTTGCATATTTAGTGATTTTTCTTAAATTATCCATTTTAGATATATTGTTAATCTTATATTATTTTATGCCTCACAGCATACAATACTGAATTTAGAACGTAAATGTACATTGATATACTAGGCAAACTTAACTCGAGGTATAAACCTCGTGTATTTTACTTTTACTCTACTTATACAAAAGTATAATACGTACAATACATATAGATGGTTTAAAATCTCATCTGTTTACGTTCTGTCAGCGCCATAGTCGTTGGGA
Organism: Torymus aiolomorphi; assembly: GCA_036365515.1. Lineage (NCBI taxonomy): Eukaryota > Metazoa > Arthropoda > Insecta > Hymenoptera > Torymidae > Torymus > Torymus aiolomorphi. The sequence continues at coordinate 157,545,279 of CM070874.1, read as the reverse complement.
TTTAAACTAAAAGTGTTTTGAATATAATTGAATCTGCATTTTTCAATGCAATTTATTCAGTATTGACAAAAAATTTTTTTGTAAATACAGTGCTGTGTAGAACTCTTTTAACTGAGAGTGTAGAAGACAGCGATTTTAGGTTAACTGCACTGTGCAAAGTGTTGTTAATATTTTTAATTTAGTGAGTTCAGTGAGTGACTTTTATTTGTGTTTTTTAATAACTAACATTATAGAGGATTAGATATTAGCCACTATGGATTCTGACAAGAGAAATAGAACATCAGGAGCTCCAGGAAAGAAGAGAAAATTTGGAAGAAAAAAAAAAACATAAAGGATTTAACAAAAATTCAGAGAATGTTCAACAAAAAATCACGAACAAAAGGAAAAGAAGTACAACTTCAGGGAAAATAAAAGATATATCTGTAGAAGCGTCACAAACAAGAAACAGAATAATAGATATAAACATTCTGTTCTTACAGCTGGAGAAATTTCTTGTATGTGCAACATGTAAAGGACAAGTTAAAATTATAGAAGAAGATATTCGAGGACTTGGTTCCAAATTTAACATTATGTGCAAAAATTGTTCAGAGAGAAGAATTATAAGCACGAGCAAGCAAGTTGGAGCTCAAAGCAATGCTTATGAAACCAACAGACGCAGTCTTCAAGGAATTGCAAGTTTGATTGGCTTGCGTTCTCAACAAGTTCTTGACATATTTATCAAGAACAGTTTTTGTAAAGCATGTTTAAAGTGGAAAAATAGAAAAGGCACAGAAGAATATGAAGACTGGTTCAGTGATCATCAAGATAAATGTGCAGCAAACCATGAAGGAAGTGCTGGAAAGATGGAAGTCGATGGAGTTGTGGAAATGTCTAGAAGATCTCAAGAAAAGTATAATGTAAAATACCATCATTACATTGGAGATGGAGATTCGAAAGTGTACAGTGCTTTGTGCCAGGCCAAACCGTATGGAGATGAAGTTAAAGTTGAGAAGAAGGAGTGTGTGGGACACGTCCAGAAACGAATGGGAACCAGACTCAGGAATTTAAAGAAAAATTTTGGAAAAAAGTTATCAGACGATGGAAAAACCATTGGAGGCCAAGGACGATTAACAGCAAAAGTAATTGATCAGCTCACCACATATTATGGTAAAGCCATCAGAAACAACACGGACTCTGTAGAAAAAATGCTGAATGCTATATGGGCTACGTACTACCACAAGATTTCCACAGACCAGAATCCTCAACATCATTTATGCCCACCAGGACAGAGCAGTTGGTGCAAGTGGCAAAAAGCGAAGGCTCAAAAAAAACTAAAAGATTTTCATCATAAAGACAGTATTCCTGCAGTGATTATGAAGCAGTTGAAACCAATTTACAAAGATCTCTGAAAAGGAGCTGCTTCACAGATGTTTAGGCGGTTACACCCAAAATAGTAATGAGAGTTTTAATAATTCAGTTTGGAAGATTGTAACCAAGACCTCCTTCAGTGGTGTGCAGGTGCTTGTATTGCTGTCACTTGCTTCAACGATGGAAGAGTTGGTTTTCTGAATATTATGGAAGCCTTTGATGTGAAACCTGGAGTAGCTGCAATTGAGTGAGCACAGAAAAGCAATGACATCAGATTATTTCATGCTGAGAGGAATGCCGAAGAAAACACTTTAGAAAATAGGAGAAAACGAAGGAGACTGCAATTGAATTTACCTGAAGAGTCATATGCACCAGGTTCTTACTAGAGTAGGTACTAAGTTATTTTTATGCGATAATAGCTAATATAATATTTATTAATTTTTTTCTTTTTACAGGTGTGTTATTGGCTCTCATAAAAGGATTAATTTATTTTGAGGTTATTTTTACTGTCAATAACATTTATGACTAACAATGTTTTCAGCCTAGTACGAAAAAAAAAATAAGTACAACATTTATGTATTAATCTAAAAAATTTTAAAATATTGTTGAATTAATGAAATTCTTTTTATAGGTTTATTCAACAGTTAAAATGATTTAGCCAGGACTACTTTCATCTAATTGGCATCTGTTTCATTTTTCCACTAAAGTATATCATACAGAATGAAAAAAAAATTTTTGGTAAGTAGTTTTGAAACTTATATAAAGTTATAGAAAACCAAAACTTTGAATTGAATTTCTGAATAACTTGTTTTTTGTATTTACAGGGACTTTGCCGCAGGATTTCTTCTAAATAAAGCAAGCTAGAGGTTTGGAAATTTAGGAGTATCTTTAAAATTGTGTTGGTTATAGAAAATGTGAGGTACTTTTTTGAAAAAGGCTTTAGAAAAAAAATTATAAAATAAAATTACAAAAAATATTGAAATTTTAATAAAAAAAACATAAAAAAATTAGATTTTTCATTAAAAAACAATTTTAAAAATTAAAAAAAAAAAAAGTAGCTCACATTGTCTATAACTGGTATAACTACAAACACTGAAAAAAAAGTCGATTTGGATCAGCTCTTTTTAATCAGTGCGGGTTCAGTCGGGGATAATCAGTCTCGAGGCAGTTCGGAATTGGAGCACACGCATTTCGTAATTAAACGTGATGAAATAGATCGGACACTCTGGCCGATTGATTACTAACTTCAAATTGCGCGAAGCCGCTCTGCGTTCGGAGTCGAACGAAATCATTCAACAGAGCGCACTGGGTAAGAGACGCGTATTACACACACTCTCCGCGACTCGAGTCGAGCCAGTTCGGGTTTTCGTACCCAGAGAGTCCGAAATCCGAGTTGGCGCGGTGCGGCGCTTTCCCACTCCAATGAACCAGACCGTCAGAGCGCTCTCAGTAAGACACGCCTACTGCGCGCACCCGTCGCGACTCGAGTCGAGCCAGTTCGTGTTTTCGTACCCAGAGAGTCCGAAATCCGAATTGGCGAGGTGCGGCGCTTTTCGATTCCAATGAACCCGACCGTCAGAGCGCGCTGAGTAAGAGACGCGTACTGTACGCACTCTCCGCGACTTGAGTCGTGATAATTCATATGCAAATGCCCTCCCAATACTTACTTCGAAATACGTGAACGCGATATGTCCAAAATCTATTGAGATCGTTTCCCAAACTCGGCGGGGCTCGGATTCGATCTGGCAATCGAATTACTTGTAACAAAGAATAATGGTAAGGTTAATTAACTCTTTCTAATTATTCCTTATTATTAACTCTTGCAGTAACATGCAAAACGTTTGCCCGATTTTATATTTAATAATCAATTGTAAGCAAGCACTTTTCAAGACATGTTTTTTTCCTTCATATTTATAAAGTAAATTTAGTTATTAAATATATTTATACATGATACGGTATTGACAAGTCTTCAATTAGTAATAATTTTGTACTTATTAATGCACGTTTTATTATTAAAAATTTCTTTTAGATGATCCTTATTTGTCAAGGTAAGTGCGACATAAATTTGTAGTTAACATAAGACAGTCACTAAAAATAATAAATTTATCTCTTTATACAAACACTATTTTACCTATATTAAATTAAGCCATGCCCAGGTCTTCTCTCCAAGGGCTTCTCTTCAAGAGACGAAACGTCGACTAATAAAGTTAATTTACAAATACTTGGCTCGTGGTGATCATTTTTTCAAGATAAAAAACAGATAATTTTATGCTCTTTCTGATCTTTTGGATACATTTTAACTAAATTAATTTTAGTTATACCCTTTCAGTAAAAAACTGCTGCCAATCCATTGGCTCTTGCTTTCTCAAAATAATGTATTGATTCTTTATGTTTATTTTCGAGGTGGCTCATTAGTAAATAAAAATACTAGATATCTGAATGAAGCTTCCAGAGGTTGTTTGCTATTAATTTTAAACAAACTTCCTGAAGTTTGAGCCCAGTTGCCAAGCAAAATTTTGCAAACAAGATATTTGAATATTCACTTTTTAACATGGGTCTTATAGAAGACCATTAAATGTTGCGCCGGAAATGGTACGATATCTTTCCAAAAAACTGGATATCTCTTTCAAAAAGTGGACATCACAATAAGAAATTATAAGCTTACTAATGATACATAAAAATAGTAGGGATAACAAATGTTTAATCGCGAAAGTGGTTAAGCATAGAGGTCATTTTTTTTCACGGCAGTGGGCACTGTTATCATACAGTTATTATAGAACTGTTATACGCGGCAATTTATACGTGCATGGGAAAATACCACATTCGTGTTTCTGAGCCGGGAGTGAAAGTGGTACTTTCGGCCAGGGTGTGGTGAAAAAAAAAATATACAAGCATTACAAAAATATAAGCAATATTGACTTTAAAGTATTTTAACTAATATCTTTCGGCGAAATTTATTTTAAATTATTATCGAAATTTACTACCGAAGATTTTATAGATTTTGTCTTTTTGCAATGTAATTTTCATGAGTTGTATACAATCGTCTCGTACCTATGTTGTTTTTTTCCACGCAATACTTAAAAGAGTTGAAGAAGTCAATGTGTTTGATTTAGTACCAAATTTGGTAGCATCAAAGCCTGCAGTAAGATTTTTCTCAGTTAACCATATAATTTTGTAAGTGTAAGAAAACGGTCAAAAATTTGTCTTCATTTTAAGCGATTCAATGGATCGTATTTATAACCATTTTTTACGCTATCTTTGATTGCTTATAATTTCCTGAAAAATCAATATTTTTGAAACAAATTAGAGCTTAAATTTTAGCTTTGCTGTCTATTTTTATAATCTTTTTTGCTCGTTTTCGTATCATAAATATTTGCAATGTAATAGTCAATAGAAGAGACATAATTTTTTAACGAAATAGAGGATATGAGATTAAATTTCCCATATCTGAAGAAAAAGGGCCTGTGAGATGGAATTGGAAACACTGAACTTCATTTCTAAATTTCAGATATCGACTCTCAAATGCCCCCTGAAATACGTTTCCCGGACGGTGTGCACTCTCCTTGTTAGTATCAAGTTACAAAACTAATAAAGAATCACATATAACAATTTTAAATGAATAATTTATAAAATATGCAAATTATAAAACAATGTTTTACATATAATTTAATAATATCCTTTCATTTTTCAATGTAACATTACATAGAAAATCAATTAAGCTCGGTTTTCAGGCTCAAAAACCCTGAAAATCAACACATGTGTCACAAAAAATATGGTGTGCACCTACGACTAATGGGCCTTTTCACCTCGTGCCTAAAAAGGCCCACTTTACGCCCAAGATACAGAATATACTATTATGTCCCGCATATGCAGGAATAATTTTTACGTTTAGGTGAATTTACTTAAAACTTAAAAAAATGATAACACATAAATACAAAATAAATGATTTATTGTAAAAATATTCCATATTTTTTAAAGGCTTCAACAAACTTGACCGTATCAAATTACCAACAAACCTAATCTCTCGCGCTTCGCCAGCGCCTTGTCTGATAGAGTCCCAGTTTTCAAGTCAACAAAATGGGCACAGTGGAGCTGGGAGTAAAGTACTACATGTAACACGGGAGTAAAGTCGATCATTCCCTTGAGTGATCAGTGTCCTCGCTTCGTTTTGCTCGCTCGGGTCAGTGACCTCACCCGCGGGAATAATATGCAACTTTACTCCCTTATTATATAATGTACTATTATCTCAAAATTCATTGTATCATGAAGTGGGAATATGAAATAATTATAATTTGAATAATTCGTATACAGAATGAAGTTTATTTTACAAAGTCAAACATCGTACCTCATAGCAACATAAGAATCACAATTGTTGTTTACAAACAAACACGGCGGATCGCGATGTATCTTATTTATGGGTATTAATTCCCATGCTAGTACATTGACTTCTACTTTATATGCGTGATAGTTATCACTAAAATCAATTGTCGTTAATGGACACGCACACAAGAATATTTCTGTATGGATAACATATATATTTTTCAGTTGTAAAAATAATATTTTATCTTCCTTAAAACCATGAAAGAAAATCGTTCCTTCCGCATATTTTTTACCCATTATTTCGATGTTTTTATACGATTTGGCTGATATATCATTTGGTAAATCACTTTTCATTCTTCGGATTTCCGCTGCTGCATCACTACTTTTTATAGGACCTAATTAAACATCTGATTCTGGTTTAGAAAAGAATTCGGTCTTATAACTTAATTGTAGTTGATTTCTAATACCCATCGTGACTGGTAAATTTTTCGATGACGAAGTGCTAACAGCAACTCGCTTATACTCTTGATGCTTTCGCTCGAATGTCATACCCCAAAAATGAATTAATGGACCATTCCATTGGCTTGAAGCCTCCATATAATTGCTTGTAAAGTACAAGAAAGGATTTTATTAAATCCCTGAGTCGATAAATATCTGCTTCTAAAAACCGTGGAGCCGTAATAATTCCAATTATTTTCCTTAAAATAACGTACAATATCCAGTATTTATTCTTTTCGGGAATTAGATCGCCAATTATTAAACCTAAATAACGAGCTAAACATGCCATTTCAGCTGCTGACTGCTTTGCTCGTACTTTCATGCTGGATTTTAAAATAGACTTATCACGATCTGTACATTTTTCCATCGTTAACGATCTTGGTTTATTTGAATTTTCCACATTTCCAAAGTCAAAATTTTCAAGCTTTCGATTAAAATCGTTTAAGGAAAAACATTTTTTTTCTATAATTAAGGTTGTGAGAATTTTTTCTATTGTGTCCCGGGCAACTCCTTCAAAGATGTCATGCATTAAATCCAATGTTTTGTTTTCGACGATATCAAATTGAGGTAATCTATTGAAAATACATTCTGCTTTAATTCCTCCGGTTTGATTTTTTAAATCTAATTTATAGTTTTCTTTTGTTCGTAAAAGATAAGGAGACTCTATTTCCAATTCTCTGCATTGTTTATACGTTGCTCGACATATCCTACAATACTGACCACCATTAAAATATTCCTGGAAGCCGCAACAGCCATTTAATCCAAGGTTGTCTCCCACCACAAGTATGCAATCAAAATATACTGTTTCATTATTTCCGTTCGAATTAACAGTGATACCAATTTCAGATAAATATTGTAAATCAGAAAGTACTTTCCCAAAAACCTTTTCGTTGCCAAAAGTCTCTCGATGATGTGTATAAAAAATTGTTGTTAAAAATACATTTGTAACTTTAAATGCTAAATGTGGCGGGAGACATGGCAGAGAACAATAAACATTACCAAATTTTTGTTCTCCACTATGGCTTCCTAACGGATTTCCTGTTTCTATGTCATCAAAAAAGAGACACAAAGGTATAGAATTACGACCTTCAATACAATACTTTCTTTTCCACAATTTTCCTTGAATGCAGTTTGAAATTATCTTATCTTCATTTTCAAGCGATTCCATGTAATTTTTTATACATGCATACATTCCTGGTAAATTGAAAAAAATTTTCAATGTTTTATGTAAAGGTATATGTACGGCAGTCACTCGCTGAGATGTGAATTCATCGAAACCTATGACGAATTCTTCCGGTAACGAAAACGAACTATTTTTAGAATAATTATTAAATCGCATATGTTCGGTAGAATAATTTTTGAATGGGTACATATTTTCATCTAATAATACTTTTATTTTACCTTGAGTAGCAATATCTACTGTATTTTGCAGTTCTTTTTTCAAAGTACACTGCAAATAAGGTACAAAATAATTTGAAATAAAATTGCTAAAATTTTCTATGATTTCTTGAACAAGACTTCGTGGAACCATCGGGTTATTATATAATTGTAATGTAAATTTTAATATTTCTTTCTCTAATTGTATTTTTGTAACAGTATCACGTTGTACACTTTTTGGGACATTCATTTTAGAAATATGATAAATTCTTATATGTTTTCTAAGAGTAATTATTATATTGCTTGAAATGTAGTCAATGTATTACAATATTACTTAATACGTTATTTTCGTATGCATACACAGGAAAATGTAAGGTACGCATGAAAATGTAATATAATTGAAATTCTTTAACATGACACAAAATTATATTATATTCACTACACTAAAAAATCTCTGGCAGTATACTAGATCTATCTGCGTATAGAGCAAGGTTGTCTCGAGGTTATGTATTATGTCTTTTCCGCCGCTATGTAGTACGTCTGTTGTGCCAGTGAGGGAGCGCTTCCGTCTCTTTTCGGGCCGTCTGCTCTATCAATTGTATATTTAAATGTTAAAATGTATAAAAGGAAGAAATAAAGCGCGCAAAGCACAGGTGAATTTAGGTCCTTTTTTTAAATACCAACAAAAATATTAAATGATATTGAAAGAAATAATCAATAAAATATATGGGGCGGTAAGCTTTTCAAATTAATGTAACACAACAATTAGAATTAACAAATACATCTATTGTGACAATCCTAAGGTAGCGAATTGAATGAAGCAGGGGAACTGAGAGAAGGATTTATTCATAGTTAATATATACGATAACTGTTAATATTAGTTGATTTTGACGAAATAAGAAAATTGTAAATGTGAGAATATTCACGTTTGACGGAAATTTCTAAAGTCTTGCTATAAAGATGTGCATATTAATAGTTAATATGCCTTGTAAATATTAATATATTTATTCTTTGTATTTTTAATGTATTTTCTTATTAAATGTAAATAAATCCCTCTCAGTGTAGACTGAGAAAAAAACCATTACAACTGACAAAATCTCCAATTAACATAACCGAAATCGACAGGTTTAGCTTAAACGCATTTCAGCTATGCCCGTATGCGTGACTTCTTGTATGCGTATAATCTTGTTTAATCCAATTTTAGAATTGATTTTGCTTCCTCACAGAGGAAGCTTTGTAACGGTGAAAAAATTTTCGAAAAAAACAATGTTCAAAAAGATGCTTTAGGGCGATATATGGGCATATTAGTTGATTTTGATAATTTTTGTTTTGGTGGATGTGTGTGTGTGTGTGTGTGTGTGTGTGTGTGTGTGTGTGTGTGTGTGTGTGCGTGCGTGCGTGCGTGCGTGCGTGCGTGCGTGCGTGTGTGTGTGTGTGTGTGTGTGTGTGTGTGTGTGTGTGTGTGTATAAACTCTTCATATCTCCGAAACGAATCAACCGATTTTCGTCGGGTAAAGCTTATTTCTCTTCGTCTTGCGGGGAAAAAAAAGGTACCATGATGGATTTGAGTTTTTATTGATTTTCTTTTGTTTTATAACCAAAAAACGATTTTGAATTTTTAGTTTTTTTGAATTTTTCATATCTTACAGCCATTATTACATAATATAATAAACTTTTCTTGAAAGGTATTTGAATTACCTATATTTTCTTTTTTTTAAATTTAAAATATCTTCACTCTGTCATTTGTTATTAAGGAAAACTTTTTTATATTTCATAAATTCATTTCTCAAAAAATTATTTATTTATCGACTTGAAATAAATAACTAGTTATTACACTAATTGAAGACTATACGTGGTTAAAATTTCAAGAGATTATCTTCATTTCTTTTTTAGGAAAGAAATTATTTTCCAAAAACGAATTTTGAATTTTTAGTTTTTTTGATTTTTTCATATCTTACAGCCATTATTACATAATATAATAAACTTTTCTTGAAAGGTATTTAAATTGTCTATATTTTCCTTCTTTAAAATTTAAAATATCTTCACTCTGTCATTTGTTATTAAGGAAAACTTTTTTATATTTCATAAATTAATTTCTCAAAAAATATTTTATTTATCGACTTGAAATTTTAATCAGGTATTACACTAATTGAAGACTATATTTCGTTAAAATTTCAAGAGATTATCTTCATTTGTTTTTTTAGAAAATAATTATTTTAGAAAAAATTTTCGTTTTCGTTGTCGCACGATAACTAGAGCAAAAATTATGCAATCGTCCTGAAATTTGGAACAGATGTAGCTTTTATATATCTTCAGATCGAGTTCGTTGCCCAAAAAAATCGGTCCATTACGAAAAAAGATATTTGAGGTTAAAAATTTTTAAAAAAAATTTTCGAATCGCGTTTTCTCAAAGAATACTTGATTTATCGACTTAAAATTTTAACCACTTATTAAATTTATAGAAGACTATATTTGGTTAAAATTTCAGGAGATTATTTTCATTTGTTTTTTACAAAAAATTATTTTAGAAAAAATTTGCGTTTTTGCTGTTGCACGATAACTAGAGCAAAAATTACCCAATCGTCCTGAAATTTGGCACAGATGTAGCTTTTATATATCTTCAGATTGAGTTCGTTGCCCAAAAAAATCGGTCCATTATGAAAAAAGATATTTGAGGTTAAAATTTTTTTTTGTAATTTTCGAATGGCGTTTTTGAGAGAATACTTGATTTATCGACTTGAAATTTTAACCACTTATTACACTCATTGAAGACTATATGTTGTTCAAATTTCAAGAGATTATCTTCAATGGTTTTTTAGAAACAATCATTTTAGAAAAAATTTGCATTTTAATTGTCGCCCGATAACAAGAGCAAAACAGGAGCACTTTCGATGATCAATTTCAAACTTTTGCTTCCTCAAAGAGGAAGCTTTGTAACGGTGAAAAAAATTTTCGAAAAAAAAGTCTTCAAAAAGATGTTTTATGGTGGTATATGTGTATATTATTTGATTTTGATGATTTTTGATTTCGTGGATGTATGTATGTGTGTGTGTGTGTGTGTGTGTGTGTGTGTGTGTGTGTGTGTGTGTGTGTGTGTGTGTGTGTGTGTGTGTGTGTGTGTGTGTGTGTGTGTGTGTGTGTGTGTGTGTGTGTATATTTCAACTCTTAATATCTCCGAAACTAATCAACCGATTTTCGTCGGGTAAAGCTTATTCCCTTCGTCTTGCGGCAAAAGGAAAGTACCCTGATGGATTTGGGATTTTATTGATTTTCTTTTGTTTTATAACCAAAAAACGATTTTGAATTTTTAGTTTTTTTGATTTTTTCGTATCTTACAGTAATTATTACATAAAATAATAAACTTCTCTTAAAAGGTATTCACATTTCCTACATTTTCTTTTTTAAAATTTAAAATATCTTCACTCTGTCATTTGTTATTAAGGAAAACATTTTTATATTTCAAAAATTAATATCTCAAAAAATATTATATTTATCGATTTGAAATTTTAACCAGTTATTGTAGTAATTGAAGGCTATATCGGGTTAAAATTTCAAAAGATTATCTTCATTTGTTCCTTAGAAAAAAAATTATTTTCCAAAGAACAATTTTGAATTTTTAGTTTTTCCGATTTTTTCATATCTTATAGCCATCATTGAATAATATAATAAACTTTTCTTGAAAGGTATTTAATTTACCTATATTTTCCTTTTTTAAAATTTAAAATATCTTCACTCTGTCATTTGATATTAATGAAAACTTTTTTATATTTAAAAAATTAATATCACAAAAAATAATTTATTTATAGACTTGAAATTTTAACTAGTTATTGCACTAATTGGAGGCTATATGCGGTTAAAATTTCAAGAGATTATCTTCATTTGTTTTTTAGAAAAAAATTATTTTTGAAAAAATTTGCGTTTTCGTTGTCGCACGATAACAAGAGCAAAAATTATCCAATCGTCCTGAAATTTGGCACAGATGTAGCTTTTATACATCTGCTGATCGAGTTCGTTGCCCAAAAAAATCGGTCCATTACGAAAAAAGATATTTGAGATTAAAAATTTTTTGTTTAAATTTTTGAATCGCATTTTTTCTGAGAATACTTGATTTATTGACTTAAAACTTTAACCACTTATTAAGCTTATAGAAGACTATATTTGGTTAAAATTTCAAGAGATTATCTTCATTTGTTTTTTAGAAAAAAATTATTTTTGAAAAAATTTGCGTTTTCGTTGTCGCACGATAACAAGAGCAAAAATTATCCAATCGTCCTGAAATTTGGCACAGATGTAGCTTTTATATATCTGCTGATCGAGTTCGTTGCCCAAAAAATCGGTCCATTACGAAAAAAGATATTTGAGATTAAAAATTTTTTGTTTAAATTTTTTAATCGCATTTTTTCGGAGAATACTTGATTTATTGATTTAAAACTTTAACCACTTATTAAACTTATAGAAGACTATATTTGGTTAAAATTTCAGGAGATTATCTTCATTTGTTTTTTAGAAAAAAATTAGTTTTGAAAAAATTTGCGTTTTCGTTGTCGCACGATAACAAGAGCAAAAATTATCCAATCGTCCTGAATTAAAAATGATAATGAATTTGGGGGTGGTCCAGAGTTTCGACGATTCACTATAAAATTGAAGTCAACTATAGACGTTTTTCCGTTCGACTGTGATAATGCAGATAGTTCTAAATTTCGAAATTCTAAATTACGAAAATCATACTTTCGATTGTAACAGTTCATCTTCTGTCCAAAACATCGAATTTCATTACTACGATTTCAAAGCAAATATAACCTGTTTCTAATGATTTATTTCGAAATATCTATATTGTACCCCTATTAAATTCTATTTCTGTGTATCCCTATATATAACGCGTCCTTGTATATTAACCACAGAATAAATTGGCCGATTGCGGTAGTACGATATAATTCGACTGGAGTCTGGAGTCCTGGACTATATGTACATACAAATCATCTAGCAAATAGTTGTGAATTAGCACGTCTGCATGCTCATGCATTTGAAATTGTGCGCGAGACTCTACTCGCTGCAGACTCGCTGCACTGCAGCTCGTTTGTCGTCATCAGCTGGTATAAAGCACGTCCATGCTCAGGGTGAGTTCACATGAGGCGGAGTGATTCCGGCGGAACGTATGTAAGCCCGTGAGTGCGAGAGAGACATTCGCGGAAGAAGGCTCCGCCGACCTCTCTCTCGCACTCACGGGCTTCAATGTGTTCCGCCGGAATCACTCCGCCTCATGTGGCCGGAATCAAGAACTTCGGACGTGAACTCCCGTTTTTGCGCCAACAGTTCGCTGCACTCCTCGGATATACCAGAACACAAATGCTATCCTCGTGCTTAGCATCACTCCGGGATATTTACTGCCTTAGGCCTTCTGGATATGGACAGCCTTCACCTCTTGCTTCTGGGAGGTATGCGTGGATGTCATTACTGTGGGATTGTGCGGCAAACTCATCGAGCCCTTCTAAGATGCCATGTAAATGATGACATTTTTTGTGTAAATATATATGTTTATGTTTGTGTAAATATATATGTTTATGTTTGTGTAAATATATATGTTTATCTTAAAATAAGTGTAATCTCAATTGACAGAAATCAATATAACGTCAATGTTCAATAATAGAAAGTAGGTATTTAGAATAAAATAATTTGGTAATCAAAAATCAAATAAATTCTTTTTTTATTTATTTTATATGTTCAGAATCGGTATAAAGTGTATTAATAATAATATTTAACATTAAAGTTCTGTTTGATATTTACTGAGAAAAAATTTAAATCTGTGCTCATTTATTTAACTTCGTTTATACTAAAAGCTATAAAATTAAATACTAAATGCTAAAACATATTAACTAATTTTATTATATCCTATTTTTTTCCAATTTCGTTAATTCGTTTTTCACATTTAGTTACAGTTTATATTTCGCTGATAATTGTATAAAATTTATTGAAAAAAAATCTATACCCTTCGTGATTTCAATAAATCTCGTTTTAGTCTAAATTTTATTTGTTATTAATGACCGATAATTATATTGATTTATCGACTTGAAATTTTAACTGTTACTTATTACACTTGTTGGTGGCAATATTGTGTTGCAATTTTAAGTGATTATCTACATTTATTTTCGAGAACTATCATTTTAATATTTTTATATAATGTAGTAAATTAAAATATCAAAACGTATTAATAGTGCCATTTTTAGCCCCCTTTTTTTATCTCTTTTTAATCTCAATTTTTTTTAAACTTGGTGGTCTGTCAAAGCTTTTTTTAAAATAGGTACGTAATATACTATTTTGCAAGAAACTGGTATAAGACGCATCGGTTCAAAGTATTATTGAAATTCTTTAGCATTCCTTTTTATGAAAAATGTATTTTTAGAATTTCAATTTTTAATTAGGAAACTATTAATTAGTTTGAGGAACCTAAGTGCCAAAGAATTGGCAGCGGTTTTATAACTTTGGAAGGAATCGATATTTTTTATTTTTTAAAAACGCAAATGGAAGCTCGTTTTCTCTAGTTTTATTTTCTCTACTTGAAATTATATTTAAGACTTTCTAAAGTTTAATATTTGCCATTTTTAGAGAAGGTTTTTTTCAACACTTTCTTCACAATTAAGCTAAAAGTTCCCAGAATTTCAGTTTTTTTTTAGCGTTAGGGTCTAATATTGCAGCTTTCTTCATATTTGTATATCCAAAAACATATACCACAGTTTAAGCTAAATCCGGACCCATGACCTTCTCCTTGTTAGTCTAACCGTACAAGATAAAGTATTAAATTTTAAATATTAGAAGTAAAAATTAATTAAAGGGATCAATAAATTAAGTTTGAGGAAGCTACGTGCCAATGAATTGGCAGGGGTTTTTTCTTTCGATCCGGATAACTAAAAAATTTTGTAATGACAACGGAATACAAAATATTAAACAAGATATCTGAATTTTCAAACAAATAAAATACTTTTGAAAGTGGTTCTATGGGATGCATATAGGTCTAAATATAAAATATGTTTATTTAAGGCCAGGAAAACATGTGAATACGCTTGCACATGCAGTAGAATCACGAGATAAGCTAAGCGAAACTCGGTAGTGCCAACTGTACAGAAAAGTGAGTATGACTTCGTGAACCCTCTCAACATATATAGTATTATAAGTATATAGCATTACTAGTGGGGCTTCGCCCCCCTGCTCGCTCCGTTCGCCAACCATCCATTAAGAAAAATGTAATGATTTTTATATATAAAATTATCGAATAAGGATTAATTAATGGCTGATTACTTTTGTTGAGAGAATAAATCTATAAATATATTTTCTATAATAATTTTTGATAATGTTTTTATAAATTTCATGGCAAACCTAATTTATAATCCATTTATCAGAAATCAAAAATATATTAATTATACCTTCTCCAATATTTAATAAAAATGTAGCAAAACCTTTATTTTGTGTACGAATATTTACTTTTAAATTAGAAATATTAAGTAATGGCCAAAGGTACGAACTTTTGACAGTTTCTCCTATAATAGTATTCCTACATTGACTTTTAACTACTGGTAAAATTTGTCGAAAATCTCCACCTAAAACAATTAACTTTTCTCCAAAAGGTCCATCCTTGCAAGTGACATCTAGAGTGTTATCAATAATTTTAAGGCTTTTTTTGGAATCACTGAAGCTTCGTCCCAAATTATAATGGATGTTTTTCTCAATGTTTTTTTATCAGAATCTAATTTTACAAATGCTTTTCAATATTACTTAAATCTAAAGGTAATACGTAATTTACTTTTCTTTTGTTAAAGTTTGAAGATTTCTTGACTATTAACATAGGCCTTGCCCTGGAGGAACCACCTTTTTGCTTTTCCTTTCTTAAAGTATGAAGGTTCCTTGACTGTTAACATAAGCCTTGCCTTGGGGGATCCAAGGCTTTTTTAATCACGGTATTCTATTTATATCCTTTTAAAGGTTTTCCAAAGTAATTGCTTCTGACTATACATTTAATCCTTCTGAAAGTTTTTTCAACGGAATTATGGAAAAATTTTACGCCTGAGATATCCACATTGTATGTTTGTAAGGTTCTTTGACTGTTAACAAGAGCCTTGCCTAGGAGGAATCACCTCTTTGTCCATAGTGCAATACTTTTGTATCGATAAATCCATATTGTTTAAAGTTGGAAGGTTCTTTGACTATTAACAAAAGCCTTGCCCTAAAGGAATCACCTTTCTGTTGTCAAAAGTTCGAAGAAAGCTTAGATTTTGCTTAATATTTTTATAGAGGGCTTTCGAGGTCACTAATCACAATCTTGCTATACATTTATATAATTATTCAAGTTAAAAATATATATAGGAAGATATATATAGTATAATAATACCGCCGACGCGCTCGCGGTTTGCAACTTCCGCGTGCTTTTCCCAAACTTAATTTTATTAAAAACAAAAAAGTAATAAGTTATTCTTGTGTAAAATTTCACGCTCTACAACTTTTGTTTGGGACTTTTTTGATAACTCTCATCGATCGTGAGTTATAAACGAAAAACCGTTTTCGGGGGTGGTTTCTTTGCTAAATTAGGGGTGACGCCAGCGTTTTTGGATGCTGCATTTTTTACCATCGTTTTTAGACGGTGTGTTTTACCAAATATACAAAATGCAGATGTCTACCCGACATGTCGAGTTGCTTGTGATTTTTCTACAAAGTTTGCATCACAAAGTTTTCCTTATAGTGCACTGCGCTATGCGGGTTCGTACGCAAGCGCATTCACATATGTCGCGCTGGCCTGATGAATTTTTCTCATATTGCATGGTGAAAAACGATATAGTTAAAAAACGATGGTAATAAATGCGGCTGCCAAAAACACCGGGCTCACCCGTAATTTTGCAAAAGAATCACCCCGCAAGCAGTTTTTTGCTTATAACTCGAGAACGACAAGGGACATCGAAAAAAGTTTCGAATAAAAGTTGTAGACCGTAAAATTTTACATCAGAATTACCTATAACTTTTTTGCACTTGATAAAATTAATCTTGAGAGAAATAAGCAGAAGTTGGAAACCATGGCCAAGTCAGCGGAGCGCTCAACAGTGTTCGGATGGATTCGCCGTTTGTGGCTATATTATCATCCGACCACGATATACCGCACATATTGAGCCGCACACACAGCTCAAACATTTTTAATCAAAATTTTGTTACTACCATGTCTTCGTGACGTGTAATATCTACTTTGAACTTGCTTTCCTCACGTATGTAGGTTTCGAAATTTAGTATTGAAAATCTCTCAAACTTTAAAATCAAATCACCAACCCGTATCGGTGCTCCCATCTTCTCCATTTACTTCAATTCGCTAAGTTTCTTTGGGTTTTGGATTAATTCATAAAGAATTTAGTTTTTGAGATTGCGCGCCTCTACTTTTCTGCATGAAAGTCGCTTTTCAACCTTTTTTCATATTGTAATTTCTCGAGAACAGCCCGATGAATCAGCTCCAAATTTATAGGAAATTTTGTGTGTGATATAGATAATATGTGTGCGAATTTTCATCAAGATCGTTCAGTTACTTTTTGAGATATTTGATATTTGTCGCGTGATAACTAGAGAAAAAAAAATTGGTTTAATCATGTTCAAATTTTATGGAGATGTAGAGTTTATATATTTATCGTATAAATCCTTTAAAAAGAATTATCTCATAATTTTTAGAGATATTTAGGGTTAAAAATTTTTACGTTTTTTCAAAATCGTAATTTCTCAAATTTATAGACTATATCGTATGCGATATAGGCAATACCTAGGTCAAATTTCATCCAGATTATATGGTAAGTTTTTGAAATATTTGATATTTAAAATTTTGGTATTTCTGGAAATGACTTTCTATGTCGCACAATAAGTAGAGTAAAATTGAATTACTTTGAAATTTGACGGAGATGTAGAGTTTGTATATTATTTTTTGTACCGCAAGCACGATTTTCGTGTTTTTTGAACCTGTTAATAGAACCGAAAGCGATCGCTTGTCGACCAGCGGGCGATAAAAACTGAAAAGCGCGCGCTACTCGCCGTAACGGACGGTAAAAATCGAAAAGCGTCCGCTGCTTGCAGTAGCGGGCGGTAAAAATCGAAAAGCACCCGCTGCTCGCAGTAGCGGGCGGTAAAAAATCGAAAAGCGCCCGCTATTGTTTTTGAATGGAGTTTTCAAGAATGTTTAAGAAAATCATTGATATTTTGAAAAAACGCAAAAATCTATACTTGCGGTACAAAAAATATGGTATGCACCAAGGGCTAAGTGGGTTTTTTGACCTCGTGTGGTTGTAGTACTCGTCTTCGGTTCGCAAACTCACCTTCGGCTCGTGCCAGCTCACCTTCGACTCGTACTGCAACCCCACACTTGGTCTAAAAAGACACACTTTACGCCCTTGGCACACAATATACTATATTACATGAGTTTTTAGGGTAAAATAATTAGTTTATAAATTTCAGAGATATTTGAGGTTAAAACTGTTAAAATTGTTTTAGCCCTCTTTTTAAATCGTAATTTTTCGGGAACGGTTTTATGTATATGTTACTAGAAAATGGAAATGACGCGCGATACGCTCGCGCGTTGTTTACTTGCTTTTATTTTTTATTGAGGTTAATTTACAGCGAGCTCTGCAGAAATATAAAATTAGTCAGATACGCTGGCCAATTGTTTTGAGTTTGAACTAATTTTTCGAATAATCGCGATTTATAAAGTGAATATAGTAAGAATTACCCTCTTTCAATTTTGAGATAAAAATTTTAAAGTTGAAACGTTTATGTTTCATGGGCATATAATTTTATGTATACTCATTTTACCTTTAGAAATTAATGTAAATGTTTTTATTAGCTGCCACTGATATTTGTGTTTACATAATATTTTATTTGCTTTTGTTTTTTATGAAGATAGTGTAATACTCATATTTTATAATTAATCCTGCTTTATCGGCTGAACATGTCAAAAAAATTAATATTAAAAATAATTATTTGTGTCTTAAACAAATAAAATAACTATGAAATCCCGCGCAAAAAAAAATTTGTGGGCCATACATTGCCCACAGTGTTGGACAAGTATGGGCAATATATGGGCCATTGCAAGCCACATTAAAGCAATATATGGAAGATACTCGGCCCCGGCGCCTGAGCCGAATTCGAGCTGGAATCGTGCCATAGTATTCCCACCAGTATCCCATATACGAGGGTCATTTGACAAGTACCTAGCCTCACCGCCAGATGGTGCCACTATCGCACCAGAAATAAACTACAGTGCAGTATCTTCCTGTAAACGGTTACAGACGAAATTTCAGCCGAATCGGAGTTGTAGTTTATTTTTGAGAGCGTGTGAAAGCAAATGTGTCCGTTGATTTTTGAAAAAATGGAGAAAGAACAATATCGGTCGGTGATTCGATTCTTGTTTTTGGAAGGGAAATCGCGCAGTGAAATTAAAGAACGCTTGGATGCAGTGTATGGGGATGCTTCTCCTTCGATGGCGACCGTTAAATTTTGGTATAACGAGTTTCAACGTGGTCGTATGTCGGTTTTTGATGATCCACGCCCAGGTGCTCCGAAAACAGCCACTACGGACGAGAACGTGACAAAAATACACGATATCGTTTTGTCAGACCGCCGATTAAAGGTGCACGAGATAGCTGCGATAGTAGGCATCTCAGAAGAACGCGTGTGGCATATCCTACATGAGATTTTAGGCATGAGGAAGCTGTCAGCAAGGTGGGTGCCGCGTTTGCTGACTGCAGACAACAAGCGCATCCGTGTGACCAGTTCAGAGCAGTGTTTGGAGCTGTTTAATCGCAATCCAAAAGAGTTTTTGCGTCGTTACGTGACCGTCGACGAAACATGGATTCACTACTACACTCCAGAGACCAAGGAGCAGTCAAAACAGTGGACCTTACCCGGTGAACCTGCTCCGAAGAAGGCGAAGACGGTCCCGTCGGCCGGAAAGGTGATGGCCACTGTTTTCTGGGATTCTCAAGGTGTGATTTTTATTGACTATCTGGAGAAGGGCAAAACGGTCACAGGACAGTACTACGCTGAAGCCGATTTGACGCCGTGTTAGAAGAAAAACGACCCCATTTGTCTAAAAAGAAAGTGCTTTTCCACCACGATAATGCACCGGCTCACACTTCTGCACTCGCCACGGCTAAATTGGTCGAATTACGCTACGAACTGCTGCCCCATCCACCGTATTCTCTAGATTTGGCTCCGTGCGACTTTTTTTTGTTTCCGAACCTAAAAAATTCGCTCGCCGGGAAGAGATTCCACTCCAATAACGAAATAATCGCCGCCACGGAGGCCTATTTTGCAAACCAAGAGAAAACATTTTTTTCAACGGGGTTAAAAAAATTGGAACACCGCTGGACCAAGTGTATTGAACTAAAAGGAGACTACATTGAAAAATAAATTTTATTTTTTGTAAAATTTTGGTGTTTTCATTTGTAGGCTAGGTACTTATCAAATGACCCTCGTAGTTCCCATATAGTTGCAATATTAGTCTCCCCACTAGTCAAGCTCTGAGCTCGCCGTTCATATAATCACTTCATTACTAAATACAAATGGTTTGATATAACACAGAAAACCCAACAGAGCCTTATAGAAACAGTGCTAATGAAAGTTGGATCTTTTATAGATGTTTGCTCATTATATAGCTTATTTTGTTGTTGAATTATTTATTATATGTTCAATTTCATGTTCTCGAGTTTAATTGTTTATTTAATATAATAATATCGTTAATTCTTGTATTTTATTCGAAGATTTATCGTCGGTGAGTTAATCCCAGATCCTTGGTCAACCTACCCCGCTTGTGGGTCAGGTTGGGCAAAAACCGTCCGGTTAAAAAATTGATTATAGCTTTTTGAGGTCATCCTACAAGTTTGAAAAAAATCATAAATATTCTCTCGATGGAGTACTTACTTTGAAATATTGAAAACGTTTTATTCATTAAATTTATAGTTTTTTTGTAAAAAAAAAAATAAAATGTAAAAAGTTGTCTAAGTAGACCCGGTCTCGTCTAACGTATATTTTCCCTATTTTCTTTTAATTCCTTTGAGGGTTATCCCTGCGGTACGGGTATGTATCCTAAAATATTTTCCTCACTGCACTGATTAAGAGACCTTTTCTTGTTGTCTATCCTCATTAAACACAAATAGTTTTATATCTTTCTGAATCATCCTTCGCTTAATAGTTCTCACCGCTTAAACCCGATTCTAAACTTTTAAGACCTATGATACAATCGTCTTGGCGTCGAATGCCTATCAACCGCTGTCTCGATGTATACCCCGTTGCGTGGAAAGTGTAAATATCATTAAGTCGGGGAAATCCTTATTCCGTCTGGAGCTGATGACCAGTTGTCTATCTCTAATTAGCCATCCACGCAACCATATGCGCTCTTCTACAAGACAATGACCATATCGGTGGAGCCTAAACTTTCCACCAATAGCTGTTAAAATTTCACTGTAGCCCCACCCTCTACTATTCTCCCTCCTTTGAGGGTAAGAAAAGTGAACTGACGATGAAGACGACGACGCGACATAGGGAGAATCGTCTCGAACATTGTAGTGAACGCAACACGTGAGTGAGGTTTTTAGATTTTTCTTTCTCAAATTATAATTAAATTTGTCAAATGGATAAGTTAAGATCAAGTATAATATTAAGGTATAGTTCAATTCGTCATAAATAAAACACAATTTTTCTTTATTTAAATTCAAATACGAAATAAGACTGAAGTTGGTAGCCAGATGCCAATAGCAAATTTTTGAGAATTTGTAAATGCATTCATGGACGTAAGTAGAGTAACGTAAGAACGACACGAAAAAAATTAATAGACTTATTTGTTTCTCTATTATTTATTAAATATTGCAAATGCATAACCAAAACACTAAGTTTCTTCAATTTCTGAAAATTCGTTTATGCATTGAAAGACATATTAAAAGTAAAATAAAAAAGCTACAATAAGTAAAGAGACTTATTTGTTTATTTATTGTTAGATAAATGTTAAAAAATGTCATAAAAAAAAGTAAGCCTGTTGAATCTCTGGTGTTTTATAGGTACATATATCAGTAGGAACGAAATATTGCCAAATTTCAGAATATGAATACCCTTAGTTTTTTGCTTATTCCATTTTATTATTAACTTTCAACTGCCTGCTGGAATCAAGAATTATTTGAAAGCCTCTAAAGGTTAAAGCAAGCCTATTCAATTTCTGAAAATTTATTTACGCATTTAGAGACACATTAATTATTGTAAAAAACTGATTTTGTCTTTGCTAGTGTACCTGCAAAAATCTAATGTTTAACCAAGCTCAGATAACAATATTTAAATATAAGTAAACCTATAAATCAGATCATTTTTTAAACAGATTCGTGTTACGTCTTATGTGTCTTTGAATGTTTAACAAAATTTC
The DNA here is from genome assembly GCA_036365515.1 of Torymus aiolomorphi. Classification (NCBI taxonomy): domain Eukaryota; kingdom Metazoa; phylum Arthropoda; class Insecta; order Hymenoptera; family Torymidae; genus Torymus; species Torymus aiolomorphi. The sequence goes on along the minus strand of CM070874.1, from coordinate 157,523,318 downwards.
CACCGATTGGACAGGCTTAGTTTTATTTTTACAGGCCTTCAAATATTTCTTCACTCCAGCACATAGTTGAAACTTAAAAATAAAGTGGAAGAAATAGAAAAGTAAGGTTGTTTATTTTCTGAAATTTTACAATGTTATTAATACACCTACAAAAATCTACAGTTTAAACAGACTTATTTTTTTTATAGCGACATGACTACTCTGACCAGTTGGTCAGAGTAGTTATCTGCTGGCATAGTTATTTGCTGGCAGCTGCCTGTCAACTTCAGACTGAATGTGTGTGTGTGTGTGTGTGTGTGTGTTGTATGCGTGCCGCATGTGTGTGCGTGTGGGTTTTTCCTTATACATATTTAGTTATATTATGTCTATTTCGTAGATTACCGTTAAAACATGGAGAGAATCGTGTGGTAATAATTAGTATAATTGTTCGTTAAACGTGAAACTGCGATTAAAATGGTTTATAAAAGTTGTTTTACGCGTTGATTGTATTAATTGAACAATCATGGTAATTTTTATTGGATAATTCTCTCCACGTATATTTGTAAAATTGTGCAACATATTATCTAGCAAATAATGTTTATTATTAATTTGTGCATATTATTTTGAATTTGCAACGTACTATTTTGTAAAATATAGTTTTCTTATTTAATACTAACATTTTGAATAAATATATGTTTCCATAACGTCAATTAATTTTAGATTTTTCAATTAATTATTTTGGCATAATTATTGTTTTATTTTGAATCAATTTAAAAGTCTTTATGAAGCGTTTCATTCCCTTTATCCAAAAATATAATGAAAAACACAAAATTAGATTTATTTATGCCTCTTATATTATATTTTAGATCGAATCCATTTCAAATCGAAGAACCCGACTATAGTCATATCATTTTCGTAATTCAAGGATGTTATTTTTCTCTTAAAATGATTTAACACGTAGTTTTTTATTTTTCGATTGCACTAAAATTGCATCCGGTTTGCAATGTTCAAAATCTTTTATAGAATCGTAAGTTTGAAATTTTTTTTTTCAAGGTCAAATTGCTATCATTTCACAAGTTTTTTAAGGTTTTGAGTAAACTGTACGCTCTTTTACTCAGTTTAACGTCCTCTTCCATCTCCTGTAATGATATTTGGATAAAAATAAAAAATGCATGAAAGATGCATTTACAAAAAAATGTACTTTTTAAATGTTTTTATACCACTCTAACCTCAAAATCACAACTTTGATATGATTTTTCGGCGCTCGTAGTATAAAATACCGTTCGAAACTAGTGCGTAAGTCGATTATTTAGGTGGTGTGGCTTTTTCGCACTCGCTTCGCTCGTGCAAAAAGTCACACCAGCTAAATAATCGACTTCCCCACCCGTGTCGAAATGTATTATTTTTAAATATCGTTTGCATTAAATTTCTCAGGTGAAATACTGCTAATACTAATCGGTTTTATTCATTAAGAATGTTGAATTTAATTATTATATACTTTGAAAGAAACAAAGTTTGCAATTTTATTAAAATAAATCGTACGGGAAGAGGTTAAAATCCGAAAAATCACCCTCAAAATTTTGTTCTTCTTATGAATTTTATTTTATTCATAGGGGATATAAATACCTACTAAACCATGTTTGTCGGATACTGTAATTTTGACCATGGTAAGAGAAAAAAAATATAAAGTGCATTTTTCTTAAAAAGCCGATTTTTAAAAATTTTTTGTGATCTCTAGCAAAAATGATTTTCGTGGAAAACTGTTATAAACTGTTATAAACTGTTATAAAAAGTTTGGTTTGAGATGCGTATTCCAATTTATAACAGTTTTTAACAATTTATAACAGTTTATAACAATTTCTTTATCATCCTCAAGCCGGAAGTCCAAAAGTGCAAAGCATTTCCGTACTCGATGAGAAGCGTGTCCGAAACTGCAAAGGAATTCCGGACTCAATTGCTGTAAATAACTGTTACAAACTATTCGAAATCGTGAGTAACTGTTACAAATTGTTAAAAAATTATTAATAATTTCTCCGCGTTCCTTCGTTTGTATTTAACGAAATTGTGAATAACTGTAAGTGTAAGTAATTGTTATAAACTGTTATGAACTGTTAAAAACTGTTATAACTGTTAAAAACTGTTAAAAACTGTTAAAAATAGGAATATGCATCTCAAACCAAACTTTTTATAACAGTTTATAACAGTTTCTAACAGTTTATAACATTTCCTAACAGTTCATAACAGTTGTCAACAGTTATTTGCATTAATTTTTTTCGCTAGGGATGATAGGCGGCGTAAATACTTATCCAAGAATGCATTATGATGGTAATGAATCATAATTTGAAAAGATTGAATAATAAGGCACGGACATTTCTTTTCTCACTCCAAAGGAAAATTTACATAATCTCGATTCACTATTGCGTTCATACAGTTCTTAACTTTAACGGCCTTTTTTCAATGCGCGTTCAATGTAACATGCAACATGTCCGTTGTAACACGAAAACAAAAATTCGTGTCCGATATCTACAAAATTCATAATCAATGGTAGAAAAGAGCCGACCGAAGGTCGTGTTTTTCTACCATTGATTATTAATATGGTAGATATACAAGAAATTTTTTTTCGTCTTACAAGGAAATCTTACATGTTACATTGAACATGCATTGAAGAAAGGCCGTAACAAAATCTTTCAGGAGCTGAAAGAAGGCTTGTAACTGAGTAACACAATATATTGTTCAATTAAAAGCTTTAAAAAAACTCATGGAGCGGCCGCAGTTTAAAACTAATGTCCCAAGAAAATAATTTCAAAGTCAGAATTCGGTAAGAAATTTTGAGCATTGCAGATTGCATGCAATTTTAGTACAATCGAAAAACAAGAAAATACGTGTTAAATCATTTAAGAGAAGATTTACATCCTTAAATTCCGAAATGGTCGGTGATGTGACTATAGTCGGGCTGTTGAATTTGAGATGAGTCTTATATTACAGAAAATATTAGTTTTGTTTAAATATTTAGTTACAAAATAAACAAAAAATTTTATTTCAAAGTTTATTCCGGGTAAAATTACTATAAATATCTACATTTTTCTGCAATATAATAGTTTGACAAAAGTTATAAAAAATACGAAATTGTAAACAAATTACGAAATATAAAACGGAATGAAAGACCTAATTGATTCGAAGACCTCTTACGTATTTCAAAAAGATAAAATTACTTATTTGAAAAAAAAAAACAAAGATTAATTTGTGAAGTAATATTTGTCATTTAATTTTTCATCATTATAATTTTAAAATCAAGACTAATTGACACTTAAACATCTATTTTTAAATTTTATGATATTAAAATCGCTAAATATGAATTTGTTATTCAAGGAAATGATTTACAAACTACAACGTTATTTTCTGTATTCTGAATATATATTTTAATTTATCTATGGTTTTTTGTTTTATTACTGATTGCATTAATTTTATATTGACGAAAAAAATTATTAATATCTTATAATTTTGTCTGTCTTTTCAACAGTGTTTACTTTGGTTTCTTTTCCACCGCTTTAAGTGGGAATTTGAACAAAAATTTTGAAATTACCGAGTTTCAATACCTACCTGGAATTCATTATGATTACGTCCAAAATCTACAATTTTATAAAAGCACTTGGAAAGTGGTTAGTTACTTAAATATGGAACATATTGATTTAAAACTGCGACTAATAGAAGATGCTTATATTGAAACATCAGATTTTTGTACTGAAAATTTGTTACTTATCTGTAATAAATCTATGCATGTATTAGATCATTTAATCCCACAAATAAAATCACAAGAAATATACTTAAAAGAACTCGTTGAACATAAAAGAAATAAAAGGAATATATTTAATATACTACCGTTTACCTTTAATTTCCATCAAATGAAGGGTAACGATTATATAGATAAACAACGTATAAATGAAGCAATAGATAAAATAGAAAAAAAAACAAGAGGAATCAGTGGAACTATTACGGTCTCAGATTCAAGTTGTTCAAATGGCAAAAAAAATGTTAACGAGACAGTCACGAATTTAGAGAAGATGCAAGAAGTTTTAAGTAAAAATATAAAAAATATTAAAAATGAAAGTCAAACTGTTAGAATTTCATCTTTTACTATTCTATTACGAGAAAGTATGTTGTCTCATCTAACATATCTTACTCTTGCTTGCACTGAAATAAACAACGAAATTTCTACTTTAATGAATGCTATTTTATATGCTAAAAAGAATATACTGCATCCAAAAATCATGACGCCAACGCAACTAGTAATGGAATTAGTAACAAGTCTAAAATACCTACCAACAGATTTAAAATTTCCGTTTCCTTTAGAAGTGGAAAATAGTAATAAAATTTTGAATTTAATTGATGTTGAAACTTTTTATCTGGGCAATAGACTACTTTTTATAATATCAAATCCGTTAGTTAGTGAAGAAGTTTTTAAGTTGTACAAACTATTACCAGTCCCAGTTCGTCAGTCAAATGATACCTATATATTCATACAGCCATCGATAAATTACTTAGCTGTTTCTAAAACTAAAGTTCAGTATTCCTCGCTTGAAAATTTAAATAATTGTAAATTGACTAAAAGCTTATACGTTTGCGAACTATTAAAACCTATTTACATAAGCAACACTCACGAATTCTGTGAAATCAAACTTTTTTTTTCAATTCTAAGATTCCTAAAGATTGTGATGTTAGAATACTACAATTACACCAAGACATTATATATAAACTAACAAATAAAAATCACTGGATTTATATTATACATAATGAAAATCCTATCAATATATACTGTCCAAATGAAGGTATGGAACATAATATACAACTAAAAAACTCTGGGATTATGATATTATCAAATAATTGTACCGGGTATACACCAACAACTATTCTAGAACCACAAAATATTAATGAAAATAACTACCTTTCATTTGTACCATCATTTGATATATCAACTTATTATAATACAGAATTAATGAATATAACTCATCTACTTGAATCGCAGATCGTACATGTGGAAAATCTTAATTTAGACAACTTGAATGTAGCTAGTAATAGACTTGACCATTTGTCTAAAATGTCAAATATAATCTTAGAAATTAAAGAACGCGGTAAACAAACATCAATTAATTCTTATATTATATATACCATTTTATTGATTATGATGTTAAGTATAGTAATCACATTATTATTTAAATGCAGAAAGAGATTTAATACCGCTAATGTTCCAGATGTTTATCGATTCCGAGGACCTTCCCAGACTATTTAAACTTATGATTAAAGAAATTTCGTTAGATGAAAATTTTTTTAATTGTTACAAAAATTACCCTTAATATAAGAAATATAATACAGAAAATGATTAACCGACAGTTTGGCAGGTAGCGCAATCACCACCTCGACCGATCACCGAAGTTAACCCTTTACGGCGCGGTAGTAAGTATACTTACGACCTAACCTAAATCGAGATTTTGTGTATATAGCGCTTAAAATTAAAGTTTTACATGGGATTTTTTGCTTTTTTTAGCTGTCTGAGATGCCAATGAACATATACCAATACAAAATTATACTTTTGTATTGCCTTTTTTTTTATAATAAACAAGAAGGGCAAGAAAATGGCAATTTTTTCATTAAAAAATCGGTTTTGGAATTTCTGTTATACTTAGAATTATCAAAATGTATTTCTAGGGGGTTTTTGGGGTCGCTAATTACAAATCTGAAGTCAAAATTTGAAAATCTGCAAACCCAGTAATAATGTTGGCCAAAAAATATCATTTTAAAAAATGTACGCCGTAAAGAGTTAACCCGTTTCCGCCGAAAACACCACTCGCGGTACATCGGTCTTTGGGAGCTCATAACTAATGCTATAGGCGTAAAAAAAAATTGAGTGGGATATATTTTTCAAATGTAAAACATGCCCGATTTTTCCCCTCTCTTTTTTTTAAATTGAGTTTTCAAAGGCTTCCCCGTCGGCAATCGACCTGGAACCTTCTTAACCAGTGGAATAAATGTCTGAACTTTAGCAATCCATGATTCAAAGATCGATTTTTTGCCTTAGTATTTTCAAAATGGCGCCCGAACCGCAAAATTTTTGCAAATACATTCATGATTTTTTTACTCGAAACTATGAACTTATCGAGAAAGTGCCAAAACTGAAAAAGCTCTTAAAATTACTCAAAGAATGCATCTAAATTTTTTCAATTGCTTTCGAGAAAATTTTTTAATTTTGCAAATGGCAAACTTTTTGCAAAATTGAAAAAATTGCTCAAACCGCTCCAAAAAAATTCTCATGTATTCTTTGGCTAATTCAAAAAACATTTTATTTTTAGACATTCTCTATGTGCATTTAGGTGCATTCTTTGAAAAACTTTAAGAACTTTTTCACTTTTGGCACTTTCTCCATAAGTTCATAGTTTTCGTGTAAAAAAATCATGAATGCATTTGCAAAAATTTTGTGGTTCGGGCACCATTTTGAAAATAGTAAGGCAAAAAATCGATCTTTGAATCATGGATTGTTAAATTTCAGACATTTATTCCACCGGTTAAAAAGGTTCCAGGTCGATTGCCGACGGGGAAGCCTTTGAAAACTCAATTTAAAAAAAAAAGAGAGCGGAAAAATCGTGCTTTTTTTGTTTAAACGGCATTTTTTCATAATTAATAATATTTTGGAGAAATTTTGAATTCACCATGGGAAAGGGCATGTCTTAAACTTTAAAAATATGTCCCCCTCAATTTTTTTTAACGCCTATAGCATTAGTTATGAGCCCTCAAAGACCGATGTACCGCGAGTGGCGTTTTCGGCGGAAACGGGTTAAGCAGCAAAGAGAGCGATTACTACTTGGATGGGTGACTGCTTTTTCTGCGACTACCTTGTATGATCGGTTAGATGTTGAAATTGCCTTCTTACAAACTGAGCGGGAGGTGTGGATAAATATAGTTTCGGTGTCTAAGCCTACGGAATGTTACCTAGATATCCAAACTGAATTATTCCAATACACCGACCATCCCGGAGCAGGTTTTCCTAATTAGGATTTATCCCACGTGGTTTGCCTATAGGTTTTCCCCGCCCCACAGGCATAACCCTGGGCGAATGCGGGATGGATGATAGGCATGGAAAAAACATTTATAAAAGAGAGGTTCTCAGGAAATGTTTAGGTTACATAATGTAATAATAATAAGAAAGAAAAAAATGGTGTGGGAGGACAGGCGCTAGGCCAACAGGCTGCGTGGAAACCACCAATTTTAAAATATAAAAAATGATTTTCATCAATTATATTATATAAACATTTGTAACTTCATGTAGCAAAATAAACTCAACGGAGTTTGAAATTGCATAAATAAAAAGAAAAAAAAGTTATAATGAAATTGTAAATTGAGTGTTACCGATGAAATAAATATATTTATTTTTCGTATCATACATCATGCGATTTTGAATTGGCTCCTAAAAATGATATATTAATAAAATTATTATTATTATCAAAGTAATTGTCTGCATATAATAAGTTTAAACATTAAACAAATAGTAATAATAATAACTTTGCAGAATGAAAATATAGTTTATTATTATAACTTATAAAATAAAAAGAAAATGAAAACTCAGTAATTAATTTATTTAATTTCTTCAATATATTTCATTGGTAATATATTAGATATTACCAATGTTAAAGTGTGCACAATTAACATGTGCAAACCAATTTATAAATTTAAAACAAACCTTTATAATTTAACAAATATAATTAGAGTTTCTCATTATAGAAATTAAAAACAATGTTTATTCATATCAACGAATTTTGGAGTGATTATCCTTTGTTAATTATATCATTCTCAATACAATAAATACATGCTCTCTGGGAAAAAATAAGAGTTTTGTTTAATAGAGTGTGTTTTGTTTAATAGTCCTACTTTACGACTAACCCTGTTTTATCGGCGGAACATAATGTCAAAATAATTAATATAAATGAAAGAATAACGATTTGCATCTTGAATAAATTCAGTTGCCCTGCGTAATCCTCTAATAGACTGTTCTATAAAGTTTCGAGAAAAAAAAAGATCACACCTTTGGTTATTGTTGGAACGAAATTTCGTTAATTTTATATAAACCATACAAACCTTTTTTCCCGCGATTTTAGCTTATGGAGTTAACATTTAGTTCACATGATGTTCATCTTAAAATCTAATCTATGTTGACTTACATAAGAAAATAATATAGAGAAGAAAAAGGCATAATCTAAAATAATGGCAGTGAAGTTAAAGTAACTAAAATGACTAACATTTTGTGTTTATATTGATAGGTATTTTTTTTAATCAATTATATCTGAAAAATTTTTTGTAAATTTTTTCAGAAATACAGTATAGATTATTTTTTTTGACATGCAAGGCCGAAATAGATCGGTTATCTCTATTACTATTAGTATCTTAAAATATATGGCAAAGTTTCAGACGGATACGTGATCCGGAGGTGTGAGCAACTCCTAATCAATTATTATATCTGTAATAATTACCTTGAGCATGAAAACATATAAAGATGTTTGCAATTGTGTAATTTTTAAAAAGTATTTTTTAAAATTGAATTTTCAAATAAGTTTTTCGTATGCTTCACCAGAGTTCCTTATCCGTACAAAATACAGTTTACAAAATAATAGAGGTTTTATGATTATTGATGAATATAAAACTTTTTTCATGTCTTATTTTGTTCGTTCTTTAACGAAAATTAAACAAGTTGAAGTAAAAAAATGTACATAATTATTTAGAAAATACATAATATAATTAATAAATTCAGTTGTAGGTAATACAGTGCTACTGATCGATCTCTTAAAAATATAGGTACTGTATGTGTGAGGATAAAAACTTTTTCCTTATGGATCACCGTATGTGAAATTGTATCTAAGAATTACGGAGACATAAATATATTATATTATAATATAAATATATTATATAACTGTTAAGAGTGTAGCTTCGGTAACTACTTACGATGGTGCCAATAAATTGGGCATGGCTTAATTTAATATAGGTAAAATAGTGTTTGTATAAAGAGATAAATTTATTATTTTTAGTGACTGTCTTATGTTAACTACAAATTTATGTCGCACTTACCTTGACAAATAAGGATCATCTAAAAGAAATTTTTAATAATAAAACGTGCATTAATAAGTACAAAATTATTACTAATTGAAGACTTGTCAATACCGTATCATGTATAAATATATTTAATAACTAAATTTACTTTATAAATATGAAGGAAAAAAACATGTCTTGAAAAGTGCTTGCTTACAATTGATTATTAAATATAAAATCGGGCAAACGTTTTGCATGTTACTGCAAGAGTTAATAATAAGGAATAATTAGAAAGAGTTAATTAACCTTACCATTATTCTTTGTTACAAGTAATTCGATTGCCAGATCGAATCCGAGCCCCCGCCGAGTTTGGGAAACGATCTCAATAGATTTTGGACATATCGCGTTCACGTATTTCGAAGTAAGTATTGGGAGGGCATTTGCATATGAATTATCACGACTCAAGTCGCGGAGAGTGCGTACAGTACGCGTCTCTTACTCAGCGCGCTCTGACGGTCGGGTTCATTGGAATCGAAAAGCGCCGCACCTCGCCAATTCGGATTTCGGACTCTCTGGGTACGAAAACACGAACTGGCTCGACTCGAGTCGCGACGGGTGCGCGCAATAGGCGTGTCTTACTGAGAGCGCTCTGACGGTCTGGTTCATTGGAGTGGGAAAGCGCCGCACCGCGCCAACTCGGATTTCGGACTCTCTGGGTACGAAAACCCGAACTGGCTCGACTCGAGTCGCGGAGAGTGTGTGTAATACGCGTCTCTTACCCAGTGCGCTCTGTTGAATGATTTCGTTCGACTCCGAACGCAAAGCGGCTTCGCGCAATTTGAAGTTAGTAATCAATCGGCCAGAGTGTCCGATCTATTTCATCACGTTTAATTACGAAATGCGTGTGCTCCAATTCCGAACTGCCTCGAGACTGATTATCCCCGACTGAACCCGCACTGATTAAAAAGAGCTGATCCAAATCGACTTTTTTTTCAGTGAAGGTACTCCTAAGTAACCAGACCCCTGCCTTGCTTTGTTCAAAAAATTTCCTGCGGCAATGACATGCCAGTTTCTAATTCAGAAGGGTTTCTTAATCTAATGGACTGCAAGACCAAAATCTTAAACACCTGGATGATGTAGTCTTAAATTATAGGTAATTGTATAACTTAATAATAAAAAAAAGTTTGAACTCTTAAAATTATATATTGGCTTTGTTATTAAAGAATTAATACAATAGCTTTTTTTTCAGGTTCAACCATGGCTTGTCCCCTTAAGTAACTTTAACTTGAGTGCTACGTTGATTCTACTAAATTTCGCTTACTGATACAGCCAAGTTAGAGTTACGAGAATATTAAGTAATTGCAGCGTAATTTTTTTCCCCGTGCTTAGAAAAAAATTATGAACGAAATAGCTTTTCCGGAAAAGCCCTCCCAGGCCGATATACTGTGTCTCAAACACGAAAAAAAAATCCCAGAGCCGCAATTACGTCGTTCGGAAAAAGGTTTCAACTGGTACTTGTAGAAAAGGCCCCCAATGCTTAGAGAAAAGTTATGAACGAAATCGCTTTTCCGGAAAAGCCCGTTTGGGTCGATATACCACGCCATAAACTCGAAAAAAAATTCTCAATGTCGCAATTACTTCGTTAGGAAAAATGTTTTGACTAGTACTTGTAGAAAAGGTCCATAAAAGCTTAAAAAAAATTATGAACGAAATCGCTTTAACGAAACTACTCCTTTAGGCCAAGGGTGCAGGTCAAAAACATGAAAACAATTCTCACATTTTCAAAAATTAAGTTAGGAATAAGTTTGTAGTTAGAACGTGTATTAGGAGTCGCCAATAGTTTAGAAAAATTCAGGCACGAAATCGATCTTCCGGAACTGCTCCTTCAGGTTAAGGGTGCACGTCAAAAACACGAACAAAATTCTCACAGTCGCAAAAATTACGTGAGGCAAAATAACAATATAATGATGTTTTTTTGCTTTCTTAATAATTAATTTAATATACAACCTGTTCGGAAAATGTATGTTTTGCTAAACACGGTCGTGTAGAGGGCAAAATTCTAAGACAAAAGTCCCTGTGCCGTTTTTACAAATTTTGCATATAAACGCCGTTACAGGCGATCAAAAGTTCAATAAACCGGCCAATCAGCCCCGACGTCGGCGGGCGCGACAGAGAAGTAGACGGACCACCAGAGCGACGGCCTCAGGAGTGGGAGAGGCGCGACATTAGCGCTTCGGCCACTGGAGGCGGGCCCGCCGGCGACTATCGATCTATCGACTACTCGCTCGTTCGCCCTTTTTCCCGCACTTTCACGCTCTCTATCGCTCTTTCTCGCTCTCTCACTCTTTCTCGCTCTCTCGCTCTTTCTCGCTCTCTCTCTCGTTATCCTTGCGCTTTCAGGCTCTCTCTCGCTCTTTCTCGCTCTCTCTAGCTCTCTCTCCCTCCCGCTCTCTCTCGCTATCCTCGCCCTTTCACGCTCTCTCTCGCTCTCTCTCGCTCTTTCTCGCTCTCTCTCGCTCTTTCTCGCTCACTCAAGTTATCCTTGCTCTTGCAGGCTCTCTCTCGCTCTTTCTCCCTCTCTCTCGCTCTTTCTCGCTCTCTCTCGCTATCCTTGCCCTTTCACGCTCTCTCGCTCTCTCTCTCACTCTTTCTCGATCTCTCTCGTTCTTTCTCGCTCTTTTTCGCTCTTTCTCGCTCTCTCTCGTTATCCTTGCACTTTCTCGCTCTCGCTCGCTCTTTCTCGCTCTCCCTCGTTATCCTGGCTATTTCACGGTCTATCTCGCTCTCTCTCGTTCTCTCTCGCTCTTTCCCGCTCTCCCTCGCTATGCTTGCTCTTTCTCGTTCTCTCTCGCTATCCTTACCCTTTGACGCTCTCTCTCGCTCTTTCTCGCTCTCTCTCGCACTCTCTCGCTATCCTTGGCCTTTCATGCTCTCCCTCGCTCTTTCTCGCTCTCTCTCGCTCTTTCTCGCTCTCTCTCGTTCTTTACCGCTCTCCCACGTTATCCTTGCTATTTCACACTCTCTCTCGCTCTTTCTCTTTCTCCCTTGCTCTTTCTCGCTCTCGCTCGCTCTTTCTCGCTCTCTCTCGTTCTTTCTCGTCCTCCCCCGTTATCCTGACTATTTCACGGTCTCTCTCGCGCTTTCTCGTTCTCTCTCGCTCTTTCTCGCCATTTCACGCTCTCCCTCGCTCTTTCACGATCTCTCTCACTCTTTCTCGCTCTCTCTCGCTATCCTTGCCCTTTCACGCTCTCCCTCGCTCTTTCTCGTTCTCTCTCGCTCTTTCTCGCTCTCTCTCACTATCCTTGCTCTTTCTCGTTCTCTCTCGCTATCCTTACCCTTTGACGCTCTCTCTCGCTCTTTCTCGCTCTCTCTTGCACTCTCTCGCTATCCTTGGCCTTTCATGCTCTCCCTCGCTCTTTCTCGCTCTTTCTCGCTCTCTCTCGTTCGTTACCGCTCTCCCTCATTATCCTTGCTATTTCACACTCTCTCTCGCTCTTTCTCTTTCTCCCTTGCTCTTTCCCGCTCTCGCTCGCTCTTTCTCGCTCTCTCTCGTTCTTTCTCGTTCTCCCCCGTTATCCTGGCTATTTCACGGTCTCTCTCGCGCTTTCTCGTTCTCTCTCGCTCTTTCTCGCCATTTCACGCTCTCCCTCGCTCTTTCACGATCTCTCTCGCTCTTTCTCGCTCTCTCTCGCTATCCTTGCCCTTTCACGCTCTCCCTCGCTCTTTCTCGCTCCCTCTCTTTCTCTCTCTCGCTCTTTCTCGCCCTCTCTCTCGCTTTTTCTCGCCCTCCCTCGTTATCCTGGCTAATTCAAGGTCTCTCTCGCTCTTTCTCGTTCTCTCTCGCTCTTTCTCGCTCTCTCTCGCTATCCTTGCTCTTTCTCGTTCTCTCTCGCTATCCTTATCCTTTCACGCTGTCTCTCGCTCGTTCTCGCTCTCTCTCGCTCTCTCTTGCTATCCTTGCCCTTTCATGCTCTCCCTCGCTCTTTCTCACTCTCTCTCGCTCTTTCTCGCTCTCTCTCATTCTTTCCCGCTCTCCCACGTTATCCTTGCTATTTCGTGCTCTCTCTCGCTCTTTGTCTTTGTCTCTTGCTCTTTCTTGCTCTCCCTCTCGCTCTTTCTACCTCTCTCTCTTCTTTCTCGCTCTTTCGCTCTTTCTGGCTCACTCTGGCTCTCTCTAGCTCTTTCTCGCTCCCTCTCTCTTGCTATCCCCGCACTTAAACGCTCTCTCTCACGCTCCCTCTCTCGCTCGTGCTGCTCGCTACCGTTCTTTCTCACTCTCTCTCTCTCTCTCGCTTCCTCGCACTTTCACGCTCGCTCTCTTTGTTCTCGCTCTCTCACTTCTTTCTCGCTATCACTCGCGCTTTCTCGCTCTCTCTCGCTCCCTCTTCGTTTATGCTCTCTCATTTCTTTCTCTCTATCTCTCGCGCTTTTTCGCTCTCTCACTATTTCTCGCTCTATCTTCCTCTCTCTGGCTATCGCTCTTTCTCGCTTTCTCTCGCTTTTTTGGCTCGTTCACGATTTCTCTCTTCTTTCTAGCGTCTCGCTCATGCTCTCTCACTAAAACAACGTTAAAAAACTTCCTAAAAGTCGAAATGGAAGCTTTTGACTCAAGCTTTTCATTTCATTTTACCAAATTATCCTACGAGCTTTGATTCAAAAACTACGCTTATTCAAAGTTGAGAACAAAATTCGGGATCTTTTTATTTTTATTTTTTAATGTAAAATAGAAAAGAAAACAATAAAATAGTTAACACTTGATAAGGGTCTTAAAGCTCTTGCTTTACGCTTTTGAATGCGATCCTGCCCGTTCTGGTAGCCCAATAGGGAGCAGAGTTATAAAACTTTTTCGATGACCCGAAAAGACGTTTAGGTGGGCAAAAGCAAATGACCGGAAGTGCAGATGTTTCAAGTATAAGTCTCTGACGAATTCTAAGTCGTTTCATAAAAATAGATTTGAAATATCTAAGTCGATGTGACAAATGTTAGATCGAGACGAGACATTAACATTAACTCATGTCTCACTCGATTCCGACATCTAAGACCTACTAAAAAAAACAAAAACATAGGGGTTTGCGCATGCGCATGCCACAATTTCAGCCGACATAGCAGTGTATCGGCATTTGGTACAGGTCACATATGAAACGCTTAGAGAATCAGGCCCCAGGCCATGAATATGAAAGAACGAAATAAGCAAGACATCCGATTACAATATGATCCCTATTAGCGGCAGTCCGGTCGGTGACGGCCGTAGCTTGTTGGTTGTGTTTCTGACTAGCGAGTCGGCGGCTCTGGTTCGATCCCAGAGTCCATCGCTTTTTATTATTAGAAGTTGAGATAACTCACTCGTAACAGAAGTAAAGTACTAAAAAGCGACAATTATCAACTCTGTGCCTTTGTTGTGTAATGTACTGTTTCAAACCTATGGAGCATAAATCGATTAATTAATGAATGTTGAACGGGCACCAAACGTTTAATTTGTGAACTGTGATAAAAATTGTACCAGCTTCAGAAGTATTAAAAGTCGAATTAAGCTTCCCGGTTCTCAGAAACTGAATTTTTTCGTGTTTATAGCAGCTTTTCGATTTTTGATATTTATGTTTCTGAAGTTTGACTCTTTAAAAAGTTTCTCATTTACGTATCAATAATGAAGTTGGACAGAAGAATATTCTCGGCAATTAAAAAAAAAAGTTTCTTATAATCAGCCCTTGATTAAAAGTAAAAAAATTATATGGCTTGTGTAGTAATCCTGTGTCAAAAATACTTTTTTTCAACACGTGCATGAAACGGGCTTTTTTCATGCCTGAAAATCGTGTAGAAAGTCGTACAGTCCCAGCGTGATTTGGAAAAAAATGAAATGAAATACATTTTTCGCCATACTCTGGCCGAAAGTGCCATATTACCGCCCGGCTCAAAACGGGAAATGTGGTGTTTTTGGCCCGGATACGGCGAAAAATAGTATACACACCACGGGAATAAAATTGAACAGTCCACAGCTCGTGTAAATTGCCACCCGAGCCGAAGGCAAGTTTTTTCCTCCCTAGGTGCGTAATATACTATTTTCACAGTGTAGTAGGGAAAAAAATTTGTATTCCCGCTTGAGTGTGAGGGGGCTCTGGGTTTCGATATCGGTCGGAAGTAGGACCATTTTCTGAAAGCACTTGAAATTCCCTATCGATCCATATTTTAAACAATGTAATTTCATATTAAAATATAAATTAAAAAAAAATTATGATATAATTTAAGAATTCGTTTTGAGAAAGTATTCTGCTAAAGCAGTTAGCAGCGATTTTCATATGCATGAAAGTTGTGAAGAGGATCGCGCATTTCGTGTCGTGCACAACCCACTTACAAATTATTCCATTTTCAGTTTTCCCCGCTATACTGTCAAAAGATGGATTTTTTTCATTCTTTCCTCACGCTGGAATGCGCGATTTTCTACACGGCTTTCAGGCATAAAAAAGGCCCGTTTCATTCACGTGTTGAAAAATAGTACATTGTGCAACTAGGGGAGAAAATTAGCTATTTCAAGCGAGGGTGAGGTATTCAGCACGAGTGTTAGTCGAAGGCGCTGAAGGCGCCCGAGACGGTAACGAAATTCCCCCACCCCTCCGCTTCGCTTGGAGCGAAAAAAAAAATTTTTCTATGAAAAAGTCGCTTTTCTATGATATGCGATAACTGGAGTAAATTGTATTTATTGACTTTGAATTTTGTGGAGAGATAATTTTTGTATAGCCTTTGGATGAGTTCGTTGGGCAGAAATAAATTTTAAGTGATTTTTTGTCGTACGATAACTAGGATACAAATATTGAATTCAAATTAACAGTTTTCCTCACCACCACTGGGGTACTGTTAAAGGTGCGTTGAGTTTTTTTTTCTTATTTTATTTAGATTTTATATGCTAAAATCAGAATATTATGAAATTTTTCATATAATAAGTTTAAATAAAACCATGGAACTCGTCGTCTGTAGCACTATAAACCATGAAAATCTATCCTCCTACCTCCAAAACTGTCGTCTAGTCAATTTGGTTTGGCCCTGAAAAGGGCCGATTATAATAAACTAATCACAGCAGCTGCTCAAAATGGCGCCCATTTTGGTCGAGAAGCAGTTCCGCTCGTCTACGGAAGCTGGTGGTTGCTCTTCGTACCATATCTTCGTCAATTGTCTCAAACGCCAACAATATCCGTTGACGACAACCTTCTCCGTCAGGAACCGTCGTTTTGTAAACGATGCCCTTGATGTGGCCCCACAGAAAATAATCAAGGGGCGTCAAATCAGGCGATCTTGGTGGCCACAGAATCGGCCCATTTCGCCCAATCCACCTATCAGAAAACACCTCATTCAAGTAATTTTTTACAGCATTGCTGGAATGGGGAGGTGCCCCATCTTGCTGATAAAGCATCGTCATCCGACGGTTTAAAGGGAATTCCTCCAGTAAGATTGGCAAATCTTGCCTCAAAAACTGGAGGTACCTTTCACCATTGAGACATGGAGGCAGAAAAAATGGTCCGACCTGAAATATTACATCAAATCATTGTAAACAAAGCAATGATTTATAATAGACTATAGAGTTTTTTTAATAAAGGCTTGATAACATAAAAATATGTTTTTTATTTCCTTATAATTCAAGTTATTTTGATTTTTTGTTAATTTATTCATCTGTGTGACACCCTTTTATCAAAGATTGAGAATAAAAAAAAATACATAAAAGGCCTTTTTCTTAAATTTTACTCATTTATCTCAGCAATGACATAGACTAATGTACAATAAATATAATATAATTATCAAAAACCAGCTTTTATTTACTTCTTTCAAAATAAAAAAATGTTAATTGCTTCGAAAATTCTGACCATTTGAAGTTGAGTATACAAAATACACTAAAATGCGCATATTGTACAAATCGACAGCCCGAGCTTTCGCGTTTTTTTTACCTTTTCGTAAGAAAACTTTACACAGTCTAAACTTTTAAAGAAATCAACACTGTTCAATTTTTAAAACATAAATAAAGCTCGTGGTTTCTAGTGTTACGTGTGGAGACTCTTCGCACGTAGATTTTATTGTACGGTTGAATCAGCATTCGAAGTTTCTGGAAATTTTCGAGGCAGCTACGCTGCAAGATATATGCACGAAGCCGAGCAACGAAAACTGCAGGATTGCAGTTTGGCCCAGCGACCATATTCAACGCGTTCTCCTCCTACCTTTGGATGATTAGGAGAGGGGGAACCATTTCAGAGGTGAATAAAAACCGATGAAATCGGCGGTGCTCCCTCCTTCGCGCTCTCCCCGCTGGACGAAACCTGAAGTGCTGGCCGAAAGACTTAGGACGCAGGTCGACCGACGTATTGTCGATATCACGATGATTCATCCGCGTCGCGCACATAAACTTACAAACGATTAGGATTCCTCTCTCGCGCAGTTGAGTATTTAATAAAAACCACAGTTTACTTATACTTCCTGTATTCTCGACTTCTTATTTCACGTAAAATTAACCTCTCCGGGTGCGTAACCCAGAGTGGCTGGGAACTAAAAGATACCCCTTCACACGTAACGCTAGTTTCATTTTATGTTTTATAAATTTGTCTAACACGTCTCTGAAATAAATGGCTAAAACTTAAAAAAAAATAATTTTCGCATTTTTTTTTAATTTTTCAATATTATGTGATAAAAACAGTAGGAAAAATCGAGCCTGGAAAGTGTGCCATTAAAAAAAAAATGTTTTCGTCATACGTATCCATAAAATATGTACTTTACGGTCTCATATCCGTAAAGTAAAATACAACTTTACAAGTTCAAAACAAACCGCAGGGTACATACTTTACAGACACTTATGACGAAAAATAATGTTCGCTTCACGGCCTTTGCATTTTACGAACCAAGAGGCATGTAAATCCTCGGACCGGCTACGCCGGTCCGACGACGTATAATTCCCACTCGGTCTGTAAAATGTAACGGCCTAGTACCGAAAAGTATTATTTTGTCATATGTGTCCGTTTAGTACGTACTTTACGACCTTTGGGCACTAGGCCGTAAAGTAACCGACTACGCTGGTCCTCGGACGCATCGATTCTCACAAGGCCGCAAAACAGGCCGTAAAATACGTACTTTATGGACACGTATGACAAAAAGTAGTGTCCGGTCCACGGCCGTAAAATGTTACTTTACGGCCTAGTATACCGAAATAGTATATTACATACCTAGTCCAGCAAAATAAGAAATGTCTCGGATCACATGTAATTGTCGGTCGAGGTGAAGCTGAGGTTGACAAACATGTGATCTGAGGCTTTCTTTTTTACTGGCCGAGGTGCGTATACTATTTTTCTGTTCGACGGCGCCGTAAAGCGGAAACTTCATTTCGCGCAGCGGCCAGGAAGTTGGCGCTTTTCGGCCAGAGAGCAGAAAATTACTATTTATGTACTTTTGGAAACAGGATAATTAAATGGATATCTTTAAATCTTACGCGATCGAAATTATATTTAGGTTAGGAGCTCAAAATACATACAAATTATAATGTTATTTATCGGTATGCTATATAATTAATATAATTCAATAATAAATTAAGTTCCGATAACTAGCCAAGACAGTCCCTGACCTCTCGAAAACAGATTAAAATAAGACTTTGTCAAGCAATTGCTGATACCTTCAAATGAAGTTTAGTGACTACAGTTTGTACCAACTGACCCTTCTTTTAAAGATATTAAATAGAAGTAAAATGTTCCCAACTCAGAGAGAGAGAGAGAGCCCGAGAGAGAGAGAGAGGAGAGAGAGAGCGAGAGCGAGACAGGAGAGAGGGCGAGAGATAGAGGAGAGAGGAGAGAAGGCGAGAACGAGAGATAGAGGAGAGAGGGCGAGAGCGAGAGATAGACGAGGAGAGAGGAGAGGACGAGAGTGAGAGATAGAGAAGGAGAGAGGAGAGAGTACGAGAGCGAGAAATAGAGGAAAGAGGAGAGAGGGGAGAAAGAACGAAAACGAGAATGGATCTGAAGTTTGCTTCGTTGGAATGCAACGAAATAATTTTTTACAATTAAGTAAAGTTAAAGTTTTAACTTTTAACCTCAAATATTTCTGAAATTTCTGGATTAATCATTTTGCCCAACGAACTCGACCGAGAGCTGTCCAAAATCTACCTCTACAAGGAATTTCGAAGCGATTAAGTCAATTTTACTCCCGTAATCGTTGGACATACAAAACTCATTTTTTTCATTTTTTAATTTTTTTCTAAAAAAGTAACCAACAGAATGAATTCAAATTTTTACAGATTATAGCTATTTATATTCTGCATTATCATGATTTTTTTCAAAAAAATTTACCGTTTAGTTTAGGAGTTATAAGCTTTAAAGAAAAAAACACGTTTTTGTTAATAACAAAAGAACCGTGATAGCTGGAGAAATTTTTTTTTTAGAAAATTTAGGTATTTTTATGTTCTTTCGAATGCTATCCATGCGATTCAAATATCTCGAACTTATCATTAAAAAAAGCTAAAATCAATTTTGAGAAAATCGAAAATTCAAAATAAAACAAAAACGCATCGGCGAATTAAAAAACGAATTTTCGACACGCCATCACATAAACAAAGCAAAGAAAATGAGACCTGTCCGGTTAAAATCGATCGAGTAGAAGCTGAGATCCAGGCACACACACACACACACACACACACACACACACACACACACACACACACACACACACACACACACACACACACACATCAATACAGACATTTTTCAAAAATCATGTATTTTGATTCTTAACACCTCGAAAAACAATTATAACACGTTTTTACAACAACTCAAAAAATTACTATCATAAAGCTTCCTCTAGGAGGAAGCAAAATAATTTTGATTTCTTCAAAATCTAAACGAGTTTAAAGATGAGCGTAAAATACACTACTTTTAGAAAATGAATTATTATTTTTGCGACATTTAAATGCACGTAACTTTGCACAGGATCATTCGATTCTAACGATCCTCATCTTTAATTAAATCTCTATTCTTATACTTTAATTCGTTTTTTCTGGAAAATTTATTGGTATCTTCAAGAGCTCAATATTTGCTAATCAGTGACTACTTTCCGTCAATGTTTCCCATGTTAAATTTCCACAAGAAAAACTGATGTGCAGCTAAAACTGTGTAACAAGACCGTTTTCCTGTGTTCCAAAGTTTTTTCGTGTATTCTATGGCCTTATAACACAAGAAAAAACTCACTACAGAGGTGTGCCTTAAAGTGGCACTTTCGGCTAGGGTATGGTAAAATGTAGTATACGCACAACGGGAGAAAAAAAAGAATACTGCAGACCACATGTTTGTGATCCGAGCCGAAGGCGAGGGTGAAAATTTACATGCGATCTGGGACATTTTTTAATTTTACTCCCAAGGTGCGTAATATGCTAATTTCCTCCCATACACATAATGAATTATTTATAAAAAACCAACGAGTCGAGAACAGTCGCAGTACGTAGCCCAACATGAAAACCTTTCCAAAAAAGTTGTAGTGAGAAGTAACTACAGTAATCAGTGACAACTGCATACCATAAAATTTTTAAACTCTCTCAATTATAAGGTCTGGAGAACCTTTTTCGTTCTGTCGAAATAATTTTTATTATTATTCCTATTTTCGATTTTTATTCTTTTAATTAATAAAGAGAATGCAGTAGATGCCAGGAAGTTGATTCCTGGCATCTAATAATAATATCCATATTTTATATATTTTTGCGTGATTCAAGAATTTCTAAATTGTTTTCTATCCTTTTTCCCTAACCATTTTTTTAATCGTTTTTTATTGAGCTGTGGACTGTCCAAGTTTTTTCCTCCTTGGTGCGCGTAATATACTATTTGAAGCAATTGAAATTTTTTAATTTAAAAAAAAGTAAATACAAGCTGGTTTTTAAACGTTTTTTCCTATTTATTGCACAGTAGCAAGTACAATTTCTGAGATAAATGAGCACTGAAAAAATGAAACAGCTAAGTCAATGAAATTATAGAGAGATTCTACATTTCAAAATCGAAGATCTTTTTTGCAAGAATGGGAATTCTACATTTCAAAATGGAATTTCTACTTTTCAAGAATGGAAATTCTACATTTCTAAATGGGGATTCTACTTTTAAACAATGGAGATTCTAGATTTCAAAATGGAAATTCTACCGATAATTTTGACAGTAAAGCGAACTTGCCACTTTATAGTCAAATCAACTGTAGGAAATGTAGAATCAACTGATTATTTTTTTCCGTAATTAAAAGTTAAGAAAAGGGCCTTTTTTGTATTTTTTTTTCAATTTTCAATCTATGAAAAAAGGGTGTCACAAAGAAACATAAATTAACAGAAAAACATTATAACGTAAATTATGAGCAAACGGAAATCGATATTATTATGTTATAAAGTTTTTTATTAAAAAAAACTCTATAGTCTATTACAAAATATTGCGTTGTTTACAATAATTTGAGGTACAATAATAAAGACTAGACTATTTTTGCTGCTACCTCGTCTCAATGGTAAAATGTACCTTCAATTTTTGAAGGAAGTATTACTAATTTTATCAGCAAGATAGGGCACGTCCACATTCCATATTTCCTGTGTGAAATCATTTTAATGAGGTGTTTCTTGACAGGTAGGTTGAGGGATCAACGGCTGACTATAAAAAACTAATTTTCTCAAATTGTAGAGAATATTCATCTGTTCAAGTTCATTATAAATACATAAATATATTTTAAAGAGTAAAAATTCAGAAAACAAAATATCACAAATCAAGAAATTACTATAAATTACGAAAAATTTAATTTTCAAGTCCTGGGAAGCTAAATTCGACTTTTAATGCTTGTTTAGCAGGCGAAATTTGCGCCCTTGGTCACAAACTAAACGCTTTTCATCCGCTCAACATACATCGATTATTCGATTTTTGCGCCACAGGTTTGAAATAGTACACTACACAGCAAAGGCGCACAGATCATTGTCGTCCTTAACTTCTTTATTTCAGGTAACAAACAAGCGAGAATTGTGCCACATTAGTAACAACCATCATTTTATACACTACAACATTCAGATTGAACCTTACAAATCAACATAAAATAAAACTTTGATTACAAAATAAAAATGTTTCAAGCAGAGCGAAACATTTAACTTTGGTAGCATTTAATGCATTAGGTAACATATCATCGTCAAAGTCTGGAAATGCTCATTTTTCCCTTGTCACACACCGTGAGTTTTTAATATCATATCAATGAAATAGCACATTATAATACGTGTGTGGAAGGTGATTATTTACCGCACGAGACGTTTTTCGCACGAGCGAAGCGAGTGAGAAAAGTCGAATGGAGTAAAAATCACCTTACGCACCAGTGTCATACAGTATTTTATACCACGAGAGCCGAATAATCATATTAAAGTTATGATTTTGAGGTTAGAGTGCTATAAATGAAATAGTTATGCCTTGGTATAATATTAAAAAAAGATAACTAACCAAAACATATACACGAATAATTGGTACTCAATTCATTTATAGTACTGTTTCAGGGGCTACAAACAAAAACAATGATTTTCCCGTTGGATTCTCTCTCACTCCTCGCTACAATAACAAGCCTCTTATTAGCCATTTCCTAACTAACAAAAACTGGACAACTTGATATCTATTAAATATTCATAAATAACGTTTGGTAAATTTGTGAAAAAACTAAATCTATGTATTCTGTCTGCTAATAGTATATTACGATACTAGTGCCTTAAGTGGCCCATTGTTGCACGACGTGAAATTAGCGCTCGAGCGCAGCGAGGGTGATAATTCATATCGTACAGTGGCCCACTGAAGGCACTAGTGTCGTACGATATTTTATAATACGTTTACCTAAGTCCGCTGTCACGCCTATTCGTGTCTTAAGCAGTTCATTTTTGTACCGTCAGAACGAGCGTAGCGAGTACGATAAACACGGTGCAATAGTCGACTACTTAAGTCACGGATAGGCGTAACCTAAGTGCAGACTTAGGTTACACCGTGCTACAAATGGCAAATATGACCGAAAAAATGTTTAATTGATGAATAGAAATGGTCAAAAACAGTGTGTAATTTTTGGGGATTATTGGGGAAACTAGCTATTTATTAGGTAAATAATGGAATCCATTTCACCAGGGTGTAAATACTTATATTTTATTATTCTTAATGGTTGTGATTAAATACTAAAATTTCAAACTGACCTTAACTTAAATGAATTGTAAGAAAATACTAAATGCTTGCAAAAACTGTAAGACTTAAATAATGTACTTGGGTAACTTCGTGTCAACTGTTCAACACAAAATTATAAAATCGCTCAAAATTGCTTTCTCAAAGAAAAAGCTTTATAACGGTGAAAATTTTCGAATCAAAGATTTTGATGAATTTCGATGTTTTTGAGGTTCCTGAGTCAGAATAATAGGTTTTAAAAAAATGTATATACACTGTTAAAAGGATTTGCATTAAATTTAATGAACATGTAAATGAAGCAAATTTCAAGTATGTAAATTAAAATCAAATTAATGAAATTACCTGAAAATAAATGTACAAATAACTGAAAATTAATACAAATCTGCATTACAATTAAGGCAAATCTGCATTACAATTAATGCAAGTTTGCATTAAAATTAATGCAGATCTGCATTACAATTAATCCACATCTGCATTACAATTAATGCAAATCAGCATTACAATTAATGCAAACCTGCATTACAATGTATGAAAAATTGATGGAAATCTGCATTGTAATTAATGAAAATCCGCATTACAATTAATGCAAGTTTGCATTAAAATTTATACAAATTTACATTATAATTAATGCAAATCTGCATTACATTTAATGCAAATCTGCATTACAATTTATGCAAATCTATAATGTACTGTAAATGTACTGGAAAATTTCATCGCTGCACATTAAAAATCCCGTAAACTGGAATTTCAATTGAATGCATATTTGAAATTTCTAGCAAAAGACGTTATACTAATAAAATTTTACTTGAAAACATTATTTACTTTGTTGAAAAATATTTTTTTTCTTTTTATTCAACAAATTATTTTTTTATTTTGAGAAAATAAAAAATTTTTAGAAAATGTAATAGTGCTACACAGTTTGTAGTGGAAATTATTTATTTTGATTCAAATTTTATTATATATTTTGCTTACCTCACTTTTTTTAATTCCAGCAACAATGTTAATTTATGCATATAACTTTTTAATATTATAAAATTTTCGCATTTTCATTAAAGAACTTGTAACTTTTAATTAATCGCATTTTTATTATCGCAGAAAAAAACTTACATAAAATTTTCGACCTAACCGGGAATCGAACCCGCAAACCTTGGGTTACTACGCACGCACGCTATCCGTTACGCTATCGCTCGCTTGAAGAAGTTTGACATTTTCATCTACATAAGGTGCATTATCCATATTAATACAATTGATATTACATTTTGACTAACTAAAATATTAATGGCTTTTAAGAATTATTTATTTAAACAATATTTTAAGTAAACGAGTTCGATTTTATGTAAACTTAATTAAATTGATGTGAAATACCGACATAATTTTTGAACGTGTACATCTTATGCAAATACTAATAGAATTACTCAAAAAAATTTAAGAGTATAGTATTTACATATATGGAGCGCCTGACAATCCTGTTTTTCAAAAAAAAAAAAAAAAAAAATACTTAGAAATTATTTAATTAAATAAAAACCGCAATGCCGGTAAGTAGGAATCTGCATTTGTATAATTTTGATCTAGTTTTTAAACGAGCATATCTGATGGAAATGCTAATAAAATCACTCAAAAAATTTCTGAGCATAGTATTTACATATACGGAGCGCTTGACAAAATTGTTTTTCTAGATAAATGTCTGAATATTAATTTCATTATTTAATAAATTAACTTTTCAAACATTGATTTGGCAAAACACAATTTTCACGCCCTCCGAACATACAAATACTATACTCAAAAAATTTTTCGAGCGATTCTATTAGTACTGTCATGAGATATACTCTTTGAAAAAATTGGATCAAAATGACAAAAATGCAGATTCCTACTTATTGACATTACAATTTTTATTTAATTAAAAAATTCCAAAACATTTATTTGGAAAAACACAATTTTCACGCCTTTCGTATATGTAAATACTATACTCAGAATTTTTCTGAAGCGATTCTATTAGTACTGTCATGAGATTTTCTTAAAATAAATTTAAACTAGATGCGATAAAAAATTTCTTTTTGATACTACTAAATTTAAGGCATACTTAATTGTAATTCAATGTAAATATTCATTAAAGTTAACACATTTCCTGTAAAAAGTATATAAATTTTATGTAGATGCATTAAATTTGTCTTGCTTTAACAGTAATCTCTTTATGCCCTTGCATAGTAGTATTTATGAAAATGTTTATAAAATTAAAAGAACAATAACTTAAATGTAATTCTCAGTACTGGAATAGACTTTCTTGTTATATGTCATGAAATTTCATGTAAAATTAGTTAAATTTTTAATATCATCACATTAATTTTAATGCACGTGAACTGTATTATTTATGCGGATGCCCTGGTAGAAAATAACCCAACCAAAATGGCTTAACTGCAACTGTTGGCTAATCTTTTTGGCCAACGAATAACAAAAATATTAACGAACGGTTGGCCAGTGGATGGTGAACTATCGATAATTAAAAGCATCGAATGCGTGGACTAGGTCTTTGGGGTGGCCGATGATGGACTCTTATAGGTGGTGCGCTCCGTAGTTTTATGCGTTAAGATCTCAGGGTGAATCTAATACGTGGCCCAGGTGTTCGGGGTAGCCGATGACGATGTATAGGTGGTGCACTCCGTAGTTTTTTGCATCTAGGTGTCGGAATGCATTCTATGTGTGGTCTAAGTAGTCTGTGTAGCTGATAACTGAGTCTAGGTGGTGCGCACCGTAGGTTTGTAGCTCTAGGTGTTAGAACTTATCGAATGCGTCGTCTAGGTGTTATGGGTGACCGATTACGGAGTCTTGGTAGTGCGCACCGTAGGTTTTTGGCTGTAGGTGTTGGATCTCATCGAATGCGTCTTTTAGGTGTTCGGGGTAGCCGATGACGATGTCTAGGTAGTGCGCTCCGTAGTTTTTTTGCATTTAGGTGTTGGAACACATCGAATGCGTGGTCTAGGTCTTTGGGGTAGCCAATTACGGAGTCTAGGTGGTGCGCACCGTAGGTTCTTGGCTGTAGGTGTTGGATCTTATCGAATACGTGGCCCAGGTGTTCGGGGTAGCCGAAAACGATGTCTAGGTGGTGCGCTCCGTAGTTTTTTGCATCTAGGTGCTGGAACACATCGAATGCGCGGTCTAGGTCTTTGGGATAGCCGATTACGGAGTCTAGGTGGTGCGCACCGTAGGTTCTTGGCTACAGGTGTTGGATCTTATCGAATACGTGGCCCAGGTGCTCGGGTAGCCGAAAACGATGTCTAGGTGGTGCGCTCCGTAGTTTTTTGCATCTAGGTGTTGGAACACATCGAATGCGTGGTCTAGGTCTTTGGAAGAGCTGATCATGCGTTTAGGTGGTGCGCTCTATAGTTTTTGGCTCCAGGTGTTGGAACACATCGCAAACGTGGTGGACGAGGAAAACTACGGAGAGCATTACCTAGACACCGTCATCGGCTACCCCGACCACCTAGACCACGCATGGAATGCATTCCGACACGTAGACGCAAAAAACTACGGAGTACACCACCTAGACATCGTCATCGGCTACCCCGAACACCAGGGCCACGTATTCGATGAGATCCAACACCTACAGCCAAGAACCTACGGTGCGCACTACCTAGACTCCGTAATCGACTACCCCAAAGACCTAGACCACGCATTCGATGTGTTCCAACATCTAGATGCAAAAAACTACGGAGCGCACCACCTAGACATCGTCATCGGCTACCCCGAACACCTAGACGACACATGGAATGAATTTCGACACCTAGATGCAAAAAACTACGGAGCGCACCATCTAGACTTCGTAATCGGTCACCCTGAACACCTAGACGACGCATTCGATGAGATCCAACATCTACAGTCAAAAACCTACGGTGCACACCACCTAGACTGCGTAATCGGCTACCCCGATCATCTAGACCACGTATGGGATGCATTCCGACACCTAGATGCAGAAAACTACGGAGCGCACCACGTAGACTTCGTAATCGGTCACCCTGACCACCTAGACGACGTATTCGATGAGTTCTAACACCTACAGCCACAAACCTACGGCGCGCACCACCTAGACTCTATCATCGGCCACCATTTTGCGAAGCTAATGAGCCATTTATTTGTATCAAGAAATCAATTTTCTTATTATAACATTTATTGGCCAACCGCAAGGCTTATTCCGTGATGAAATAAGCGGTAATTATTACCGACCATTGGTTAAATGGTTGGCCAAACCGTTGCGATTTGGTGAACGGATGGTGAACGGTTGGTTAGCATTTCTATCAGGGTGGTAAAGAAATTCCATGGATCGCTAGTCAAATGTAGTGCTCAGAACTGGAATATCCTTTTTCATTTTATCATAAAATTTCATGTAAAGTTTATTAAATTTTTAATATCATCACATTAATTTTAATGCACGTGAACTATATTATTTATGCGAATGTGAATGAAATTCAATGGATCGTTACTCAAATTTAATGCTCAGTACTGGAAAAGCCTTTTTCATTTTATGTCATGAAATTTCATGTGAAGTTTATTAAATTTGTTTCATATTCACATTAATTTTAATGCACGTGAACCGCATGATTTGTGTTTATGTACATGAAGTTTAAAGCATGGTACTTTAAATTTAATGAACATTAGTTGATTTAATTATTCGTATAATGTAATGAAATATTATGAAATGTAATTAAATTTCGTTATCTTCAACATTAATTTTAATGCACGTGAACTGTAATTTTTATCATCATGTTCATTAAACTTTGTGCATAAGACATTAATTTTAATTTACACTCGTAATTTTCATGCAATACAGATATTTCATGTACTCGTACAATAATTTCTATGTACAGGTACAATAATTTTAATGTACTTTCATTAATATTGTATGGATTTACATTAATTTTATGGTAGATGTGCATAAAATGATATTTAAGTTACAAATTCATGAAAATTAATGCACGAGTGTACATTAAAGGTGCATTAAATTTAATGATATTTTTAACAGTGTATGTATGTATGTATGAAACCAAATTTTGTCCCCGTCATAACTCTTGAACGGATGGACGGAATTAGCTGAAATTTCGCGTGAACCTTTGGTATGTCTCAACTTAGAACTGATTAAATTTTGGAGTCGAATGTGGATAACTTTAAGGTCTTATTTAAAAAAAAAAATAACAATTTTGCAAATTTCTTTTACAAAAATAATTCTTTTTTTTCATTTGTTTGAAGATATGCCAAATAGAGACTGATATTCTTATAGTACGTTTGATTTCCTTCTAAATTATGTATTTCAAAACTACTTACGAGTTATTTTTTACTTAAAATCGCGGATTTGAAAAAATAGCAATTTTTTAGAAAAATAAATAATTTTATGAATTATAAATAACTTTTTCGGCATTTCATCTCAAATGTAGACAGATATTCTCAAGGTACATTTTATTTTCTTCTAAATTATACA
Source organism: Torymus aiolomorphi (assembly GCA_036365515.1). NCBI lineage: Eukaryota > Metazoa > Arthropoda > Insecta > Hymenoptera > Torymidae > Torymus > Torymus aiolomorphi. The sequence goes on along the minus strand of CM070874.1, from coordinate 157,494,638 downwards.
TTTCAAAACTACTTACTGACAATTTTTTACTTACTATTGAGAATTTGAAAAAGTAGCAACTTTCTCTAACAAGCCAGGTTGAGGCCGTATGCTTTCATCCAGCAGCTGACGATTTCTAAAGTCTCGTTTCATTTTATATTAAAATATACATTTAAAAAAATTATTTGATGTACTTAATCAATTCCCTTTGGGAAAGCATTCTGCTAAAGCAGTTAGCAGCGGTTTTTTTTAATCATTCCAAATTAGCCCCAAAATACGAATATAAAGTTTTAGAGCAAAATATGCAATCGTTCTAAAGTTATAACTAACTGAAAATTTGAAAATTTTGAATTTTTTCGTAAACTTCAATTTGTATGATTTTTTAACGCGAAAACTTGAAATAGTGCTTGAAAATAGTACTTTTTTGCTGTTTTGATAGTTTTAATTGCTCGTAACTTTTTTCAGTGATCTATTTACATCTTAATCAAGGTCACATTTTAAAGGTAACATTTTTTACAAATCCTTTAGCCTTTGGTGAGGGATATTGATACTGTGGCAATCGCCTTAAGCATATTTTGAATGGTGTTCTGTCAAGTACAAATTAGCAAAATAATTGATATTTATCTGAAAAAGTTCAGAGCAATTCTACTCACAATTTGCAAACTTTTTCCCATTTAATATGCTATACAAAAGTTTCAAGTTTTTCAGTTAAAAAATCTTAAAATTTGAAGATTTACGAAAAAATTCAACATTTGCAAATTTTCAATTAATTATAACATTAGAAATATTGCATATTTTGCTCTAAAACTTTACATTTGTGTTTTGGGGCTTATTTAAAATGAGTAAAAAAATGAGAGCGTGAAAGAGCAAGGATAACGAGAGAGAGCGAGAAAGAGCGAGAGAGAAAGAGAAAGAGCGAGAGAGAGCGTGAAATAGCAAGGATAACGAGGGAGAGCGAGAAAGGACGAGAGAGAGAGAGAGAGAGAGAGAGAGAGAGAGAGAGAGAGAGAGAGAGAGAGAGAGAGAGAGAGAGAGAGAGAGAGAGAGAGAGAGAGAGAGAGAGAGAGAGAGAGAGAGAGAGAGAGAGAGAGAGAGAGAGAGAGAGAGAGAGAGAGAGAGAGAGAGAGAGAGAGAGAGAGAGAGAGAGAGAGAGAGAGAGAGAGAGAGAGAGAGAGAGAAAGAGCGAAGGAGAGCGTGAAATGGCAAGGATATCAAGAGAGAGAGCGAGAAAGAGCGAGAGAGAACGAAAAAGAGAAAGGATAGCGAGAGAGAGCGAGAGAGAGCGAGAGAGAACGAGATTGAGCGAGAGAAACCGTGCAATAGCCAGGATAACGAGGGAGAGCGAGAAAGGACGAGAGAGAGAGAGAGAGAGAGAGAGAGAGAGAGAGAGAGAGCGTGAAATGGCAAGGATAGCAAGAGAGAGAGAGAGCGAGAAAGAGCGAGAGAGAACGAAAAAGAGAAAGGATAGCGAGAGAGAGCGAGAGAGAGCGAGAGAGAACGAGATTGAGCGAGAGAAACTGTGCAATAGCCAGGATAACGAGGGAGAGCGAGAAAGAGCGAGAGAGAGCGTGAAAGAGCGAGAGAGAGCGTGAAAGGGCGAGAAAAAGCGAGAGAGAACGAGAAAGCGCGAGAGAGACCGTGAAATAGCCACGATAACGGGGGTGAACGAGAAGGAACGAGAGAGAGCGAGAAAGAGCGAGCGAGAGCGAGAAAAAACAAGGATAACGAGGGAGAGAGCGAGAAAGAGCAAGAGAGAAAGAGAAAGAGCGAGAGAGAGCGTGAAATAGCAAGGATAACGAGGGAGAGCGGGTAAGAACGAGAGAGAGCGAGAAAGAGCGAGAGAGAGCGAGAAAGAGCGAGGGAGACCATGAAAGGGCAAGGATAGCGACAGAGAGCGAGAGAGAGAGCGAGAAAGAGCGAGAGAGAGCGTGAAAGCGTAAGGAGAGCGAGAGAGAACGAGAAAGACCAAGGATAGCGAGAGAGAGCGAGAAAGAGCGAGAGAGAACGAGAAAGAGCGAGAGAGACCGTGAAATAGCCAGGATAACGAGGGAGAGCGAGAAAGAGCGAAAGAGAGCGAGAGAGAGCGAGAAAGAGCGAGAGAGAGCGAGGAAGAGCGAGAGAGAGCGAGAAAGAGCAAGGATAACGAGAGAGAGCGAGAAAGAGCGAGAAAGAGCGAAAAAGAGCGAGAGAGAGCGAGAGAGAGCGAGAGAGCGTGAAAGGGCAAGGATAGCGAGAGAGAGCGAGAAAGAGCTAGAGAGAGCGAGAAAGAGTGAGAGAGAGCCTGAAAGCGCAAGGATAACGAGAGAAAGAGTGAGAGAGCGAGAAAGAGCGAGAGGGAGCGTGAAAGTGCGGGAAAAAGGGCGAACGAGCGAGTAGTCGATAGATCGATAGACGCCGGCGGGCCCGCCTACAGTGGCCGAAGCGCTGATGTTGCGCCTCTCCCACTCCTGCGGCCGTAGCTCTGGAGTTCCGCCTACTTCTCTGTCGCGCGCGCCGACGTCGGAGCTGATTGGCCGGTTTATTGAACTTTTGATCGCCTGTAACGGCGTTAATATGCAAAATTTGCAAAAACGGTACAGGGACTTTTGTCTTAGAATTTTGCCCTCTACACAACCGTGTTTAGCAAAACATACATTTTCCGAACAGGTTGTATATATATACAGAATATAAAAGTGCAATGCGGAAATTTGAATATTAAAGTTGAAAAGAACTCTTTAATTTTTTAATTTAGTTTAGAGAAACATATTTATCTCTTCGCTACATTTTGATTTAAAATCGTCTTTCTTTGTCTAATAGTTTTGAAAATAGCGAATTGAAAATATAAAAAGATTATGGAGATGATGCTGGTTGCAAGAGAAGGAATGCGTCCATGAAAAGAGAGAGAGAGAGAGAGAGACAGAGAGAGAGAGAGAGAGAGAGAGAGAGAGGGAGAGAGAGAGAGAGAGAGAGAGAGAGAGAGAGAGAATAGTGAAAGAGTACGCGAGAGAGGCAGTGTGCGAGACACTGTCTCTAACATAAGTCGCTATCCCGTCTCCGCGGCAATTACCGAACAGTTTCCGAGAGCCCCAGCAGCCGCGCGGTTTTTTTTATGTTCGACTATGATTTTCCGCAATCAGTATACATTGTTGAATTGTTATATAGTATAAACCTTGTCTATAGTATGCAAAAGGAATAAATTTAGGATGCATAGTGCTATTTAAATTACAACGATCGCAATCGTTGCAATTATGTTTTCATCATTATCTTTTAAACTATTAAAAGAATTTCAATTATTGTTGTAAAGTTATTGAATTTTCAATACCTCTCCAGAAGTGTACTGACGATTTAAAAAGAAATTGATTTTTCATATGACCCTATAACGTCGATCTAAATTTAAATTTTTGAAATTTCAAAATGGATATTCAAGTTGGATATATGCATATCATTTTTCAACCTCAAAGTCTCTACCGCCTGGAGTACAAGGCGGCTTGGCCAGCACAGCTAATTGCGAGAGTCGGCTGGGCCTCAATATATGAGTGTCGACGCTAGAAACCAGCACGCGGGCGTGCGCGGTGCCTTTTGTCGCGTAATACTATTCGCTTTTTTTACCTAGCTCATAATCATATGCTGAGTCTCTTGGAAAAAACACAGAACATATATCGATAGATTTTTCCCCCTCTTTCCAGTGGTGCTATTATTTATTCTCTGAAATGATTTTTTACGGTAAAAACGTGAGTTGAAAGTTCGGGCCGATTGTTCTTAAAGAATACCATTTTGCTTCCTCCTAGAGGAAGCTTTGTAATAGTGAAATTTGCAACTTCGTTAAAACTCTCTATAAACATCATTAGAGGTGTTAGAAGTTTGGTTCACATGATTTTAGAAAATGTCTGTATGGATGTGTGTGTGTGTGTGTGTGTGTGTGTGTGTGTGTGTGTATGTATACCGCTTTATCTCCGGATCTACGCAGTCGATTTTAACCATCAGGTTCTTATTTTTTTTGTTTTTTTATTCTGAATTCAGGAAGAAAATAATTTTTGATGATTTACTGATTCGTTTTTGTTTTATTTCAAATTTTTGATTTTCGAAAAATTTATTTTTGATTTTTTTTAATGATCGGATTTAAATTTTTGAGTCGGATGGATCGCATTCGAAAGAGCATAAAAAAACCTATAATTAAAAAAAAAACAAATTATCTAGCTATCACGGTTCTCTTGCTATTAACAAAAATGCGTTTTTTTGTAAAAGCTAATAACTCCTAAACTAAACGGTCAATTTTTTGGAGAAATTTCACGATAATGCAGAATATAAATTGCTATAATCTATGAAAATTTTAATCCATTCTGTTGGTTAATTTTGAGAAAAAAAATTAAAAAATGGAAAAAATATGTTCTCTATGTCGCACGTTTTATGGAGTAAACCTGGATTAATCGCTTTGTAATTTCTTATAGAGGTAGATTTTGGATAGATCTCGGCTAAGTTCTTTGGGCTACATGATCGGTCCATAAATTTCTGAGATATTTGAGGTTAAAATTTTTTTAACCTTTTTTTTAAAATGAAATTTCTCGAAAACGGCTCTATGTATCTGAATCGATTGGGTGGCATTCGAAAGCGAATTTAAATACCTATATTTTCTAAAAAAATTATTTTTCTAGCTATCACGGTTCTTTTGTTATTAATAAAAATGTAAACATAGAAAAATGAAAAATGAAGGTAGATTAATGAAATTGTCGATCACTCAAAAAACATGTATTTTTTTATGAATAACTAAAGATGGTATTATTTAAATAAAATTAAAAATATACCCCTACAGCGAGTTTTCAATCATTATGAAAGCAGATAAGATTATGAAAATAAACAATTTATTAAAATAATACAGATGTTTGTTATTTCTTAAAGAACTAATTATTTTGAAATATTTTCGAATACTTGTTTTTCAGAGAATATTTCATAAATCGACTCAAAATTTTAACCACTTATTACACTTATTAAAAACTATATTTGGTTAAAATTTCAATACATATGCTTCATTTGTTTTTGAGAAAAATTATTTTATAAAAGTATAAAAAAAGGAATTGATAAATTAGTTTGAGGAAGCTACGTGCCAATGAATTGGCAGCGGTTTTTTTTTTAAATAAATTTTTTTCATTCGAAAATACAATTCTTCAGCTTCGAAACTCCAAAATTTCAAGTCGGAGAAATGAAGGGTTCATAAGTAATAAAATGTAAAAGACGGCGGCGAGTTGCCGCGCGTACTTTGTGCGCTACGCCAAAGCGCGCTGTTGCCGACGTATTTCACTATTCCGTTGTTTCGTACTTAGTAAATATCATATAATAAATTTTTCAACGTAATTTGTTATTAAAAGTCAATACTTTCCGATCCATCTTCTGCAATTTCTTGTTAATTTACTAATTTCTTGAATCTGAATTTAATTGAATAGGTCTTGTCTCAAATTTGGATTTCTTCACTTTTTGGATAGGTGAGTATAATTCTAAAATGTCTGATCCTGAGAAATGTTATAGTTCAACCCTCTTAACGTGTGCTAACAGTTTAATAGAATGAAATGATAGAGTTACAGGAACTCTTTTTGCTGATTTTAACCTTTATTTTAGTTTTAATTCATCGTTTCTAATTCATCATTTGAAGACATCTTTTCTCTCTTTTATATAAACTTAAAACTCATTCTTTTATTTTCAAACAGTGAACTTCATATTTACAAACCTTGAGGGAGTCCTCATCCAGAGAAGAATTTTTAAATTCTCTTTTAGGTTTCTTAGAAAAGTATGTCTTTTTTACCAAGAAGCGGCACAATCATTTCACTGCAACACCAATCAGTGTACTTTGGCAGCATTGGTCGTTTATTATAGAGAATTAAATTTTAAAACTTAAAAAAGCATCATACTTTTTCAGACAATTAATCTCGTGCTGCCGTAGCAATTTATCTAAAAAATTATAATCAATTACCCTAATAAAAAATTCTTTTGATTTCGCCAAAAAAGGTATATGTTTCACCGATGGAACTGGGAAATACTATAAAAACAAATACGACTTCCATAATCTTTTTCATCATTATGAAGATTTTTCTGTTGAAGCAGAGCAGCGCTTTCACGCAACCACGTACGGAAAAATGCATGAGAATTGATTGTGCCGATTCTTAGTAAATAGAGACGAACTTTTCCAAGAAACCTAGAGAAGTTAAAAATTTCCTTTGGATAAGAACTTCCTCAAGGTTTGTAAATAAGAAGATCACTGTTTGAAAATAAAAGAATAAGTTTTAAAGTTTATACAAAAGAGAAAAAAAATGTCTTCAAATGATAAATTAGAAACGACGAATTAAACCTAAAACAAAGGTTAAAATCAGCAAAAAGAGTTTCTGTAACTCTATCATTTCAGTTTATTAAACTGTTGCGATGCGCCGCTGTCTTTTAAATTTTATTACTTATGAACCCTTCAGTTCTCAAACTTGAAATTTTGGAGTTTTGAAACTGAAGACTTGTACTTTCGAATGAAACATTTAATTACAAAAATAAACATGTTATTCTCTTAGAAAAACCGGTCCGAACTTTCAAGTCAAGTTTTTGACCTAAAAAAAGCATTTCGGAGAATAAACAATAGCATAACTGGAAAGAGGAGGAAAAATGTATCAATATATGTTCACTGTTTTTTTCCGAGAGACTTATCATATGATTGCGAGCGAGTTGAACAGAGCGCATTTTACGCGAAAAAGGCTCGACTCGCGCCCGCTGGCTGGTTTCTGGCGGACGCTTCGATATGCACTATAAGTGTACCGATCAGCACGAAGTGCCTCGCAGCTCGCGAGTCGTCTACGCCCGAATACGCGCTATGAGTGTACTGGTCGGCGCGGAGTGGGGGAATTGGGAGAAAGACGGGCTCGGCCAGCGCAGCACGCGAGAGCTAGCTGCGCTCGAATATATGAGGCGTTTCACGTCAGCTCTCCAGGCGCGGCGCGCGAGCGCGAAATCATGCTGTTTTCAGCTTGTGTTTGAAGGGCTAAGATGTATCTAAAAAAAATAATCCCCAAGTGATTTCGATGTATTTTTTCCTCAGCTTTCCGATGGTGCTATTAGTTTCTCAAAATTTTTCAATTCTAACTTCAAAAAAACATAAAACGTGTTATATCTCAAAAACTATATTTTTTATATTTGTTTTGACCTGCTAGATCGAAAGAGGAGGAAATTTTACATGGATATAGCCTTTTTCTACATAGGGGTTTTTTGATTTTTTCGAGATATTATTCAAGAAATACTTAGAATTTCTCTTTTATATAAACTTAAAACTAATTCTTTTATTTTCAAACAGTGATCTTCTTATTTACCAACCTGGAGGAAGTTTTTATTCAAAAGAAAATTTTTAACTTCTCTGGGTTTCTTGGAAAAGTTCGCCCCTATTGGCCAAAAAGCGGCACAATCAATTCTCATGCATTTTTCCGTACGCGGTTGTGTGAAAGCACTGCTCTGCTTCAACAGAAAAAATCTTCAAAATGATGAAAAAGATTATGGAAGTCGTATTTGTTTTTATAGTATTGCCCAGTTCCAACAGTGAAACAAATACCTTTTTTGGCGAAATCAAGAGAGTTTTTTATTAGGGTAATTGATTATAATTTTTTAGATAAACTGCTACGCCAGCAAGAAATAAATTGTCTCAAAAAAGTATCATGCTTTGTAAGTTTTAAAATGTAATTCTCTATAATAAAGGACCAATGCTGCCAAAATACACTGATTGGTGTTGCAGTGAAAAGATTTTGCCGCTTCTTGGTAAAAAAGACGTACTTTTCCAAGAAACCTAAAAGAGAATTTAAAAATTATTCTCTGAATGAGTACTCCTTCCAGGTTTATAAATATGAACTTCACTGTTTGAAAATATAAGTATGAGTTTTAAGTTTATATAAAAGAGGAAAAAGATGTCTTCAAATGATGAATTAGAAACGATGAATTAAAATTAAAACAAAGGTTAAAATCAGCAAAAAGAGTTCCTGTAACTCTATTATTTAATTCTATTAAACTGTTAGCACACGTTAAGAGGGTTGAACGACAACAATTCTCGGGGTCGGAAACTTTAGAATTATACTCACCTATCCAAAAAGTAAAGAAATCTAAATTTGAGACAAGACCTATTCAATTAAATTCAGATACAAGATATTAGTAAATTAACAAAAAATTGCAAAAGATGGAACACAAAGTATTGACTTATAATAAAAAAAGATTAAAAAATTTATTATTTGATATTTATTAAGTACGAAACAACGAAATAGTGAAATACGTCGGCAACAGCGCGCTCCAGCGTAGCGCACAAAGCACGCGCGGCGACTCGCCGCCGTCTTTTAAATGTTATTACTTATGAACCCTTCATTTCTCCAACTTGAAATTTTTGGGTTTCGAAGATGAAAACTTGTACTTTCGAATGAAAAAATTTATTTAAAAAAAGAATAGTATTCTTTTAGAAAAATCGGCCAGAACTTTCAACTCAAGTTTCTGACCGCATAAAAGCATTTCAGAGAATAAACAATAGCACCACTGGAAAGAGAGGGAAAATCTATCGATATATGTTCTTTGTTTTTTTTCCAAGAGACTCAACATATGATTATGAGAGAGTTGAAAAAAGCGCAAAGGGTAGTTGTTCCGAATAACGTTTAAGGAAGCTTCCTGATTTGCCGCGATTTATTGAACTCATTTAACAATGCACGAATCTGAAATTAATACATAGTGATAGTTTAATTTTAATCTAAATACGGAAATATTTTTCTCTATAAAATATCAACTCTATCGAAAGTTATATTAAAAGTAAAAAAAATCATTTTTGCCCACATTTGTGTGCCACAAGAGACGGCGATGAACGCAATTGTATTCCCCCAATTAATGTGCTTGTACACGTATGTGTGCTCCCGATTAGTGCACTTCATCATAAGTAATATCATTTTCAATATAATCAAACCTATAAATATACAAATTATGATAATATATTAGCGTTTCACATATTTATTACCAAAATATATCAATTTACCGGTGATACGATTTGGAAGTACATTGATATATTTTGCATCGGCTTCTTATGCAATTTTCTTCTTTTTGACGTTAATTTTGAATTCACTTCCAAAATCTATTGCCAGTAAAAGTATAATTTAATAAAAAGAAGGTTATAATACACTTTTCTATAACGTGGTGAAATATTTCTACACGAAAAAACGTAGTTTGTACAATCACTTTTGAGCGACGAATAACCTAACAAACGTTACGTTTGCGCTCTATGGGCACGCACAAATGCTGATTGCGTGCGGTATTACTGGACAAAGACATTTAAACTACGAGAAATATCTTGAAATTTTTTATAAATGGTTATTGTGTAAGTGTGAAAGTAGTTTTATAACATGTAACCACTTTTTACTTTTTATACTTCAAATTACTATTATACATTATCTTTTCTTATAAAAATATTGTTGTTTCTTAGCACCTTCGAATAAGAAAAAGTAATGAATCCTTCCAAATCACATGTTGTACTTTTTAAAGCATTATTGCAATCTTAGTACTCACTATTAAAGTTTGACACTTAAATCTTATAAAAGCTAAATAGATTAATTTTTGAAAGAAAATTATTTCAATGCTGTCTGCTTATCAGCTTATTTGTATGACGCGTTCTCGGACGCGTTTAAATAACAGAGCACACAAATAGGGACAGGTGAACAAATCGGGGCTCGCTGGCTGGTTTCTAGCAGAACTCGTATATTGGGGCCCAGCCGAATCGCGCAACCTGTGCTGGCCGAGCCGCCTTGTACCTACTCCAGGTGGTAGAGACTTTGAGGTTAAAAGACGATATACAGTCATGTTTTTTCTTGCGATATCTCATTTGGACAGTTCATCTCAAAGTTCTCTATAAAATACATGTTATTCAGAAATTCAAAAGTGGATTTAAGACACAGTATATCGCCCTGGGGGGGCTTTTCCGGATAAGCGATTTCGTTCATAATTTTCTCCTAAGCATTTGCAGTCTTTGTCTACAAGAAACCGTCGAAACATTTTTCCGAACGACGTAATTGCGGCTCTGGGAATTTTTTTTCATGTTTAAAACACAGTATATCGCCCGTGGGAGGCTTTCCGTAAAAGCTATTTCGTTCATAATTTTTTTCTAAGCATTTGGGGACTTTGTCTACAAGAAACCGTCGAAACATTTTTCCGAACGACGTAATTGTGGATCTGGGAATTTCTTTAAGTTTAACACAAAGTATATCGCCCTGGGTGGGCTTTCCCGGAAAAGCTATTTCGTTCATAATTTTTTTCAAAGCATTTGGGGACTTAATCTACAAGAAACCGTCGAAACATTTTTTCGAATGACGTAATTGCGGCTCTGCGAATTTCTTTCGTGTTTAAGACACAGTATATCGCACTGGGAGGGCTTTTCCGGAAAAGCTATTTCGTTCAATATTTTTTTCTAAGCATTTGGGGACTTTGTCTACAAGAAACCGTCGAAACATTTTTCCGAACGACGTAATTGTGGATCTGGGAATTTCTTTTAAGTTTAAGACAAAGTATATCGCCCTGGGGGGGCTTTCCCGGAAAAGCTATTTCGTTCATAATTTTTTTCAAAGCATTTGGGGACTTAATCTACAAGAAACCGTCGAAACATTTTTCCGAATGACGTAATTGCGGCTCTGGGAATTTCTTTCGTGTTTAAGACACAGTATATCGCACTGGGGGGCTTTTCCGGAAAAGCTATTTCGTTCATTATTTTTTTCTAAGCATTTGGGGACTTTGTCTACAAGAAACCATCGAAACATTTTTCCGAACGATGTAATTACGGCTCTGGGATTTTTTTTTCATGTTTAAGACACAGTATATCGCCCTGGGGGGGCTTTTCCGGAAAGGCTCTTTCGTTCATAATTTTTTCTAAGCATTTGGAAACGTTATCTACAAAAAACCGTCGAAATATTTTTCCGAATGACGTAATTGCGGCTCTGGGAATTTATTTCGTGTTTAAGACACAGTATATCGCCCTGGGAGGGCTTTTCCGGAAAAGCGATCTCGTTCATAATTCTTTTCTAAGCATTTGAGATTACTATCCATAAGAAACCGTCGAAACATTATTCCTAACGAAGGATTTGCGATTCTGGGAATTTTCTTTCGCTTTTTTTCGCGTTTATGACACAGTATATATACCTGGAGGGGCTTTTCCAGACAAGCGATCTCGTTCATAATTTTTCTCTGAGCATTTGGGATCGCTATCTATAAGAAACCGTCGAAACATTTTTCCTAACGAAGGATTCGCGACACTTGGAATTTTTTTTCGCTTTTTTTCCCGTTTATGACACAGTATATGTACCTGCAGGAGCTGTTCCGGAAAAGCAAGCTCGTTGATAATTTTTTTCTAAGCATTTGGGATCACTATCTATAAGAAACCGTTGAAACATTTGTCCTAACGAAGGATTTGCGGCTCTGGGAATTTTTTTTCGCTTTTTTCCCGTTTATGACGCAGTATATGGGCCTGGGGGGGTTTTTCCGGAAAAGCGATCTCGTTCATAATTTTTTTCTAAGCACTTGGGATCACTTTCTATAAGAAACCGTTGAAACATTTTTCCTAACGAAGGATTTGCGACTCTGGGAATTTTTTTTCTTTTTTTTCCCGTTTATGACACAGTAAATGTACCTGCACGGGCTTTTTCGGAAAAGCGAGCTCGTTGATAATTTTTTTCTAAGCATATCGGATCACTATCTATAAGAAACCGTTGTAACATTTTTCCTAACGAAGGATTCGCGACTCTGGGAATTTTTTATCGCTTTTTTCCCGTTTATGACACAGTATATGGGCCAGGGGGGGTTTTTCCGGTAAAGCGATCTAGTTCATAATACGTAGCACTTGGGATCACTTTCTATAAGAAACAGTCGAAACATTTTTCCTAACGAAGGATTCGCGACTCTGGGAATTTTTTTTCGCTTTTTTTTGCCGTTTATGACACAGTATATGGGCCTGGGGGGCTTTTCTGGAAAAGAAATCAGTTTCATAATTTTTTTCTGAGCATTTGGGGTTGTTATATATAAGAAACCGTCGCAACATTTTCCTAACGAAGTAATTGTGGCTCTAGGAATTTTTTTTCGCTTTTTTCCCGTTTATGACACAGTATATGGGCCAGCAGTAGCTTTTCCGGAAAAGCGATTTCGTTCAAAATTTTTTTTTGAGCATTTGGTATTACTATCTATAAGAAACCGTCGAAACATTTTTCCTAACGAAGGATTTGCGACTCTGGGAATTTTTTTTTCTTTTTTTCCCGTTTATGACACAGTTTGGGAATTCAGCAATTTGAATTCCCGCGGTTCCACTCAGCTCGGCTCGACTCACGGCGCAGCCACGGCGCGGCAGCACCTCGCGGCGTCTCGGCGGAACAGCTGAGACGCTATACTGATTCGTGCCGTATAGTCGCGAGATTGCTATCTTTCTCACACTCTCATATGCAAATATGAGAGATATTAATTTGATTAGGGTGTAGTGAGACAAATTTAAGGAAGAAGACGGAAGTGGATCAAGGACTCGCTCCCTCTGAAACCAGCCTTGCCACGAGAAACATCTCTCCGCTGTGCACCTGTTATCGTTCATCGGAAAACTCTCAACGCAAATTCACTGGATCACTCACTCGGGACTCTCATCGCTTCTAGATTCTCGCTCAACCATCACACATCAAAAGGCATCTCCGATTAATATAATCGCTGCTCCTGCAAGGTAAAATCTCTCACTCCACTCGAGGTCAGGTAGCGACCACCTGTTGGCCATTTTGAACGCCATTACTTCGTTGGCAAAACTCAAAGCAACAAATCAATAACATTTGTTTGCTGGTTATACTAGTTCATCGTGCTGAGCCGAGAAAGAAGAACTTCATTGGACAGACTCACTCACAAGGATCGGACACACTCATCTCATTGAAATCATCGTAGAAAACTCAACAGGTTAGTAATCCCTCATATGCGATTCATACTATAATACAGAAATTGCTTTACTGAATTACACTCACTAAGTGGACATGATTTAGCATTCATGTCAAAGTGTAATGAAACCAGTGAAAAATTTCAACAAACAGTGCTACGATAAACTCGCCTCTTTTATTCATGAATAATCTCAACCAACCAGTTAGTCGCTTAGACTTCATTTAAGAAAATATAGTGAATTTAGAAATCATTTATCGTTCAATCACCTTTATTTAATATTGTACTCTACTCTAGTCATCAAAATAGTTTATTTTTATATTCTTGTTATAACCAGTGTAATTTAATGTAATTATTAAAGCCAAATATGACTGTGAAAAATATAACATGAAGTTTATATATAAATTGTGTTCGACTCAACTTATTTCATCACCCACAGCATGTTACTCATTTAAACTTATGGAATTCTCAAACAGACACAGTATATGTACCTGCAGGGGCTTTTCCGGAAAAGCGATTTCGTTCATAATTTTTTTTTGAGCATTTGGTATCACTATCTATAAGAAACCGTCCAAACAGTTTTCCTAACGAAGGATTTCCGACTCTGGGAATTTTTTTTTAGCTTTTTTTCCCGTTTATGACACAGTATATGTACCTGAAGAGGCTTTTCCGGAAAAGCGATCTCGTTCATAATTTTTATTAAGTATTTGGGATTACTATCTATAAGAAACCGTCGAACCATTTTTCCTAACGAAGAATTTGCGGCTCTGGGATTTTTTTTTCGCTTTTTTTCCCGTTTATGACACAGTATATGTACCTGGAGAGGCTTTCCCGGAAAAGCGATCTCGTTCATAATTTTTTTCTGATCATTTAGGATCACTATCTATAAGAAATCGTCGAAACATTTTTCCTAACGAAGGGTTTGCGACACTTGGAATTTTTTTCATTTTTTTCCCTTTTGTGACACAGTATATGGGCCTGGGGGGGGGCTTTTCCGGAAAAGCGATCAGGTTCATAATTTTTTTCTGAGCATTTGGGGTTGTTATATATAAGAAACCGTCGCAACTTTTTTCCTAACGAAGTAATTGTGGTCCTAGGAATTTTTTTTCCCTTTTCTCCCGTTTATGACAGAGTATATGGGCCAGCAGTAGCTTTTCCGGAAAAGCGATTTCGTTCATAATTTTATTAGAGCATTTGGTATCACTATCTATAAGAAACCGTCGAAACATTTTTCCTAACAAAGGATTTCCGACTCTGGGAATTTTTTTTTTTGCTTTCTTTCCCGTTTACGACACACTATATCACCCTGGGGTGGGCTTTCCCGGAAAAGCGATCTCGTTCATAATTTTTATTAAGCATTTGGGATTACTATCTATAAGAAACCGTCGAACCATTTTTCCTAACGAAGGATTTGCGGCTCTGGGAATTTTTTTTCGCTTTTTTTCCCGTTTATGACACAGTATATGTACCTGGAGAGGCTTTTCCGGAAAAGCGATCTCGTTCATAATTTCTTTCTGAGCATTTGGGATCACTATCTATAAGAAACCGTCGAAACATTTTTCCTAACGAAGGGTTTGCGACACTTGGAATTTTTTTTCTCTTCTTTTTCCCGTTATGACACAGTATATGTATGTGACTGAACTTTCGATCATTCATCGTGAACGAAAATTCCAAAATCGCCATTTCAGCTCAAAACTGAATTAACTGTTAAATAATGTTATAAAAGTGAAAATATAACCTAAAACGGTATCCTAAAGGTAACTACTCCCAAAACAACCCTTAAACCTACCCCTAACAGGCATATCACACAGAAAAAAAATTATTTCTTAAATCATTATCAAATGAGGAAAAATTTTGCAGTGGAAATAAGTTCGGGGGCGCGTTGTGGGACTACAAAAAAATTGGCGATGTCAAACCCCATCCGGAACTTTCCCAAATAGGGGATGACAGGGGTGCGAGAACGAAAAAAAAACCTGACGATCGCGCGTATCAAATGAGGAAAAATTTTGCAGTGGAAATAAGTTCAGGGGCGCGTTGTGGGACTACAAAAAAATTGGCGATGTCAAAACCAATCCGGAACATTGCCAAATAGGGGATCAATGGGGTGCGAGAACGAAAAAAAAAATCTGACGATCGCGCATATGAAATGAGGAAAAATTCTATTGATGATATTGGTGGAAAAAATTGCCGATGTCGAGTCCAGATCGTTTTCATGTAATTGCGATGAGGAGCATTCACAACATCGTCTGGCGAGTCGGATGTGATCTATGTTTTATCTTCGATTTGGTAAGTATTACTATGATATGTAATTGATTTTTTTTTCCAAATAGTGAAAACTGGAGACACTGACAAATATTTTTGTTCTAATATTCAAATAGTTATTTTCGATGCAAGTGCGAAAAAGTGATTTTATCCTCCTGTGGACGTTTGCGCCCGATCGAAGCGAGGGTGAAAAAGCCACGAGAAGATAAAATCACTTTCTCACTCACATATCGAACACGATTTTTTTATACGAGGTGTGCAAAGCTCGATTTAGCGCATGCTTTTTCATTCGAGCGTGCGGAATGTGGACACTGCGCACGGAGTGTGACAAAATATGTTTTAAGTTGGTTCTTCCGCGACTTTCTATTCAAAACAGTACTAAATGAATAGGTTACTTAAAATTCAATAAAACCATAGTTATATTGTGATTTCTATGTATGATAGAGGTAGTCAACATATTATAAATAAAGTGTATTTAAATCGACTAAGATATCCTTATTCATAAAATATAAATATTCTAGAAACTATATATTGTAACTACAAACATTTCTTGATAAATTCACTGGAATTTTTTTTGTTTCTCAACCGATTTTTGTTTTAAAGGTCTTATTTTATTTCTTAATTAATCGCATGGGATTTTCATTCAAAATTATTGAAACCCCAGAAAGTTATAGCAATTTATAAAATAAATTTTTTTAACCCCGTTCATGAATTTATGAACAATTAGCTGTAACATTCTGAGTTTTGAATAATTTTGAATTTTTTCTTCCGGCAAGTTTGGCATGTAGCACAGTCGCCACCTGGGCAGATCACTGCGAGGTTAAGCAGAAATAGGTGCGGCCAGTGCTTAGATTGCTGATGGCGTTTTTTCTCTCCGAATGACCTGTGTGACCTGCTATATGTTGAATAACATAAATTTGAAAAACATAATATATTAAACATAAAAATATCCATGAACGCACTGAAAGCAGAGAAACAGAAATTTAAAATAACCTTATAGATTGTTTAATCTGGCATAACAATATTACCTTTTCCTTTAAATTCTAATTTTTTTACATTTTTTTGATTTTATAAGAATTGTCCTTTTTGCGACATCCGCTTCTTTCTTTGTTTGAGTTTTAAGTACTTTTTCTTTTTTGATCGGTGGATCCCGAACAGAAGCATTTCGGAATAAAAATAATTGCACCATTGGAAAGAGCAGGAAAAATCTATCGATATATGTCCTTAGTTCTTTTTTCAGAGACTTGGTACACGATTATTAGCGAATTGAATAGAGCGTGCACTTAAACGTGCCGTACGCATGGGGCGCGAGGGGCTTGCGCGGATCCTCGGCGCTGTCTTTTTCATGTTGTTACTTTTAAATCCTTTATTTCTCCAACTTCTCCAAGATAGGGTTTTGAAGCTTAAGAGTTGTACTTTCCAATGGTCTAGTTTATTTTGAAAAAAAAAACATGATATACTTTGAGAAAAATGGCTTTCAATATTCAACTCGAGTTTTCGTCCGGAAGAACGCGTTTCGCAATAAAAACAATGGCGCAATTGGAAAGAGCAGAAAAAAATCTATCGACATAGGTTCTTGGTTTTTTTTTCAAAGACGCAGCATACGATTATGAGCGAGTTAAACAGAGCGCCTTTTACGCGAAAAAAGGCACCGCGCGCGTTCGGTGGCCCGTTTCTGCTGGACGCTCCCATATGTATTTATAAAACAACTCTATCAAAATTAGATGCATTTTGAGATACGTCGGGAAAACGACGAAACAATTGAAATATGGCTTTGTTTATTAAGCCATTATATCAACATTTTAATAAATAATATTTAAATTATCAAAAAACAATAATACTCTCAACAATAAGTAATTAGCACATACTAAATTTCTTTTATTCGGAGTTAGAAAATGAATTATACGTGTGTACTCAAATGCTCTACTTGGCTATTCATGAAGGCGCATAGCATAAACATAAAAGAGTCCATAACTTGGGAAACCGATCACTTAGGATTTTCAATTTTACATTTTTTTCATCTAAAAACAAAATAGAAACTTTTTGTGTTAGCTGATTTTGGATCCATTTTCGGACCGCTTCTGTATGCTCCAGGAACACTGTGTGCGTAACAAAAGAGGCAAAATTTTGCAGTGGAAATAAGTTCGGGGACGCGTTATGGGACTACAAAAAAATTAGCGATGTCAAAACCCGTCCGGAACATTCCCAAATAGGGTTTTGAAGCTTAAGAGTTGTACTTTCCAATGGTCTAGTTTATTTTGAAAAAAAACATGATATACTTTGAGAAATATCGCTTTCAATATTCAACTCGAGTTTTCATCCGGAAGAACGCGTTTCGCAATAAAAACAATGGGGCAATTGGAAAGAGCAGAAAAAAATCTATCGATATAGGTCCTTGGTTTCTTTTCAAAGACGCAGCATACGAGTATGAGCGAGTTAAACAGAGCGCCTTTTACGCGAAAAAAGGCACCGCGCGCGCTCGGTGGCCCGTTTCTGCTGGACGCTCGCATATATAATGCTAGATTTATCAAGTAATGTATTTGTTAGAATATAAGGTACATTTACATCAGAGGGACAGAAGGTACGTGCGTAGCGCCACCTTACACAAGTATAGGCAAGCGTATAGCGAGAGCGAGCAGGAGCAGCACTCGGCTGTCGTCCTCCGTCGTGAACGGTTGTATTGAGAGAGGGAGAGAGAGAGAGAGAGAGAGACAGAGAGACAGAGAGAGAGAGAGAGAGAGAGAGAGAGAGAGAGAGAGAGAGAGAGAGAGAGAGAGAGAGAGAGAGAGAGAGAGAGAGAGAGAGAGAGAGAGAGAGAGAGAGAGAGAGAGAGAGAGAGAGAGAGAGAGAGAGAGAGAGAGAGAGAGAGAGAGAGAGAGAGAGAGAGAGAGAGAGAGAGAGAGAGAGAGAGAGAGAGAGAGAGAGAGAGAGAGAGAGAGGAGGGCATAGAGAGAGAGAGAGAGAGAGAGAGTTGTACTGAAGTTACTGAGTGTTAATAAACGTTGTTACTGTTCTATTTGAGTGGCTTATTTGAAGAAGCCCTGTGTCCCATCCGAGTATCTCAACAGTATTAAAATAGTTTGCGTTACTAAATATAGATGAAAAAATAAATAATAGCCATAACTATTTTTTTATTTTCATAACATACAGAATCTAATTTTTAAGTTTGTCTTGGCACGATAAAAATAATGCAGACTTTATTTTAATAATTTTTTTTTTATAGTAAATAGTAAAAATATCCTACAAATCTTATTTTTAAGCATTCTTCTCAACCTTTTTTCTAATCTTAAAAACTAAAATGTTTTTAATATTTTAATACATTTTTATAACGTTTAATCTCCCGATCTTTTTTATAAAGATTTTTTTTTTCAATGAGGTACAATATGGAATAGAATAATAGAGAATGAATATTTCATAACGAAATAAGAATACTTACTTTGTAAAAGTATGCGGGAAATTCGTATTTCCCACACTGATTGTAGTGTAGAAATAGTATATTACGCATGTAGGGAGTAAAAGTAAAGAATGTCCTAGATCGCATGTAAATTGTCACCCGATCCGAAGGCCAGGGTGACAAAAATGCGGTCTAAGGTATTCTTTATTTTCTTCCGTGGCCCGTAAACTATTTTTCTTCGTTTGCTTGGCGAGGCTAAAAATACAACCTTTGCGATCGGGCGCGGGCGCCGGGAACAATATCGGTACTTTCAGCCGGAGAGCCAAAAAATGTGATTTCTCGAATTGTTAAGTAGACAAATTTTTTTAAGGCTCTTCATCCTAAAATGCATCTTCTTGCAATAATTACGAAAATTAATATATCTATTCATTATAATAGTATAGGTATAAGTGTTCCAAATTTCAATTCATTCTGATGATTCAAAATAAAAGTATTAAGCTCCAAACTTAGAAGCTTTAACATGCAATGCCGGTTCTCACCTTGGTGGTAGTATACATTTTAATTAATAAGAAAAAATCGGATATTGCAAAATTAATAAAAAAGAAACACTTGACATTATTGAAAAACATTTGACAACGTTTTGACGATACGTTTTTAAGTTATTAGAATTCAAAGCTTGAAAATCTACATATTTCATTTTGTTTTCTTGGTGGGACAATATATCTAAACGCATAATTGATGTATATTTTCTCTGGAGATATTTGCAGTCATATATGATACATACATGTATAAGCGGCACCAGAAACAAGTTTTTACTTCCCATCTCTACAATTTTCTCTCATACACTGACGAAATAGTTATTTTCGATACAAGTGCGAAAAAGTGATTTTATCCTCGTGTGGACGTTTGCGCTCGAGCGGAGCGAGGGTGAAAAGGCCACGCGAGGATAAAGCACTTTCTCACTCGCGTATCGAACACAATTTTTTTATACAACGTGTGCAAAGCTCGATTTAGCGCATGCTCTTTTACTCGAGCGTGCGCAAAGTGAACACTTTGCGCACGGAGTGTGAAAAAAATTGATTAAGAACTCGTGCAGGCGGTTCCAGTAAACGGAAACCCCATTTCTCGAACTTCATGTAAAATATACAATATCTCCATAAATAACAAGTAAATTACATGAATTAAGAAATATTTGGAATTCCTAAAGTAAAAATATATTGAACACAAGTGTTTTTCACAACACGTTTAATTGTTTTACCAAATAACTTAGTAATAAAAAATAAACTAATATAATAATTAGAGATTCATTTAAATTTTTCATAAATTTTAAAAATATATGAAAATATTTCTAACTTGATTGTTTATAGGGGAACTTTAATAATAGTAAGGATCTTAGAAACATTTCAGAGGATTTTTGCAATTGAATTTCACTATGTTAAAAAATTTCAATAAGGATTTGTGCGAGTGTGAATCTCCGAACTTAATTCTCAGTCTTTAATGGTACGGAACCTATTGTATTAGTTTTTGCTTGAACACTTCGAAAAATTATTTTTTTTTATTAACATTAACTGTCGTCTATTTAAGAGCAATTTTTCGGATTTTGTTTTGTCATCGTTTTGTATACTAAAGTTAAGGTTGTATGACCCGTCACATCCCATTAAAAGTTAGTTTTTGACGTTAAAACTGCGATAAATAATTCTGTAAAGCACTTAATCAACTTGGAGTTTTCGCGATCTGTGTATAAATACAATAAGAATATTATAAGCTTTGAAAATTGGGAATAGAAGCAGGATTGTAGAATCCGCATTTGATATGCGAGATCGTCACATTTTTTTTTCGTTCTCGAACCCCCTTCATCCGCTATTTGGCAAGGTTCCGGACGGGTTTTCACATCGGCAATTTTGTTGTAGGTCCACACCGTGCCCCTGAACTTATTTTCACTGCAAAATTTTTCCTTATTTCATATCCGCGATAATCAGATTTTTTTTCGTTCTCGCACCCCCTTCATCCCCTATTTGGGAAGGTTCTGGACGGGTTTTGACATCGCCAATTTTTTTGTAGGTCCACACCGTGCCCCTGAACTCATTTTTACTGCAAAATTTTTCCTCATTTCATATACGAGATAATAAGATTTTTTTCGTTCTCGCACCCCCTTCATCCCCTATTTGGGAATGTTCCGGACGGGTTTTGACATCGCCAATTTTTTTGTAGTCCCACAACGCGCCCCCGAACTTATTTCCACTGCAAAATTTTTACTCTTTTGTTACGCGCGATCGTCAGATTTTTTTTTCGTTCTCGCACCCCCTTCATTCCCTATTTGGGAAGGTTCCGCACGGGTTTTGAAATCGCCAGTTTTTTTGTAGTCACACAATGTGCCCCCGAACTTATTTCCACTGCAAAATTTTTCCTCTTTTGTTACGTGCGATCGTCAGATTTTTTTTCTCGTTCTCACACCCCCTTCATCCCCTATTTGGGAAGGTTCCCGACGGGTTTTGACATTGCCAATTGTTTTGTAGTCCAACAACGTGCCCTAAAACTTATTTCCACTGCAAAATTTTTCCTCATTTGATACGCGCGATCGTCAGATTTTTTTTTTTCGTTCGCGCACCCCCTTCATCCCCTATTTGGGAATGTTCCGGACGGGATTTGACATTGCCAATTTTTTTGTAGTCCTACAACGTGCCCCCGAACTTATTTCAACTGCAAAATTTTTCCTCTTTTGATACGCGCGATCGTCAGATTTTTTTTTTCGTTCTCGCACCCACTTCATCCCCTATTTGGGCAGGTACCCGATGGGTTTTCACATCGCCAATTTTTTTGTGGCCTCACAACGTCCCCCGAAATTATTTCCACTGCAAAATTTTTCCTCATTTGATACGCGCGATCGTCAGATTTTTTTTTTCGTTCTCGCACCCCCTTCATCCCCTATTTGGGAATGTTCCGGACGGGTTTTGACATCGCCAATTTTTTTGTAGTTCCACAACGTGCCCCGGAACTTTTTTCCACTGAAAAATTTTTCCTCATTTGATAATGATTTAAGAAATAATTTTTTTTCTGTGTGATATGCCTGTTAGGGTTAGAATTAAAGGTTGTTTTGGGGGTAGTTACCTTTGCGATACCTTTTTAGGTTATATTTATCACTTTTATAACATTATTTAACAGTTAATTCAGTTTTGAGCTGAAATGGCGATTTTGGAATTTTCGTTCACGATGAACGATCGAAAGTTCAGTCACATGTATATGTACCTGCAGGGGCTTTTCCGGAAAAGCGAGCTCGTTGATAATTTTTTTCTAAGCATTTGGGATCACTATCTATAAGAAACCGTTGAAACATTTTTCCTAACGCAGGATTTGCGACTCTTGGAATTTTTTTTCGCTTTATTTCCCGTTTATGACACAGTATATGGGCCTGGGGGGGGGGGGTCCGTAAAAGCGATCAGGTTCATAATTTTTTTCTGAGCATTTAGGGTTGTTATATATAAGAAACCGTCGCAACATTTTTCCTAACGAAGGATTTCCGACTCTGGGAATTTTTTTTTGCTCTTTTTCCCGTTTATGACGCACTATATCACACTGGGGGGGGGGGGCTTTTCCGGAAAAGCGATTTCGTTCATAATTTTTTTTTGAGCATTTGGTATCACTATCTATAAGAAACCGTCGAAACATTTTTCCTAACGAAGGATTTGCGGCTCTGGGAATTTTTTTTCGCTTTTTTCCCGTTTATGACACAGTATATGTACCTGGAGGGGCTCTTCCGGAAAAGCGAGCTCGTTGATAATTTTTTTCTAACCATTTGGGATCACTATCTATAAGAAACCGTCGAAACATTTTTCCTAACCAAGGATTTGCGTCTCTGGGAATTTTTGTTCGCTTTTTTTCCCGTTTATGACACAGTATATGTACCTGCAGGGGCTTTTCCGGAAAAGCGAGATCGTTGATAATTTTTTTCTAAGCATTTGGGATCACTATCTATAAGAAACCGTTGAAACATTTCTCCGAACGCAGGATTTGCGACTCTTGGAATTTTTTTTCGCTTTATTTCTCGTTCATGACACAGTATATGGGCCTGGGAGGGCTTTTCCGGAAAAGCGATCAGGTTCATAATTTTTTTCTGAGCATTTGGGATCACTATCTATAAGAAACCATCGAAACATTTTTCCTAACAAAAGATTTGCGATTCTGGGAATTTTTTTTCCTTTTTTTCCCGTTTATGACACAGTATATCACCCTGGGGGGACTTTTTCGGAAAAGCGATCAGGTTCATAATTTTTTTTTTGAGCATTTGGGGTCGTTATCTATAAGAAACCGTCGCAAGATTTTTCCTAACGAAGTGATTGTGGCTCTGGGAATTTTTTTCCCCTTTTATGATACAGTATATCACCCTGTGGGGGCTTTTCCGGAAAAGCGATCAGATTCATAATTTTTTTCTGAGCATTTGGGGTTGTTATCTATAAGAAACCGTCGAAACATTTTTCCTAACGAAGTAATTGCGGCTCTAGGAATTTTTTTTCCTGTTTATGACACATTATATCGCCCTGGGGTGGCTTTTCCAGAAAAGCGATTTCCTCCATAATTTTTTTTAGCTTGTGAGGGACTTTTCATCAAGTACCAGTCGCAAAATTTTTCCTAACGAAGATATTGCGACTCTGGGAATTTTAGTTTTCGTGTGTGACTATGGGCAAATTAACTTGTCTGTGAGGGTGGGTTTGGGGGTGGTTTATGAGGGTGGCTAAGTGCTAAATTGGTTTTTACACGGTTTTTGGTCAATTCCTACCATGCTTTATTGTTTTAAACCGGTTATAAATAAAATCGCAAATTTTAGTTTTTTCGTTCACTTTGAACGTTCGGAATTTCAAACACATCATAATATCTATATCACATACAAAATTGTCTAGAAATCTGTAGCTCATTCATAGAACCGTTCTCGAGAAATTACGATTTAAAAAAAAGTTTAAAAAATTTTAACCTCAAATATATCTGAAATTTATGGACCAAGAACTCGACCAAGAGCTATCCAAAATCTACCTCCACAAGGAATTTTGAAGAAATAAAGACAATTTGCCCTCCGGAATCGTTGGACATACAAAACTCATTTTTTTCATTTTTCATGTTTTACGTTTTTGTTAATAACCAAAGAACCGTGATAGCTAGACACTCTTTTTTAATATAGGTATTTTAATTTTCTTTTAAATGCTGCCTATCCCATTTTGATACATACAGCCGTTCTCGAGAAATTACGAGTCGAAAGAGAGGTTACAAAAATTGTAATCTCGAAAATCTCTGAAATTTGTGAACCAATCATCTATCCCAAAGAAAGGAGCAGGTGGCAACCAAAAATCTACCTCTTCAAGGAATTTTGAAGCGATTAACATAATTTTACTCCCGTAAATTGTCGCCACCTAAAACACGTTTTTCTCATTTTTTAATTTTTTTCTCAAAAACTAACCAATAGAATGGATTCAATTTTATACAGATTATAGCTATTCATAATCTCCATTATCATGATTTTTCTCAAAAAAATTGACCATTTAGTTTGGGAGTTATAAGCATTAAAAAAAACACGTTTTTGTTAATAATAAAATAACCGTGATAGCTAGAGAATTTTTCTTTTAAATATAGGTTTTTTTATGCTCTTTCGAACGCTACCCGTCCGATTATAAAATTTAAATCCAATCATTAAAAAATATCAAAAATAAATTTTTCGAAAATGAAAAATTCGGGATAAAACAAAAACGAATCAGTTAGTCGTACAAAATTATTTTTTTCCCGAATTCGGAATAAAAAAATAAAAAAAATGAGACCCGTCCGGTTAAAATCGACCGCGTAGATCTGAAACTAAAGCGGTATACACACACACACACGCACGCACGCGCGCGCACGCACGCACGCACGCTCGCGCGCGCGCACACACACACACACACACACACATGAATAACTTCAGACTGACAATAGCTATTAACTTTTTTTTAAATTGTAGAGAATAGAGAATTTCATCCTGCATAATATGCATGAATGAAATATAAGCAATATTACCTCTACATTCTGAAAAAAATGAAAAAATAATCGCCCATATCCACCCATAAATATTCCAGATTGATATTACATCAGATGTGACGTCATTACTGATGTTTAAAAAATGCTCCTTAATTTAATAATTTAATAGAGGATTATTTTACAAATAAAGTTACTTTGTCTTTATATGTGTAAGACTTTCCATAGAGACCAACCTTCCCATTTGCATTATTTAGGGAAGAAGGTACCGATTTTTGGCAAAAAAATCGATGTTTTTTTATCATTTTAAACTATTTTTCAGCCATCTTTCTACCGTAAAACCTACTTCTAATGTCATAATTTTCATATAATTATTTAATTTGATTTATTTTAACATTTATCGTTAAAAACGCAATATAGCGTTTTTTTGCATTTTTTATAATACTTTTCTATTTTTGACAAATCCAGTTCATGTACAATTATACCTCTCTACGTCGCTAATTTCCTTTTGAAACTACACAATTGCTATTCAATTTTGATATTTAAACTTAGTTTGCTCGTATAATTTTATAAATAAATCGTCCAGCTGTAGAGTATAATAAACTCCATCTGAATCGAGACATCTATATCGACCGTCTTATCGACCACGGCCCGTTCGTTACACGCAATAAGGATTAGGGAACAGGTATAGTACATGGGTACTATATCTATATGCATAAGATACAAGTACTTATATATACACGGTGACCCATTTTAATCGCTACACCCGGATTTTTCGGATCCTAAGACAGATAGGAAAAAATGATTCAGACAAAAGTTGTAGGGGACGAAGGGGGCCAAATGATGGTCCTAACAGCTTTGACCTTGAACTTGACCTTCAAGGTTATTTCAAGGTCAAGTGGTTTTTTTTAATAGGAACACCTATTTTTGACCCCGGATTCGGAAAGAGCGGGAAATTTTACGTTCAAAATCATATTGAGACATTTTTTTTCAAGGTCATTTCAAGGTCATTTCAAGGCCAAATGAAGGTCGAACTCCGAAAAATCCATTTTAAGTCGTTTTTCCATGAGTCACAGGCTTAAGTGGTTCAAACTGATCGTAGGTTTAATAGGGAAACCCACACACCCAAAACTTTCACATCCTAGTAAACAAATATCAAACTTGCACATCCGAACCCCATGCTCTTCATAGCCTCACATGCTAAACTGTTACACCAGACATCCCCCAGTCCCACACATCTCTACCCCATGTCTGATGTTTGTTTAACGGAAACTTCAAGATCATTAAAGCTTCTGTTGTAAATGTGTCAACCTTACGTTTAGCGCTACCCAGAAACAACGACGTGGACGTAGTAAGGATTGTTTCCTTTGGGGTTCTTGATTAAAGTGAGTCCCCTTGCCTCTCACTGTTCAGGGTGCTTGATTTAAGTGAGTCCCTTCGCCTCTCACTGATCGGGGTGCTTGATTAAAGTGAGTCCCCTTGCCTCTCACTGTTCAGGGTGCTTGATTTAAGTGAGTCCCTTCGCCTCTCACTGATCGGGGTGCTTGTTTAAAGTGAGTCCCTTCGCCTCTCACTGTTCAGGGTGCTTGATTAAAGTGAGTCCCCTTGCCTCTCACTGTTCAGGGTGCTTGATTTAAGTGAGTCCCTTCGCCTCTCACTTATGTGTTTATGTAACCTCGAAGAAAATGTTCGAAATTACGACCATTTGCTTCCAGGCACATAGTCAAACGCCTTTGGAAGTGGCGAACGGTGTTTAGCAAAGTTTGCCTTGGAATGGCAGCGCATGCTCGACGAATTCTGTCCATCATGTCTACTCTTGTGGTGGGCCTTTCCTCAAAAACGGCATTTTTTAAGTACTCCATAAGTAAAAATCTGGTGATGTAAGATCGGGTGAGCAAGCAGGCCATTCAACCGGACCACCTCGACCAATCCATCTGTTACCATACTGCTCATTCAAAAAAGTCGTGACAATTCGAGCGAAATGTGGTGTTGCGCCGTCCTGCTGGAGCCACATTCTTCGTCGCGTTTCTAAGTCAACATCTTCCATCAATACAGGTAGTTCATCTCTTATTAGCGTTAAGTACGTGTGTTGATTAACATTTTCTTCGAAAAAATAAGGGCCAATCACACATCCATTAATAATCCCACACCATACCATAATACTCCATCGTCTTTGATGGTTTACAGTTCTGACCCAATGAGGATTAACATCAGACCAGTAATGACAATTATGTCTATTCAATTCCCCATCACTTTGAAATTTTGCCTCATCAGAAAAAAGAACAAAATTAAAAAAGTCTGGATCATTTTCTATCATTTGTAAAGCCCATTGGCAAAACACAATACGCTGTTGAAAATGAGAAAACTGTAGCTCTTGGACCAGAGTAATATGATACGCATGATATCTAAGCACCTTCATAATTCTTATGAGTAAATTAAAGATATGAGCTGTAAAAAAATGTCATTGTTTAAAAAGAAAAGTCATAACTTTCAAAAGAATAAAGATACAACATTTCTTTTTTGTACAAAAATCTTGACGGAACAGAAATTATTTGTAAATGTGCCTTTAATGATTACATTATCAATATTAGTATTTCTCAAGTTTGAACGGCAATAATTCACAATATTTAAAATAAAAGCAAGTTTTAGTATTATGTGTAGTTCAAATTAGAAATAATTTAATGATTATTACTTTATTATAAAACTTACAATTACAAAAGTGTGACAATCGGAGTACTTTTGGCAAATACACTTAGTCAGATAAAGTTACCATAATTTAGGAACATTTTTCTATTTTTGGTCGCGACCGTATACGGGCAAATATTATAATTATTAATATTTTTTATACCATTTCACTATTCAAATTTAATAGTAATTAATAGCTGGCTCTGAAATGGCTGACTATCCGCCCAACGAGATCGTTGACATGATGTTGGCTTTAGGAGAAAGCCGAAGTAATTATCGTGCTGCGGCAAGAATTTATGCTGAACGCTATCCAGACAGACAACACCCTGACGCTATGGCTATCAGACGTTTAACTCAAAGAGCTCATGGTGGACACATGGTTCGTCAACGTAGGCGCCATCAATATGATGAAAATGATAATCGGGTTGTGACTATTCTGGCAATAATTCATCTTGAACCACAGATAAGCGCTCGTCGAATCGAAAGGGAAATCGGTCTTCCAAAAAGTACATTTTTAAGAATTATGAAGGTGCTTAGATATCATGCGTATCATATTACCTGGTCCAAGAGCTACAGTTTGCTCATTTTCAACAGCGAATTGTGTTTTGCCAATGGGCTTTACAAATGATAGAAAATGATCCAGACTTTTTTAATTTTGTTCTTTTTTCTGATCAGGCAAAATTTCAAAGTGATGGGGAATTGAATAGACATAATTGTCATTACTGGTCTGATGTTAATCCTCATTGGGTCAGAACTGTAAACCATCAAAGACGATGGAGTATTATGGTATGGTGTGGGATTATTAATGGATGTGTGATTGGCCCTTATTTTTTCGAAGAAAATGTTAATCAACACACGTACTTAACGCTAATAAGAGATGAACTACCTGTATTGATGGAAGATGTTGACTTAGAAACGCGACGAAGAATGTGGCTCCAGCAGGACGGCGCAACACCACATTTCGCTCGAATTGTCAGGACTTTTTTGAATGAGCAGTATGGTAACAGATGGATTGGTCGAGGTGGTCCGGTTGAATGGCCTGCTTGCTCACCAGATCTTACATCACCAGATTTTTACTTATGGGGGTATTTAAAAAATGCCGTTTTTGAGGAAAGGCCCACCACAAGAGTAGACATGATGGACAGAATTCGTCGAGCATGCGCTGCCATTCCAAGGCAAACTTTGCTAAACACCGTTCGCCACTTCCAAAGGCGTTTGACTATGTGCCTGGAAGCAAATGGTCGTAATTTCGAACATTTTCTTCGAGGTTAGATAAACACATAAGTGAGAGGCGAAGGGACTCACTTAAATCAAGCACCCTGAACAGTGAGAGGCAAGGGGACTCACTTTAATCAAGCACCCCGATCAGTGAGAGGCGAAGGGAATCACTTAAATCAAGCACCCTGAACAGTGAGAGGCAAGGGGACTCACTTTAATCAAGCACCCCGATCAGTGAGAGGCGAAGGGACTCACTTAAATCAAGCACCCTGAACAGTGAGAGGCAAGGGGACTCACTTTAATCAAGCACCCCGATCAGTGAGAGGCGAAGGGACTCACTTAAATCAAGCACCCTGAACAGTGAGAGGCAAGGGGACTCACTTTAATCAAGCACCCCAAAGGAAACAATCCTTACTACGTCCACGTCGTTGTTTCTGGGTAGCGCTAAACGTAAGGTTGACACATTTACAACAGAAGCTTTAATGATCTTGAAGTTTCCGTTAAACAAACATCAGACATGGGGTAGAGATGTGTGGGACTGGGGGATGTCTGGTGTAACAGTTTAGCATGTGAGGCTATGAAGAGCATGGGGTTCGGATGTGCAAGTTTGATATTTGTTTACTAGGATGTGAATGTTTTGGGTATGTGGGTTTCCCTATTAAACCTACGATCAGTTTGAACCACTTAAGCCTGTGACTCATGGAAAAAACGACTTAAAATGGATTTTTCGGAGTTCGACCTTCATTTGGCCTTGAAATGACCTTGAAATGACCTTGAAAAAAAATGTCTCAATATGATTTTGAACGTAAAATTTCCCGCTCTTTCCGAATCCGGAGTCAAAAATAGGTGTTCCTATTAAAAAAAACCACTTGACCTTGAAATAACCTTGAAGGTCAAGTTCAAGGTCAAAGCTGTTAGGACCATCGTTTGGCCCCCTTCGTCCCCTACAACTTTTGTCTGAATCATTTTTTCCTATCTGTCTTAGGATCCGAAAAATCCGGGTGTAGCGATTAAAATGGGTCACCGTGTATATATATATAAAAGTACTTGTATGTATGTATATGTATATATATATAAGTACTTGTATCTTATGCATATAGATATAGTACCCATGTACTATACCTGTTCCCTAATCCTTATTGCGTGTAACGAACGGGCCGTGGTCGATAAGACGGTCGATATAGATGTCTCGATTCAGATGGAGTTTATTATACTCTACAGCTGGACGATTTATTTATAAAATTATACGAGCAAACTAAGTTTAAATATCAAAATTGAATAGCAATTGTGTATATATATATATATATATATATATATATATATATATATATATATATATATATATATATATGGGGGGCTCCGCCCCTACTCGCTCCGCTCGCCAACCCCCAGTTTTAGCGTGAATTGTTAAAAAAATATAGTAAAATTTAATACAACTGGAAACTCAATTTTGTTGTTTAAATCTAGAAATACTACGATGTTTTTTTCTATTTAGAAAAAATTCTTTTCTAAATTTGCGTGCCTATATTGTAGATCGAATCTCTGAGCATTTTAAGTGCCGGTTTTTCACCATGACCGCGTATACATATGTGTACAGTACATATACATTTACTGTTTTACTTATGTGTGCAAAAAATTTATAAAAATGGTGACGCTGTTTATTACGCCTAATAGTGTAAGGTCATGCTCATGTTATTATATGTGTTTTCATGTGTAGTCAGTTTTTTTAGCGTGTTATTTACTAAAGTTAACAGTTTTTCACACCACCACTGAGGTACTGTTGTAGGCGCGTTGAATTTTTGATTTTATTGTGCTTAGGTGTTTTATATAACAAATATTAATAATTAGATAGGATAATGGGACATGCCAAAATAATATAAAATTATTGTTAATCATTTTTTATATAATTAGCCTAAACACAACCATGGAATTCATCGTCAATAACCCTAAAAAACATAGGAGTCGTCCCTCCGTCCTCCTTGACTCCAACCTATCCCATTCTTCCTCTACCATGGAAGATGTGAATCATTTTTCATTAATAAATTTTATCAATTTTAATTAATTTTAAATAATTTGTATTAATAATTTTTAATTAATGTAATGAAAATTGATTCCCATCTTTATTACATTTAATAAAAAAATATTTCATGTAAATATATTTATATTGAAATTTTTTTTATTATATGTAATAAAATAATCAGATTATTTATATGATATTATGCTTATCAGAAATTACAACATGTCTTATACTTTCGTAAAAGAATAATATTATAAATAAAATGATTATTGATATAAATTTAGTTGGGTTTATTTTGCTCTATATAAATTTAGATAAAAAAATATATATATAAAAAAAAATAATAATTTTTGAAAAAGTTTATTAAAAAGTGTAGATTAAATATCAAAAATTTCTTTCCAAACAATGTTATTAATTACTGATGAATTTTCTAAAAGATTTTCAATAAATATATTGTTAGGAATTTTACATCAGGATAAAGCAACATATAATTGGCCATGTGAAAATAAAGGTTGTCTAATGTAAATACCTAGAGAATTATAACATTGACCTTGAGATTTATTTATTGTTATAGCAAAAGCTAATACAACTGGAAATTGTTTTCTAAAAAGTGTAAATGGAAATGATCTCAGAATCTCCAGTATTTAATGTTATTCGTGGTATAACTAGGGGGGCTGCGCCCCCCAGCGTGCCTTCGGCACGCCATCCCCCCCGCCCCCTTACACACCTGCTCCTTGCTTCGCTCGTCGCCCCCCCCCTCCCTATGTAAAAACTTCGTTTTTACATAATAGGCACGACCGCAAAGCTCAGAAGAACTTTATACTTTTATTATTGCAAAAATTGTAATACTTTATTTATCGTTTTTATCATTTAAAATAAACATAAATACATCTGCAGTAAAATTTAAATAATAGTTATCCATTTACTTTTACACATTTATTTCTTCTTCTTTGTAGAAGGTTTGCGTTTTAATTCTACATGTATAAAAATATTTAGATAACTTTTTCAATAGCCTATGATGTATATAAATTTATTAAGTATTAATTGATATGATTAAAGCGCGCATGGGAATATTGAATATAAATACCATGATTGGTGTTATATTTAAAATTAAAAAGATAGTTTTCATAATTTCTATTATAATTATAATAATTGGTTTTTTATTTTTATTTATGAAAATGTAATATGAAAACAAAATTTTGTTTTAATCTTATCCATAAGGTAGAGACTAGCTGCTCACGGATTTACGGGTGTTCCTAACTGCATATACCTATACAATCTCAATAACAAAAAATACTTGCGCACATATGCATATATCGTCGGGTTAGAGGAATAAGATGCTATCTCGTCGATGCGTTGAAAAAGATGTTATCTCGACGACGCGCTGAAAAAGATGCTATCTCGTCGACGCGCTAAAAAAGATGCTATCTCGTCGACGCGCTGAAGAAGATGATATCTCGTCGACGCGCTGTAAAAGATGCTATCTCGTTGACTCGCTGAAAAAGATGATATCTCGTTGACGCGCTGAAAAAGATGCTATCTCGCTGAAATCTGGAAAACATGCTATCTCGGAAATATTTTTCTTTCGTGAAAATTTAAATTGGTACCTCTGCAGAAACTTTCAAAGAATTTTTCTATATATTTAGTTCGATTATCAATCATAATAAATATATAGGATATTTTTACTATTAAATTGACTATCTTATACTATTGACCTTTTTGAAATTTTAAATAAATAATAAAACCTTATAATATATACAAACATCACAAATTAGATCAGTTAGCGGATCGAATAAAATATTTTCAATCTCAAACATAGCATTTATGAAATTTATCGATTTTTCTCATAAAAGAATGGTAATTACGTATAACATAATCATACTACTGTAATATAAAAAAATTTTGTTTAAATGACAATGTGTCAATAAGGTTTTATTATTTATTTAAAATTTCAAAAAGGTCAATAGTATAAGATAGTCAAGTTAATAGTAAAAATATCCTATATATTTATTATGATTGATAATCGAACTAAATATATAGAAAAATTCTTTGAAAGTTTCTGCAGAGGTACCAACTTAAATTTTCACGAAAAAAAAAATATTTCCGAGATAGCATGTTTTCCAGATTTCAGCGAGATAGCATCTTTTTCAGCGCGTCAACGAGATATCATCTTTTTCAGCGAGTCAACGAGATAGCATCTTTTACAGCGCGTCGACGAGATAGCATCTTCTTCAGCGCGTCGACGAGATAGCATCTTCTTTAGCGCGTCGACGAGATAGCATCTTTTTCAGCGCATCGTCGAGATAACATCTTTTTCAACGCATCGACGAGATAGCATCTTATTCCTCTAATCCGACGATATACACTAATATCGCGAAAAGGAGAAAAACAGAAGGAGAATGCTCAATACTGATGCATTCGGCAACGGCAATCTGGCTTAGCCCTGCGACCTGCGTGCATGAATATACTTATACTGCAGCAGTCGTAACGGCTACGCTAGGTACCTCGGCTCACGGTCGTACACACTTTCCGGACCTATATGACCGTGCCTCACTGCCTCGGCTAGGCTGCGTTCGCACACCAAGTACAGCGGGAAAACACATGCGACTCACGCAACCACGAGCGCTCCCTGTATGTATAAGATATATATATATATATATATATATATATATATATATATATATCTATATGATCGCGCGCGCTTTCTGCTACTGCTGAGTAGTGCCGCGTGCCGTGGCGCACATGTGTCCATGGTGTGTCTTATCAACAATCGAATCATCTGGCTCCCGGCGTCCCCAGCGATAACTGTGGCTGCTGTAGTATGCCGCCCTGGTGAATCGTGTTCGCCCTTGCATCGTGCTCGCCGATTGTCGATGATTCGTCGGAGATGGGAAGGCAGTGTGTCAGCGGCGAAAGCAGATTTAGTAAGCATTTTTTCGTTCCTAACCTCTCTGATGGGTGAGCTGATGGTACTTTCGCTCGTTGTAGGTATCTGTGGCAGCGAGAGTAGTGTAAACGACGGGCACTGTTGCAGACTGTTTCTTGGGTGTGGAAATGTTGTCTGAGTCATCTATTTAATTATTATATGTGGTTTTTAGGTGCTCAACTTTCCTTGTTTGGCTCTTACACTAGTGACTATTATTTGTATAGTTAAGCTGGTGCTTGTGTCTCTACTCTCAGGCTGTTGCTGTTTCCAGCAGTGAAACAACGGTTAAAGGTCTCCACCAGTCCTTCCCCTCTAGTTGTTACAGGAAGCTGGTACAGTGAGTGAACAACAGCCATTGCTGCAGACTTTTCTTTTGTATGGTATGTTTTTTTAATTTATCTATTTATTAGTCATATGTGGTTTTTAGGTGCTCAACTCTCCTCGCTTGTCCCCAAGAATAGGGACTGATCTGCTGTTCATGTGCTTTGCTGATCCCTAGGCTGAGGCAATCCCTGACATGAAA
Organism: Torymus aiolomorphi; assembly: GCA_036365515.1. NCBI lineage: Eukaryota > Metazoa > Arthropoda > Insecta > Hymenoptera > Torymidae > Torymus > Torymus aiolomorphi. The sequence continues at coordinate 157,460,743 of CM070874.1, read as the reverse complement.
CCCAATTGACGGTCTCTGTCAGTACTTTCCTCCTCGGTGGTGTAGTTACTGACATAGTGGATCGCTGTTAGATGATTCTCAGCAGACTGGCATCCATGGAGTAGTGCCAGCCTAGACCGTCCAGCCCTATTTTGCAACTTCTGCAGCTCTAAGTGATCTTCGAGTGTTAGTGCTTTAAAGTGTGAGGGGATAGGTAATAGGAATTGGGAAATATTATATAAGTGCTGTGTGTGTTGTTAAATGCGATAAGGGTAGGTAGTTGTCCCTGGTAATATTAACTGGTCTATTTAATTTATAAGTTTAGTCAGGGTGTAAGAACTCGCTTCAGGATATCTGTTGTATTAAAATACATCATTATGTATTTCGCAGACTTCTACCCAGTGAGACTTACCTATTTAATAGTTTTCTACATGCTGTAAGACTGAGTCAGCTAGAACATTGCATTCTTTATGCATTGAAATTTACCATATTACAACATTTATAGCTCATACATTACACAAAAGTTTTTTTCGTATATATGATATTCCTTTAACATGTACTTATATAATATTACACAATTTTGATTCTTTTAGTTCAATCGCTTAGGTCCTGGGAACACAGTTAGTAGGTTAAGCTGGGTAATCTTATATTAAATTTTTAAGTTTGTTATTAAAAATCTTTTTGTAATACGTGTTTATCCCATTGAATATTGTAATCAAATGTAATTTTGTATCTTATTATTATGTTTTTGTAATTATATTATCTTTGGAATGTTATATCGATTTTTTCCATCTTATTTAGAGCTATTGTATCGAATACTTCTGTGCAAATCTAATTCTGTTAAATAATAAGCGAAAATTCACTATACGTGTATTGGGGTATTAAAAATCATGTTTATACGTTTGATGACCCAGAAATTATTGTACATAAAAATTTTAATTGGGAATAAGTTTTGTTTAAACTATATCTATATGCTTTGTATTTAACAGTTTTATTGAAAGTCAAATTCTTGTATGATAAGCGAAAATCGACTATTTCAGGTGTATTTAGGCATTAAAATCATTTTTATAGGTCTAAGCGGCCAGGAATCCATTTTATATGAAAATGTTAAATGGGAAAAAGTATTATTTAAATATTACCTAGAACTTTTGTATTAAACATGTTTGTATAAAATCAAATCCTGTCAAGTTTTAGCCGCAAATCGTCCATTTTATGTATATTTTGACATTTAAAATCGTTTTTATAAGTCTAACTCGTCAGGAGTTGATTTTACACGAAAATGTTAAATAGAAAAAAGTTTTGTTTAAATATTATCTACAACTTTTACATTTAACATGTTTGTGTAAAATCAAATTCTGTCAAGTTATAGCCGAAAATCGTCCATTTTATGTATATTTTGGCGTTTAAAATCGTTTTTATAAGTGTAACTTATCAGGAGTTCATTTTACGCAAAAGTGATAAATAGGAAAAACTTTTGTTTAAATATTATCTCCAACTTTTGTATTTAACATTTTTGTGTCAAATCAAATTCTGTCAAGTGATAGCCGAAAATCGTCCATTTTTGACCTTTTTTGCCGTTTTTCGCAGTTATCTTGGCAAATATCGCTCGTAGAAAAAAGTGTCCAACAGATAAAAGGTGTATTTTAATTAGTTTTAGCAGATACACCTGTAGATACAAGCTTAAAATTAATTTTTCTAGTCATTAAGCTTAAAAATCGATATTTTGAAATATTTCTTTGTGCTCGCATTTTTTAAATTTTTCATCGATCTATCTCAATTGAGAACCAGGACTTAGGTATAATTAGTGGAGTATTTTTTCGCGATCCCGATGGAATCGGTTGAAAATTCATTGAGATAATCGAGGAACTTGCGTACATACAGGCGTACAGACATACATACATCACAGAAAACGCTTAAAACGCACGCATTTTGACTGGAAAAGACTTTTCTTATATCAAATTATTAGTTTTAGAAGTCAGAAAATTTTCGCCCTGGTGAAATTATAAGGCTCTACTGAGCAGCGGTCGTGCCTAAAAACTTCTTCACCAATTCTTTCCCCCGTAATTATTTCAGCTTTAATATTGTGATTAAATAAACCTGTAATTTTCAAGCGTGTACCATTACACATTCCTTCTGATATACTTATATTTCTAATTAACATTACAATTGCATTTATTTTTAATTTTAATTCATGTGGTGGTAGACCTTCTCTAATATTATTAAGCATTTCTATTAGGTAATTTAAGTGAATATTTTCATCTGTTTGATCAACTCCTTTATGCATTGCGTAATCTAAACTACAATATGTATGCGTTTTACCATGTAATAAGTTCAAAACTTTATTATTTATAAGTTTAGTATCGTCATTATGTGGAGCTAATATTATACGATCTACGGAATTTTCGAGATTGATATCATCATAAACTTTATTACATACATTTTCGTTCTTACATTTATTTATAACTATCAATGGATTAATTTTACCTTCACCTAACTCTAATAAAAATGAAGCAAATTGTTTATTTTTTGAGCGATTATTTTCAGTTAATTTTAAAACTTTAAAGAGAGGCCATAAATGAGAAAATTTGATTGGTTCCTGTACTGTACTGTCTCGGTAACCATGTTTTAGGACTGGCAGAATTTGTCTAAAATCGCCTCCTAAAACTATCAATTTACCACCAAATGGAACATTACAGTAACATATATCTTAGACTGTTTGATCAAGAATTTCCAAAGCTTTTTTTAGAATCATTGGTGCTTCATGCCAAACTATAATATCTACTTCCCGTAATTTCTTTTATCTGATTCTAATTTTAGAAAAGGACTTTCAATACTGTTTAAATCTAAAGGAAGTCTAAAAGTACGATGACTTGTCATTCCTCTAGGTAATAAAATAGATGCAATTCCTGTCCAAGCCATAGATAAAATTTTTTTATTCAAAGATAAAAAGTGATATATTAAAGTCTTGTATATGAAAGTTTTTCCTGAACCTCCAGGTCCATCAATAAAATAAATTTTATTTTTGTTAGTTATAATTTCATTAAAAATTAATCTTTGATTAGTAGTTAATTGATTAAACAACATTTCGAAAAGATTTTTACTGTTTGCTAAATTTTCAGGACTTTCTTCGATATTATTTATTATTGGTTCAGGTAAACTATAATCTTTACAACTTTTATATTCAGTTTGTAATATATTTTGAATGTGTGACAAAGCATTATATTCTTTATTTTCTTTAAAATCTTCAGTAAAAATTTTTTGAATTTATTCCAAATTAAATTACCTTGAATATTTTAAGCTAAGATAAACCATGCAAAGAATTTACGTAATTGAGAAGGAAGCATGATATTACTTGCTTCATCAAAAATAATATAAATTTGGGAATCATCTTCTATTAAACCCATAGCAAGTGCTGCTTCTTTATATGTTTCATATGAGACGTTATTAAATGTTCGTAAATCTTTAAAAGAAGTAGCACCTTTTATGCGGCTCAACAGTAATTTAAGAAAAAATCTTTCATTATCTTTAGGTGAAACAATATTTAATCGCCCAATAGCAACAAATTGTTTATTACGTTCTCTACGTTTCCATACTTTAGATTTGGTAAATCCATAATATCACAATCATATGTGGGTGTATTCTATTTTGTGTCCTACATTATGTGTCACGTTATTAAAGGCATACCCTAATGTGACTAAGGCTTACATTAAAACTACACGTAAAAAGGAAAGGCGAACTTATACAAATTTTTTGAACGTGACCTTAGTAAGAGTGTACATAAGCGCTGTGCTGTGCTGTGCGGTGCGTTTCCGATGCCGGTGATGTTGGTGCAATGGCTACTTGTAGAAATACGCCGCTGATTGGTTAATGTTTAAATACGGACCAATCAGAAAAGTAGTTCCGTAAGTAGCTAACGCACCAATAACACGGGCATCACGCAGCATCGCACAGCACAGTACCGCACAGCACAGTACCGCACAGCGCTTACCTACACCCTCCAATACATTTGATAACATTTCAGGAAAGGCGAACTTATACAGATTTTTTAAACGTGACCTTAGGAAGAGTGTACATAAGCGCTGTACTGTGCTGTGTGGTGCGTTTCCGATGCCGGTGCTGTTGGTGCATTGGCTACTTATAGAACTACGCGGCTGATTGGTTGATGTTTAAATACCGACCAATCAGAAAAGTAATTCCATAAGAAGCCAACGCACCAATAACACGGGCATCACGCAGCATCGCACAGCACAGTACCGCACAGCGCTTACGTACACCCTCCAATACATTTGATAACATTTAAGGTAGTTATAATTGTTTATAAAATCACGTATGAGGTTATAAAAATAATTATCTTCAATTGGCTATAACTTTCAGGGTCTTGAATAATTTTGAATTTTTCCTTGGGCAAGTCCCCGTGAAAGAATAAAATGAGACCTAGATAATTAATATTTGTTAAGAAACAAAAAAGATAGGGATTTATTATCAATAATTGTTTGTGCTGGTTCTAAAATATCGACATTTTATTAAAAAAAATTATTTTAGTCATGCTAAATACACTATATTTATAGTATTAATGTATTATTATTAGATTAAACTATAATCATTAGTAACGTTATTAAAGCCATACCCTGATGTGATTAAGGCTTCTTACATGAAAAAAGGAACGGGGAACTTATACAAATTTTTTTAACTTGACATTATAATTGATAAAATTTGATATAATTATTTAATAATATAGAAACAACATCAATAATATTAACAATATCAAATCATTCGTAATATATATGAAATGTATAACAAAATGAGAAAAAGAATACAATATTAAGAGGAGGGCTAGGAGGAGGGGGAGCAGGGATTTTGAGGAGGGAGGAGGAGGGGGGAGGAGGGGTTTTGAGGAATAAATATAATACAAAAACTCCTATTTCTAATCTCATTTTCCCGTTATTTTGAGGAGAGGTAAAGGAGGGGCTGTAAGGAGGGGCGAGGAGGGGGGAGGAGGGGCTGGGTGCCCTACAAGCCTCTTACAACTATATACTATAGGATGATATGCATCTGCAACTGTTCTTTCCGGGACTTTTTCCTATATACAACTGTTATTTCCGGGACGCGCTCGTTATTTCTGGGACGTCCCGGAATACCTGTGTCTGCAACTGTTATTTCTGGGACGTGGTATTAGTCCCACACCCCAGGGTCCATTATTTCTTTAGTCAAGTGTATTGTCTCAACTCTGGAAGAAGAAACTCTAGGTCCCAGAAATAACGTTTGTAGATACTTATATATATATATATATATATATATATATATATATATATATATATATATATATATATATATATATATATATATATATATATATATATATATATATATATATATATATATATATATATATATATATATATATATATATATATATATATATATATATATATATATATATATATATATATATATATATATATATATATATATATATATATATATATATATATATATATATATATATATATATATATATATATATATATATATATATATATATATATATATATATATATATATATATATATATATAAAATGATATAAACATGGACTTATGCTGACACCAATGTATAAGACCACGTGACCTGTCTGCATAAGTGTAGTACCGTTTATACAAGTGTCTGCACAAGTCTAGCGTGACTAAAGAAATAATCTCTCTACTTATGCTGACGTCTGCATAAGTCGGTCTCTGTCTGCATAAGTCTATTTAAATTTCGGAAAGTGTCTGCATAACTAGCGTTTCATATATTTATGTATATATATATATATATATATATATACATAAATATATATATATATATATATATATATATATATATATATATATATATATATATATATGTATATATGTATATATATATGGAACGTGACTTATGCAGACACTTTCTGAACTGGTGCGAGACTTATGCTGACTTTGCGGTACTTATGCGGACGTCCGCATAATTTTTACGTGTTAATTTTACATAAATATTAACACGCGATGTCAACATAAGTCCTGTTTCATATATATATATATATATATATATATATATATATATATATATATATGTATATATATACTAGGGGGGATTCGCCCCTGCTCGCTCCGCTCGCCAACCCCCATTATTAGAGATAAATATTAATAATAATGAATGAGGATAATCTTCTATTACATAATATCATGAAACACTTATTTTTTCATTTAAAATTTCTGTAATGTTTTTTAAAAACATTATTCTTAACATTTATTAATTTTTAAAATACTAAGTATATTATATTTAACAAAATAATGCAGAATATATATGTAGTCCATTACGTCAGCTCTGATTTTATTTGTAACTTATTGATTATAAAATCCAGTAATATTTCAATTTTTGGCCGCCATTTTATATTTACAAAATCTGAGTTCAGATTCCTAATATCCGGAAACTCACTATATACAATTTTTAACAAACTCGAATAAAATTTCAATTTTTGTTAGTCATCTTAGGTCCACCAGTTTGAATTAAAATTTTCAGCAAAATCCAAAAATATTTCAATATGTGTCCGACATCTTAGATCCGCCACTTTGAATTCTAAAAATCTGAGTTGAGATTCGTAATCTACAAATCCCCTACATAAAGTTATTAGCAAAATCCAGTATTATTTAAATATTTTGCAACCATTTTCAATTTTTAAAATCTGAGTTCAGATTCGTAATAATCGAATCCAGAAATCCCGTATATACAATTTTCAGCAAAATCCAGTAATATTTCAATATGTAACAGCCATTATCGATTGGCAATTTGGAATTCTGAAAATCTGAGTTCAGATTCGTAATCATCCAATCTAGAAATCCCGTACATACAATTTTCAACAAAATCCATCAATGTTTGAATATTTGTCCTCCATCTTCGATCCGCCATTTTGAATTCTGAAAATCTGAGTTCAGATTCGTAATCAGCGAGAAAAAAATAGCGTGCCATATAGCATCGCCGGATGTCGTGAAATATGCGTCTATGACTGTGACTGTGGTCATTTCGATGAACGGTGCTCGCGTGACACGGCTGTAGGCAGTGACTATCACTGAGTTCAAGCTTTAACACGCACGGCGGCAAGCGTGAGTGGCACGTCTGACGACTGCGGCAGTCACTCCGTATAGCGTTGCCTAGAGACCATCGTTGACACGCCTGAATGTCGCGCCGTCACACGGTGGCAGAGAAGGTACCCGCTTACTCTGTTATAACTCACGGCCTATAGCTCTGAATGCTTCTTACCGTGTATATACAATTTTCAGCAAAATTCAGTAATATTTCAATACGTGGCAGACATTTTCGTTCCGCCATTTTGAATTTTCAATATCTGAGTTCAGATCATCATCATCATGCGAATCCAGAAATTTCCCATATGCAATTGTAAAATTCAGCAATATTTCAATATTTGGCAGCCATTTTGAATTGGCAAAATATGAGTTCAGATTCGTAATCAGCGAATCCAGATGGGTTCCCTATATACAATTTTCAGCGAAATCCAGTGATATTTGAATATTTGGCCTCCATCTTCGATGCGCCATTTTGAATTCTGAAAATCTGAGTTCGAATTCATAATCAGTGAATCAAAATACCCAACATACAATTTTCAGCAAAATCCAGTAATATTTCAATTTTTGGCAGCCATTTTGTATTTAGAAAATCTGATTTCAGATTCCTAATCAGCAAATCCGGAAACCCATAATATACAATTTTTAGGAAATTCCGGTAAAATTTCAATTTTTGGCCGTCATCTTGGGTCTTCTATTTTGAATTTTCAAAATCTGAGTTCAGATTCATAATCAGCGGATCCACATACGCCTATATACAATTTTCAGGAAAATCCAATAATATTTGGATATTTGGCCTCCATCTTCGATCAGCCATTTTCAATTCTGAAAATCTGAGTTCAGATTCATAATCAGCGAATATAGAAACCTCCTATATACAATTTTTAGCAAAAGCCAGTATAATTTAAATATTTTGCCGCCATCTTGAATTTTTAAAATCTTAGTTCAGATCCGTCATAATCGAATTCAGAAATACCGTATATACAATTTTCAGCAAAATCTAGTAATATTTCAATTTTTGGAAGCCCTCTTGGGTCCTCTATTATGAATTTTCAAAATATGAGTTACGATTCCTAATTGCCGAATCCGGAAACCCACTGGAGACAATTTTTGTTGGTCATCTTGGGTCCACCAGACTGAATTTTCAAAACATATGTTCAGATTCATAATCAGCGAAACCAAAAATCCGGTATATAAAATTTTCAGCAAAATCCAATAATATTTCAATATTTGACCACCATCTTCGAATCTGCCATTTTGAATTCTGAAAATCTGAGTTCAGATTCGTAATCAGCGTATCCAGAAATCCCTTTTATACAATTTTCAGCAAATCCAGTATTATTTGAATATTTCGCCTCCATCTTCGATCAGCCATTTTGAATTCTGAAAATCTGAGTTGTGATTCGTAATCAGCGAATCCATATACCCCTCATATACAATTTTCAGCAAATTCCAGTAGTTTTTGAATATTTTGCCTCCATCTTCGATCAGCCATTTTGAATTCTGAAAATCTGAGTTGTGATTCGTAATAAGCGAATCCACATACCCCGTAAGTACTATTTTCAGCAAATTCCAGTAGTTTTTGAATATTTCGCCTCCATCTTCGTTCAGTCATTTTGAATTCCGAAAATCTGATTTGCGATTCGTAATCAGCGAATCCAGATACCCGTTATATACAATTTTCAGCAAAATCCAGTAATAATTCAATTTTTGTTAGCGATCTTGCGTCCACCAGTCTGAATTATCATAATATATGTTTAGATTCCTAATCAGCGAAACCAAAAATCCCGTATTAAGGTAATACAAATTTCAGCAAAATCTAATAATAGTTCAATATTTGACCACCATCTTTGAATCCGTCATTTTGAATGTTCTTAATCTGAGTTCAGATTTGTAATAAGCGACTCCAAAAACTCCTTATATACAATTTTCAACAAAATACAGTAATATTTCAATACGTGGCCGACATCTTCGATCCGCCATTTTGAATTCTGAAAATCTGAGTTGAGATTCGTAATCTAGAAATCCCCTAAATACAATTATTAGCAAAATCCAGTATTATTTAAATATTTTGCCGCCATTTTCAATTTTAAAAACCTAAGTTCAGATTCGTAATAATCGAATCCAGAAATTCCGTATATACAATTTTCAGCAAAATTCAGTAATATTTCATTATGGGGCAGACATTTTCGTTCCGCTATTTTGAATTTTCAAAATCTGAGTTCAGATTCCTAATCAGCGAATCTCGATACCCCCTATATACAATTTTCAGCAACATATCTATAAGAGATTAGTTGTAGTGGGGTATGTGGATGGGTAGGTGGAGGGTGTGCGGAGGGGGCGGAGGGGAGTGGGGGGTGGGGGGGTGGAGGGGCAGACGCCCTTCAAAATAACGTAAAATTTGAAAGAATTTAACGGTAAAAAATGGAGGGGTGGTGGAGGGGGGTAGAGGGGAGTGGAGGGGGTAGGTACCCATTTTTGCCCTTACAACTATATAATATAGGAAGATATATATATACCTATGTAACTTGCTGCATCTGTTGCGTTCCTTTTTGTATATAGCCGGTCTAACTTCACGTTTATTATGTTTCTGAGTTGATAAAAAAATCGTATAATATCCTTAAAAATTTGTTTAATTTTGCTGCAGTAAAATTGTAATTAAAATGCATTGAAAAAGTTTAATAACCTTATCACTCAATATTAATATTTAATTAAAAATTAAATAATACTTGTTCGGGATTGTAGTATCCGACGTGTCCGCCAGATGGCAAGCACCAAGCGCAACTCATAACACTCAGGGATCTGCTTTTTTCTTTCAAAGCAAAATGCCAACACTTTCGCTTACGCAAGTCATCGAGCGTCAGTACGAATTATTTAAGCGAATTCATAATACGCCCGATAACATCAAGAAAGTTGGTAAAGACGATATCACTCAAGAGCTTCTTGAAGCTAGACTACGGACGCTAGAGAAAAACTAGAACGAATTTCAAGAAAACCACACTACCATTCTATCTCAGAAATTTGAAAGTACTAGCCAAAGTGAATATTTTGTCAACGACTGCTATGGTGCAACAGAAGAAGGTTACATCAATTCAGCTGCCTATATTACCAGATTACTTAGAGGATTTCCTCAACAGAACACTCCGCCTATTGTACAACAAACAGTTCCTACAAGAAAGTTACCCAATATCGAAGTTCCCACTTTTTCCGGGAAATTTACTGACTGGTTAGATTTTAAAGATCTACTAAAAGCTACCATCACCAACGATGAAAGACTCTCTAATTCAGAGAAACTACAGCAATTGAAAACGCACGTTCAAGGGGAAGCAGCTGATATGCTCAAAATAATTCAAATTACAGATCTCAACTTCCCTATTGCCTGGAAAAGGTTGGAAGATCACTATACAAACAAACGTCGACTTGTTGCCATTTATACCAAGACCCTACTCGATCTTCCTGCCGTACACTCCGAGTCACCATCTCATTTACAATCCCCTCTTAATATAACGACAAATGCAATCTCGGCTTTAGAGCAACTCAAAGGGCCAACCAATCAATGGGATGATCTACTCCTGCCTATCATTGCTCATAAGCTTCATTTCAAAACCTTATGCGAGTGGGAAAAACAAGTCAGTAAGAGTGCCGATCCCCCTACTTTTGTCCAACTTAGTCTGTTCATCACCGAACGTATTGATTTTTTAGAAGCCACCTCCGTACCTAAGTTAAGTAAATCTAAAACTTCAGAAAATAGATCAATTAGCTCTCATGCTACGTTTACCGACAAGTGTGCCTTTTGTACAGACGCACATTTCATTACTCGTTGCAATGCCTTCAAAGCCAAAACCGCAAATGAGCGTAAAATCTTCGTGAAAAAAAGGAAGTTATGTTTCAATTGTCTTGGGTTTCACCCGATCAGTAATTGCCGATCTGAGAGAAGATGTATCATATGTAACAATCAACACCATACGCTTCTTCACAAAGATACAAATACAAGTTCTCATGTGTCTGCCGCTGAACCAACGCATAATCACGTCGCTTTCACTGGTCCCTCGTTTGCTGCTAACACTGACCTGCAACTAAGTTTAGTAGCTCAAAGCTCCAGTGTAGAACCTGCTCTTCTGGCTACCGCGCTGGTGAAATTACGTGGTGCTGATGACAGAATTCATACTGCTCGAGCTATGATAGATCCTGGATCCCAAAGTTTTGTATCCGAGGTGTTATTAAAGAAGCTTGAACAACCATACTCTGCCACGACAGTGCCGATGTGTGGTATTGGAGGTTATTCTCACATCCCTGCTAAGGGCCGTACAACTTTGCAACTTACATCTGCCTTCAACCCTAAAGCACATTTGCAATTAAACGCACTAGTACTTCCCTTTATTACTAAATACACGCAAAGATGCCAAGAACTAAAGAATGCCTGGACCCATTTGAAGGGATTACAATTAGCTGACGATTTCAGGGAAACACCTGCTGAAATTGACATTTTACTTGGGGCCGACATCTTCCCAGAGATCTTGCTCAACGGACTGGTCAAAGGACCTTCCGGAACTCCAATGGCCCAACGCACAATCTTCGGATGGATTATAAGCGGACCTATTGCCAAACTTAATACCTCAAAGTCTCCAATTGCAGCATTTAATCTTAGTTTTCAGATCGGTTTAAATGTCTGCTAAACTAATTCTGTTCGCCCATTGTATGGACAAAAGCGGGCGGTATGTTCGGTATTGTAGTACCCGACGTGTCCGCCAGATGGCAAGCGCCAAGCGCAACCTTTAATAAAAAACATCACCCGCGTGCTTAAGTAGAGACCTACTCCTCGCACTCAATCTTATCATATTACGCATACTACTTTGCCTATACTTACATTGCCTATTTTTGGTGTCTTACTTGCGAGTAAGACATATTATTGCCTATTTACACGAACGCGCTTCGTGTACACATTTCCTTTGCTACCACTCTACATGCGAGTGGGTGGGAGCAAATACTTTCAGTCTTTACGACTTATTATTTTCTCTCGGCAATAAACCCTAACAATATAAACTCCGTATACGTTCATTCGTATACAATACTATAAATAATCATTATTAAAAAGTGTTTGCTTTTTCTAAAAATTCAATTTTGTTTTGAAAATGCACATTCTATCCCGTAAGTGTCAGCTGCCAAAAAGCAAATATGTTTCTAAAAAAAAGAAAAAACAAATGCAAATGATGGTGGATATACGAAAAAATTGATAGCGTTAGAGGCCCTGAAAAGACAGCGGTGAAAACAAAAACAGCCCTATTGTTATAAGTGAAAGGGATGAATTCATTCTGGTTCAAGTTTCTTTTGTAATTTTTAAAAAGAAACAATTTGTAGTGCTTGTTCTAGAAAATGTGATAGTGCTTCAACACCTGAGAGAAACAGATTGTGTGTAAATCTAGTGTTATAGTCTAAAAATTTTGAAACTGTTATCAGAGAAAATTTTACAAGTGCACGAATGGAATCTACAAATAATAGACAAGCAGCATATGTGGTGAACCGAAAAGCTGTAGAATCTACCAATGATATCCAGAATATAACTTTTGGTTTGATGCTCACAAGAGTAGTCAAGAGTGTAATGCCAATTATGAGGGTGCTTCTGGTAGTATGGAAGTCCAGGCTGCTGTGAACATTTAGAGGCGCTTGGTTCGAAAGAATGGTATGAGGTATTTAACATCCCTGTCTGATGGAAATGCAAAAACTTGGACTCGACTTAATGAAGTGGAACCTTATGGAAAATCTATTCTAATATAATACGAAAGAATGCATCAACCATGTACAAAAGTGAATGGATAATTAATGGCCTCAGAGAATTTGCTACTAAAGAAAAGCTTGGTGGAAAGTCAGATCGCTTACAGTTAATAAAATTAATGAGTTGCAGAAATATTACAGAAGAGCAATTGTCAATAATATGTATGATTTGAAGAGTATGCAAGATGCCATCCAAGCTAGTTTATACCATTGTTCGTCGACAGACAAAAGACCTGCAGCAGATGTCCAAAGGGCTCTTCATCATGTTGCTTTCTTAATAAAGGAGAATGAAACAGATCAAAGAGAGTATTGGCATATTCCAAAATATCAGAGAAGCTTTATTGTGCAGAGAAAGCGAAACAAGCCAAGCGTATAGACTACAGAGCTGGTGAACATTAACAAGTAAATAATTGCTTGATACCTAATTTATATAATTTTTCATTAAAATATGTTTAGTCATTTTAAGCATGATCAGTTTTTGTAATTGTTTGTGTTGTTTTGCGCAACCAGTTTTGATGTGCGGGTTTTGGGTTTTTTTGGTTCATTTTCTAGAATATATTTGCTGCAAAATTACATTGAGACTTCTAGGTTACACCTTAATTTTCAGTTCCTGTTCTACCATAAAATCATTAAAAATACAAGTTTTTTAATAAATAAAAAGTAACTTATGACTTATAAAATAGCAATAGAAAAAATAAAATCAGCTTTAGAATAATATTGCAATGTAAATTTCTTTATTTTGGGTGCCAAAAATATGTATCTTCGAACTGGCACACATTGATCGAAAGCCATTGCGCAGAATGCTATCGGAATATATACCATTTTTACAGGTGTCTTGGCCACGGCAGGTTATAAAATCCCTAAAATTGGACCAAACGAGGTTTTTTTGGGCTACTTTATATATATATATATATATATATATATATATATATATATATATATATATAATATATACACTTATCGGGGTTTATGTAGCCCAAGACTGTATATTAGTACCTACAGCCTAGAGTTCCGTATGGCAAGTGACTAAAGAAATAATGGACCCTGGGGTTATAGACTCTAGGTCGGGCCGCATAAACCCCTATATTTAGAAATATTATGAAGCCCGGGCTGCATAATCAAAATCGGGCTCCATAAACCCCTATATATAAAAAAACGGGCTTTATGAACCCCTTTCGAGAAATGTATATTTCTCGATAACGAAGCGTTCAAGGTAAATATATATATCTTTCTATATTATATAGAGGAATGTTACCACGTAGCCCCCCTCACCCCCTCGCACACCCCTCACCCCCTCCTCGCCCACTCCTAACCCCCTCCTCAAAATAACGTAAAATTCCGTCATTTTTTACGTTATTCCGTGACTTATTATTCTATTAGACTCCCCCCCCCCCCTCAATGTCTCTTAAACAACAGCTTTACATGACTTTTCCTGTTAGAAAAATTTTTAGAAGCAATTCTTTTGGAATTGTTTTTTGTGAATAGGCGCGTTGGATTTTGTTTAAAGTGGTATCCTTCGCCTGGAGCCCTACATAACCACTATTTCATTATCCTTTCTTTCTGTTATTATTTTTGAACTTTTTACCTAAAAAAAAAATAAATTATTACTATTAATATTTTTTTTAAATTATTTAATATTTATATATATTTATATATATAACAATAATTTATGCTTCTTTAACAATAACAAATTATGTCCTATGTAACAGGGCGAATGTTTTCCGGAACGAGAGAGTTTTCGGATATGCCGAAAGCTTACCTGTACGCTCTCTCTTTCTCGCTCACACTGCTCCGCAACGACGAAGTCTTCCTCGGCGCTGCTCGTCGAGGACGACGATCACCTACGTTGCGGCTCGACCGGCGCCGTGGCAGAATTACCGGTTCCGCGTACGCTCGGTGCAATGCTGTTCGCTCGCCGTGTACAACCGGGTAACTCAGAAGTTACCCGAGAATTTAATATTGTGTGTGTGTCTACGCGCTTCTATATAAGGGGGGAAACGCGCAGGTACCCGGAGCTCAGATGATCGCCGAGGAAGTCGGCGATCCCACGGCGGCGGCGGTATCCGAGGTACTCGTAGGAATGACGGGCGGAAAGGGAGGGAGCGAAATAACAACTCGCGAACTCCGAAATATGTGACACAAAAGACGGATTTATTCAAGTCGAGGAAATGACGCTAACATAAAGTTAAATGAGATAGGCGCGCCGCTATGTCGATTTTTCGTGAGGCCGCAATGCCTCGCGAGTCGTCCGCGTCGCGGGTGTCGCGATCACACACGCACACACACACCCGGAGACGAGGTGCACCACTCGTCTCCGTCGCTCTCTACCCCGCGCGTCGAGGTAGAGTTTCGCACGCACGCGGGGGCCTGCAAGCCCTCACCTCGTTCTCGGGCGAGGCGTAACACGCTGAGCTGCGCCTCCGGATCCTCTCTCTCTCTTTCTCTCTCTATGGTCCCCTCGTGGGTCGAGAAGCCGGGGGTCGTCCCCGGGGAGCTCGTGCTCGATGGAGCAGTGAGATCCTCTTGCTCTCTCTCTCTCTCTCACTCTCACGTGCTGCGGTGCCGACGCTGTCTCGGGGAGCTTATCGAGGTGGCGGAAAAAACTCGTGCGCGCACTTCACCGGTGAAAAACGGACTGCCGTTCTCGCGCGCGCCGTTGCCGATCCGCCCTTCTCGCGCTTGCGCATCATCGCTTCGCTCCGAAAAGGAACGCGCGCGCGGTAGTTCGCCCGCGGTTTTCGAACTTCGTTACACCTAACAATTAAGTACATATAAAAAAAGGAACAATAAAAATATAAAATTCTATAGGATTTCTTTGTCACTCATTATTAAATAGTTTTGGAAAGGTTCGATGTTAATGAGCACATTGAGTTACTATTTGTGCAACGTTTCGATAACTGTTTTGTTATCCTTATCAAGCACTAAAATTACATTCATTAAAATGTTAAAACATCGTCGAATTTATAAAATTGTGTTTTTGTTTATCTTGCTTTCTTGGTAAAAACAATATAAACATCGTCAATTGTATTAAGAGCTTTGCACATTTTTTTACTCACATTAAAATAGGACAGTAACTGAATAAATTAACATATAATAAACAAAACAATAATAAATTAACACAAAGGAAAGCAAAGGCAGTCAGACTACGTTAAGAAGAAGTAAACAAACCCTTTACTTTACTTAGAATAGACCCTTTACTTAGAAGAAGTAAACAGAACTTTAATGTGAGTAAAAAAGTGTGAAAAGGTCTTAATACAATTGACGATGTTTATATTGTTTTTACCAAGAAAGCAAGATAAACAAAAACACAATTTTGTAAATTCGACGGTGTTTTAACATTTTAATGAATGTAATTTTAGTGCTTGATAAGGATAACAAAACAGTTGTCGAAACGTTGCACAAATAGTAACTCAATGTACTCATTAACATCGAACCTTTCCAAAAATATACAATTAGTTCCTAAAATACATATGAACCCTTAAAGGATTACATTAAAGAAAAATTTTATTAATAACATTTTTGGTAACGTTCAAATGATAACAATCAAACTTTTTTTAAATATGTAATATTTAAAATTTTACGAAAATGGTAATGAAATTTTTAAAATGTTATAAGTTTAGGATGGAGTGAATAGGTCGATCAACAAGGAACCATAAATAATAATAAAACTTAGTTTATTACGCCGACGTTTCGGTACTGAAGTAAGTACCTTCTTCAGGGCTAAATAGAGAAACTACATAATAAGTACATATATACAGATTTTTTATAAGAAACAATAAAGTTTTTTGACGGTGTACTGACCTAATGATTAAAAAAAGGTTTACACCATGATTCGTAGATCACGACAGGTGACGTCGAGCATGATTCGGTACAGCACGTAGTGCATCGTCAAGACACGGATTTTTATTCAACTAGAACAATTGAATTTGAAAAAAAAAATTTTAAGTTAACGAGAATTTGAATTGAAAATTTATTTATTTAAATGAAATAAAAATAATAATAAACAGCTAAATCTCTTACCCAACCTGTACTCTGGAGTCCCATTTTTTCAACAATGAGAGAAAGGCGAATTTCCCGGCGTTTATATACCCACGCGGGTGACGTTAATAACGCAAATTCAAATTTGTAATTCGAGAGTGGGGGGAGAGGGAGCGAGCTAGCTGGAAGCATACTGGAGGGGCGGGCTCGGCCGGATTCTGAGTGTACGACTACCCGCGTTTATTATTAATATTGTTATTATAAAAGTGCTTGTTGATTGTGTCAACGGATTTTTTATAAATATATTTGAGATTCTTAGTGTCATCCTTACTTCAGTACCGAAACGTCGGCCTAATAAACTAAGTTTTATTATTATTTATGGTTCCTCGTTGATCGACCTATTCACTCCATCCTAAATTAATATTCTGGAACGTACGAGCCACCGTCTCAAAATGTTATAAGTTCATTAACATCTTTCACATATTCCATATAATGTTAACATATAGTGCTAAAATACATATAAAAGGAACAATAAATATATATGTTTCCTAATTATGAAAAGCATACAAAAAAGTAATACATTAAAGAATATGTTAAAGAAAAATTTTCCCAAATAAAAAATTATCAAAATTTTCGTAAATTTTAACTATTATTTAGTAAATAATACATGACAAATAATTATTAGAAGTCAAAAAATTTAATTTCTTAAATTTATATCCTAACAATTAACTACATATAAAAAAGCAACAATAAAAATATACAAAGTTCCTAAAATACTTACGAACCCTTAAAGGATTATATTAAAGAAAAATATTTTTAATAGCATTTTTCGTAATGTTCAAATGATAACAATTAAACTTATTTTAAATATATAATATTTAAAATTTTACGAAGATGGTAATGAAATTTTGAAAATATTATAAGTTCATTAACATTTCTCATATTCTACACATATTCTATATAATGTTAACATATAATGCTAAAATATATATAAAAGGAACAATAAATATATGTGTTTCCTAATTATGAAAAGCATACAAAAAAGTAAACATTAAAGAATATGTTAAAGAAAAATTTTCCCAAATGAAAAATTATCAAAATTTCCGTAAATTTTAACTATTTTTCAGTAAATAATACATGAAAAATATGTAGTAAAATAGGTCATGTATAAAAAGTATACCAATTTAAAATTAAATATCGAAAGTGGTTACGTAGGGCTATTGGCGACGGATACCACTTTAAAAAAAATCCAACGCGTCTATTCACAGTACCTCTAAGGTGGCGCGGAAAACTGTTAAATATATATAACTTATATATTATACATTTCATATCTTTATAAACATTTTTCAAATGGGATCTTTCTAACTATACATTTATAACTTTCTATATAAAATTATTCCTAAGTATACAATTTAGTACATATTTTTTATTATAATTACAACATATTGGGGGTTGGCGAGCGGAGCGAGCAGGGGGGCGAAGCCCCACTAGTATATATGTATATATATATATATATATATATATATATATATATATATATTTCAATAAAAAAAAAATTTCCCGAAATAAAAAAAAATTGGCCTCTTCTGTACCTTCTTCCCTTAAGTAAATATATAAACTAGAAAAATATTACGTGGACACAATGAGTTCTTCTTTAGAACAAAAATATTAAATAATCTTATATTTCATATAATATTTTAAGTTTTCTTTTTTAAAATAAAAATATTATATAACCTTATATTTAATATAATATCATACTTTTGTAACGAGGCTGCTGCGCCTCCTTACTAACATTACATGTACGCGACTCATCTCCACAGATCATCATACCTAGCCGATGATTATATCGGTAGCTTAGGGTAGTTCCCTTGAGAATCCGCCTTGGTCACAATGCAGACGCACCTTTAGGTGAGCGGGCGAGTATGCGCATGCATCTGTGGGGATAAAACACCCACATCTCTACACGTTCCAGGAAAGGAAGGGGAGGGAGAGAAATGAAGAGTCGAGGAGTCAACAGTAACGAGGAGATTTATTAGTCAAAGGAGGATACAGCAGACACACGTCCACACGCTCGTGGACTCGAGCAACGACTGCCGCTCGCAGGCGGCTTCTCCTTTTACGCGACATGGATGCTTCCCCACTCTCGCAGAGAGAGCGAGAGGGAAGATCGCAGTCCCTACACACTCCCCCCCGAGTGACAACGCAATACATAAAAATAAATAAATATAAATTATAAATTTCATTGTGCTCGGTAGCACTTACAACTAAGTAAATCACAGTTGTGTTACGCCTTAAACGCAGGAGCAAAGGATACTTTCTTCCTGACGTAGGTCTTTAATACTGGATGATCAACGGTGGTTGGCTGATTGCCATTTGAAGGACCACCGGCAGGTACTTCGGGGAGATCATCGCGAATTATATATGCGGGTTTCGATGTCAAAGACACGATCGGACGGACGCTTTAATACTTTGTACGGGCCCGTGTATGGCCTTTCTAATGACTTTTTAGCCATGTTGCGCATAAATACATGAGAGCAAGTATATAAGTCTTTGAAGCAAAACGCACGCTTCTTATAGTTATGTGCGACAGGGACTGGACGAATCTGGCGCATAAATTCGCGAAATTCTTCAATAAAGAAGTACGGATCTGGCGCAAAATCTTCAGGGAGGAAAAACTCACCTGGAAGGCGCAAGGTGGTACCGAATAAAAATACCGCGGGAGACGCATTAGTATCTTGCCGAAGATGGCGACGTAAACCTAATAATACTGTACTCAGCGTACGAGTCCAGTCCTTGTCCACATGACACATAATCGCCGCTTTAAAGGTACGGTGCCAGCGCTCGATGAGGCCATTCGTCGCAAGGTGATATGCAGTAGTACGAATACGCTCGCAACCTATTAGGGATAAAAGAGCCGTAAATAGGCGCGATTCGAATTGCGGACCCTGATCGGAAGTGATGACCTTTGGGGCACCATAACGAGATACCCAGGTGTCATAAAATGCCCTGGCAACCGTTTGTGCCGACATTTCACGTAATGGAACCGCCTCAATCCAACGCGAAAAACGATCAATCATGGTGAGTACATACTCAAAACCATTGCGATTGGGGAGGGGACCGACTAGATCAATGTGAACATGGTCGAAGCGACCATCGGGTGCGACGAATTTGTCAGGTACAAGTTTAACATGGCGAGAAATCTTTGACTGTTGACAGTCTAGACAGCTCTTACACATGCGCGGAATATCACGGTGCATATTGGGCCAAACATAGCGCTGCCGGATGAGTCGGTCGGTGACTTTGGGACCTGGGTGAGCAGGCTTATGATACATGTTAAACATCGTTTCATGGAGCGACTCAGGGATGTACGGAAGAATGGCTTCACCAGTGATCTCGCAAAAGATAGTAGTATGAGCAGGGCCCCACTGAATACGCTTTAAAGAAAGCGGGTAGTCCGAAGACTCGCGAATGGCCTTAAGCTGCTCATCAGCTTCCTGTTTCTCAGCAAGCTCATTAAGGTTGATCTCTACGGGGAGTCGGATGGACTCTACCCGACAGAGTGAGTCGGCTACAGTATTTTCTTACCTTTAATGTATTCAATTTGAGTAGTGTATTGGGCGATAAGGGATAACTGACGCGTTTGGCGCGGTGAAGCCTTATCAGACTTTTGCATGAAAGCATAAATGAGAGGTTTATGATCGGTTAAGATCTTGAAGTCTCTACCTTCAACAAGAAACGAGAAGTATTTTACAGCTTCGTATATGGCCGTGAGCTCGCGGTCATATGCACTGTACTTCCGCTGTGAGGGGGAGAACTTTTTCGAAAAGAAAGCTAAAGGTTCCAAAATTCCAGTGAGGGACAGCTGTTCAAGGGCAGCTCCCATTCCACAATCGGAAGCATCAGAGACGATGCGTATTTCCGCACCAACGCGGGGGTGAACAAGCAAAGCTGCTGCTGACAACTCCTCCTTTACTCGTACAAGAGCCTCTTCAGCTTCAGGCGTCCACGGAACGGGACGCTTGTCATTTTTGCGAGAGTCGCTAAAAAGAGCATTGAGAGGGGCTTGAGAAGTCGCAGCGCGAGGCATGTTACGACGGTAAAAATTTACGGTGCCGACAAACCTACGAAGTTCCGCTATTATTTGAGGTTTGGGGAAGTTTAGAATAGCTTCAACCCTACTGGGAATGGGGCAAATGCCTTCACCATTCACCAGATAGCCTAAAAATTCTAACTCTTCAGCAACGAAGGTACATTTTTCGACATTCAAGCGAAGATGAATCTTCTTAAGTCGTTCAAAGACCGTGCGAAGATGAGAGTAGTTTTCTTCAATAGAAGACGCTATTAATGTAACGCTGGAAGGTTTGGCTCACGTTGCGAAGCCCGAAGGTCATGTACATGAACTCGAAAAGGCCGAAGGGGTTATAATGGCCGTTTTCGGTATATCTTCGGGAGCAACCGGAATCTGATACCGTGCAGATTATTCGTGCAATCATGAATATGGGCAGTCGGGTACTTATCAGAGACCGTGGCGGCGTTTAAGCGCCTATAATCGCCACAAGGTCTCCAACTGTTATCCTTTTTCAACTCCATATGGAGAGGTCTTGCCCAAGGGCTGCTGGAGGGGCGGCAAATTCCTGCCTCAATCCAAGCATCGAATTCGGCTTTCGCCGCTTTCAACTTGTCTGGAGCAAGTCTACGAGGACGCTCCGAGACAGGGGGACCAGACGTTATAATATGATGGAAGACATCGCTATTTCTAGGGACTGTGGGCTTTGAAACGCCCGTGATCTCCGGAAAATCAGCGAGAATCTTCGCGCACTCTGAGCCGGGAACAACTGCAAAAACAGAGTCAACCGAAACATCTTTTACTACTGCAAGGGAGTAGATATTGGTAGAGGAGTCAACAAGACGACTTCTTTTAAGGTCAACAAGAAGGCCATAGTGAGATAAAAGATCGGCACCTATAATGGGATGAGGAACATCCGCGATGCAAAAGCTCTAGCGAATGGGGCGTCGAATGCCCAGATTAAGCGTGAGCATCGATCCGCCATAGGTACTAATTAACGAATTATTCGCTGCGAAAAGCTTAAAGGAGCTGGGCTTGCCGCATGCCTTAGAATTTGCTAGAACGAACGAAATGTCCGCACCAGTATCGATAAGGAACGATCTGCCCGAAATACGATCATGCACATGAAGACGTTTGGAAACGCGAGAACCTTCTGAAGACGTCTCCTCAACAGAAGGTTGAGTTAGTTTTTTGGTGGATTTTGTTTCTGCCACTCACCATACTTGGAGCACCACTCACGACACGACAAGGGATTATTTGGATATTTCCTATGGGCGAGGCACAGACCGGATGAATCGCGACTGGAAGAACGAGCGCGCCTAGATCTGCCTCTGGCTTGAGAATTGACGGAGTTATTAGAAGAGTCCTGGCCACCAGCCGATTTTTTGGACAGCGCGTCAACCTTCCGCTCGAGGCGATCAAAGCGCTTGAGCAGGGCTTCAAGAGTAGCCGGGGTCGACTGATTCGAAGAAACAGCATGAATTGAGGCATCCGTAGTGCCAGAAGTTTCAGCCATTCTATCAGCTGCTTCAGCTAGCTTGTTGAGATCAGTGACACCAGTAGCGACAAGAATCGAACGGTGTTGTAGTGGAAGTTGGTCCAGAAAGACAGACTGGATGATTTTATCGTCACACGAACCTTGATTAAGGGCACGAAGCCTCTGGAGAACTGTCGTGGGCTTACCATCAGTCAACACTTCCCCCTTTAATAATTTGCGTAGGTTATGCTCTGCTGAACAGGCAAAGGTCGCGATGAGACGCTGTTTTACTAATTTATAGTAGTCCGGAGGTGTGGGATTTGTTTTCAGTAAGTCCTTAATAGCCGACATGCCCTCAGAGCCTAATGATAAGCAGAGATAATCAACTTTGGTACTATCTACCGTGATCTGTGAATGGCGGAACGCGGCCTCTGCCTGCATAAACCATAGCTCGGGGTCAGTTTGAATGAACGGCGGGATTTTCGGCATACGCGCGGCTTCGATGCGGTTGGCAGACGCGGTCGCCGGATAAGTATTAAGGCCCGAGAACTGTTGCCTAAGCTCTCACAACTCCTGCTGAAGAGACTCGACGGTGATCTCTGTGTTGTCCGGCATCTTGATAAACAAGAATGTATGCCCGTCTAAAACTTAGCACGTGAGTAGTTACGCTCCCCGAAGGTTACATAGGAAGTAAGGGAAGAGATCCAACCCCTCCGGCGAGGTGTGATAACGCACCTAAATTGCCTTACGCCGCTGCGTATCACAAGCTATCTAGTTAGTACTCACAGGTACAAACAATAATTTTAAAGCTAAGCCTATGCTAACACTTAAAACTATAAAAACGCGTGCAACGCAGCGAGAGACCACTTCCTCGCTTACAAAAAGGAATTTTAGTTTATTAGATGATGGAACTTGAAATAATCATCAAGTTCTAACAACGCGTAAGCAGTATGCGGGAACTTGAAGAATAGTCAAGTTCTAAAAACGTATACGCGGAATGCGAGAACTTGAAAAATACCACGTAGGCGAGTAAACACGCAACGAAGGACGGCACTTCTGGGAAGAGAACGGGCGCAGCAGTATTCGCTGTGGATGTTTATATTTATCGTGGCACTCGTGATTCTAAGAATACAGTCGCGCAGAAGAAAAACACTTCGCGGTATATTCCCGCCTGGCGAAAACAACTCCCGAAACTCGACAGATAATTACCTCGACGCAATGAAGTGTTCTCGAAGACGACGTTGGAGATGACTGCTGGTGCGGCCTCGGAGAAAACTCGACGAGGTGCAGTAAAACAGCAATTAATCCCTCACACGTTGCTCGACGGGTGCGGTAAAAAGGCGCCAGTGACGGTGGCTTCACGCAAGTACGCACCTGGAGATCTGCCGAAGAAAGTTGCGATGCCTCGGAGAAGTCTCGACGAGGAACGATGATCGCGCAGTTGCGCTTAATGCACTCGGCTGTTGATTTTTCTACGCGTGTACGCCGGCGTGCCAGCACGTACACGACCAGGTTGCAACAGCCGATGTTTCCCGTATGCGCCGGCGTGCCAGCACGCATGCGGAAACTGAGGTTGAATCCTCCTTGGCGGCGAAGTGCCGCAAGACTCGCCGAGGCTTGTGGTGCGGCACTGAATCAAAATGCCGCAACAAAGGCAGTGGCGGTGAAATCCGCCGCTGCAGGCTCCTGCTCGTAGTCGAGGTCACTAATGTGGGGATAAAACACCCACGTCTCTACACGTTCCAGAAAGGAAGGGGAGAGAGAGAAATGAAGAGTCGAGGAGTCAACAGTAACGAGGAGATTTATTAGTCAAAGGAGGATACAGCGGACACACGTCCGCAAGCTCGTGGACTCGAGCAACGACTGCCGCTCGCAGGCGGCTTCTCCTTTTACGCGACATGGACGCTTCCCCCACTCTCGCAGAGAGAGCGAGAGGGAAGATCGCAGTCCCTACACATCCGCAACCATCACGCCGCCCCACCGACGCGTGCAGACTCGACTGTCACGCGACTATAGCTGCGCACGCCGATTCGACCGTTACACCGCCACATCCAGGCGCGCATCCACGGCAGACCCGCCGCCACATTAGTGCGCGCACCTTCGTGCAGGAAGTTTGCCTATATAAGACGCATTGAGACCGCAGAGCGACAGACCGTGACCGACCGTGCAATAGATTGGACCTACCACCTTCCGCTCATGAGGAACTCGGATATTACCAGCCTTCGGACACCACCGATCACGAAGGCACCTCCTATTACTACCGTCGTGGGCACACGAGATAGTGACAGGCCATGTACCCGGAACCGCTGTTTCTTAGTCGTCGTGCACACACGTGACTAGGGGAACACGAACTACCGTTTCCTCGCAGACTGACCACGGCACCCCTGCTGTTACTACTGTCGTGAGCACACGAGATAGTCACAGGCCGTGTACCCGGAACCGCTGTTGCTTAGTCGTCGTGCGCACACGTGACTGGGGGAACGCGAACCTCTCCTGCCTGTGCCTGGAATACCGACACACCCTCCGTTTCTACCGTCGCGCGCACACGAGATAGCCGCGAGGCGTGTTCCCTGAGTCGCTGGGCCCCTAGTCTGCGTGAGCTCACGTGACTAGCGGAACGCGGACTAATTGGACCTATGTCTAGAAAGTTGGAACGAGCCCTGATTCTACCGTCGTGAGCACACGAGGTGGACGCAGGTCGCGTGTCCGAAGCTACCGCTCCTTTATTCGACGTGGGCACACGTGACTCAAGGAAAAGGGGAACTCACGGCACGTAGATACTGGAACAGGAATCGGAACGAGCCCTGATTCTACCGTCGTGAGCGCACGAGGTAGATACAGGCTGCGTGTCCGAAACTACCGCTACCTTGGTCGGCGTGTCCAAACGTGACTAAGGGTACGGGGGCATTCGCGGACCGTAGACACCGGAACAGGACCGCGGATTCCACAACTTGACGCCGACCCACCGCACCGACGCCACCGTGACTCTACGTACGCGTTGTATCGAGGTTTAGCATTACCGAGACCCTCCTGCGAGAGGGCGCTGCGATAGCGTTCAGTCTCTAAGTTCCGCGGACTTGGTAGTACGTCGAAGTAAGCACGTTTGTTTTTGGTTTACATGTTTCAGGTGACGAACTAAGGCGACTTTAGCCAATTGATGGCGAATATTATATACAGTTAATTTTCATCTTTGTTATTTTGTTTATTTTCATCTTTGTTATTTTGTTTATTTTCATCTTTGTTATTTAATCAAATAAACAGCCTTTCTATATTCAAATATATATGTATGCATTTTGTCTCTTAAGCCACCTGACACTCCTTTCCCCCCTTTTCCACCACTGGTAAACTCCAGAGTGTCCGGCGGACAACCGTTGCATTTTTAAAAAAGAACTCATTGTGTATACATAATATTTTTCTAGTTTATTTATTGTATTTTTTATTATTATTATTACTATTCCATATTCCTACCCGTATGCAGGGTTTCTACGGGATGCCACCACTGCCTTGGCGTGGGTACGTTTGATCCTAACACCCTTCCCTATATCCCACACTATTCCTGCATTCGGCCAGGATTCGCGCTTGCACACGCCTCCTGTAATGTGGGAAAATCTCAATGCCACAAGGGAAAACCCACACCAGAAATAGCGGGCAGAGGAATCAAACTTGAGTATGTTAGAGAAAACAAGCTCAGGTTATCCTCCCCTGCCTGCTAGCTTAAACACCATTAATGTTCTCTGTCGGTACGGCAGAGCGGTTGCCATCCAAGTTTTAAAAACTGCCTATTTTGTTACTGGGATGTTCAGTCTGCCATGCGACCAGAAAGTGCATTAATAGGCTGGCTGCGAGCCGCTGTCTTATCGAAGCACCTGATCAATTTTTTCATCCGAAAAAAAAGTCAGAGGTGGCCGGCCGGGAATCGAACCCGAGTCTCCCGGACGGGAGGCCAGGCTCCTACCCATGAGCCACCGCGGCTCTTCATTTATTTATTGTATAATTCAAATGGGATTGCTAAAAAAAGTCTTACATATAAGAAGCCAAAGTCACTTTGTTTGTAAAATAATAAAAAAATGAATACGATCACATAATAAACATTCTGCAGAAATAAGAAGGAACCTCACGAGTTGGCACCTTTCTTAGCTCGCAGCAGAGTTGGCACATTTCTTAGCGCGAAGACGAGTTGGCACCTTTTTCTCTCAACCGGCGATTATGCTTAAGCCAGACACATGAGATCGTTCAACACCTGCACTAGGTTTTCGGGACAGCCGATGATAGAGTCCAGATTGCGAGGGATTAATACGGGGTAGCTACTGATGGTGACTCGGTGGTACGCACTGTAATTTATGGGTCTAGGTGTTAAAATGCATTGAATGCATAGTGTAGGTGTTTGAGGTGGCTGATGATGGATTCTAGGACGCATTTAATACGTGGTCTAGGTGTTTGATGTAGGCGATGACGGTGTCTAGATGGTACACTCTGTAGTTTTTTCCGTCTAGTTATCGAAACGCGTTCAATGCATAGTCTAGGTGTTCAGGGTATCCGATGATGAAGTCTGGCTGGTGCATTCAGTATTTTTTTGCATCTGTGTCAGAACACATACAAACGTGGTAGGAGCTGAAAACTACGGAGCACAGCATCTAGACTACGTCATCGTCTAGCACAAAAACCGAGATGATGATGACCCAAAAACCTAGATCATGTATTGGATGCGGTTTAACACCTAGACATAAAAACTACGGCGCACCCAATTTACACACCGTCTGGGTCATTGGCTACCCTGAAAACGTAAATTAGGTGCACCCTGACATCTATAATCAAAGAACTAGGTAGCGCACCATCTAGACTCTATCATGGTCCACCCTGACCATCTAGACCATGCATTGGATGCATTCCGACACCTAAATGAAAAAACTGCGGAGCACACCACGTAGACACCACCATCGGCTTCCCCGGACTCCTAGACCAATGCACCACCTAGACAAGAGCATCAGTTATCTCGAACGCCTAGGGCATGGACCACTATTACGATACCAATTATTAGATAGAAAACGTTCATAACTAACAAATATCGATTTTCTAAGGTTAAGAAAATGAAAGAATTTTAAGCTTTATTATAGTTACCTTGCTAGCGTAGTTATAGTTAACAAATATAGCTAATTTATAACAGCTTAGCTAGAAAAGCTGATTATTTTATTAATTTTTCAAATTAAATTTTTTGTTTTTAACAAAATTATTTGTAAACCGAAGTTAGCAAGACTAACAATTTTTAAATTTGCTCATTTGAATTAATATTAACCAAAATAACATAGAAGAACTTTAATTCATTTTAAAATAGCAACAAGAATTTTTGCCGAATCAGTAGAGTAGCATGACTTTATCTTAGTAATTTAGAGAAATAACAATGAAGAGAGATAATTTTTTAAGTATCTATTTCATCTGATACTAACCCCTCGGTAGCTGGGCCGTGAACTTTATGTTTTTGTAATAAAAAAAGGTCAACAAAAATTTTTCAATAGGTGATAACCTTTTTCTATTCAAATATTTTCAAAAAAGGACTTAAGTCACACGGACTTATGTCCATTCTCCAAATCACTCAAACAATTTTGTTTTTTATTAAGACACACATGAATTTAAGAACAAAAATTTAGGATCGTAAGCAGCTATAAGATACTCAACATACTCTATGAATTGTGCTAATGTGTTGCTTTTATCGTGGTGTGGACCATTTAAACCGTAATTTCTAAAAAACTTTTTCAAGTGAATTATGCTCTTTTTTCTGAAGTCTGCTCTACTCGTACACAAATTATTGTTAAAATACGTAAGAAATTAAATTTCCCTAGTTCAGTAAATATGGTGAAAAAGTTTTATCACACACACTTATTCATTCTTTTAAAAGTACCTTTATAATGTAGCTCGCGGTCGTGCTGCAAGAAATTAGTGAGGATATTGGGGGTCACAAAAATGCAGTATTATACTACACAGTTTATGACATTATATTATACTACAAAGCGAAAAATGTGTTCTTTATTAGAATCAATGTTAAATGAATAATGAACACCAGCCACTCACGCGGCATGTTTCATGCGACTCTGTATCTAAGAGAAAATAAGCAGGTTCTTGAAACGAGGTTCAGCACCCCGATGTGGCTCTCGAATTCTGATGATTCCTGTATGCGCACTTTCGCAGCGAAACTTATCACGCGGAAACATTCGCGGCACGAACGCACACTGATTTACGAAAAAGATAAAAAAAAGAAGGTATCCGTACACCAAACACCGGAAACATACATCATTAAAGCGAACTACGCAGCGACTTTGAGACGCGAAATAACGAGACGGCGGGAGAGCTGGGTACTCTGCTGGGTGGATGAAGCACTTGAGTCAAGGCTGGACTGGCGGAGGACTTGACGAAAAAAATACTTGATAACTGATTGCACTCGTGGCCGCTCCTGGAAGTTGAGTGGTCGTCAGAGCTGTCCTGAGGGTCTCGAGAATCGTACTCGCCATGAAGTGTTATTTCAGAGCTCGCTCCCTTTTCCGGCGTCTGGCTGAGTATGCGAGCCGTGCGATGTACTACGGCCAAAGCCAAACTACTGCGGTCGCCGCGGTCGCCATGAGGCCGATAAGGTAGAGCTCAGTTCGTGTACACTTTTCTTCCATCTCCGATGGAGTGCGTATGATGATGCTTTAGTTAATGAGAGGTTAAGATGATAGGTAGAGGAGAAACAATACGGAGCATTACGCGTGTGTGCTAGCTTACATCTGTACAGGTAGGTAACATAATTTTCTATACCTAGTTTAGTCGCTTTATAGATTTTAAGTTTCACCAGGAATACAACGACTCGCATCAGGGTGCCTCGCCTGTCAAAGTACGTTTTTAAATAGCTACGAGACTTCCCAGTGAGACTTTGCCCTACTTTTATAGTTCCTAGTTCGTTATTAGTTTGACTATTTAGTCAATCGACTCTAAATTGTAAGATGGCGATTTGCCATATTACAATACCTTACGTATACAAACATACGGATACTTTTAAAAACGAAAACTAAATATTTTGACTGTCCTCATTGAAACTTCGGTGCCCAATACAAATTCGAATTCTAAAAATACAACTTTTATGAATATTTTTCTTTAAGAAAACAAAGTGAGGAATTATAGAGATAAATAATATTAGTACTTACAATTTTTCCAGCACTTAATACGAAATCCTCTTGTACTTCTGTTTCTGTATTATTGATTTCATTTAAACTGCTTACTGACCCTAAAAGATCACTTTCACTTCCTGCTGCGGAGTCAATTTGAGTTTCGGTTAATGAATCTATGGTTAAATTGCTGTGCGATCGGCATGATAAACTAGAATGACGATGAGTAAATTTAAATAGAAAAAAATAAATAGGAGAAAGAGTAAATTATTAATCAATATGTTAACTAACAACTAGAGTATACAATCATATTATTTTTGAATATAACGATTACAAAAAAGTTATATCAGAATTTATATTTATGTAAATATCATACTAAGGAACTCGTCCTTTTGGGTGCTTCATGCGATAACCCAATTTCAAAAAGATTCAATTTTTGTGTTAAGATAATAAGGAACAAAATAGGTACATAACTAGAAATAAGTAGATGATGAAAACTTTCAGATTATAATATAATTTATTTGACACAAATTTGTTTGAATTTTGAATCGTTTTTTGTATATTAAAAAAGACAACAAAATTAACGTTTGGTAACCGTAGCATTTCAGTGGTCATTAGTGTATCGCACTTTAAATAAATTCTGTTCTCACAAAAGTTTAGCATTTTCTTACAAATAAGTAGATATTCGTCACTTGCATTTTTTAGATAGTATTTGAAAATAACGTATTATTGGGACCTTAAATAAGTTCTCGATGTTTTTTTGTGAAAATTGATGCTCTATTTAAAGTATGTAGTAAAAAGCATCTCACTCAGAATATTGCCCATCACTAGTCACTACTTTATCCCATCTTTCGGGCAATTTACGGATTCCACCTCGGAGGAACTGCTCGTCTTTTGAAGCTATCCAAGAATCGACCCATTTTTTGGCATCTTCATAAGAATGGAAGTGCTCAGTCAAGCCATGAGCCATCGACCGGAACAAGTGGTAGTCGGAAGGAGCAATGTCTGGGCTATACGGCGGGTGAGGCAGGACATCCCATTGAAGAGCCTTCAAAGTTTCTTTGACGACTTTTGCAACATGTGGCCGAGCATTGTCATGTAACCAAATCACCTTGTCGTACCTCTGCTCGTACAGCGGCCGTTTTTCCTTTAGGGCTAGGCTCAAACACATCAAATGCAGTCGATAGCGATTTCCCGTGATAATTTCGTTCGGCTTCAGCAGTCCATAATAAATTACACCCTGCTGATGCCGCCAAATGCAGAGGAGAAGCTTCGAACTATGAATATTTGGCTTTGCGGACGATGTTGATGCATGGCCGGGCTTACCCCACGATTTTTTACGCTTAGGATTATCGTACTGTATCAACTTTTCATCGCCAGTCACGATACGATGTAAAAAATCTTTCCTTTTCTGCCGTAGAAGCAGCACTTCACACGTGAGAAAACGTCGTTCGACGTCTTTCGGCTTCACCTCATACGGCACCCAATATCCTTGCTTCTGGATCATTCCTAATGTTTTCAAGCGTTTCGAAACGGTTGTCTCATCTACTCGTAATGATTTTGCAAGTTCAGCTAGCGTCTGACATGAGTCTTCATTTAGTAATTCCTCCAATTCTTCGTCTTCAAACTTTTTTTGTGCATCAGCACGTTCTTCATCTCCAAGATCAAAATCGTTATTTTTGAAGCGTCGAACCAGTCTCTGCATATCGTTTCCGACAGAGCATGGCCACCACAAGTTTCAACAAGAATCCTGTGAACTTCAGCTACAGATTTTTTTATAAAATAATGGAATAAAATTCCCCGCAAATACTCTTTACTTAGCACAAAACTTGACATTTTTAGTAGTGAGAACAAAAAACGCTGTTTACACTATGGCGAACTAACATACACTTAAGTTCAAGCTTATCGACAGTACTTCCTTATAGATGGGTTAGCATCTGAAATTACATACACTCAGTCCTGGTAACGACATCTGTTAGGAAACAGCGAGAATTTATTGAAAGATCCAATATAACGGGTCAGTTTCTACGCCAAGGTGTGTGCGTGCGTGCGTGCGTGTGTATGTGCGGGCGTGCGTGTGCGTGCGTGCGTGTGCGTGCGTGCGTGCGTTCGTGCATGCGTGTGTATGTGCGGGCGGGCGTGCGTGTGTGTATGAGCGGGCGTGCGTGCGTGCGTGCGTGCATGTGTGTGTGTCTGATATTTCACATAAAGTGAGCAACTCAAAATTTTGAAATCGCTTAAACTTGTCGAATTGCTAATACACTCGCTTCGTATATTTTATAACTTACAAGGAAGATACCCCAACCCGAACTCTTGGATTTCAATAATTTTTGGATATGTTGCAGTACTTTAAAAAGTAAGAGACACGTATTTTTTTTATTTGCTAATTCGTCGATTTAAGCGATGAAAATCAACCTTAAAGTTTACATCCAAAAACAGTTTTTTTTGTATATCTCCGGATCGAATTGGAATTTTATGATGAATTAAATGCCAGATTATTTGTTATAAAAAGACGCTTATATGGACGTGAATTTTATGCTAAGGGGTTGCAACCATTATTTTTTATAAGGGGTGAATGTGATTTTTTTAAAGTTTATTTTGACATAGAAATTATTAAAGTTTCTGGAAATGATTAAAAGTTGTACTATTATCAAGTAAATTAATAAACTAAATTCACGTGTTATTGAATTTTTGAATAAATTCATTACAAGGGGTGACTTGCCCCCAAAAAACATTTTTTCAATACCTCGCGAACGAATTGGAATGTTCTAATGAAACAAATGTAAGTTTATTTCTTATTAAAAGACACCCACGTCGACGTGACTTTAATTATAAGGGGTTGCAATTCCTATCTTGGTAGCGGTTATTATGACTTCATAAAAGATTTTTGATCATACAGAAATTGCTAACATATTTCAACCAGAACTTTCCGATTTCAATAGTTTTTGGATATGCTATAGTACATTAAAAAATAAGTAACACGTATTTTTTTTTATCTGCTAATAAGCACATTTATGGGGTGGAAAATTATTTTAAAAAATCTATTTTTTAAACACATTTCTTTCACAAGAATGATTTTATTAGCATTTTCGTTAGCTATGCTCGTTTACAAAGCAGATTCCTACTTACCGAGAGTACGGTTTTTATTTAATTAAATAAATTCTCATCATTTTTTTGGAAAAACGCGTTTATTAAACGCTCCGTATATGTAAAAACTATACTCAGAATTTTTTTGGATGATTCTATTGGTATTTTCGTGAGATGTACTCGTTTGAATAATAACGTCGGTACTCACATCCCCTTAAGCATCAGACCGCGAAAGATCTTTTTCCTTATTATTGTAAATTGTGCGAAAAATAAATACTTTTAAATATTTATATTTTACTAGATATTTAGATTCCATATTTATTAGTATTTCGTACTGTTCTCAGAAATGTATTCAAATTTGTTCATCTTTCTTTCTTTATTGTAGTCAAGTATCCATAAGTTAACTTGAATGACATAATACAACTTTTCGTACCTACTCAAACATATTCAGCCAGCGGGCATAAAGTACTACTTAACGCCCAAGAGGAGTAATAGCTCCCGTACTCCTACAAAACTTTATAGAACCTACGCACTTTACGTCAGGGTGGGCAAAAATTATTTCAGTTGTATAATATTATGTAAGTACATTCAAATTGTTCATTGTAAATCAAAGAAATGAAACGCATGACTGTTCTCAGAAACGTATTCAAATTTGTTCATTCTTCTATACAAATTAAACGCAAGAAAGTACTGAAATCAATTTATTATACTCAAGTACCCATAAGGTAACTTGACTGACATAATAGAACATTTAGTACCTTGCGTGTAAAATTACATTTTACGCTCACGTTGTAACTTCAAAAATATTCAGCCAGCGGGCAGAAAGTACTACTTAACGCCTAACAGGCGCAATAGCTCACATAATACTCCTACAAAACTTTATAGAACCTACGCACTTTACGCCCGTGTTTTATTTCTAAAATTCATAAGAATTTTTTCTGATATTTACGAAAAGTCAAAGCCTATATAAAAAAATTACATAGTTACCACCACATGACCATTTTGTATTATTCTTTCTCAATTTTGAAATTTCTATAACATTACGCATCTTGGGGGGACAATAGAAGTCTATAGAGCTGCTCTAGTAGGGGTGATCCTCCAATCTCCCATACCTACTTGGCGGGCCCGACGATTTGCAGTTTAAGGTGTCGACATGGTCATTTTCATATAAATATTCATATATGTTTAAAGATCAGATAAAATGAATAAACGGGTTACTTCTGCATATTAAATACTGATCCGTGTTGAATGTATTACTCTGTTTTTAAACAGAAAGTGCAAACCCGTATGAAAATATCATATGAGATCCCATAATATATAAAATTGCAGATGACATCACATATATGATATCTGATATGAGATCTGATGTCTGACATATTCATATGAGATCTCATATGATATTTACACGTGGAAAAAGGGCAAAAAATAGGTGGCTTATAAAATGGTTAGTGAAATCTAATAAGGCACTTCTAAGTAGACTATAAATTTATATGCATTATTTATCTCATTCCCGCTTAAAAAAGATGGAAACAAGGACAAATATTTTGGGTAATGCAAGTAAATCATGAGATTTTGCACATGTAGGGATATTATATTTAAACGATATCAATTAAAAATTAGAGTTAATGTAATTATATATAGTGGACATATAGGTATAAACATTGTTAATGAATTTATGCAAAAAATTAGTATTCTACATTTACAAAGCCCACTGGTAAACTGCAAACCGTCGGGCTCGCCAAGTATGTATGGGAGATTGGAGAACCACCCCTGCTAGAGCAGCTCTATAGACTTCTATTGTCCTTCCAAGATGCGTAATATTATAGAAATTTCAAAATAGAGAAAGAATAATGCAAAATGGTGATGTGGTGGTAACTATGTAATTTTTTTATATAGGCTTTGACTTTTCGTAAATATCAGAAAAATTCTTATGAATTTTAGAAATAAAACACGTAAAGTGCGTAGGTTCTATAAAGTTTTGTAGGCCTATTATGTAAGCTATTGCGCCTGTTAGGCGTTAAGTAGTACTTTTTGCCCGCTGGCTGAATATTTTTGAAATTACAACGTGGGCGTAAAATGTAATTTTACACGCAAGGTACTAAAAGTTGTGTTATGCCAGACAAGTTAATTTATGGGCACTTGACTACAATAAATTGATTTCAGTACTTTCTTGTATTTAATTTGTATAGAAAGATGAATAAATTTTAATACATTTCTGAAAACAGTCATACAGTAGTTTCCGAGAGTTGTTTGCATTACTGGACTATTGATAATTGATTTCACAGCTTCCGTTTGTTTGATTTACAATGAACAATTTGAATGTACTTACATAATATTATATAATTGAAATAATTTTTGCCCACACGGACGTAAAGTGCGTAGGTTCTATAAAGTGTTGTAGAAGTACGGGAGCTATTACGCCTCTTGGGCGTTAAGTAGTACTTTATGCCCGCTGGCTGAAAATGTTTGAGTAGGTTCGAAAAGTTGTATTATGTCAGTCAAGTTAACTTATGGGTACTTAACTACAATAAATTGATTTCAGTACTTCCTTGTGTTTAATTTGTATAGAAAAATGAACAAATTTGAATACATTTCTGAGAACAGTCATACAGTAGTTTTCGAGAGTTGTTTGCATTACTTGACTATCGATAATTGATTTCACAACTTTCGTTTGTCTGATTTGCAGTGAACAATTTGAATGTACTTACTTATAATTTGTTTAGCATACAATGACTCAAAGAAGTAAAAGACTTTCACTTGTACTTATTTGATTTCTTTTACAAAATCATAAATATTATTAATTTATAGATAGATATTATACAGAAAAAACGTCTATACTTGCCTTACTTTATACTTTCGTAGAAAGTTTCATATTAACAATATATTATTTGTACAGTCATGAAAAAAATTATTACCATTTGTAAAGAGTGCTTATTGAAAAGATGAGACTAGAAGAATTAAAAGGACTAGACAAATTATGTTGTAAGAACGTACTTAAAAAATTATCTTTTAAAAACCGTGTTGATTGTTTAAAAAAAATATTTAAGCTCTCATTAAAGTTTTTGATACTCAGTTTGACGGATGTTGAGAGAGAGGGCGAGGGAGAGGGATGAGGGGAAGGTGGAGGGGGAGGGGGAGGGGGAGAGGGCAGAGGGAGAGAGAGAGATATTCTCAATACTTGGAATTGTTTAAATTATCACTTGCTACGCATCTTATAAAATTAAAAACAAAAGTTTATAAACTAAGAATCATTGTGAGAAGAAAATCTTTTTCACACAGCGTGCGCAAAACACGGTTTTTCATGCTTATTTTCCGTGCGCAAAGCACTAGATTTACACACTCTATGAGGAAGCGTGCGCAAAGCACTTGCTTTGCACACTGAGTGCGCACAGCGTTTGCTTTGCACACTGCTTTACACACTGAGTGCGAAAAACGTTTGTTTTGTACACTGCTTCACACACTACCGCTTCAAAACAAATAACAAAATATAACAGTTCGTATATACGCATTCCACGAAAATTAACGCGCTACATGTTAAGCCTGATCAAAACAAACAAAATTACTAGTTAAACTCAAAATGTGCTGAACTCCATGTGGTCAGTCGAGCAACTGGCTCGACTGACCGCATAAGTAAATAAATGCATGTATAAATTTGTTGAAATGAATTTCTTAATTGATTAACACAGTTTATTTTGTTTAAATAAAATTCACATTTAAGTTAGATAATACTTTTATACTTTTATGCATTTATTAATAAATAAATGCATGTATAAATTTGTTTAAATGAATTTGTTAATTGATTAACACAGTTCTTTTTTTTAAATAAAATTCACATTTAAGTTAAACAATATTTTTATTACCTTCTTTTTTTACCTTTTTCACCTTTTTTACCTTTTTTATATTTACTTGCTCGTCTTTTTTGTCGCCCTCGCTGACGCTCGGGCGACAAAATCGACTCACGCTTTATTTCATATTACATATTCATTTTTATGTATTGTTATTTTAATAGGTTTGCCGTACTTTGCGCAATTCTGTGAGAAAATAGTATACGCAACACGTGCGCAAGGTGATACACGCACTAGTTGCGTAATGTACTATTCTCGATATTCTTCTATAGTAGATATAACTTCTTGAAATTATTATTGATTGAAACTACTTAAATTAATAACCCACACATAGTCTTGTAAATTAAAATCACAACAAGTTTATGAACTAAGAGTCACTAAGAATAAAAGCTTTCTTGACATTCTTGTATGAATATAACTTTTTGATATAAAATACTTGAGCATGATGTACTTCTAAAATAAAATCTGAGAAAATCTTACATCATACTATTTCCGGGTTTTAATAATGCTAGTTTACCTATAGAAATCATAGGGCCAGTAAAGTATCGATAATTAAAAGACCTAAAGTAGAACAAGACTCTGCTAGAGAAATATCTGCAGCAGTATTTATTTTTGTTCTTACTACAGGAGGTTACGTGTTTTTACAGACTTGAATCTTTTGGTGGCCTCAATGGATAATAATGATTGATTCACATCATCACATGTTCAACTCATATCAAAACAACTAACTTAAACCACAAACAATTAAAGTTATCTATGAAAATAAGATACAGTCTAAAAAGTTGGCTAATATATTTGTGCGTTGTTTTCTCAAAATAATGAACCATCACTTAATGTATTAAAATACTTGAAAATTCATTCTTTGATGCATTGACATGCAATGAACTTCATCAATTTTTAGTTTGTTTATTTTTATGTTAATATCTTCTTTTATATTAATATAATTGTAATTCTTGCATAGATATAACTTTTTGCAATTATTATCTGAATCTTGTGTAGAACAATATTTACTGATGACTCCTCTGAATCATTTTGATGTCTATTACACAAATATCCATAGTGTTTTGTAAATGTCGCAAACATGTGTTATACTGCATATTTTTATCGTACTGTACAGACGATTTGAAATTCAAAATTTCCTTGT
The DNA here is from genome assembly GCA_036365515.1 of Torymus aiolomorphi. NCBI lineage: Eukaryota > Metazoa > Arthropoda > Insecta > Hymenoptera > Torymidae > Torymus > Torymus aiolomorphi. The sequence continues at coordinate 157,423,160 of CM070874.1, read as the reverse complement.
AAAAAAAAGCTGTCAAGACGTTCACTGATATTATTGCTTACTGAGTATTTTTTATTGACATAAAAGTCCACAAATTTACTTCACTGGAAAACGTCACGGTTTTATGTTACAAAAACAAGTTATTTCACAAATAACCGATATGTTTTTATCTATGCTAAAATTTTCATTGTTTATTAACATTTGCTCACATACAATATGAACTCATTGCAGGAATTCTTGTTGTATTGATTCCGGATCCAAATAGATTATTTAATGTTTTAATAAATTTATACTCTGTATCAAATATTACTTTAAGTAAAAAACAAAGCAGAAAAGCTTACAGATTTACTTCACTCGACACAAGATTTTGCAATAAAGAAAGCTTTGCAAAAAAATGAATATTATCATCCCACATTATCTAATACTATCAAGACACATGATCGATATTGCCCATTGATATTCATTCAAAGATGTTTTTATTGATTCTTTTTCCAATCCACTTGTGAGATTTTAATGATTCCAAAAAAATCTTCTTGTATATATCTGTAAAAGATAGTAACAAATTCTCACAAAGTATCAATTCTTTTATGCTTTAAAATTATTTTAACATTTAACATTTAGCCATTTAATATACTTATCTAAAAAAATTTATTTGCCCCGTTGATGCTCATAGATAAAAATTCTTTTAATCAGTCGACTTCCTGAAACTTTGATTATTTAAATTTTAATTTCTTGAACTAGACAAATGATTCTCAAACCAAGACTAAGACCAATATTTGAAATAAATATCATAAATATCGAAAACATACAAGGATACTGGATGTAATCATACTATTGCATCACAATCCGTTAGCAAATTAAAAAATATTATAAAAAATTAAGAGAATCACTGAGAATCCAAGCTTCCTTGATATTCTTGTGTAGATAAAACTTTTGACGGCTTCCACCCTGAGAAAATAATACATGAGAATAACTGAGCACTTTTATTTGTTGAAATTTTCACTTTTCACAATAACACATCCTTTTCGCTTTTTTCATTTGACATAATCTTTTATGAGATATGAGTTAGATATAAGTTCTTGAAATTATTATCGATTGAAACTACGTAAATTAATAACTCATCATTACCCATACATAATCTTGTTAAAAAAACACAACCAATTTATGAACTGATAATCATTGAGAATCAAAGCTTTCTTGATATTCTTGTACAGATAAAACTTTTGACGTCTCACACCCTGGTTAAATCATACATGAGATTAACTGAGCACTTTTATTCGTTGAAATTTTCACAATAACACATCATTTTCGCTTTTCTCATTTGACCTAATCTTTTATGAGATAATAAGTTAGATGTAAGATCTTGAAATTATTATTGATTGAAACTACGTAAATTATTAACTCAGCATTACCCACACATAATCTTGTTAAAAAAACATAACCATGATATTATAAATATCATAAATATCATTAGAAATAAACATAAATATGAACTGCAGATAATCACTGAGAATCAAAGCTTTCTTGATATTCTTGTATAGATAAAACTTTTGACGTCTCCCACCCAGGGTAAATCATACATGAGATTAACTGAGCACTCTATTTGTCGAAATTTTCACAATAACACATCCTTTCGCTTTTTTCATTTGACATAATCTTTTAATTGGTGCTTGAGTAAATATGTACAACAGCATAGCACTGATATCGACTAAGCTTCTTGAAGATGACAAATGCTTTTCCATTAATAATATAACCACCAGGGTCATGAAGACAATCGTTCATTTTTGCTAATTCAAAATTACATTTTTCAGACAGTACATAATTATAACTCCTCAACATTATTGGCTATATCTCCAAAATGAGTCAAAAAAATCGTGTTATGTAATATTTGTAAAAATTAGAATTCTTCAACATGATTGGCTATATCTCCAATATTACTTGAAAAACTTTTCTTGTGTAATATCTGTATCTGTAAAAGTAAAAAATCACACAACTCCCACTAAAAATTATTATTAGAACCTTTGATATCTACAATACTATTCTACTAAACACAACAATTTTCGCATTCTATTTATATATGTTATAAAATAAAATATAAAATATAAATATACTTGTACTCATCGAACATTTTTTATAACTTACAACTCACTATTTCCATGTTTTAATAATTGGACTTATATCTGACCTGATAGTTTATTCTTATTGTTGTTTAAAAAACTTCTGTCCCTCTAGTTCTTGTGCAGTCTTTTCATCTTAGCCAATTTAATTTAAAAAATATAATTGTAACTTATGATGTTTCGTTTTTTTGTACAACAATCATGTATAAATACAGATCATTCTTCTTGTTATGTAAATCTGAAAAAAAATTTTTTGAAATCAACAGAAAGAGTCGATGTTCTTTTCTCGATGAATTTAAAAAATTTGAAATAAATATTTAGACATTTAATACTTATCTGATGATTATTTTTGTTGTTGATTGATATGATTAAGCTGTTTTATTACTTGCAATGTTGAGCTTTGTCTTCTATAGTAGTTAATTGTTCAGATGTAGAAAATTTATTGTGTTTTGTAGGTTATTCACGTATTGTTTTCCACAACACGTGAATTTAGTTTTTAATTTACTTGACAGAAACTTTAATAATTTCTATGCCAAAATAAACGTTAAAAAATCACATTCACCCTTATAAAAAAATAAGGGTTGCAACCCCTTAGCATAAAATTCACGTCCATATAAGCGTCTTTTTATAACAAATAAATTCGCGTTTGATTCATCAAAAAATTCCAATTCCTTCCGGAGATATACAAAAATAACTGTTTTTGGGGGTAAACTTTAAGGGTGATTTCCACCCCTTAAATCGACGAATTAGCAAGTAAAAAAATACGTGTCACTTACTGTTTAAAGTACTACAACATATCCAAAAATTATTGAAATCCGAGAGTTCGAGTTGGGGTACCTTCCTTGCTAGATTCGAGACACGCATGGCACGCTACAAGCGCTCACGTACGCGATAATATACATAATAAACAAAGAAAGATAGAAAGAGATAGAGCGACAGTTGTTTGCGTAAAATACAGTGACATACATAAGATTATAAAAAATTTGAAGAATTACATAGAACATCAGTTATTCGAAGAATTTTTTTAAAACAAAATTTAGTGTGCAAGGAACGCAGCTGAGCCGAAACGCTATTCCATAGCTTAGCTATGCCGAATTATCGTTGAAGGCAAGAAGTGTAAGCCCAGGCTATTTCCAAATCTTGATACGACTGCCGCTTCGATTCTACGTTATCAGTGTCCCACAAAACAAATTCAATGGGTAGGTAACGAGGTTTACGATGAACCAGAATTTTTACAAGCAGACAAATACAAACGTATGAACGTCTATAGCGGACCCTTAAATTGTCAATATTTACGTCCATCTAAGTTATGTGGTCCCCTTTCCTAAGCTCTGTAGTCAAGCGCAAGGCGGCGTTTTTAAAGCGGTCTAATTTATCACAGAGTTCATGGGAAAGATCGACTAGTATATCCACGCACTAATCGAGGTGTGAGAAGACCAACACTTTTACAAGTGTGAGTTTGACACCTCTGCATAGAAGGTCGTTACATTTTCTAATACGTGAGAGGGCTGCATAGCATTTCTTGACGTAGCATTGTAATGGGAGATCAATGGCGCATAAGAGCGCCGAATAAAACGTAACTTCTAGGATTTTGACCAAGTTGCTATATTCGATCGGTTCACTGATTACTGGCTCCAGTGCACAGTGTGTCCGAATCAAGACTCAGTGATAAAAATTCTGATTCACACGAGTTTTGCATAAAAAAAATTTTTTAGATAGGGTTCGGATCATTTTGAACTACTCTTTCAGAAATCCTTTCCCTCTATATGTTCAGATTTGTTTATCAGTATGATATGTTATTTCCATACATATATCGTGAATTCGATTTAACTCAAATACTCAACTTACGATAGCATAACAAAACCAGTAAAACGATAATGCATAAACATGTATTTTGCTTTCTAGATGAAAAATTGATGTCTATTTTTACATAAATAATAAAATATGATCGTGTTAATTACATATATGATATTATATTATATTATCATATATAGTATATATGTAACTACATTTAATGTTATTAGCTGGGATGTAGATTTTCTTTCCCCAAAGATCGTGTGCAAGATTAAAGAAATAAACTCCTTCTCTGAGTGGAAAGTATTAATATTGTTGACTGGAAACTGGCAATACATATAGAAATTTTCTGGGATACCCCAGAAACTTGCGTTATGCATCGTAATTCATTCAAGATACTAGCGTTCAATATATTTATGCAAATACGATTGTGCATGCTGGTAATATCAGGTCAAAGTAACATCTGTATATATACACACATGTGTATGTCTGTACATGCATGAGCTTAATATATTATCCAAAGTATATACAAAAAGCTTTACAAATTATTCTTTCATGTTTTGTAAATTTATTACAGCTATTATGTATCTGTATGTAGATGTTGTAACGGTGTACTAATTATGCGCAGTGCACTATCAATCGAGGCGGAATGTCTGATGAACAGCGCAGCAAACCTCAAGCGCAAGGACGGAACCGTGCCTATCCAGGGCGATCGTGCTGTTCCAACCGCTCAGCTATGCACGTGCATAATCCCCACGTGCCCGCGGAAGCGGCATTATCAGCTACGCCGTGCCATCCAATAAGGATTAGGATAAGGCAGTGTGAAAGAAATACGAACTGTCTACAGAAAACGAATGCAGAATAGTTTATTGCCTTGAGGGCCGTGAACCTATATACAAAAACTGCGTACTCGCGCAGCCTCTAGTGGTACGCCCTCGCCCGTGAAGTACGTGTCCACACGGCAGACACTAGCGTTGGGTGATCGCTGCATACGATCGACTCTGCATGCCGCGACGCCTGTTCACCCGGTTGCCGCCACAAAGGCGCTGGCCACTGTAAAGCGGGTTGCAGCTGTAAAGGCTTCGGCGAATCGAAAGCCCAGTACATCTGTGTCGAAGATTGTTGAAATGAGCAGCAGCAATGATACCGGAGAGAGTATATCTCTTGCGGCATAGATTGCACTTTGCCTGACATGCCATTAGTGGACTTCGTTTTCGCTGCCCTCAACACGGTACTTCCATCCCTCACTAAACTGGATATTTAAGAGACTGATGTCTTATCAAAACCTTATAATAAATAAGGAGCTCTCACGTCACATAACTTACTTTCTACTTCAACAAATAACACAAACACAGTCGTTGACGGTCCAAGGAGTCCCTTCTCATTGTTAGTTAGACTATCCAGTGGAGAATTGGTTACACAAATTTTCAAAGAAAGGAAACGCATTACTAGTTTTTCTCTAGCAGACTGAAATCCCTCCATTCTTGGTAAGAATCCAATAAACAATTTAAAACGAACAAACATTTTTATTAATTATTATTTAGAGAAGGATCAATATAAAGAATTTACACAACTAAGAGCGTATGCAAAGACTATTGGTTTTAAGTACGTATGGCACAATGGCAAAAAGTTTCTTCCCAAGAGGGGAGGTGGGGCGACAGTCATCACATTTGTTATCAAAGCCGACTTAAATAAAATAATGGAAAATCTAAACTGAAACACTAATGATAATAGCAACAAAGATAAAATAAATAAAAAGAAAAAGAATGTAAAGAGTCACTTTTCTGATACTAATTATTCGATTGACGACGAAGGGAATAACATCATCTCCGAAATCGAACAACAATGAAATAAAAATAAAAATAAGAGTAATATTGAAAGTAAAAGTATGAAAAAGAATACGAACACGCGTCAAAAGTCGAAATAAAGTGTAGCATCGCCCATATGACTAAACCAAGTCTCCACTGGAAGTTGCAAAAGAAATCGAGGAATGCTGACAGCATTTTTCATTAATGCGACTTCCCTAAAGAAGCACATTAATCAAATTCGTATTTTTCCATGTAACAACCCGACTTATCACTTATTTGGTGTTACTAATACCAGGATTGATCCATCTGTTACGGACGATGTCATTCAGATCGAAGGGTTTAAAGTTTTTAGACAGGACAAAAATCTGCATGGGGAAGGAGTTCACGTGTGAGATTTTACAATCGTCTGACACGCAAATGCGCGGTAAGCCAGGGAAGCCAGAATACATCTTCTGTTCCCTAAAAAAACGGGAGCTCTGAGCCTATGCTGGTTTCTGCCATGTATCGGTGTCCTTTATAAAGGGTACACCTCTTGATGTACCCTTTATAAAGGACACCGATTTCGCTGATAAACTGAAATTTCATTGTAGTAATTATTCTAGAAAGATCATAATGGGCGATCTGAATGCCGAACTCCTGCAAGATGATTATGAAGCAAACTTTGTTCGCTTCAAAGCAAAAATTGTCTGAAGAATTATCTTTACAGATGGCTCAGCATGGTGCGACAATGACACAATACTTGACGCACGCAACATCCTGGCGACCTCTCAAAACCGTCCTAACATAATAGATATATCCCTTCCATGGGTAATACAGTCACACGAAAATTTGAAACTCATTGAATATAGAAACTATAGAGAAAGTACTCCATCTGCATTGGCTTAATTTCTCTCTGCTTACGACTGGTCGCCATTTATAAACACTGTTAGTACCGATACTGAGAATACACTTGGTCACCTCTGCGACAACCTTACGGAAGCAATCAATGAACTTGCTTCCGTTAAAATACTAAAGCCAAAAAAGAGCCAGCTACCACGGGCTAGAGCAGAGCTAGACAGAATGTAGCAAGAACGTAACGCCACTTACAAATCCTATTTATCTCGAGCAGCTTCTGACAAACTGTTGACGAAAAATTAACAGAAGTCAGGATATCTTACTACAACAATCAACTGTCAGAGGCTCTTGTTAATGGAATGTTTAGAAGGAGCTGAAAGATCTCCGGCTGCTATCCAAACCGAAAGGGGATTTGAATGGCTTCGCGCCTGATGAGTTGAATCAGCAATTTTCTAGCGTGTCACTATTATAGCAGGACATTAATGGGAATTGCAAGAATATCTTGAATACTGCAAATTCTGAAGGTTTTAGGTTCAAAAAGGTTGGACTGGCAGACGTTGTTCTTGCAGTCTCTCATTTTTTTTTTCAGGCTCGTGAAGAGAATGGCATTCCTCAAAGCGTTGTAGTTAAAGCTCTCCCAATAATCGGGGAACATCTTATGTGACTATTCAACTACTCAGTTGCGCAGGGTATTTTTTCGGACCTTTGGAAGAAAGCGCGCATAACACCTTTAAAGAAGTCTTCTGCACCTAAAAGTCCATGAGAATTTAGTCCGATCTCAATTTTATGCTTTCTTTCATAGGTCTTAGAGAAGATAGCTCTAGACCAGATGCAAGAGTTTCTTATAACCAATAAAATCCTTGATGCTCTGCAGACGGGTTTCAAAAAGCAAAACTCGACCCAGACGGCGTTACTTAAACTAACGGAGGATATTTCGCAAGGCCTTCAAGAAATATGTCACGTTACTGTTACTATTCGACTTCAATATGGCATTCAACACAATTTCTCCCTCTCGTCTTCTCGAAAGCCTGAGATTGATGGGATTCTCCAGAATCGCTCTTATGTGGACTTACTCCTACATTTTAGGTGGGCAGCAATGTGTATGTAAAAATTCCCAAGGATCATCTTCCTGGTTACACACTAATCTCGGAGTACCTCAGAGATCGTTGTTTTGCCTGAACATAAATGACATACGTGACGTCCTCGATCCGAGATGCATCAAGCAGATACTATATGCAGATGATTTACAGGTTTATATCCAGGTTCTCCGAGATAGTGCAGATTTGGGCATTGCAGCGCTGCAGCAGGCAGTAGAGGTAGTGTCGGCGTGGGCTGAGGGTACCTCTCTCAAGTTGAATAAAGCAAAAACGAAAGCAATTATATTCAGCAAAGATCGTTTTATCAATAATTTTTATTCGAGTGCTGATACGAAGACGATCGATGTCGGAGGTGGTACCTACATTCCATTTTCGGACACCGGTACCAGTCTTGGTGATGTGCTAGACGCAAAGTTTTCGTGGAAAGCACACGTAAATCATCTTGGTAAGATATTTAATCACGTAATGTTTAGTCTACACTTTTTCCGTCAGTACACCACCAAGACTCTGCGTAAACGACGAGCACCAGCGCTTCTGTTCTCCCATCTGGACTATTGTTGCGTGGTTTTCCTTAATCCATCTTGAGAACTACGATACACGTTATAAAGGCTACAGAACTCATATGTCAGATATGTGCTAGGTGTAAGACGGGCTGATCACATTTCGCCCTGTAGAGCAATTCTGGGCTGGTTACGCACAGATACAAGGAGACAATATTTCATGGCCGTACCGATGTACAAAATCTTGCCTACTGAAACTGGAATAAAATCTTCTAGTGTACAAGATACGCACCTATGGAATTCTCTGCCTGCTGAGATTAGGAAACTTCCATCGCTTATCAGGTTCAAAACTGCTTTGAGAAGGCATCCCATTGATCTCGACTAACTACTCGCAAAATGGGCGACATCTGTATGTTAATTATATGTGTCATCCCATTTACAAGAATGAATGTATTTATTAGCGTGAGTGGTGAATGCGGGTGTGAGATTAGTATTTTAATTAATTTTTAATTTTTAGTTATAAGTTCTATTTTGTACAACCCCGCTATGTCGGCGATTTTTCTAGTCTAGTCAACTAAATTTTCTAGTCATCTATGATATCACTAATTCTAGTCCTTAACTTACTATTCAGTATTATTAGCTTTGAAGAATTAAATTGTGATATCATATATTTAAAAAATAGACTAAGAACCTCTGGTTGACTATACCAAATTAATATTGTATTTTATAAATTTCATTTTATTGTATTATATGCACGATTTATTTGTATTTATATTTATATATGATTTATTGATGCATGTTTTAATATGTGTTTTATATGTTTGTAAATGCAACTTATTTACAATAAATTACTATTGTATCTATCACGGTGAGACATTCCGGCTCCATGACACTATAGTTTCGCTACACTAGCGACAGTGTCCGGCTAGCGAATTCCACCACTCGCTTGGCCGTTGATGACCTGCAGTAATACAGCGCCGATGCCCCTGTGTTCGCGTCCGCCTGGACACAACGAACTGGGCATCAAACGTTCATATCGCCGATCCTTCTTCATCAGGGCCGTCAGAGCTCCGCCATCGTGGCAAAAAGTCCTTCAAAAACTTCCGATACCAAGATGCCATACCTATGGAGCAGCTTCGCTGCTTCAAGTTCTTCGGTACCGGGAACTTTACCATCGGCTCGAGCTTGTCCGGATCCGGCCGAAATCCGTCTCGATTGACGTGCACCGCGAGGTGTTTGACTTCCGTCTTGTCGAATACACTTTGCCTCCTTAATGCGCTTAAGCACGTGCTCGAACCATTTTACGTGCGCCTAGTACGTGTCAGCCACGATGATGATATCATCGAGATATGAAAAAGCATACGGCTCGAGCTCGAAGCTTATGACTTTGTCCACGAGCCTTCGGAACATCGCTCTAGCCTGAGACAGGCCGTATGGCATCCTCGTCAACTGGTACAGGCTCAACCCGGGCACCGTGAATGCCGTCAGTTCCTTAGATTCCGACGTCAGCGGAATCTGGTAGTACGCCGAGCTGAGGTCAAGCATCGCTATATACTTCGCGCTCTTCATTTGCGTAATATCGCGCCTATATACTGCAGTACATACGCATCCACTTTCGACACGGAATTTAACTTACGGAAGTCGATGCAGGTTCGGTATTTATCGTTACTCTTGCATATCATCATGACCAAGCTCGACCAGGCACTAGTAGAGGGTTCGATTAACCCGGTTTCGAGCATCTCGGTCACCTGAAGGTGCATGTCCTCTTCGAGATTCTTGGACACTGGGTAATATCGCTGCTTCACGGGGCACACACTCCCAACGTCGGTGTGGTGTCTCATCCACATCGTGCAACCGAGAGCTGGGTCTTCTTCTCCTAATATTCTACCAACTAGCTCCGCCATCTCCTGGCGCTGGCCTTCCGAGACGTCGGTAAGTCCAATCGACGACGCCAAGTCTACATGCTTATCCGCCGTGCTCACGATCAAATGGTTGTTTTTTGGGTCGTGGATCGTAACAAAGGCTCTGACGAAGTTCGCGCCCAGGTAACAATCCACTTTATCGTCCGGATTCACGGCTACTCGGATATCTCGTTTTACGTCGGCTACTTTGAAGGGTGGTTTCACGTAGCCGGCGATTGTCGCCGTCTGTCCTCCGATGACTTTCACGCGGAGACCGTAACTCAGCGTTACTGGTGGGCCTAATGCGGCAAGTTGGAGGTTAACCGCTCTGATTATGGTGCGCGATGCCCCCGAATCATACAGGACACGCAACCGAAAATTGCCTACGGCTACCTGCCACCACCACCTCGGGATGTGGGCAGACAAAGCATTTATCCCGCTCTCTTCGTCTGTTGGGCATTTCCCGCGCATTTCGATCAATTTCGGTGGATTACCCCGGGCGCTTCGCATCTATAGCAGTTAAAAGCACCTATCCCCAAAGCATCTGCATTATCCGTTCTGCTCGGCCGCCGCTTCGCGTCTTCCTCGTCACTCGGATCACTACTGGAGTTTAACTTTCTACTCCGATTCGTTACCTTTTTGCTGGAACTCTTAGAGCTGCTCTTCTTCTTCGGCTCGCCTTTCTCTCCTGTTCCAGATCGGGACGTGGGAGCCGATGGGAGAATAAGCGCAGTCGATGACGTTTGCATCCGTTGCATCCCTTCGAGGATCATCTTCGCAAACCACGCATCGTTTCCTCTATAGTAAGCATTTTCGGTACTGGAGGTGGCTTCGAGTCCACCGCCACGACCTTTATTTTCGGGGGCATCATTTTCCGATGCTTGTATGTCCACTTGGCGTATACGCATGATTCTGGCAGCGGCAGGGGCTTGGAGGACTTCTCCGCCATGACTGCCAGCACCGCCTCCATCGCTAAGTCAAGCAGCGTTTCGATGTCCTCGAAATCGTTGTGCCGTATAAGCTGCTGTACATGCGGCTTCATGTGACGATGAAGAGTCCCTAGTTGGAAATTGAGCGACGGCGACGGCTCCATTTTGCGCACATATTGCTTCGTGTGCAAGCACTTGGTGCACGCGGTCGATCACACCGCACCATCCCCGTATTCGGTGGCAGAATTCCTCACAGATGGTCCAACTCACCCACTTGAATCACACCCGGGTACCTGCCACACCAACGAACATTTCGGGCAGTGCACTCAATATCTCACCTTCTGTGAGTTTGGCGAGCACCCAGTTCTTCTCTACGCGATCGACAAATGTATCGATGCTGCCGCTGGCAAACTTGAATCCCCATCGGCGCACCACCTGGCCAACATCTCGGGTCCTCCGCTCACCGTTCGATGGATGTCGTCAAACGATCGCAGTATTGCCCTTCCTCGCAGATACGCCGTATCTCAGAGACAGTCGATTCTAGTGACTGCCTCTGTGATCCACCCCCACGCGCCACCAAGATCTGGTCGATGAGATACCGGGGTAGTAGGTGACGGCGGTCTAACTTTGGTCCAGGGTTGTCGTAGCCTCGAGAGAGGTAGCCCCCGTCCTGCAATTTCTCGCCGATGCGACGAGTCTCTATTCTGTGCTCTGTCCCTCAGATTGTCCTGTCTGGAGGCCGTCGGGTGTTAAATCCATAAATGTGACTCGTCTGCTCGTCCACTCGGCGCCTTCTAGCTGTGTTCAGTTAGCTGCCGCATGGTGATTCGAGTTGGCAGCCATGGTCCGGGTCGATCCTTCGATTTGCCGGAGTTTCTTATCGACTGCGAAAATGTACGTAATCCAGTCGGCCGGCACTTGCAGCTTCGTACCATTTGCCATCAACATCTCGAACATTACTGGCGTGCTAGGGATCGTGTTCTAGGTGCTCTTGTTCATGGTTCGGTCGCTCTCATCCACATTGATTGAGTTCTCTTTCTGAGCTGCGTTTGCTGCCCAGTCACGACTGTGCTCGAAGTTACTCTGAGTTACCGCGTGCTCGCGAAATTCTGAGTTAATTCCATACGCGCCGAGCCGCGGCTATACGCAACACCCTCTTTTCCTTCAAACCCTCAAACTAAACCTGCACGATCGTCGGTGGCAGGCGTTCGTGTATCCAAACATTAAGGGCGCCAGTTGTAATGGAGTACTGATTATGTGAAGCGCGCTATCAATCGAGGTGGAATTGCCGATTGCAGCTACTACGAGCAGCCGTACTCACCTCGGCCAGTTACAATGTGCGTGACTTCGTCGTCGCGTTTTCGAGCTATCCCAGCCGTTGAACTCTGTACGTGCACAATCTCTACATGCCCGCGGAGGCCGAGGTATCCACGATCGACTCACGCGCGCGCATCGGATGACCTCGCACAATCCCCCGAATACAATTCTCGGACACTAGCCATCCACGGGGGAGTTTGCGCTCTTCTGGTCAGGACCTACCTCGTAATATGAGTAAAAGCGGAAGCAGCAGGCCTCGAAGTAGATTCCGGGGATGATGCGGCTCGCCGGCTCGACTCGCTGGCTGCTTGTCCTCTCCCCTCTCTCTGCCTCTCTCCTACTCGCATGCGTTCTCTCCCTCGCTCTCTCTGACTCGGGAACCCTCTTCGGGTCGGTAGCAGGCTATCGGCTACTTGCCACAGCTCTCTCTCTCTCTCTCTCTCTCTCTCTCTCTCTGTTCTTCCGATGTGTGGACGTGTCTCCTATCGCTCCGCATTCGGAAGTCTTTTTCTGCCATTTTCTGTCCTCAAAAAATCCTGCAATCGCAGTATTGGAATGCGCAGTTTTGCCATTCTCGACTCAAGAGTTATCTCGCATCAGCCGTTGCATCTGACAATCGTTTTTGCTACTATTTTATGGGTCTCATCATTACCTCAATTCAGCGAAAAGTAAGCGGGATTCCGGGAAGTCGACATATGCTCCATCTGTCGGATAAGTATGCCCCCCACGTTTCGCACCCCGTAGGACCATGGCCAACAAGCGACCTCGAATGGAGGTTGATGTCAGAACCACGTCGCATGCAGCTTTCCTCACTGCCGAGCAGATAATCGCAATCTCTGAGACTATATTCGGACACCGTAATATACTGCTAAGCTTGTTAGCAAATGAAAAGGAGCCCGAGAGAAAAAACAAGTTGCGCTGCGCGATCAATGACTTCTGTGACGCGTACAATAAAATTTCGTGCTCGTACATATGTAAACTCGCTATCGATGGCGAGGCAATTGATTACAAGAGCGCACTCAGCAAAGCCTGCGACAACATTGAGAAAGTTAGCACTGCGCTCTCTAACAAATTATCTAGCGAACAGAACAATGGCGGGAGCACGCAACGCACCTATGCTAGCGCAGCCAAACGACATGATTGTATCCATCCGGAGAAAGTCACTCTTGATCGCGGTAAGCCAATACCAATTTCGACGGCTACCCCGGTAGTCATCGGCCCTTGCGATGACGCCTCGAATAATTTTAGCTCCGCGAGGGATACTAAAGATAAATTTCTTGAGTCGGTAGATCCTGTGGAACTGGGTCTAAAAATGAAGCGCATAAATTTCACCACCAATAATCACATCGCGATCGTAGCAGATAATGTTGACATCAATGCGCTGCGATAGCAGTAGGTTATCAGCGGTCGGGCTCGAAGTCAAGCCCGAAAACAAACTCGATCCTCGGATTATTATTCACAATGTACCCGTTGAATATGACGAAACCGTGATTTTACGTAGTGTCATTGAACTCAATCTCCACGATTTTAATATAGAAGATGTAAAATTGATCTATATGAATCCAACGCGTGAGAATAAAAAGCATAAATCCTGTAAAGTCGAAATAAAGCCAGAGCGCAGAAGAGCTCTCGAGGATCGTTCGCGTATTTATATTAAGTGACCATCTTGTCGTTTCACAGACCATGTTTCTATCCTACAATGTTACTAATGTTTGAAACCAGGACACAAAGTGGGTGATTGTAAAACTGTTGCTCGCTATGGGCACTGCACTGACGAACATAATAAGTGCAACAAGAAAAACGCTCTGAAATGTCTGAATTGTTTTACCACCAAAATACAACATTTTGCGCATTCCGCATTCGATAAATCCAAATGTACACTGTTAAGAAATAGAATCGAGCGTAAAATTCATAGAATCGATTATGACTGATAATGCTGATATTCAGTATATGCATACTCTTAACGTCTGTTACTCGAATACACAATCTCACGATGCTTAGTTATTTGAAATTAAAAAATTCATTCGCCGCAACAATATTCATGTGCTAGGGATGAGCGAAACGCACTTGAAGCCAGCTTTTGCGTCGCGCCGAGTTGAAATACCTCATTTCAACTTATTTCGAGTAGACCGTATTGGCCCTAAATGGGGAGGCGTAGGTATATATGTGCACGAATCATTAACCGCTAAAGAGATTTGTCGGTCCGCCCAACTAGAAGTCTATCTTTTAAGACCAGAATTTTTATTTCTCGAGTTACCTTTTGGCAATCGGAAAATACTTTGTGGAGTTGTTTACAACCCTCCGCACTGTGGCTATTTGTCAAACGTTAAGAAAGCCCTACTCAACTGTAATAATGCCTATAACTACACATTACTTATGGACGATCTTAATATTGACTGCCACGTCTCCTCCACGCCCCGTCGAATACTGTTTGACTCTCTTACAAGCTACAACTTAGAGCCCCTGCCCTACAATACCACAAATCATGAACTTAAAAAAAATATAGAATCCAACACTACTATCGACTACATCTGTTTGTCTGACCGGTCAAATGTTATCATATTTCATCAAACCTCCATTCCAAATATTTTCACTCATGATGTGTTGTTCGTCGCTCTCGACTTCACCGTTCCAGAGTTTGTCCCTGTTTCTATCATAAGGCGCTCATACAGGAACTTCAACCTCGAGAGAGTTCTGCGCGATCTACATTCCGTTGACTGCGATTTTTTTGATTCGTTATCCAGTGTTGACAGAAAAGTATTGTAAAATTTCTATCTGATTCTCTAACACAGGTTTATAATCTACATGACCCATTTCGAATCTTTACTCCGAAAAAATCTCACTCCCCGTGGATAATGTCCGCAATTAAAACTTTAATTTCAGTCCGAAATAATACCTGGAGATCTAGTAAGAGAGGGGGTGGAGCGATTGCTGACTCTAGATATAAGTCGTTACGCAATTCAACTCAGCGGGCAATAAGAAAAGCGAGGTATAACTATTATAAAAACAAATTTAACACCTGCACTAACTCCAGGGAAATGTGGAAAGTTATTAATGAGCTTGGTATCACTAACTCTTCAACGTCTTAGCAGATGCCCGCGGACCCGGACAGTTTTAATAGGCATTTAAACCAACCGCGAGAATATCACCTGATAGCCAATTTTATTTTAAGCACGTTGAAGTCTCAGATGTTCTTGAAGCGTTCGCCTCATCAGACTGTAATACCTTGGGCTCCAATGAAATCCCCTTACGTCGTCTCAAATAATGCCTTCTCGTTATTTTGCAGCCCCTTTTAAACATCTTCGACTAATCGCTTCCATCGGGCCATTTCCCGACTGAGTGGAAAAAAGCCATAGTGCGCCCTCTTCCTAAAAAGAAATCCGGTAATCAGCTGTTAGATTTCAGACCGATCAGAATACTCTGTGGAGCCTCAAAAATACTAGAGTCCGTGGCTTTTAAACAAATATCGGATTTCGTTTCGGAACGAGGTTTACTGCATGGACACCAATCAAGCTTCAGGAAGGGTCACAGCATCTATACTGCCCTCATTCGAATAGTGGACGACATAAAAATAGGGATTGGTAATAGCCGCGTTACGCTCTTAATTGGAATAGACTATACTCTGGCCTTCGATCTTGTCAGTATTAAATTACTTGTTGAAAAGCTATTTTGGCTTCTCGGAATCTGTGTGTACGTGGATCGAATCTTTTCTGTCGAATCGGTCACAAGTCGTCGCATTTCTAGACGGAAAGCTATCGGCGCCTATGGAAAGAAACGCTGGTGTCCCTCAAAATAGCCTTCTAGGGCCCCCATTTTTTTCGTTATTCATTAATGATATGAATAACTCTCGTCCTAAAGCACTGCAAAGATCATCTCTATGCAGAAGATAACTACATCTATTTAAGCGGTAGTTTCCACGACTTGTCCGACATAATTAATAAAGTAAATGAAGATCTTCAAAATATCTCCTGTTGGACTCATGATAATGGCTTAGTCATAAACGCGGCCAAAACCCAAGCTCTATGGTTTGACTCCAGGAGTTATATGAGCCGGCTGCGAAATATTCATTTACCAAATACCTATTTGAATGGATCAGTCATAGAGCCAAGCAAAACCCTGAAAATACTGGGTATTACAATAGATAGTACCCTCTCATGGAGACCACAATGCAATATAACAGAAAAAAAGCTTTAGCACATTGGTTCGCCTTCGTAAAGGAGGCCCCTACTTGTCCGATTGCACTAAGCTAACTCTTGTAAAAGCTCTGGTCTTCCCCTACTTTGACTACTGTGCAGGAATCTTTCTAGATCTCTCGGACAAAGTGTCCATCAAGTTATCGCGTTGCAAAAACGGCGCTTTGTTCCACATCGGACACGAAGAGATATGAGAACATTACACCGGTTTATAAAAAGACTGAAATTCTAACTTTTGATAAAAGACGAGACTTTCTCATTATCTGCTTACTCGCTTCTATTTTAAAATCAAATACACCGCAATATCTGGCAAAAGACATAAATTTTATAGAAAGACATGTGAACCTTCGTCGTTCTCCATTAGACTTAATTATCGAGAAATTTAAGACTGAATATCTGCAGTTCATTTTTTATAGGGGCGGCGTATCTGTGGAATGCGGTGCCTGAAACGATCACATCAATGTACACACGCCATTGCTTCAAAACAATGCTTTTTAAACACCTACTGTCTGTAAATAATAAGTAATTATCTCCTTTATTTAATTATTCTGTAAAATTTTGTAACCTTGCGATCTTAATTTTGTTAATACATCACTCCACAGCGGAATGTATTCTAAGATCTCGTTCTAACCATGTTCATATATACTAATATTTTTATGTACTAATTTATTTACTTTTAAGTTAATTTTAAAATATATACTTTTTTATAATTATTGTACAGGGCGTGCGTGCCCTTCAACAGCATATATGAAGCCTTTCACGTCAAATGTCTCAGCGCGGAGCGCGAGCGCCAAATCGTGCTATATCTAGCTCATGTTTACGATACTAAAACGCACTTTAAAAAATTTTATGATAAGCATTTCCGACGTATTTTTTCCTCAGCTTTCCAATGGTGTAGGCAGTTTTCCTGAAATTTTCCATTTTCGCCTTCAAAAAGTACAAAACGTGTTATATCTTAAAAAGTGTATTTTTAATATATTTTTTTGACCATCTAGATCGAAAGCTGAGCATTTTTTACGTAGGAAAGGATAGTTTCCAAAGAGTGCCCGAAAGGTTTTCTGCGAGAAATAGAATGCGAAAGAGTAGACGCATCGCCTTTCCGGCGCGCGAGACTACGCGGTACAGCGCGCGGGCTGCGCTCGCCTCGTTGCCTAATAATAATCTTTTGTAATCTTTAATTCTTTACCTGTTTTTCTTGAATAACGCATGGAGTAATATTTTATTAATTATTTCATACAAAAATAGAATTTCAAAATTAACAGCAATATGTGCAAACTCTTGTACTAACGTTTGTTTTTCAGTGTAGATAATTTTTTTGTTTTTTTTTTTTACGTGCTATATCTCGAAAAGTATATTTTTAGTATTTTGTTTTACCCATAATATTGAAAGCTATCCTTTTTTTAGGTAGCAAAGGATATTTCCCAAAAAGTGTCCAAGATGTTTTATGCTATGCAAATAAAACGCGAAAGATTATATGCCCGGCAGGGCGAAAGCATATTCTACGCTACGCGCGGTACAGCGCGGTTTGCCGTGCGACACGGAATCATTTATTTTTCATTCAGTAGGTGCGTCAACACTTTTTACTCTGTATGCAAATTGTCACGTCAAAAGTATATAATTATCATAACTTTTTATCTTTTTCCTCCTCGAATTTTTTCCAATTTGTCGTTGATAGCAAAGAAAAAGATTGCCATTTCTGTTATAAACGATTAAAATGGATTCACATTTGAAATTGAAATGTATAAATCCTTTAAATAAAAATGATCACTCTGCATCTAAGAATTTGACTGATTTTCCAACAGTTTTAAGAAGTGCATTTCCTTTAGTACCTGAAAATGCTAAAATATGTTTAACCTGTCGACGCCAAATTTATAATCAGAAATCAAATTTACCTCAAACTGACGCTAAAAATGCTAAAATAGTGTGCAATGATGAATATCATAAAACTGGTGTTGCAGTTCTCCAACAACAACAAATTAAGAAAAAATTTTCAGAGTTAACAAATAAGCAAGAAAGAATTCAGCTATTAACTCTTGCACCGGAGCTTTGGTCTCGTAAGAACTTGATGCGAGAATTCAATTGCGGTGAACGGGAGACTCGTGAAGCGAAAGACTTGGTAGCAAATAGCGGAATATTTTCAATTCCTGCTAAAAAACGTGGCAAACTACTTCCAGCAGATACTGTAAATTCTGTCAAATCTTTTTATGAGAGAGATGATGTAAGTCGAATCATGCCGGGTTCAAAAGATTATCTATCTATTAAGAGAACATATTCAAAAAAGATTACTGCTTGGTAATTTAAATGAATTGTATAATTTATATAAAAAAGAAAATGAGTACGTTAACATTGGTTTTACGAAATTTACAGAATTGAGGCCACCATATTGTGTTTTAGCTGGGAGTAGCGGTACACATAATGTATGCGTGTGTGAGCATCATGAAAATGTGAAGCTCATGCTAAGTGCTATGGGCATAGAAAATTTAACTAAAGACACACAAATACCCCTGAAAAACTATCACGATTGCATCCAAGCAATTGTGTGTAATGATTGACACGATAGATGTTATTTGGGTGACTGTTTGGATTGCCCCAATACGTCTATATTACAAAAACATTTACTTAAATGTTTTGATGAAAATGATATTTTTCAAATCGAGTATCAATCGTGGTTTCAAACAGATAGGTGTACAATAGCTTCCAAAACTGTAAATGTGCACGAATTTATGGACATACTGGGGGAGAAATTAATGAAATTAAAAACTCACGATTTTTTTGCTAAGAAACAATCACTTTTTGTAAATAACGTAAAAAGCAATCTTCAAGAAGGAGAATTTCTCGTGTGTTGCGATTTTGCGGAAAATTATGCTTTCATTATACAAAATTCTACACAATCCTTCAACAGGAATAACAACCAAGCAACAGTTTTTACAGTTGTAGTGTACTATAAACAAAACGATGAACTCAAACATGTAAGCATTGCTGTGATTTCCGACAACTTAAATCATGATACCATAACCGTTTATGAATATCAACAAATAGTAATATCTTATCTTAAAACTAATTTTGCAGTCAGGAAAGTTTATTATTTGACTGATGGAGCAGGTCAGCATTTTAAAAATAAATTCAATTTCCAAAATCTTCTTTTTCACGAGAAAGATTTTGGAGTTACAGCTGACAATGAGTGGCATTTTCATGCCACAGCACATGGCAAAGGTGCGTGCGATGGTATAGGCGCGAACCTAAAAAGAGGTCAAAACGAGCGAGTTTACAAGTTTCTTCTAGTAATCATATTTTAACGCCAGAAGAGCTGTATAACTGGGCTAAAGATTACTGCAAAGAAACGAAAGTTTTTCATAGCAGTAAAGAATCGTATGAAGAAACGGTTTTGAAAATAAAACCAAGACTGAACAAGGCTAAATCTATACCAAGCACGTCACTGTATCATGCTATTATTCCAATAGATGAAAGTACATTGAAGCTCAAAAAAACCTCTCTTAGTTCTGAGTATAAAATCTTCCCTAAGAAAGCTGTGAAACCAAAAACAAAAAAATTATCTACTGTAACGTCCAGGAAATTTTCTATTTCCTTCCCTAGGCAAAAAAATATATGTTACCATATACCTCTGGAGTATATACACGTCTTACTCATATACTTATTCACTTACATGCCCTCTCTCTCTATATGTTTTATTTTCAAGGTCAATACTCACATACTCATACACACACCTGAATATATGATTATAAACGAATAAGTTATTTGAACATAATTTTTTTTCAAAGGTCACATTATTTGAACTCGCACTAACCATCCATATATTTGTAACCGTTACTATTTAGTTTATATATATTTTTTTTACTAATAATCACCATAATTGATCAACGCATATTGCCAAATTATATAAATCATAGCAATTAATTTTCAGAAAATTAAAATGCATCAATTGTATCTTTTCATAATGATTACTGCAGTTAACTCAAACAAAAAATTAGAATAAATAAATTTTGCAATTTGAATTAAACTAATACAAAATCAACCAATATCATTGCGAGCGGAAATACTTTTTATGCATTGCACATATGAACAATCACACCATGCGAATAAAATTCCATTGTCATTTGCATCACCGCCTCCTATCTTATCTGAAACCAAAACATTAACTTCCGGGCCATAAGCCTTTGCCTGCTCGCACTGGTCCAACCGAATGCAGATTCGGCTTGCCTTAGAAAGCCAGCAAGGTAAAGCCAGCAAGGTAACCCCAGCTAGCCAGCCCCCCCCCCCCATTTTTCGGTGGAGTAAGAAGTGGAGACGACAAAGGAGAGCTGAGCTAATCAAGAAGTTTTTTTCGGCACAAGGGTACGACCACGCGAGCTAGGCAGTTGATTCTATCTGTACTCCGCACTCTGTAACTTTCGGACAATAAACTTTTAAGTTAACTGCATTTCGTACTCGTTGTCACTACGAGACCTGCCCTACTCATCCTTCAGAAACATTCACGGGCTTAAAATTTTTACCGAAAGATAACTTTTCTCAAATTCTGGAATTTTCTTTTGCTGCAATTTATTTTAGACTGAAAATTTTTAGAAATCAAATATCAGCAACTTTTATATCTTTTCTTTGATCGCGAGTAATTTTGAACCTTTCATCGTGGAAAATCTAGTCATAAAAGGTTATACCAAAAAAAAGCAAACATACTCGCGGGACGAGACCGCTCCTCGAACAACCAATACCAGGAAGCAGCTGCAGCAGGAAAAAGAGGACCGGACGACTTCTCACTGCCACGCTCGGGTACAGCGGGAACCAGGATCGGTGGGTGTCCAGGCCTCCATACTAAGGGACAACTCCAAGCAACTGCGCCGAGGACGGAGCTCCACAACGGAGTTATCGCCGACCCAAGGACCCAACATACCCTCCAAGGAACTGGAGAAACCAGCCAATCTGCGCTACACGCTCGCCAGCATAAAAGTAAGCAGTAGATTTTCGCTTTTGCCGCCACAAGCTCAAAATTAAAAACAATCCTCGAATGTAACATAAACTTTTTGGTGACAGTGATGGGATTGTTTAAACAAATTAAATGAAATTTAGGGAATTTCGAATAATTTCAAGTGTTAAATTAATAAAATAATCAGTGGAGTTATTGCCTCGAGCGTTATGCCAATACGAATGAATACAATAAAAAAATCCGATGATCTCTGGAAACGTTTACTTAAAGTAAAATTTTTGGAAGCAATTTATTCCGAACTATTACCAAATTTTGATTATGATCAAAAATTAGAACGTAAAGTAGTGAATCAAATTTTTAAAATACGCAAAAGCTTTAGATCTTATGTGTAATTACTGGAGATTGGCAAAATTGTGTATGCCCGTAACCAGAGAAATGGCAGAAAAATAGAAGAAAATGACTCCGGACGAGCTCGCGTACCAAATTGAGGAAATTACAAAACGCGAACAACGGATCCGCCAACAAGAAAGTGAAATTGAAAATCAACGGGCGCGTATGAATATTGAACTAAGTAATGCGGATAGCGCGGCCGCAACGGTTATCAACGAACGCGAGGAAACGATAGAAGCTTTACGTTTACAACTAGAAGTAGAAAAATCAGAACGCGCGCGGCTTGAAGAAGCTCAATATCAAATATCAAATCAAACGGCGGCCGATGTGCGGGAACGTGACGAACTACGAGAAGAGTGAGAAGCAAAAAGAGCGAGACGGCAATTATTCGAAAAAACGGCAAGGAACAATTAATTACGGAAAAATCGTTATTCGATGAGCGTCGTAAATTACAAATGTTATTGCAAGAAGAACAGGGACGCGCGCTAGAACAGGAGAACGAAAAATTACAAATCCAACGGAAATTAAATGCCGATATCACGAGATTGCGACAAGAAATAGCAAAAGGATGTGCACACAGTGAGGGAAGTGCGTTAGATTCATCCATAAATATGGTAGGAGAAGGAAAAAAATTATCACCAGAATCAAAACCAGAAAAACGCGACCTCACGGAGGAAATTCACGACCTTAATTTAAGATTACAAAATTTACAAACAGGATTTTCTGACTCAAATATTAATCTAGTGCCGCTTTCATTTATTATCAAGGGCGCATTAGCGGCAATCCCCACTTTTGACGGAAGGAACCTTTTAAAATTTATTAAAGCCTGCAAACGTCTCGAGTCACAAATTCCAGAACCTGCACAAGCCGACGTAGTGACTCTACTTAAAACTAAAATCAGTGATAACGCGTTCGTTGCTATTGAAAACTTACATTTTAATACGATTAGAGAATTTACGAAACGAATAAAACAAGTTTTTGCACCTCACCAAACTTTGAATAATTTCCGTGGGAAACTTGCCGCCATCGCGAAACAATCGAATGAGTCGATATTAGATTTTATTTCGCGAGTTTCGGAAATAAAAACAGCTATAATCGAGTGCACGAGTTTAGAGAAATTTCAAGACACTCTTTCTAACAGTCAGTTAAATGACATAGAAAAAGAGGTTATGAACGGTTTCAGATTAGGCTTGCCCCCTTTGTTTAGAATACCACTCGATAAAGGCATCTCCACCTTACAGCAATTATTCGACGAAGCAATTAGAATAGACAAACAAGAGGAAACTGACCGAGACAAATATCGCGGTTACTCGTCAGCCTTTCAAAACGGGGAGAATCGCAGCGAAGATTTTCGAAATGATTTCCCGCGAAGAGAAGAAGGAAAGCGTTATGAAAATCGAAATAATCGAGATAACAATGACGCGCACAACGAATGTGGCCCCCAAAACACCGGCGACCGTAGACCCGCGTACCAGCAAGATAATAGCCTCAATCCTCCTCAAAATAGGCCAAATAACGCAAATAATTATCGCGACCTCGTCGCGACCACCGCGATGAGAAAAGACCCCCTTATAACCCCGATGTTACTTGTTCATACTGTAACCAGGTAGGCCACCACGTCAATGATTGCCGCACGAAAATGTATTTCGATAAGCGAAATCACGGAAACGACCAGGCCGCCCGCCGGGACGGGGACAACCCATGGGGAACGGCGAAGAAACCCCAACCAGTACACCTCACGTACGCGGAAACCCTCACTGGGTCAACAATTTGTTAAATACAAGCGTAACTAGCATCCCCATGATAAGAGTATCGCACCCTATTTTTCTGGGCCGCGAAGTAGAAGCTATGATAGATTGTGGAGCACAACCAAACGTTGTAAAAATTAATATTCTCAATCCAAATGCAATAATCGATGTGTCAAAAAAACGAACAATCGTCGGTATTTCTGCCGAACCGATGCCAACTCTCGGCACTATTAGACTCAAACTCGAAAATTTTATTGAGGACGAATTTCTAGTTGTAGCTCAGAATTTCCCTCTACCAATAGATTTGATAATAGGCGCGCATTTCTGCGAAATAAACGATGTAAGGATAAGTTTTGACACATGCACCTTCGAAAATTATCGCACTTGCATCCCATTTGAAGCAGTACAAACCGAGCACATTCTACGAAAAACCACAAAATATGTAGTCGCTAGGGCACGCCGGGATGTAGCCCAAGGACTCGTACCGCGCACGGAACTAACGACAAAAGGCGTATGCGTGCTACCAGCCAAAGTGAAAAATTTCGACGGAGAGGTACTCGTGCCAATTAGAAATGAAAATTTGGAATGTGTCGAAATTCGAGTACCAATCATCCCCCTCGTAACAAGAGACGAGAAGAATTACTATAAACATTGGTTAGGGGCCAGACTACCAGAGTTTCCCGACGATGGTGCATCAGGATATATCGGGCCCGTACCATTGGAAAATCAAACACCCTTTCCGCTTGATGCAGTGAGACCAAGCAAACTGAGTAATTTCCCAAAACGCGACAAAAAATACGAACGTAATTCGCGCCACTCTTACAAAGAACCTATTGTTGATGCCCCCGAGCTGCTCGGCATTCAAAAAAATGAAAAATCAAAAAATAAAAACGCGGACACCGCCGCACAAACAACGGGTTTATTACAAAAAAATAAAAACGCGGACACCGCTGCACAAATAATGGGTCTCTTAAACGCGGTCACCGCCGCACAAACAACGGATTTATTACAAAAAAATGAAAACGCGGACACCGCCGCACAAACAACGGGTCTCTTAAACGTGGACACCGCCGCACAAACAACGGGTTTATTACAAAAAAATGAAAACGCGGACACCGCCGGATAAACAACGGGTCTCTTAAACGCGGACACCGCCGCACAAACAACGGGTTCATTACAAAAAAATAAAAACGCGGACACCGCCGGATAAACAACGGGTCTCTTAAACGCGGACACCGCCGCACAAACAACGGGTTCATTACAAAAAATAAAAACGCGAACACCGCCGCGCAAACAACGGGTTTTTCGGAAAATAAAAATGCCTCACAAATAACGAACTACTTAGAAAACGAAATTGCCGTTTTTGCGGAAAGTAAATTTGCGGACATTATCACACTGAGCGATAGTCAGACCTGCGACGCCACGAACGTTTACGACCCAGGTGGCCACCCGACAGATACTTCGATCGAAAGTTATATTTCCGAAGCTGAGAAAAGCTTAGGCGGAGACTCACTTTACTTTTGTGACGAGGACGAGAGAGTCGATACTATCGACCTCGAAAATTTCGACTCCCTATCCACGACTACCCAAAAATTGCATCCATCCGATCAACACGCACACATTTACGAAATCTTGGCATACGATGATGCTGGATTACCTTTCAATAATAAAAATTATCACGTCTTTAGTATCGCGGAAACCTTGAATTCGCAATACATGCGCGACAAACCTAGGAATGAAGTAGTAGAAATTTTGTTAAGAATGGACTCTTATAAGGGCGAAATAAAAAATAGTGTAAAATCAATTTGTGAAAAATTTCCCGATATTTTCCACCTTCCGTAGGAGCAACTAGAATCAACTCGCAAATCGAACACAGAATTGAGACCATAGATGACATTCCTATCACGGTAAAGCAGTACAGATTTCCTCAAATGTTGAGGGAAGAAGTACAGAAACAAATTCAAAACCTCATAGATAACGGAATTGTTGAACCATCAAACTCACCTTATACGAGTCCACTCTGGCTAGTTCCTAAAAAGGAAGGCCCCGGTGGCCAAAAGCGTTGGCGCCTCGTTATAGATTACAGACCACTAAATGAAAAAACTATTAGCGATGCTTACCCTATACCCAATAACAATGATATCTTACAAGGAAGGTACCCCAAGTGTAAGTCGCCGATTTGGACGATATTGCAATATGTTGTAGTACATTAAAAAATAAGAGACACGTATTTTTTTACGTGCTGATAGACACTTTAAGGGGGGAAATCTACCCCTAAAGTTCACCCTCAAAAACAGTCTTTTCAAATATTTCAAAAACGAATAAAGCTAGTTTAATGAAACCGACGCCAAAAGTTGTAGAATAAAAAAGCTTTCAAAACAGGATTACTTTCAATTTTAAGGGTAGCAACCCCTATTTTTTTCAAGAAAACTAAGCTTTTCACATCAATTTTCAGCTATAAAAATTACAATAAATTATATATCGCCCAAAACAGATTTCATTTAAAAGAAAATTAAAAAATAAAGTTGACCTGTCTCGTGGTTTTGGCGAAAATTATTTTTTAGGAGGTAACTACCCCTTATTTATATTTTGTTCATTATTTCAGAAATAAATAAAGATACCTTAATAAAACTAACGCTAAAAATCATAAAATTAAAAAGGCCATAAATCTGCATAACTTTCAATTTTAAGGGTAGCAACCCCTATTTTTTTAAAGGAAATTAAGTTTTTATCAATTTTCAGCTATAAAAATTACAATAAATATATCTCTTTAAAAATCATTCCATTGAAAAGATTGACCATAAAATTTTGACCAATAATACAGACAAACGCTATGTAATTTTAGCGCTTTCGGGCAATACGAAATACTAATTTATCATTAATTTTGCAAAACTAGTTTGGTTAAACTACTTGTTTAAACGGATTATTGTAAAGCTTTTTCGAAAAACTAATTTTGACTTGAATTCCACAAGAAAAGTAACATGTTCATTTAAACTTTTATATGTTGTAGTGAACCAAAAAACGAAAAATATTTATATTTTTTATCTGTGAATAATACATTTTAAAGGGGTGCAAATCATCCCCGGAAGTTCATTATGTTCTTACTTCCGTTTATTATATTTTATGTATTATTATAAATACTTCGTCAAAGGCAATCGTACCGTTTTGATACGTGATAAATAAAGCATTAAAAAAAAATTAATGTGTGTGTGCGTGTGCGTACATGGATGTAAGTGATTTTTATGCAGTAAATAAGAGTAATCGCTGATTATGAATGCGAAAATAATATGTTATTTTTATGTTATTATGAGGCAGATATTTATAGATTGGTGATTTAACTCATAGTTTCATATATTGCTGGCAAACATTGTACGAGGGTCATTTGACAAGTACCTAGCCTCACCGCCAGATGGTGCCACTATCGCACCAGAAATACACTACAGTGCAGTATCTTCCTGTAAACGGTTACAGACGAAATTTCAGCCGGATCGGAGTTGTAGTTTATTTTTGAGAGCGTGTGAAAGCAAATGTGTCCGTTGATTTTTGAAAAAATGGAGAAAGAACAATATCGGTCGGTGATTCGATTCTTGTTTTTGGAAGGGAAATCGCGCAGTGAAATTAAAGAACGTTTGGATGCAGTGTATGGGGATGCTTCTCCTTCGATGGCGACCGTTAAATTTTGGTATGACGAGTTTCAACGTGGTCGTACGTCGGTTTTTGATGATCCACGCCCAGGTGCTCCGAAAACAGCCACTACGGAGGAGAACGTGACAAAAATACACGATATCGTTTTGTCAGACCGCCGATTAAAGGTGCACGAGATAGCTGCGATAGTAGGCATCTCAGAAGAACGCGTGTGGCATATCCTACATGAGATTTTAGGCATGAGGAAGCTGTCAGCAAGGTGGGTGCCGCGTTTGCTGACTGCAGACAACAAGCGCATCCATGTGACCAGTTCAGAGCAGTGTTTGGAGATGTTTAATCGCAATCCAAAAGAGTTTTTGCGTCGTTACGTGACCGTCGACGAAACATGGATTCACTACTACACTCCAGAGACCAAGGAGCAGTTAAAACAGTGGACCTTACCCGGTGAACCTGCTCCGAAGAAGGCGAAGACGGTCCCGTCGGCCGGAAAGGTGATGGCCACTGTTTTCTGGGATTCTCAAGGTGTGATTTTTATTGACTATCTGGAGAAGGGCAAAACGGTCACAGGACAGTACTACGCCGAACTATTGAGCCGATTTGACGCCGTGTTAGAAGAAAAACGGCCCCATTTGTCTAAAAAGAAAGTGCTTTTCCACCACGATAATGCACCGGCTCACACTTCTGCACTCGCCACGGCTAAATTGGTCGAATTACGCTACGAACTGCTGCCCCATCCACCGTATTCTCCAGAGTTGGATCCGTGCGACTTTTTTTTGTTTCCGAACCTAAAAAATTCGCTCGCCGGGAAGAGATTCCACTCCAATAACGAAATAATCGCCGCCACGGAGGCCTATTTTGCAAACCAAGAGAAAACATTTTTTTCAACGGGGTTAAAAAAATTGGAACACCGCTGGACCAAGTGTATTCAACTAAAAGGAGACTACATTGAAAAATAAATTTTATTTTTTGTAAAATTTTGGTGTTTTCATTTGTAGGCTAGGTACTTATCAAATGACCCTCGTATTTATAAATCGGTAGAGTTCCAGTCGTGCAGTGTTGTTTTGTGAATGTGGTTATTTCTACAATATTGTGGCTGTAATATTGCATCAATACATTTTTTTTAATGTCAGCAGCACTACAAAACTACAGGTAAATGTCTATTTATATATCAGATTTAATGCATTAATTGTAAGAATTTCGTATCTGTCTATAGACTTTAATAAAATTATAACAACTTTTCAAAATTATATTTTGCGTTATTTTTAATGAACATATTAGAAAGTATGCAATTTCGTACATTGTTACATTTTTTGGAGATACATTTGACGTAATAGAGGACAAATAGTTTAAATTGATTTTTCTTTAATTTTAAAGATTTAAAAAATCCTGATTTATAAGTGCATAAAGTATTTTTAATATTTTTACGAAAATTAAAAAATGTATCAAAATATACTTTATTGTGTATACTGTATTGTTTACTTTCTGTTATTAACAAAATTATAGACTCCTGATTCAATTTTTAGCCAAAATTGTATACGGTTCCTTTACTATTAGATGTTTTACAAATAATAAATTTTACATACAAATAATAATTTTAAATAACTAAATCTTAATTTTAATAAATCTAAATTAACAGGCATTGTGCAATACATCTTATCGATTACTGTTTACAAACTTAAAAAAAAAACTCGAGATTACCTTCTTTTCATTTTAATCAAGCACTTTAGTAAAGAAATATACAGATACGATATTCTTAATAGATTCTTAACAGGATGGCCCAAAGTATAAATATTTGTTTTATTTGTATGTGTCGCCTTTTTAAATGCAACATTATTATCTTGTGAAAATATGGTATTTTTTTAATATTTAAACAAATATTTCCCGGTAAAAAGACATTGGTCGCATGATGGCGTACATCAGTAGAAGCGTACAACGTACAACGTACAAAGCTTCCTCATTGAGAAATAGCTATGTTCTCGCAACATAGTAATGTAACGTTTAGAGGGGTGACGCATACAAATTAAAAAAATGTTTTTATTTTCAGCATTCTATATATGTGTGTTGTAAAGATACTATTTCTGTATGCAATTATTCTTATAAATGTTTGATTATTGTAGCACTCAAAATGAAAATTAATCCTCTGAATGTTATTAATTTGCTGCTTGCCTATATCCAAACACTTGATATTGAAGATAGCCCTTATAATATTAAAGAAATAGAAATAAAAGACCATTTCCAAATGATACTGTTAGATTTAATGGAATCGTCTAATAGCATAGATGTTATAATGGAAAAATCGTTGGATTTTCAAGAAGAATATAAAGAAACAGATGCACGTATTGCGGAAGATGTTGATTTACATACACTTCCTTACTATCCTGAATTACCTACGGATCAATGTACGGGACATGAAGTACCATTGAGTTTTGAATACAAAAAAAGGGCTGTAGAATATTGGAGAAGTGGAAAAACAAAAAAGAATTTATCGCTTAAAACAGTTCAAAATAGATTTAGGAAAGTCAGTTCTGAAACACAGTTACATCGCTGGGCTCACCAAATCAATCAAGGTGGAACCTACCGAGAAAAAATTGCAAGAATTTGCGATTTCACACTAGAAAATTTTAAAGCTGCTACTGAAGCTGGATTAATAATTCATGACAACGATTTAAGAAGATGGGCTCTACAAGCACGAAAATTAATCGGAAATGAGAACGTAAGATTTACAGCTTCAAAGCATTGGCTTTCAAAATTTAAAAACACCCATAGAATTGTTTCTCGAAAAATTAATAAATTTATCACAAAAAAAAAGTATAGAAAATAGAAATGATTTGCATAAAAAAGAAGTAGAATTCGTAACAGAAGTCAAACAATTGATTAATCAAATAGGCGCTGACAGTACATATAATTCAGACCAGTCTGGTTTTCAGTTGGAAATGCATTCTGGTCGATCTCTTGCTTTTGAAGGAGAAAAGAAATTACAGTGCCTTGTACAGTCGGTCACATCAACAACTCATAGCTATACTGTACAGCCGACAATTTCAGCCATAGGAAAGTTACTATCACCATTATTTTTAGTATTAAAGGAACGAAGCGGAGAATTTGGACCAATTGTCTCACAAAATTTGTTTGTGCCTACAAACGTATATGTTACATCCTGGACATCTGGAAAACTTAATTCAGGTAAAATCACGTTCTATTAATTTCTAAAAATAAAACGTTTATTATTTCGGAAGACACATTTAAATAAAATCAAAATTTGTAGAACTCTTTAAGGCGTGGTTAAAAGAGATATATTTTCCTCAAGTTGGACCTAGAATGATACCTACAGGAATGACTGGAAACATACAGCCGTTAGATATATATGGATTCCGCACATGGAAGAACTATGTTAAACATTTTTCAGACCATGTTTTACTCATAGACGAAGACTTAAATTTACATTTGAGAAATAATATAATTAAATTACAGTCTTTGGTTCATAACCAATTTTCATCTCCACGATATGAAAATCTATTTAGATATTCGTGGTATAAAAGTGGGTATCTTGTGAATCAACCAGGAGATTTCGATGACCCCGTAAGTTTCAGTTTCGGAGATTCCTGTGCAACGCATTGTGAGATCAATGGTTGTAATAATGTTGCAATTGTTAGATGTTCGTGGTGTAAAAAATCTTTATGCTTAAAACACTTTTTTGAAGAATATCATTATTGTACAACTTACAATCCATAATGCCTCGAGCTATTCGACAAACAATTACTTTTTTGAGAATACTTTAAATTTTTTGTAGTAATAGTAATAATAAAACTTGTGTTGTTAAAACAAAAACCATATTTACATTAGTTATCATTTCATTTTGTATTTTTCTGCAACACGTAACTTTAATTTTTATTATTTTTTTGAAAAAAAATTAATCTCACTAAATTTTGATTATTTACGATTTTTTCAGAAAAAAATAATAAACACATTTACCCTCCCTGCTAGAAAAAGTTAGTAGAAGTCGATAAAAATCGATAAGTTTCACCATTGAAGTCAATAAAGTCTCTTAATTTCCTTAAAAAGAGAAAAATAGGGGTTCCTACCCTTAAAATTGAAAGTGATACAGATTTGTGGCCTTTTTAATTTTAAGATTTTTAGCGTTAGTTTTATTAAGGTAGATACTCCCTAAAAAATAATTTTGATTAAAACCACGGGACAGATCAACTTTATTTTTTTAATTTTCTTTTAAATGGAATCAGTTTTAAGGCGATATATAATTTATTATAATTTTTATAGCTGAAAATTGATGAAAAAAACTTAGTTTTCTTGAAAAAAAAAAAAAAAATAGGGGTTGCTACGCTTAAAATTGAAAATAATGCTGTTTTGAAGCCTTTCTTATTTAAAATTTTTAGCGTTGGTTTTATTAAGGTATCTTTATTTATTTCTGAAATAATGAACAAAAAATAAATAAGGGGTAATTACCCCTAAAAAATAATTTTGGACAAAACCACGAGACAGGTCAACTTTATTTTTTAATTTTCTTTTAAATGGAATCAGTTTTGAGGCGATATATAATTTATTGTAATTTTTATAGCTGAAAATTGATGAAAAAAGCTTAGTTTTCTTGAAAAAAAAAATAGGGGTTGCTACCTTTAAAATTGAAAGTAATGCTATTTTGAAGGCTTTTTTATTCTACAACTTTTGGCGTCGGTTTCATTAAGCTAGCTTTATTCGTTTTTGAAATATTTGAGAAAAACTGTTTTTGAGGGTGAACTTTAGGGGTAGATTTCACCCCCTTAAAGTATCTATCAGCACGTAAAAAAAATACGTGTCTCTTATTTTTTAATGTACTACAACATATTGCAATATCGTCCAAATCGGCGACTTACACTTGGGGTACCTTCCTTGTTAGATCAACTAGGCGGGGCTAGATACTTTAGCGTACTTGACTTAGCTTCCGGGTTTCATCAGATACCCATGCGAGAAAGCGATAGAGCCAAAACAGCCTTTTCTACGCCCTTTGGGCATTACCAATTCAAACGCATGCCATTTGGTCTTAAAAATAGCCCGGCCACTTTCCAACGACAGATTGACACTTTGTTCAAAGGAATGCAGGGCACAGATGTTTTCATATATATAGACGATCTTATAATTTTTTCAGTAACGATAGAAGAACATATAGAAAAATTCGAAAGAGTAGCACGGCGAATGCGCGCTGCGAATATGAAATTTCAGCCTGAAAAATGCGAATTTTTCAAATTGGAGGTATCGTACTTAGGCCATGAAATATCGGCAAATGGTGTTAAGCCATGTTTGAGGAAGGTAAATGCGGTACTACAGTTTCCCATTCCGCGTAATCAAAAAAATGTCGGACAGTTTCATGGGCTTGCAAATTTTTAGAGACGATTCATTATTAATTTTGCAAAAATCAGTAAACCTTTGACACAATTACTACGTAAAGACGCCCAATTTGTTTGGGGCGAAGCAGAGAAAAAGGCATTTGACGAATTAAAGGGTTTATTAGCATCTCGCCCACTTTTGCAACACCCCGATTTTACAAGGGACTTTTTCGTAACTACAGACGCCTCTGGTTTCGCGATAGGGGCAGTGCTGAGCCAAATATTCGAAAAATTAGATCTACCGGTAGCTTATTTTTCACGAGTTTTGAAAAACGCCGAAGTAAATTATTCTACAATTGAAAGGGAATTACTAGCGATGCTCGACGCGGCTTCCCAGTTTCGTCATTGTTTATATGGCCGAAAATTTACATTTATTACGGACCACAAACCCCTCGTTTGGATACACAAACTTAAAGAGCCTTCGTGGTGCCTGAAAAGGTTTTATTTTAAATTACGTGAATACGAATACACCGTGGTCTATAAACCCGGAAAACAGAACTATGTTGCTGACGCGTTGTCCCGTAATCCACCGATGGTGGAGGTAGACCTAGTCTTCGCGCTGATCTATAGCTCCAGAGAAAATACACATCCCCCCACGATCACCTCTCAACCCAACCTCACGATAGAGGCTCGGTCCGACTACGCAAGCGGCCACCCCTCAAACGTGTCACTCATCCCCGACGTTTTTGACGCACCGACTGTACCTTACGAAATTAACCGGGAACAGGAGCTTCAACCCAGCCCTACTCCTAGCATCATCGAAATTCGTGATAAATTCACAATGGCGAGAGACCACTCTGCTTATTTCATCACCAAGAAAGACCAACCCCTATGTGTAGGCGCGAAGGAACTCCAGGTAGAAAATAGACTCCCAATCATTCATGATTGTACTCTAGGCCGGGTAAAAACCACCAAAGTGTGCGGTAAATATATGGTCGCGCTGGTAATCAAAGAACACCTCCAAGAGAGGATAGATAAGGAAATATTAGATGATGCTTTAGCATCTTTTCTAGATTTTATACTCACATGCTCCCCGCGCACCATACGCATCGCCAAAACTAATTTTCTAGACGACTTTTCTTGGGCAACGTTAATAGGGAAATTTAAGGGCATTCTTCAGGGACAACCCACTAAATTAATAGTATGTTTGGGTCTAATTCAAACGCCCCTTCCTCAAGATAAGACAGAAATTATAAGAGACATACACGAAGCCCCCTTTAACGGCCACAAAGGGTTGACTAAAACCTATTCGAGAATACGCCAGGATTATTTTTGGCCCGGTATGAAATCTCAAATACAAAATATCATCGCGCAGTGCAAAATCTGCCAGCTAAATAAATTAGTGCGCAAAAAGGTTCGCCAACCCATGGTATTGACCGATACACCTGGCTCAGCCTTTGACAAGGTCGCCCTCGACATCGTTGGTCCTCTCCCGCGTACACCAAAAGATAATGTATATATATTAACCATGCAATGTTTGCTCACAAAATTTGTAGTTACCGCAGCTCTACAAGCAGCGGGTTCACGCGAAATCGCGACCGCGTTTCTAACACATTAAGTATATATATTTGGCTCGCCCAAAATCCTACTAACGGACCAAGGCGCGAACTTTATGAGTAGCCTTTTTAAAAATATTGCGAAAATCTGTAAAGTAAAAACTTGTACAACCACAGCATATCGCCCTCAGAGCAACAGCTCTGTGAAGAGAATGCACCATGTGTTAAAACAGTATTTTAAATGTTATGTGAAAAGTGAGGACACATGGGATGAATGGCTTAATGATGCGACCTTTGCTTACAACACCAGCGTTCACGAAGGAACCAAACTCACCCCATCCGAGTGTGTGTTCGGAAAAATCGCCCGCGTGGCGTCCACTCGCTGTCCGATCGATAAGAATCTCAGTGAGACTTACGCGCAGTATTTAACAGATTTATGCGAAAAACTTGTAGAAACGCAATGAATCACGCGCGGAAACCTTATAAATGCTAAACAAAGATCCAAGCGTTACTACGATCAAAGATTAAACCCTTGCGAATTCAAGGTAGGTGACTCCGTTTTACTTTTGAAAGAACCAAAGCGAGGTCCCTTTGACTCTGAATATACAGGCCCACATAAAATTCTTAGATTATTAAACGAGAGCAAAAATAGAAATATCATTCAAAAATAAGGTTAGAGTGGTTCACCCGAATAAATTAAGATTAACAAAATTGCGAAACGCAAGTGAGACTGCCGAATCAATTATTACAGATGCGGCCGAGAACAGCGAGTAGCAACACGATCCGCCATCCTCAACTTCCGACAACAGCTAGAGCGGCGGCTCTTATCTTCATCGGTGCAGCGTTGGTCAACGTCGCCCTCGGCATAACAGCATTCGATTGCGCCAGCAACTCACCGCCGAATATAACAACAGTCTCACTGCGTCATGTAGGTGAGTGCGACCTCAATAATGTGACCCCACCAATGGAAACAAAATATATACAATTATTACAATACACTGAGTATGATTCTGCAACTGTCACACAATGTAAAATTAAGGTAGATAGAAAAATTCATCACTGTGGAATGCACTCCCACTCGAGTCAGGTAAAAAACGGCGACTCTACATACATATTACCGGTAAGCCGCGAGGCATGTATTGACTTACATAAATTCGGACATTTTAAATTCGGTAATGCAATGATCGAAAAACTCGCTGAAAATACAACGAATAGACGATCGGTCACCATAGCAGGGAAAGTTAACGTAGACGGAGTCTGCATTGGTACATATTACGCGACGGAGGAAAACGAATACGATAACGTCATTGTCACGGCCAAACTCGAGATAACGTTACAGAGCCACGAGGCTACGGCTAACAAAGAACGTAATGAGATTATATTCCGGTCTGGTACGCGCTGTAGATACACGGACGGCAAATGTATCGACTTTGAAGAAATGTATAATTTTTGGAATTATGAACCGCGATCCCAATGTGATTTTGACCATTATGTAATCTTATACGAAGGTCATGCAGCGAAAGTAACTGATAACACGACTCTTGCCCCAGAGATATATTTTTCCAATAATACGGACGGACCGAAATTCGCATTTACTAACACTGGCCAAAAATCCATATGCAGTTATAACCTCATACATACCGAACAGCCGAAATTATACCGGGTGTCCCATTTTAAAACCACCAGGCAAATATCTCGAAAACTAAGGGAGATGGAAAAAACTTTTAATACAAAAGTTGTAGGGTTCAGAGGGGCCCAACTGATCGTGACCTTGGTTATGACCTTGAGGTCAATGATCAAGTCCATTTGAAGGTCAAATCGATTTTTTCAAATGGGAACCCCCACTTTTGACCTCGTAAATGGAAAGAGCGGAAAATTTTACGTTTAGATATGTCCTTGAGTCAAGGCCATGGTCATGGTCATGGTCATGTTTAAAATCAAAATCAATCAACGCATCCAAACATTCCCATAATTACGCATACGAGTGTTAAATACAGAAGTTGTAGTGTTTGGAGGGGCCCAACTGATCGTGACCTTGACCATGAACTTGAGGTCAAGGATGATGTCGTTTGAAGGTTAAATCAATTTTGTTTAACGGCAACCCTCACTTTTGACCTCGTAAATAGAAAAACCGAAAAATTCTGATATGACCTTGGGTCAAGGTCATGGTCAAAGTTATGGTCAGTTTCCGTGCAGTTAAGAGCAAAGTCGGAGATGACCCGGTCACCTAAGGCAAGGTCGGAGATTACCCGGCCAGTTAAGGCAAGGTCGGAGATGACCCGGCCAGTTAAGGCAAGGTCGGAGATGACCCGGCCAGTTAAAGCAAGATCGGAGATGACTCGGCCAGTTAAGGCAAGGTCGGAGATGACCCGGTCAGTTAAGGCAAGGTCGGAGATGACCCGGCCAGTTAAGGCAAGGTCGGGGATGATCAGGCCAGCTAAAAATTCATTGGAAAATTCCACGTTCATGTGTATTTAGTCATAGGATCCAAGTGTTTCAGTCACCATTTACTGAAGAAGATGCTCAAAAGTTGCACCATTTACTTATTGACAACATTCTATTCTCCTTTTAAAGTTTCTAACAGTATTTAATAATACTTGACGTGGAATACTTAAGCAGATTTGTGTAATCCTTTGAATCATGTCATCTCTTGTAGTTGGCCTGTTGCGGTAGACTGTATTTTTTAGGAAGCCCCATAAATAAAAATCTGGAGATGTCAGATCTGGAGATCTTGGTGGCCATGCTACGGGACCTCCTCTACCAATCCATCGACCGTTAAACCTTTCATTAAGAAAATCTCTGACAATTCTGGCATAATGTGGAGGAGCACCATCTTGTTGTAGCCACATTCTGGCCCTTGTATGGAGATCAACGTTTTCTAGAAAGAGTGGCAGCTCGTCTCTCAGCAACTGTAAATAAGTATGTTGAGTTACGTAACCTTCAAAAAAATAAGGTCCAATCAGACATCCGTTAATAATACCACACCATACCGTTACATTCCAGCGATGCTGATGATCAACTTCTCGCATCCAATGAGGATTAACAGGAGACCAGTAGTGGCAATTATGGCGATTCAACATACCAGTACTCTGAAATGTAGCCTCGTCGCTAAAAAGAACATTGTTAATGAAATTTTCATCATCAGTAATTTGTTGTGTTGCCCATTGGCAAAATGTTATTCTCCGTCGATAATCTTCCACAGTTAAAGCTTGATTTAGAGTATTGTGGTAAGGATGGTAACGCGCATATCGTAAATATCTACTGGCCGTAGATCTTGGAATACCCATTGTTAACTCGATTTCGCGTAAACTGACATGAACATTTAAATGTACCATGGCTAGAACAGCAAGAAAGCGAGGATTATTTTCATAATCGTGTTCATTCAGTGTCCTCCTTCTTCGAACGAAGTTTCCTTGTCGACCGCGCAGTTCAATGTCACGTATTACCGTATGATCAGGATGTTGTCGTTGAGGGAACCGAGCACGATACAATCTGCTTGCCTCTCGATAGTTTCGTCGACATTCTCCTAAAATAAGAAGAATGTCAACTATTTCATTAGCAGAATAGTCAGGCATTCTTTTTTAGTTGTAAATGTAATTATTTATCAAAACACACCACAAAAGAAATAATATGTTATTATACTATACAATATTTTAAAACGAAAAAGTTTAATTTTTTGTGCCAATATAAGTGTGCTCAATTTGAAAACAATTTGATGTAAACAGTAATAATTATTGACTATTACCGATCAATGCTGAATACTACCGGTCACTATTGGATACAGGTGGTCAACACTTATTAACTTTTGTTATTATTTGATATAAGTGGTTAACCCTGGTAAATATTGATAATAGTAAAAATAGTAAAATTTTCCGCTCTTTCCATTTACGAGGTCAAAAATAGGGGTTCCCATTTGAAAAAATCGATTTGACCTTCAAATGACCTTGATCATTGACCTGAAGGTCATAGCCAAGGTCACGATCAGTTGGGCCGCTCTAAACCCTACAACTTCTGTATTTAACACTCGTATGCCTAATTATGGGAATGTTTTGATGCGTTGATTGATTTTGATTTTAAACACGACCATGACCTTGACTCAAGGACATATCTGAACGTAAAATTTTCCGCTCTTTCCATTTACTAGGTCAAAAAAGGGGGTTCCCATTTGAAAAAATCGATTTGACCTTCAAATGACCTTGATCATTGACCTCAAGGTCATAACCAAGGTCACGATCAGTTGGGCCCCTCTGAACCCTACAACTTTTGTATTAAAAGTTTTTTTCCATCTCCCTTAGTTTTCGAGATATTTGCCTGGTGGTTTTAAAATGGGTCACCCGGTATATATTAGAAACTTTACCCAATCACTCTTTCACTTCACGAAACAAATTAAGAGCGCAGGATATTCTGATAAATACATACTTTGACACGAAATTAAATTTTTTCTCTCAACACATGAAACACGAAATTGTTGCATTATACCGTGACGTTGTAATGCATAGATGCACATTAGAACGAGAAATCATAAAAAATATTCTGGCACAAGCTACTCAGGACCCGGATAAATTCGCATTCAACTTGATGAAATCTGAGGGCTGCACCGCCGTTATCGCAGGTGACGTAGCGCACTTGGTTCGCTGCGAGGCGATAAGTGCTAAAGTCAGACACACAGAGGCCTGTTACGCCGAGATCCCTGTTGCGTATAAGAATGAATCATACTTTCTTACTCCGGCCTCACATATACTTACCAGACGCGGCACGCAACGTGATTGCAATCCCCTTTTGCCAACAATTCACCAAGTAGGAGAACAATGGCTACGATTCACCCCTAATCCCTTAGAAACTCCTTAACCACAGATTCTTCAACCCTTAAATACACCTACCTGGAAATATAAAGACCCTGGAACATTTATAGATAATGGCATATATACACAGGAAGACCTAGACAAATTTTGCGAAGCCGCATTGTTTCCTGCAGAAAAGCCGGCCGTATTAAATACAATCGCGAGAGGCGCAACGGATGCCGAAACGCAACGCGGAGACTTAAATATTCTAAATTTAATGGATAATAATCAGATCAATAAAGTTATCGAAACTACCGTTCAGAAAATTTGGAAAAACTTCATACTTTTCGGATCAGTAAGTGCAGGTTTCATGAATCTTTGGTTAATTTTCGGAGCAATAAAATACTTAGCAAGTTCAGTTTTACACGGATACGCTCTTTTTACCGTGTACGGATGGAGTTTAAAATTACTTGGAGCTTTCTGGAGTGCATGCGAAAACTTTTTGTTACACCTTGGTCGAAATAACGTTAACAACGAAACGAACAATACAAACGACGACGAGAATTCCAATCTACCCCCACGTATGAACAACCTCCGATTGAAAGAACGGACACCCTATCATGAAACAAACTCAATTCCACATAACCCAGCTCGCGAAAATGCTACTTATCAATTCGGTATGTACCCAAAACTTGGAGAAAATCCATTGACAGGAAGTACGACTCAATTTCATCTGAGAACACCGTTTTACACTCGCGCAAGTACGCTCCTGCTATCTGAGTCACGAGACCCCGCGCAATCTCGAGACTGAGCCGCGCATGCTCTCGGACTTGCCAGGGGGGTGTAACGTCCAGGAAATTTTCTATTTCCTTCCCTAGGCAAAAAAATATATATTACCATATACCTCTGGAGTATATACACGCCTTACTCATATACTTATTCACTTATATGCCCTCTCTCTCTATATGTTTTATTTTCAAGGTCAATACTCACATACTCATACACACACCTGAATATATGATTATAAACGAATAAGTTATTTGAACATAATTTTTTTTCAAAGGTCACATTATTTGAACTCGCACTAACCATCCATATATTTGTAACCTTTACTATTTAGTTTTGTTGAGGTGTGGTAACATTAATAAGGAGAGACACTTTTATATATAAAGAATGACTGGTTTATTCAGTTTCAGTATAAAAGTAATCCGAGCGCTTCATAGCGACTCGCGCAGGGTGCTTTCCGCTCAGCGTGCGGCAGTAGAGAGAGTGTGAGCAGCGTATCGTTCGCTGCTCCTCGACTTAGATGCTTGCTCACGCACACACTAGGAAGGGGAGAGGTACATGTTTACATTGCGCGCTCTCGATACAGTCGCGCGTTCACACATACCTATTGTATATATATTCATGCGTACAATATAGATGTATACTATTTTCAACACGCCTCCTTACATATATATTGTACACCTTTTAATTTATTACATTATGTTCAATAATTTTCTGAACTTTTCAAACTTATCTTTACATAACGCTTTTGTAAAGATATCCGCAACATTATCATTCGAGTCGATTTTCATTATTACAATTTCTTTTTCTTTCACGCTTTCATGAACATAGTGATAATGTATTTCTATGTGCTTCGAGTTCTTAGTAAAGTTTCCATAATTCGCTATATTTATCGCGCCTGTGTTATCCTCAAATATCTTTACAGGATCAATCAATTTCACATTAAAGTTTTTCATTAACTCTATTATAAACTTTACTTCACTAACTGCCTCAGATAAGGCTACATATTCTGCATAAGTTGAAGCCTTTGTTACCGTTCTTTGTTTTCGCGATTTCCAATCAATTACATTTCCAAATGCTTTAATAACATATCCAGATGTGGATTTTCTGTCAACATTATCACCAGCCCAGCGTCTACATAACAATCTATAGTTTCGCAATTTACATTTCTTTTATAGATCATCTTTAAATCTTTAGTTAAATACAAGTATTTCAATATTCGTAACGCATATTTCCAATGAGTCTCGTTATAACTATTTTGATATCTACTCAAATAATTAACACTATAACTTATATCGGGCCTTGTACTTGAGCTTATATATAATAATGCACCTATCAAATTTCTATATTTAATATCTGACTCGCTTATTTCAGCCTTTTCAATTTTTAAATTCGTCTCCATAGGAGTGCTATATAATTTACTATTCTGCAATTGATATTTATTCGCTAATGACTCTATATACTTAGTCTGACTTAATTTCATATCACAACTTCGATAATCATACTCTACATTAATACCAAGGTATTCTTTAATTTCTCCTAGGTCTTTCATCTTAAATTTTCCTGATAAGACTCTTTTTAAATTCTTAATTTTCTTTTTACTCTTACTACAAATTAACAAGTCATCGACATATATTAATAAGTAAATTTGATCTATACCTTCACCTTGAGTATATAAACAATAATCTACGTTACTCCTTTTAAATTTTATCTTTGTCAAATATTCATCCAAACATTCATACCATGCCCTTGGACTTTCTCGTAGTCCGTACAATGCTTTACGTAATTTACAAACCCTGTTTGTTCCATCGCTATAACCTTTCGGTTGACCGACATATACCTCCGAGCTTACTTCACCATTTAAAAATGCTGTGACTACATCCATCTGTTCTATAATTAGGCCATTCTGGCAACAAAAGGAAAACAAAAATTTTAAAGTTTGCATTTTAGCAACTGGAGCGTATATGTCGTCAATAACATTTGTCTGTTGAAATCCTCTTACGACTAATCTCGCTTTATACGTATCATCAGATTTCTTACTATAAACCCATTTTACATCTATTACCTTTTCATTTGGTATCCTTTCAACTAGTTCCCATGTTTTATTTTCATTTAAACTTTTTATTTCTTTATCCATAGCTTTTATCCAGCTCTCACTATCATTACTACACATCGCCTCCTCAAATGTATATGGAGTATCTACCCTGCACGTGTAGATTTACGTGGGACTTTTAATAGTTCTATATTTTCCTTATTTGTTACTTTTTGTTCCTGTTCATTATTCTCAACCGCGCTTTCAAAAACATTATCATCGCTTAAATCGTCATCCCCATCATTTTGATCTCCTCTAAGTGACTCGAGAGTCGAAGTAGAAGGAGATTGATATTTTGACTCTACCTCATCAAGCCCTATACATTTTACGTTTTGCTCAACAATATCTACGTGTCTTGCAACTATGATTTTATTATTTAATAGGACTCTATAGCCTACCTCACTATATCCTAATAAAATTCCCATATCTGCCTTTCTATCCCATTTAGAAATTCTCTTTTGTTCCGGTTTCCTTACAAAAACCCTACTCCCGTAAAGACGTAAATGTCTGACATCCGGCCGTCTATTAAAAAATATTTCGTACGGAGTTTTCCTCTCTATCGTGTTAGTCAACGTTCGATTTTTCAAATATGTTGCCGCACATATTATTTCAGGCCAATATCTTTTGTGTACTTGTGCTTCTGTTAGTAAACATCGCGTCATACCCATTATCGTTCTATTAAACCGTTCCGCGGTTCCGTTTAACTCGTGTACATATGCCAGGCAATTGTTCAAAATTATACCTTTTTCTTTGGCGAATTTATAAATGCAACTATTCAAATATTCTTTCCCGTTATCACATCTTAATATTTTTACTCGTTTTCCCGTTAAATTTTCACTTTCGTTAACAAATTGGACTAGACAGTTAATTACTTCATCTTTAGATTTTATGCAATAAACTTTGGCAATTTTGCTATAATCGTCTATAAACGAAACAAAGTATTTTTCTCCTTTGAATCCGGTCGTTTTGAAAGGGCCGCATACATCGGTATGGACAATTTCTAAAATTTTACTTGCCCTTATTCTATTATTTTTAAACGGTAGATTATTCATCTTATTCTCTATACACGTTTTACATTTCATAAATTCCGTTTCAAGTGTTTCTGGAATTCCCGATAGCAACTGCTGTTTACATATTGTACCTAAATACTTAAAATTTATGTGTCCTAGCATTCTATGCCATTTCTCCTTCAGAGTCATATTTCTATTGTTACATTCGACTGTGTTTACAAAATTTTCTCTATGTTTCAAGGTACTATTTATTCTATAAGTTTGATTTTCTTTGTACGCTACTGCTATCAATTTATTATTTGTATCTATTATCTTTGCTACATCTCCTTTCGATATAATCGTATTGTTATCTGTTAATTTTCCAAAACTTATTAAATTCATATTCATTTTTTCGGCATAAAAAAACATTACTCATATTCACTTCATTCTTTTTACCAAACGCGTTAAAATAGCTAACTACGTTTCCAATTTTCGTTGCTTTTATATATCGATTATCCCCTAAGTAGATATTTACCGGTTCTTTAAGGTCAATAAATTTATCAAAATACTCAACGTTATTTATTATGTGATTTGTACAGCCGCTGTCCAGCAACCACTGTATATCATTATCTACCCTACCTTGACTATATTTACTCTGCGCCGCATGCGCCGTAGCTATCCACGCACT
Organism: Torymus aiolomorphi; assembly: GCA_036365515.1. NCBI lineage: Eukaryota > Metazoa > Arthropoda > Insecta > Hymenoptera > Torymidae > Torymus > Torymus aiolomorphi. The sequence goes on along the minus strand of CM070874.1, from coordinate 157,379,762 downwards.
CGTACCTTCGCCGCTCTGCTCGCTCGTGCTGGCTCCTTGCTGGCGGAAGTTTCCGCGCCCCCTGCCGTAGTTGCCTCTTCCTGCCTTGCCTCGGCCGCGGCCACGTGTTGAGCCTCGCCATGTTGTGCCGCTTTGTCCTGCTTGTCCTCCATTTTGACATTCTCGTGCGAAATGCCCTGTTCTGCCACACTTGAAGCAGCTTCCTTTCTGGTCTTTTTTTGCAGCGAATACATTTGACCTTTGTTCGCTATGCTCGCTATTATTTTTCATTTCAGCTATCTGTATTTTATTTTTCACATACGATGCTGTTTGATCCTCTTCTTTTAACGTGTCTATTAAATCGCCAATGTAACTGTATTGGCTCGGCAACGTGTTCAACATGTAATTCAATTTTTCTTTTTCACTTATTTTTGCACCTGCGCTTTTTAACTCATTCACTGATTTTTCAAATTCACTGAAAAATGTTGCTGTATCACTGTACTTTTCTAGTCTCAATTTTTCCAATTTATTCCTGCACACAATCTGTAGTGCTGTAGACTCCTTTAGGTACATATCGTCCAGTTTCTTTATTATTTTATACGCCGTATCTTCTTCACACACAAACTCCAATTGTTTGTTGGAAATGGCACTGTAAATCAAATTGATGGCCTTCAAGTCATTTTCTTCCCAGTCATCTTTGTCTGCCGCAACTCTTGCTCTGGTTATTACTGTGTCACACTTTTTCATCTTCAAGTACATCGTAATTCTTTTCTTCCACATACTGTAGTCTTCTCCATCAAACACCGGTATCGTGATATCTTTTCTCTCCATTTTGTTTTCGTTCTCGAACGTTCCTTCGTGTTCGGAATTTACTTCTTGCTTAACCTCTGTGGTCGTATCTTCTTCAAGTGATTCGAGCTTTCCTTCGTGCTGCGAATCGTCTTCTTGCTCAACTGTTAACTTTGATTCTTCTTTCATATATGTTTCTCACGGTGTTCACATATGCGGCACTTTTATTATCTCTACGCGACTCGAGAGTCGACGTAGAAGATAAGAGAATTTTTTACTTACCAATCAGGCAAAACCACGCTCTGCTACCATGTTGAGGTGTGGTAACATTAATAAGGAGAGACACTTTTATATATAAAGAATGACTGGTTTATTCAGTTTCAGTATAAAAGTAATCCGAGCGCTTCATAGCGACTCGCGCAAGGTGCTTTCCGCTCAGCGTGCGGCAGTAGAGAGAGTGTGAGCAGCGTATCGTTCGCTGCTCCTCGACTTAGATGCTTGCTCACGCACACACTAGGAAGGGGAGAGGTACATGTTTACATTGCGCGCTCTCGATACAGTCGCGCGTTCACACATACCTATTGTATATATATTCATGCGTACAATATAGATGTATACTATTTTCAACAAGTTTATATATATATTTTTTTTACTAACAATCGCCATAATTGATCAACGCATATTGTCAAAATTATATAAATCATAGCAATTAATTTTCAGAAAATTAAAATGCATGAATTGTATCTTTTCATAATGATTACTGCAGTTAAGTCCAACAAAAAATTAGAATAAATAAATTTTGCAATTTGAATTAAACTAATACAAAATCAACCAATATCATTGCGAGCGGAAATACTTTTTAAGCATTGCACATATGAACAATCACACCATGCGAATAAAATTCCATTGTCATTTGCATCACCGCCTCCTATCTTATCTGAAACCAAAACATTAACTTCCGGGCGATAAGCCTTTGCCTGCTCGCACTGGTCCAACCGAATGCAGATTCGGCTTGCCTTAGAAAGCCAGCAAGGTAACCACAGCTAGCCAGCCCCCCCCCCCCCCCCATTTTTCGGTGGAGTAAGAAGTGGAGACGACAAAGGAGAGCTGAGTTAATCAAGAAGTTTTTTTCGGCACAAGGGTACGACCACGCGAGCTAGGCAGTTGATTCTATCTGTACTCCGTACTTTGTAACTTTCGACAATAAACTTTTAAGTTAACTGCATTTCGTACTCGTTGCCACTACGAGACCTGCCCTACCCATCCTTCAGAAACATTCACGGGCTTAAAATTTTTACCGAAAGTTAACTTTTCTCAAATTCTGGAATTTTCTTTTACTGCAATTTATTTTAGACTGAAAATTTTTAGAAATTAAATATCGGCAACTTTTATATCTTTTCTTTGATCGCGAGTAATTTTGAACCTTTTATCGCGGAAAATCTAGTCATAAAAGGTTATACCAAAAAAAAGAAAACATACTCGCGGGACGAGACCGCTCCTCGAACAACCAATACCAAGAAGCAGCAGCAGCAGGAAAAAGAGGACCGGAGGACTTCTCACTGCCACTCTCGGGTACAGCGGGGACCAGGATCGGTGGGTGTCCAGGCCTCCATACTACGGGACAACTCCAAGCAACTGCGTTGAGGACGGAGCTCCACAACGGAGTTATCGCCGACCTGAGGACCCAACACACCCTCCAAGGAACTGGAGAAACCAGCCAATCTGCGCTACACGCTCGCCAGCGTAAAAGTAAGCAGTAGATTTTCCTTTTTGCCGCCACAAGCTCAAAATTAAAAACAATCCTCGAACGTAACACTATACTGAAAAACAAACGTTAATTTAAAAATTTTATTTTTTTATGAAATAATTAATAAAATATTATTTCATACGTTATTCAAGAATAAAAAAAAAACAGGTAAAGAATTAAAGATTATAAAAGATTATTAGTAGGCAACGAGGCAAGCGCAGCCCGCGCGCTGTACCGCGTAGTCCCGCGCGCCGGGAAGGCGATGCGTCTACTCTTTCGCATTCTATTTCTCGCAGAAAACCTTTCGGGCACTCTTTGGAAACTATCCTTTCCTACGTAAAAAATGCTCAGCTTTCAATCTAGAGGGTAAAAAAAAATATTAAAAATACACTTTTTAAGATATAACACGTTTTGTACTTTTTGAAGGCGAAAATGGAAAATTTCGGGAAAACTGCCTACACCATTGGAAAGCTGAGGAAAAAATACGTCGGAAAAGCTTATCATAAAATTTTTTTAAGTACGTTTTAGTATCGTAAACATGTGCTAGATATAGCACGATTTGGCGCTCGCGCGCCGCGCTGGGACAGTTGACGTGAAACGCCTCATATGTAACTTTGCAATTATACATGTATATGGCCGCCGGCTAACAAGAACTAGAGTCCTTAGTCATAATAAATATCAATCAATCGATCAATCAATCAATCTCTCTCGCAGTGCTCTCTCTCTCGACCTCTCACGCTCTCTATCGCCAACTTCATCGCACAGCACTGCACTCTCCAATGTCCTCCTTGCTCGCGCAAAACTCTCACACATGACAATGCCAGGCGTGTATCTCGCGTGGTGCGGTGGTTCTCTAGGCACGTCCGAGCGGCATCAGCTATAGCCGAAAACTCCTCCTGCTCTCACGTGCCACGAACCTCTCCGGCCTTGCCCTCAGTGTAACGCTGTGAGATGTTTCGTAGCATTTGCTTTTATGGTCTTCGTACGTCGAAGCATAACTCGTGCCGAGCTTCGTGTACACACACGTAGCCGCGCAGACACCCGTGCCTGCCGTTACAATGTACACTCGAAAAAATAGCATTAAGTGACATAGAAGTACTATAAAATATTGTAGTAATTTATATTAAATCATACATCACCGTTTAAACGCGATGTCTGATCATGTGTGGCCATTTATATTTATATATGGGTAAACATAATCGTACATGTTTATAGCAGGTCAATGTAATACACTCACACCTACCGGTCAGAGGGGGTCTTCGATTTAATCGCTGATTTTTCCTGTGTAAGTACATATAAAAAAAGTGAGAAAGACCCAGTATAAGCCCCCCATATCCAATATTGAGACAGCTACATTGTGCTGAATTTCGAAAAATGGTCAAAAAATGGTTATTTTCGAAAATTCTGTGCGGCTCTTTGTTCGATCGATTTGAATGATTCAAGAAGGAATTTTTTTGCTATTTTCTCAAATTTTAGAAAAAAATTTGGGGAGTAAAAATAACGCAATGAAATTTTTACAAAAAAGAAAACGTGAATCTAAATATTTGTGTTTTAGAAATAATTTTGACGGACACCAGACGAACTTTTAGTAACAGCATTTATTTGTAAATTGCCAACGTTACGGAAGTATTTTTCACTTCCTTCTTCAGGGCCACACGATAGCACAAACATATGATTAATTTAAATTTACAAAGTTTCTTAATATGCATAATTTATAACCTATGATTTCCAAAGGTAAACTAGCAATTCTTCCAAAGGCAACTCGTCCAAAATTGGCCCAGGACCTGCGACTTTAGCTATGAAGGCGATTATATCCATCTGTCGGATCTAGAAGTGCAAGAATCTTAGAATATTACAATGTAATACTAGGCCAGAACCTGGTTATAATAATTTATAATTATTGAATGTCAGTGTTATTGTATCTGTGTAGAATGCAGAAGAACGATCTAATAATAATTCTCATATCAGTGAAATTTACATTATTTTGTGTATTTTGATAAAAGTTTTTTAAAGTGGAAAGCATAAATAATTAAAATAGAAGGAGTGAATAAATAAGTCAATTAAAATAATGCATTTGGAAATATGTTAACTGTGTGATCTATATAGATGTAGGGTCTATATGCAATTGAACCTGGGACACGAGTTTATTATATATTAGCAGACTGTTTGGGCTATATCTTCTATTCATACATAACTAACTTATTGTGCTTAAAGCTAGATTGTTATAATAAAATGCTAAACATATAGTACATGTGAATTCGTTACAAATTTTTCTTGTTGAATGGTGTGATCAATTCATCATGTAAGGTAAAGTAGGTAGTAGTGGAACAGTTTTAACCATACTTTTTTTATAATTTTTTCTATTGCCAAAACAAAGCACAATACATAAAAACTAATTACCTCAGCAGGTAGCTCGTGTCTCAAGGTTTATTTTAAGAAAAAAAGATGCTTTCTTCCGTTGTTGCTGTATTAAAAGAATCTCATTAAAAGAAAATAACTATCGACTAGTGTAGTGGGACACGGTAACTTATTTATGACCGGTAGTGGGACGCCCATTTGACGCAGTAGTGGAACAATACTTTTTAAACGTGTTCCACTACTACGATATGGGAATTAAGAGGTACCTATAGTGGGATAAAGTTTTCGCTATACGTACAGCTCAAACATAACCTCAAAAAGTTTGAATCTTGTTATACATTAGTTTAAGAAGTAAATGAACACAATAATGAAGTGACTACGTAGTACATCATAAAGAATACTAATGAAGTAATGCTGTTATCACCTTAACCGTTCATCGTAGTTTTTTACTGCTGTCCCACTTCTGGTCCCAAAATAGGTTTTGTCCCAGTACTGCCTCCTTTACCTTATTAAGGCCACCAAAAGATTATGTTTAAGTCTGTCAAAGTACACAACCTCCTGTAGTAGAGACAAAGAGAAATACTGTTGTAGATATTCCTTTAAAAGTAAGCTATAGCGACTCCACCAAAGAAAGTTGGCCCCGGACCTGTGAGTTTACTTATGAAGGAGGTTTTATCAATCTATCGAATAATATAGAAGTGCGAGAATCCTAATAAAAATATTACAATTTAATACAAACTCAGACCCACTCAGGCGGAAATAAATTCTGCACACAATTGTTAGTAACTAAATATAATTTTTATTTGCAGTTCATAAATGCATGATTTAGAACGCTAATAACACTTAATAATAGATTTTAAGAATTATTTGCTGTCAGTAACAGTTCTTTACAGTTATTTGTAGTTGTTTGCATTTGTTGGTCTTCTTTTATTCATCAAATGAAAGTCATGACGAAAAATGTTAATACCAGTGATTTGCATTTTTATTGAAAAAAAAATCTTATAACAGATATGAATGATTATTATTTATAATTAAAAATTAATATTCTTGTATAATTTATTTTCAAAAATCGTCTATCACTATATAACTACATCTTTTAAAAAATCTTTTGATAAATTATTTACAAAATCTGGACTATCTTTTAAAAACTTTTGCAAGCAATTGAAAATTCTTTTCCAAAACCTTTACAATTGTTTTATAAGAACTTTTGAAAATCGTAAAAATTTCATTCCGAAACCATAAGATTTATTTTCCGAAATCTATACAGTCCTTTAAAATTATTTACGTTTTCTGTTATAAAAAGCGATTTAACGAATAAATAATCGCCCTACCTCTCTCTTCCTCCCTCTCTTTCTCCCTCCACCTTTTTCCCGCCCCTCTCTCTCTCCCTCTCTCTCTCACATCCGTCAAACTGAGTACCAAAAACTTTAATGCGAGCTTCAATATTTTTTTAAAACAAACCACACGTTTTTTAAAAGCTAATTTTATAAGTACGTTCTAACAACACAATTTGTCTAGTCCTTTAAATTCTTCTAGTCTCATCTATTCAATAAACACTCTTTACAAATGGTAATAATTTTTTTCATGACTGTACAAATATTAATATTGTTAATATAAAACTTTCTGCGAAAGTATAAAATAAGGCAAGTATAGCCATTTTTTCTGTATAATATCTATAAAATAATAATATTTATGATTTTGTAAAAGAAATCAAATAAATACCAGTGAAAAAGTCTTTTACTTCTTTGAATCATTGTATGCTGAAAAAATTATATGTAAGTAAGTACATTCAAATTGTTCACTGCAAATCAAACAAACGAACAGAAATTGTGAAATCAACTACTGATAGTTAAGTATAATGCAAACAACTCTCCGAAACAACTGTATGACTGTTCTCAGAAATGTATTCAAATGTGTTTATTCTTCTACAGAAATTAAACACAAGAAAGTACTGAAATCAATTTATTGTAATCAAGTACCCATAAGTTAACTTGACTGACATAATAGAACTTTTAGTACCTTGCGTGTAAAATTACATTTCACGCCCACGTTGTTACTTCAAAAATATTCAGCCAGCGGACATAAAATACTACTTAGCGCCTAACAGGCGCAATAGCTCATATACTCCTACAAAACTTTATAGAACCTGTGCACTTTACGCCCGTGTGGGCGAAAATTATTTTAATTATATAACTATTATGCCTTTTTTCACCATTTTTTATTATTCTTTCTCAATTTTGAAATTTCTACAATATTACGCATCTTGGGAGGATAATAGAAGTCTATAGAGCTGCTCTAGCAGGGGCGGTCCTCTAATCTCCCTTACATACTTGGCGGGCCCGACGGTTTTCACTTTACGGTGGGCTTTGTAAATGTAGAAATCTAAATTTTTGCATAAATTCATTAACAATGTTAGTACCTATAAGACCACTATAAATAATTACATTGGCTATAATTTTTAATTGATACCGTTAAATATGAGGGGTGTTCAAAAAGTAAGTTTCCCTGCTCCGGGAAAAAAGCAAAACACAATTTTTAGGTTAAAATAACATATGTATTTATTGTTTGACTTATAAACTATTTTTCTACATAGTCCCCTTGGACTTGAATACATTTTTTATATCTGTTCTCAAGCTTTGACAAACCTTGTTTATAAGAATCCGTGCCCTGTTTTTTAAAGAGTAATTTAACGATGTCTTTCACTTCATCATTTGAATTGAAGTGATGGCCACCCAAACTTTCCTTTAATTTAGGAAAAAGAAAAAAGTCACTTGGTGCGAGATCTGGAGAGTAGGGTGGGTGATCAAAAATTTCCCATTTGAATTTTTCCAGTAAGGTTTGTGTTTTTTTGCTGAATGAGGCCATGCATTGTCGTGAAAAAGCAACAATTTTCTCGATAATTTTCCAGGACGCTTTCGTTTAACGGCACTTTTAAGTTTATTTAGCACTTCACAGTAACGATCTGCATTTATCGTGGTACCGGATATGCACTAATTCAGTGTGAATTTCGTTGCCATTAAGCCCTTTTGCAGTTAAAAAGCGAATAACTGCACGCAACTCACAGGTGGACACGTTTTTCACAGGTAGCTCCATGGTTTCCGAGCCGGTACTGATGAAAAAAATTTTTTCGGCAGCTAAGACCGGTTCCGCTCTTATCGGTATATCCTAAACTAAAACTATGTTCGGTCCCAGCTCGCTAGATGGCGCTGGGGCAAAACGGCAGACTAGGGAAACTTACTTTTTGAACACCCCTCGTATAATATCCTTACATGTGCAGAATTTCATAATTTACTTTCATTACTCAAAATATTTGTCCTTGTGTCCGTCTTTTTTAAGCGGGGATAAGATAAAAAATGCATATAAATTTATAGTGTACTCAAAAGTGCTATAGATATTACTAACCATTTTATAAGCCACCTATTTTGAATCCTTTTCCCACGTGTAAATATCATATGAGATCTCATATGAGTATGTCAGACATCAGATCTCATATGAGATATCATATATGTGATGTCATCTGCAATTTTATATATTATGGGATCTCATATGAGAGCTCATATGATATTTTCATGCGGGTTTGCACTTTCTATTTAAAAACAGAGTAATAGATTCAATACGGATGAGTATTTAATATGTAGAAGCAACCTATTTATTTATTTTATCTGATCTTTAAACATATGAATATTTATATGAAAATGGCCATGTCTACACCTTAAACTGAAAACCGTCGGGTCCGCCAAGTATGTATGAGAGATTGGAGGACCACCCCTGCTAGAGCAGCTCTATAGACTTCTATTATCCTCCCAGGATGCGTAATATTACAGAAATTTCAAAATTGAGAAAGAATAATGAAAAATGGTGATGTGGTGATAACTATCTAATTTATTTATATAGACTTTGACTTCTCGTAAATATCTGAAAAAATTCTTATGAATTTTAAAAATAAAAAAAAGGCATAATAGTTATATAATTAAAATAATTTTCGCCCACACGAGCGTAAAGTGCGTAGGTTCTATAAAGTTTTGTAGGAGTATGTGAGCTATTGCGGCTGTTAGACGTTAAGTAGTACTTTATGCCCGCTGGCTGAATATTTTTGAAGTTACAACGTGGGCGTAAAATGTAATTTTACACGCAAGGTACTAAAAGTTCTATTATGTCAGTCAAATTAACTTATGGATACTTGACTACAATAAATTGATTTCAGTACTTTCTTGTGTTTAATTTGTGTAGAAGAATGAACACATTTGAATAAATTTCTGAGAACAGTCATACAGTTGTTTCGGAGAATTGTTTGCATTATAGTTAACTATCAGTAATTGATTTCACAATTTTCGTTCGTTTAACTTACAATGAACAATTTGAATGTACTTACATAATATTACTTAATTGAAATAATTTTTGCCCACGGGCGTAAAGTGCGTAGGTTCTATAATGTTTTGTAGGAGTACGGGAGCTATTATGCCTCTTGGGCGTTAATTTATGGGTACTTGACTACAATAAATTGATTTCAGTACTTCTTGTATTTAATTTGTATAGAAAGATGAACAAATTTTAATGCATTTCTGAAAACAGTCATACAGTAGTTTCCGAGAGTTGTTTGCATTACTGGACTATTGATAATTGATTTCACAGCTTTCGTTTGATTTGCAGTAAACAATTTGAATGTAATTACTTACATATAATTTTTTCAGCATACAATGACTCAAAGAAGTAAAAGACTTTTTCACTGGTATTTATTTTATTTCTTTTACAAAATCATAAATATTATTATTTTATAGATATTATACAGAAAAAATGGCTATACTTGCCTTATTTTATACTTTCGCAGAAAGTTTTATATTAACAATATTATTATTTGTACAGTTATGAAAAAAATTATTACCATTTGTAGATAGTGCTTACTGAATAGATGAGATTCGAAGAAATAAATTAAAAGGACTAGACATATTGTGTTGTTTTTTATAGATTATACAGAAAAAATGTCTATACTTGCCTTATTTTATACTTTCGTAGAAAGTTTTATATTAACAATGTTATTATTTGTACACTCATGAAAAAAATTATTACCATTCGCAAAGAGTGTTTATTGAATAGACGATACTAGAAGAATTAAAAGGACTAGACAAATTGTGTTGTTAGAACGTACTTAAAAAATTAGCTTTTAAAAAACGTGTTGATTGTTTTAAAAAAATATATAAGCTCGCATTAAAGTTTTTGGTACTCAGTTTGACGGATGTGAGAGAGAGGGAGAGAGAGAGGGGCGGGAAAGTGAGGGGGGAGAGAGAGAGGGCGAGAGGGAGGAAGAGAGAGGTAGGGAAATTATTTATTCGTTGAATCCCTTTTTATAAAAGAAAACGTAAATAAATAATTTTACAGGATTGTATAGATTTCGGAAAATAATTCTTATGGTTTCGGAAAGAAATTTTTACGATTTTCAAAAGTTCTTATAAAAGGATTGTAAAGGTTTGGGAAAATAATTTTAATTGCTTGCAAAAGTTTTTAAAGTAATATAGAATAAAATGTATATTTATCCATGTCAACAATACATGTAGTACACTCATTGTTGATAACAATTTGTACAAGTACTGATAGAAAAGGAGTGATACACCCCTATTTATGCCAGAAATCGCATGTCAAGTAGAAGAGGGAGAACGTAGGGGAGCGAAAGAAGCATGGGAGAGGGGGAAGTGCTACGTGAGAGCTAAGAGAGCCAGCTAAGCTATCCGGCGAACAGCTCAGAGAGGTGGCACAGGAGGTATGAACTCTCATGCTATGTGTAGCTAGATCGACAGACGTCTACTCGGGAACGTGCGTTGCTGGTAGGGTCCTGAAAATGCGTGTCTTCCAAACGGTTGATCGTATTGCTATGGTAGTGGATGTTTATAATTTCTGAGAAGGAGCGTTTAAAAAATTTTCTTCTTTATCTAAGATTTCGATGTTGTCAAAATTTATAGAATTTCCAGTCTGATTAGAGTGTGTAGCAAGGGCAGAATTTTCTGATTTTAATTTCACAGCTTTTTGATGTTCATATGTGCGTTTTTTTAATTTTCTTTTACTCATACCTACATAAAAATTGTGAAATTAAAATGTAAAATTAAAATCAGAAAATTCTGCCCTTGCTACATACTCTAATCAGACTGGACATTCTATAAATTTTGACAACATCGAAATCCTAGATAAAGAAGAAAATTTTTTTAAACGCTCCTTCTCAGAAATGATAAACATCCACAACCATAGCAATACAATCAACCGTTTGGAAGACACGCATTTTCTTAAAATGGCATACAAAAAAACAGTAGAAAAGATAAAAAAACAACAAAATAACAACTATTAAATGTTCTACTGATTTATATGCTTACTGTGGCCCTCCTTATTCTCCTACGATTCCCTCTTGATCGTCAAGACCCTACCAGGACCGCACGTTCCCGAGTAGACGTCTGTCGATCCAGCTACACATAGCTTGAGAGTTCATAGCTCCTGTGCCACCTCTCTAAGCTATGTTCGCCGGATAGCTTAGCTGACTCTCTTTAGTTCTCACGTAGCACTTCCCCCTCACCCATGCTTCTTTCGCTCTCCCTCTTCTACTTGACATGCGATTTCTGGTATAAATAGGGATGTATCACTCCTTTTCCATCAGTAATTGTACAAATTATTATCAACAATGAGTGTACTACATATATTATTGACATGGATAAATATACATTTTATTCTATATTACTTAAGACCGACATAATGTGACGCAAAGATTTTTTCAGGTAACATTATAACACAAAAACCATATAACATTATATAAATTATGTATTATAAATTATGTATATTAAGACACTTTGTAAATTTAAATTAATAATATGTTTGTAATTTCGTGTAGCTCTGAAGAAGGAAGTGTGTTTCGTGAGGTTTTAATGAAGGATCGGGGAGTGGGCTGGTTCGCCAATAAACAACTTCCGTGTGGAGATTAAATGTGGTTTTATTCAAGCGTATCCGTCGTGCCTCTGGGCGTACAGTGTGTTGATGCTCTCTCTCTCTGGCCGTCGCGCTAGAACTGCTACTGCCGGCCGGCGCACAGTGGGCAAAACCGACTTTTTCTTTTTCAAAATCGTATAACTTGCGATAGGAATATCCATACTCAATGAATCTTGCTTGAGCTTCAAGATTAAGAATTGCCGAATATAGGAAAACTATAGGCAAATGATATTATAACATTATAACCTCGAAAACACGGTGTTAAAATGTCAATTTTCTAAAAAAACTTCTTTAGTTGACTGGAGTATACGACTTAACACTATATATCAAAAGTTTAAAGTCATTTTTCATAGATTACGGAGCGCTGAATTAGATAACTCAATTAATATTAATTAAAAACCTAACCTAAAATAATAGTGATGAGCTAATGATTAATAATTACATTTTTTTCATACTTAATTGTTTGTAATCTATCAGTGTACAAAATGAATGCTAATAAATGATATTTAAAATTCAAAATTAACCATATAAGCTTCTAACCTCAATTTAGATATGTTATGATTACATGAATTATAATTATATCCGTCCATAGTCCTAATAAAAGGAGATTTAAGAAGATTTACTTTACTTTTCTATTCTCTTCTACACATTGTGTATTACAGAATTTAAATGCGCAAATTTTGTTGGTTAAGAACATAACCTGAAAAACAGATCCCGATTTACATTCAGTCAGCTAACCAAGAATCACTGATTTCTCCTTATAAAGTAAATGATTTAAGTAATTTTTCATAGATTATGCACAACTGAATCAGATAACACAATTTATATTCATTAAAAACATAAACTAAAGTATCAGTGATGCGCTAATGATGAATGAGTACAGTTATCTTCACATATTTCATGCTTTATAATGGATCAAGTATGCTAAAAGGTATTGGCGTACTGATAAATAATGTTTAAAAAATGAAATGAACCAGAAAAACCTTCTAACCTCAATGTAGGTAGATTATGATAATATGAATTATAATTGCTTACCCCATCCTCTTAATTAGAGTAAATTCACTTTATTTTTCCATTCTCTTTTACACATTATGTATTACTGAATTTAGATGCACAAGTTTTTTTGGTTAAAAACATAACCTGAATAACAGATCCCGATTTACATTCAATCAGCTAACCAAGAATATTGATTTCTCCTTATAAAGTACATGATTTAAGTAATTTTTCATAGATTATGGACTACTGAATCAGAAAACCCAATTTATATTCATTAAAAACATAACCTAAAATATTAGTGATGCGCTAATGATAAAGGAGTACAGTTTTGTTTACCTATTTCATGGTTTATAATGCTCAAGTGTGCTAAAAAGTATTGGCATACCAATAGATAATGTTTTTAAATGAATAGAGCCAAAAAAATCTTATAACCACAATTGTGTTATCTCATTTAGCTGTCCATAATCTATGAAAAATGACGTTCAATATTTACAATACAGGGATAAATCTATGATTTTTTATTAGCTAATCCAATATAAGTTGGGATCTGTTATTCAGGTTATGTTTTTAACCAACAAAACTTGCGCATCGAAATTCAGTAACATATAACGTGCGAAAGAAAATTGAAAAGTAAAGTAAATTTAATTAAGAGTATAGGGTAAAACAATAGTAATGCATATTATTATTACCTACCTACATTGAGGTTAGAAGGTTTTTTTGGTTCATTTTATATTTTAAACATCATTAATTCGTATATCAATACATTTAGTACACTTGAACATTATAAACCTTTGAATATGTGAAAATAATACAGCTGCCCATAAATATGGAAATAGACTTTAAACATTTACTATATAGCAATAAATCTATGAATTTCGGTTAGCCTACGAAATATAAATAGGGATGTATTATTCAGGTTATGGCCTTAACCAAAAAAACTTGCGGTTGACAGTATTAATTGTAATTCATATTATCATATTACCTACCTACATTGAGGTTAGAAGTTTTTTGGTCAGTTCATATTTTAAACATTATTTATTGGTATGCCAATACCTCTTAGCACACTTGAGCATTATAAACCATGAAATATGTGAAGATAACTGTACTCATTCATCATTAGCGCATCACTGATACTTTAGATTATGTTTTTAATCAATATAAATGGTGTTTTATGATTCAATTGTCCATAATCTATGAAAAATCACTTAAATCATTTACTTCATAAGGAGAAATCAGTGATTCTTTGTTAGCTGACTGAATGCAAATCGGGATCTGATATTCAGGTTATATTCTTAACCAACAAAACTTGGGAGGGGGGTGACCGCCGAAATTCGGCGAGAGGTACGAGCTGGTCGAACCAGAACACACAAGGCACGTCGGCAAATTTCTCGAGGTCGGGATTTTACCACTCGAGAGATATAGGTCAGATAGTGCGTAACTGGCCAATACGGTTTTCTGGTTCTCTGGCGCGAAGAACCAGAGTATAGATGTGTTTCTGGAAAGGCTAGCAGATTGCCAAGACCTGGCCAACCTCACAGAGGAAGAGGTGTTGTCGTCGTTGTCGGAACTGCTTACCGACACGGCCGCCACGTGGTACAGAAATGAGAAGGAAAAGTGGACCACGTGGCAGATTCCCTAACAGCGACGAGGCGCTGGTATGGAACAATGAAGGGATTCCACCAGTGGTTAACAGCGGAGGATAATAACTGCACGCAAGGGGAGGATGAGGCTGTGAGAGATTATATCATCGGCCTCATAGCGATCACGAGGAAAATATCGCCTCCCACCAGCCTAGAGCAGCTGCTGGACCAAATACACCGGAACCTCCGACCACAGCTTCAAGCAATGGTTCGGAGGAAAGACTTCCGGACAGTAGAGGGTTTGCTAGAGCTGGCGGTAGATGCGGAGCAAACGCTGGAGAATTCCAGAACGTTCGGGCCTCCTCCACCGCCTGCAGCAACTCTACTACCGGAGATGGCGTATAAGACGCCCTCTCACGCCGACCCGCCGAGAAAGCCAGAGGAAGAGGCTACAGAAGGCAAATTGGCTGCTGCGGTGGGCCGGGAAGATCCCAAATTGGAGGATTTGGAAGAGCGGCTTCGTAGGTTGCTAAGGTAGAGCCTCGCAGAGATGGCGAGCTCCAGCGTAGAGCACCCTGGAAAGCATGCTTCCGCTGGACAGCGCAGAGAGCGCGGCTATCAGCCACCGGGACGATTTGGGGCACAGAGGTCTCCAATCCCCACCCAGACGGGTAAGGACGCGAGTTCGCGAGGGAACTACGCGCCACACACCTTCTCGGGGGGTTACCCACAGAGGGAGCCGAGGCCGCCGCTGAATTGCTACTCATGCGGCAAGCTCGGATATAAGGCGAGGTATTGCCTTAACTGCTTAGGAAGCAGAAGAGAGGAACGAGTAGGTGGCATCGCTTCTACCCCTTTTCCGGACGTGAAGAAGAAGGATACCGCGGCCGCGTGCAACAGAGGCCCGGCAGCGCAAGCGTCAACGGCGCACTCGCGGGTCAATAGTCGAGGAGAGGTCTCCACTAAACGATCCCCCGATGCAGAGACACGATGGTGGCTGCGAATCGGGGTTGGCGAGTCCGAGGTCCGCGCGCTGTTGGACCCAGAAGCGTCTACGACGGTCATGGGTACCGTTGGCCTCCAACTGGCAACCGCACTCGGGTGCAAATTCGTGGCATCCGGGAAGCAAGGGTTAAAGCTATCGAATGGAAGCTACAGCCTTTTGATAGGCCAGACGAACTTGCCGATCACAGTGGCTGGACTTACTCGGGCTATACGAGTGGCCATCATTCCCCAGTTGGACGCAGACTGCTACTTAGGGGTCAACTTCGTACGAGCGCTTCGGGCCGTACTTGACCCAGATACGGACAGGCTCTTCTGCAAGGAAGACTATGTCGAGCTGGAGGTAGCCAGCTGGACAACCAATCCCATAGAAGTGCCTGCCACTGGGGCAAACGCCGCCAGCGATCATCAGCGACAGAGGCTAAAGGCTAAAGAAGAACGGAGACCTCCAGCCGACCTCAGGGGCATTGATGCAGAAACCCTGAAGGAAGAGCAGGGGAAGTCCCCGAGGACGGTAGCGCGGTACTGCCCGATCTGTGGGAGATACGGCGCGAGAGAATCGCGCCGGTGCCCAGATGGTGCCCAACACCCGCCAAAACGGAAAAAGCCTGCATCGCCGTAAAAGGTGAAAGAAGACAGGTTGAAATACTTCGCTGTTCTGTCTTCTTATCTCAGCGCCCTTTCCTTCCTCGATGTAACGTCCGAGAGGACGTCAAATCTGGGTGGGGGGTGTAACGGGCGCCGATATAAGTCGCGAGAATCACGTATACTGCGTTGCGAGATTCGAATAGCGCGCGATTGCTCGTATCGTGATCGGTAGCGCGCGCCGCGAACGAGGCAGACGAAGAAGAAGGCGAAGCAGCCGCGCCATGATGAGATGGACGCCGCGGCCATGTTGTTGACCACAGTGACACTCGAAAGTAATCGTGTCACCGCCGCACATCATGTGGAGGATAGTGTGAGTGCGACGCGCCTCCACCACTGCAACCGTGACCGCCACAGTACCGCCACTGACGAGGAGTGGGCGATAGAGGCAGAGAGAGCGAGACCGAGGGTCCCTAACGTCAGAAGGCCGGGGATAGTGAGGGTTGCTCTATCTCCGTCCCGACTTGCAGCGAGTGCGAGAGAGAGAGAGAGAGAGAGAGAGAGAGAGAGAGAGAGAGCTGCGAAGGCCGGCCAGCCTAATGTAAGTAGGATCTTTTAGAATAGATTACCGGCGAATGTGCGTGAAGGGTACGTTGGCATATCCCCCCCCCAGCCCCACCGCGCCCGTCACGAGAAAACGAGCTGCTGTGCAGCGATCGCGTGCGTGCGTGATGGATGTCTCGACCTGCGCATTTTATGTTTTGTAATTGTACGGGTTTCGCACCCCTTAGCGCGAATCATCTTTCATCAATAAACCCGTTTTGTTTTGTCTTAAATAGTCGAGTTACGAGTACTTATTGAGCGCGCCTTAACCTATGCATGATTTCCCGAATACCGCCCTCTACCCTTTTCAGCAGCTGCAGCTAGTCGCAGGCATTGCCTCCTAGAGGAACATCGGTAGCGGGAGTAAGTATTTCATCAGCCGCTTGGAGGTTAGCTCGAGCGACGTTGTGCGGGAAAGACCGGCTGCGCTGGTAGCGCTAGGTCATAGCAGCAGCTGGTAGTTTGCGGGCAGCAGTTGGCAGCAGCGGCAGAGCGCAGCGCCGGTTCTAGGAGAAAGCGGCCTAGGCTTTCTACAATAGAAGCCGTGCTCGCATGTTCGGAACCTGTGCCGAGGCGCTTCTGCCGAGCTACAGGTAATTCTACAACGGCGAGTTGCCCGGGGCCTAGAATACCCCCGTATCTTACCTCCTGAGAGCGATTAATACCCTCTCCATAACTGAACCCCCTTACACCAACAAAACTTGCGCATCTAAATTCAGTAATACATAATGGGTAAAAGAGAATGGAAAATAAAGTTAATTTACTCTAATTAAGAGTATGGGGTTAGCAATTATAATTCATACTATCATGACCTACCTACATTGAGATTAGAATTTTTTTTTAGTTCATTTCATTTTTTAAACATTATTTATTGGTATGCCAATACCTTTTAGCACACTTGAGCATTATAAACCATGAAATATGTGAAGATAACTGTACTCATTTAACATTAGCGCATCACTAATATTTTAGGTTATGTTTTTAATGAATATAAATTGTGTTTTCTGATTCAGTAGTCCATAATCTATGAAAAATTACTCAGGTCATGTACTTGATAAGGAGAACTCAATATTCTTGGTGAGCTGACTTAATGTAAATCGGGATCTGTTATTCAGGTTATGTTCTTAACCAACAAAACTTGCGCATGTAAATTCAGTAATACATAATGTGTAAAAGAGAATTGAAAAGTAAAGTGAATTGAGTCTATTTGAGAGTATGGGGTAAGCAATTATAATTCATATTATCATAACCTACCTACATTGAGGTTAGAAGATTTTTCTGGTTCATTTCATTTTTTAAACATTATTTATTGGTATGCCAATACCTTTTAGCACACTTGAGCGTTATAAACCATGAAATATGTAAAGAAAAATGTACTCATTTATCATTAGCGCATCACTAATATTTTAGGTTATGTTTTTAATCAATATAAATTGTGTTATCTGATTCAGTTCTCCATAATCTATGAAAAATTACCTAAATCATTTACTTTATAAGGAGAAATTAGTAATTCTTGGTTAGCTGACTGAATGTAAATCTGGATCTGTTTTTCAGGTTATGTTCTTAACCAACAAAACTTGTGCATTTAAATTCTGTAATACATAATGTGTAAAACAGAATAGAAAAGTAAAGTAAATCTTCTTAAATCTCCTTTTATTAGGACTATGGACGGAAATAATTATAATTCATGTAATCATAATATATCTAGATTGAGGTTAGAAGGTTATATGGTTGATTTTGAATTTTAAATATTATTTATTAGCATTCATTTTGTACACTTATAGATTACAAACAATTAAGTATGAAAAAAATGTAATTATTAATCATTAGCTCATCACTATTATTTTAGGTTAGGTTTGTAATTAATATGAATTATGTTATCTAATTCAGCGCTCCGTAGTCTATGAAAAATGACTTTATAGTTACATTTGATATATAGTGTGAAGTCGTATACTCCAATCAACTAAAGAAGTTTTTTTAGAAAATTGACACTTTAACACTGTGTTTTCGAGGTTATAATGTTATAATATCACTTTCCCTATAGTTTTCCTATATTCGGCAATTCTTAATCTTGAAGCTCCAGCAAGATTCATTGAGTAAGGATATTCCTATCGCAAGTTATACTATTTGGAAAAAGAAAAAGTCGGTTTTGCCTACTGTGCGGCGTTGCGAAGTGCTGCCGGCGCGCCGGCCGCGGCGTGCCTGGTAGAGAGAGGGGCGGTAAGAGGACCGCGTGGAGAGCGAAGTAGTGGGGCGCTCACTAGCGGGCTCGCCTATTTGAGTATCGAGCTCGAGCATGCTCGCCTTCGGCCGAGCTCGAGCGTGCTTTCCTTAAGTTGAGCTCGAGCGTGCTCGCCTTCGGTCGAGCTCGAGCGTGCTCGTCTTGGGTTGAGCTCGAGCAAGCTCGCCTTTGGCGATGAATCCTCAACATTCCGCCCACCTTCGCCAAGCTGGCGAACGGTTCTCAATCCTGCGGTTGGAGGCGTATGACTTCGGCGATGGGGCGACGTAGCGTTGTGGTGGCCGTGCGCAGATCGACCACGCGGGTGATTCCATCACTTCCTGGATGGATGGCGATGACACGAGCGAGAGCCCACTTAGCTGGAAGTGTGAGCTCACTGCGAATGAGCACCAAGTCCCCTATGGCAACTGAAGAATGAGATTGTCTCCAATTCTGACGGGATTGCAAAGACGACAGGTAGTCTGTCGACCATCTCTGCCAGAAGTGCTGGGCTAGCTGGCTGATTAAGAGCCAGCGCCTTCCTGCTGGGACGATGTCGTTGGTGACATCTCCTTCAGGAACTATAAATGAGGATCACTGTATGAGAACATGTGATGGTGACAGAAAATCAAGGTCAGAGGGATCGTCAGTAGGAGCGGTTAATAGTCGGGAGTTAAGGCACGCTTCAATGCGGCACATAAGTATAGCAAGTTCTGAGAATGTGGGAACTTGATCTCCTATGACTCGACGCATGTGATGTTTAGCGGATTTAACTGTGGCCTCCCAAATGCCACCAAAATGAGGCGCACTGGAGGGATTGAAGCTCCATGAAGTTCCTTCTTGAGCGAGTGACCTTCCGATTTGCGAAGATAATGAAGAAGATGCTACGAGCATCTGTTTTAGCTGAGCATCGGCCCCTACGAAGTTTGTACCTTGGATAGAGAATAATTTTTTGCAATGACCTCTACGAGCGGTAGATCGATGGAAAGCAGCGATGAACGCTTCACTAGAGTAATCCTCGACTACCTCGATGTGTACGGCTCGGGTAGCCATGCAGATAAAATCGACGCCTGAGCACTCGAATGGCGGAGAGGCGCACACTCGAGCCTTGGGCAACTCACCCATTAATTGAGTTGGCACTCGAGCGGCATGGCGTGAGCATGCGAGGCAAGTTCTGATGACTTCCTTGACTTCAGATTGTCCTTTAACTATCCAAAACTGACATCTGAGTGTGGCAAGCGTCAACTGAACACCACCATGAAGAGTACGCTGATGAGCATCCTGAATAATCAACGTAGTGAAGTGACACTTAGCAGGTAAAATAAAAGGATGCTTAGCATCTTCTTCGAGCAGCGAATGAGAGAGGCGGCCGCCCACCCTGAGCAAATGATTCTGTATCATGGAGTTTAGTGGTAAAAGTGTGCTTTTAGACGAAAGTTTTCCTGCTCTAGATAGTTGTTGAAATTCAGACTTAAAATAAACTGTCTGAATTAAGTGGATCAAACAATTTTTGGTGTTTCCAATCTCACTAGCACTAACCTTCTTAGAAGTTGGAGTGTAATGGCATAGTAGGGATTGAAAGGCAGAAAGAGGCCTAACGCCGGAATTTGAAGACGTCGTACGTTCTATTTACGAGCAGGCTCTACTAATGAATCGAAAACAATACGAAGCCATTCGTAACAATTTATCTAATGAAGAGTACTTGTTAGACTCCAAACTTCTGGAGTATTCTCAACAGAATTTGGGGTGCTCTTACTAGCGGCTAGAGTGTAACTAGGTTGAAGATTAAGATTATTAACGGTAAAGTTGAGCTCATCATGAGTTCTTGTCCATGGTTCAACGCTATCAGAAAGCCAAACGGGACCTTTCCACCAGAGATTATGCGAGACTAATTTGGAGGGCTCAATACCTCGAGATATGACGTCGGCGGGGTTATCAGCTGATCGCACATGATGCCAATATGCGTTAGGTAGCAGAGTGTGAATCTCTGAACACCTATTAGCCACGAAAACACCCCATCTTGAAGGGTAGTCTTTCATCCAAAACAGTACATCCTCTGAATCAGTACAAAGGTGCACACTTTCAACCTTTATTGGGAAAGATTCGATAAAAGAGTGAGTCTGTCGAACGAATAGCAACGCAGCGCAAAGCTCTAAGCGACGTATGCTTAGCGTCTTCAGAGAGGCAACTCGCGTTTTGGCCACTAAGCGCAGATAGATTACTGCACCATATGCAAACTTGGAAGCATCTGCAAATCCGTGAACTTCAATTAGTTCACATTGGTGAGTGTATCCATTCCAGCGAGGGATTTTGTTCTCAGAAATAGAGGGAAGATCATTCAACCAATTTTGCCAACGAATAGAGATTTCATGAGGGAGCTTCTCATCCCAACCAACCTTAAGAATCCATAGAGACTGCATAATAATTTTTGCAGTGATCACAACGGGAGCTAACCATCCCATAGGATCGAAGATACGAGCAATTCTTGAGAGAACTGAACGTTTGGTAAAGGGTAGTTCGAACGGGGTATCCTCAATATGAAAACTGAAATCGTCGTGTTATGTTGCCAATCTATACCCAAAATTGGATGTTTCTGAGGCAAATAATGTAATGGAATCCCCAGCTAACATATTCGAGGGTAGATAAGAGAGGATTTCAGTATTATTTGATGTCCATTTCCAAAGATTGAGATGACCTCGTTTAAAGAGTTGAATTAACTCATCTTGTTTTTTTAATGCTTCATCAAGTGAGTGTGCACCAGTAAGCACATTATCCGAGTACATCTCTGATCGAATAGCTTCAGCAGCGATTGGAAAAGTTTTGCCATAGTCTTCGGTTAATTTCAAGAGAGTTCGTATGGCTAGAAATGGCGAGCATGCAAATCCATACGTCACCGTAGTCAGGCGATAAATTTGAACAGGTTCATCCTTATTGAAACGCCATAAGATCGACTGATAGGGTTGGTCGACTGGTTCGACACCAATTTGTATGAACATTTTCTCCACGTCAGCTGAAAGGGCGATCTTGTACCTACGCCAAGCACAGATCAAAGCGACGGGATTCTGAAGAAGATTAGTATCAACATGTAGGAGGTCGTTGACTGAGACTCCTGCTTTAGTTTTACGTGAGCCATTAAATACAGTACGTAACTTGGTAGTAGTACTTGTTTCTTTCCACACACCATGGTGAGGTAAGAAGGCTTGACTTTTGTTAGACAACGAATCGAAATTTGCGAGTGACATATGACCTAGGTCAATGTACTCTCTCATGAATTCTGTATAGGCTAATTTCAATTTTTCGTCCTTAGCGAAGTTTGCTTCGAGACGATTTAGTACGCGTAATGCGGCAGAATGAGAGCTCTCGAGATGAGCAGACGTCAACTGGTCTCGACTTTTCCAGGGTAGACTTACCATATATTACCCTGTTTCATCTTGACGAGTTGTTTTTCGATAAAAATCCTCGCATGCTTGTGCGTCAGGCGAGTAAGATTTTTTGTCAGTGACTATCTCCTCCGCCCTCTAAAAATCTTGTACGAGCTCCAAAAGTTTGGCTTTATGTTCGCAGCTCTTCGAACAATGAAGAGATATTGATTCTAGCCCTGTTTTTGAAGGTGAAGAAGAGAGATTTCCTGTCAAGAGCCATCCGAGTTTGGAACTAAGTGCTATCGGCTGAAGACTTGGGCCCTTAACAATTTGTATTTCAATGATTTGCGCATAAGCGCTTGCACCGAGTAGAATATCGATACGTGAAGGTTCGAGATACATGGGATCTGCTAGTTGCAGCCCTCTTAAGTATTCGAAATTAGGATTACCACCTACGACGGGAAGCTTATAGGATGAGAGTTTTGGCAAAACTATAGAGTCAACCTTTAGAGAGAAATTTGAAACAAAATGAGGTTGTATAGAAAGACAAGCTACCTTAGAAGAAACAGCAGCTGTCTTTTCGCCTATACCTTGAATGCGCGTATGACTGGTTCTACAATCTAATGAGAACAAGTTACACAAAACTTGTGTAACAAGTGAGATTTGAGATCTGGCATCGAGGAGCGCATGAACTTGAATTTTGGTTCCGTTAGGACCAAGGGCGTTAACCCTAGCGGTAGCCAAAAGTACTCCGGTAGTTTTAGTACTTACTCCACTATTAAGGGAGACTGGCTGTGAGGCTAGTTGAAAGTCACTGAGTCAATCTGATCAGTCTGCGGCAAACTGATTACTTGACTGCTGTCAGTATGCACCAAAGTGTGATGCTTAGATTTACAAAGGATGCATCGGTACGTGGAAGTACAGCTTCAGACGTTGTGCTTCCCTAAACAATTGTAACAAAGATTAGAAGATCTGACCAATTCCTTTCGCTCAGGAATCGTTTTATTGAGAAATCGTTCACATCTATTTGTAAAATGATGTTGATTACAAATCGAACATTTCTTTTTTGTTGGGTTCGAAGATGAGGTTTGAAGCGAATAAACCGCCTGAGTATTATCATACTCTGATTTACGAGGTTTTAAGTTTGTGGATTGAGCTTTTGAATTATTTGTTGAAGACGATCTAGTGCCAGCTTCGATGGCCTCTAGAGTGAGGGTTTGACTACGAAGAAAAGCTTGAAGTTGCTCCATTGTCGGTGGATCGACACTATCATCTAGATGCTTTTCCCGTTCTTTATGAGTAAAGTCAAGACGATTCAGCGTAAAATGAACAATTAAATCACTACCTAAAAAAGCCGCTCTATTTAGAGAGGTCAGTCTAGCGATGGGATTGAAAATTTCCCTATAAATCCGTTTGATTCCCGACGAAGAATCTGCCTTCATGGATTTAACTGAAAAGATTTCTGAGATGTGAGAGCTAAAAATGCGACGTTGATTCTCGTAATATTCGATTAAAGCTGTCCATGCTCGCTCATAATTATCACCAGAAATTGGAAGAGATTTAATTTTCTAAGTGCTTCACCTGTAAGGTGAGTACGAAGATAATGCAATTTTAGAACAAGCGTTAAGTCTTCGCGACGATGTATGACTGAACGAAAGACATCTCTAAAATTTTCCCAATCCGAGAATTTCCCCGAAAACTTTGGTAAATCTACCTTCGGTAAAGATTGAAACGAAACGTTAGTTGCATGAGCAGGAAATAGTGGCAACTGGGGCAACATTCGAATTGGAGGAGCCTTAATTGGCATCTCTAGTTCTAATAGCCTATAGCCTTTAAGTAATCAAGAAATTTTCCTCGACGGACATAAAAGCTATCCTCAACCAAATCACAGAGGTTAGTTGTAAAATAGGCGTGATTTTTATCAAGAGCCTCGAGCTTCAGAACTAACTCGTGATGTAACTGAAAAGTCGCATAATTTGCTTCAAGTCCGGCAAGACATGACTCCGCATAACCTTCCGTCATGTTATCTTTACCCTTAGATTTGAAATTTTGAAATGAATTATTAATTCTAGCTTGGAGTAACAACTGTCGAGTATGTAGTCTCTCCATTTTGAGATCAAAGTAATTTGCTAGCAACGAGTTTTGACTATTTAACCTAGGTATTGAGTTAACTAGGTTTACCCACTCGAAAGTAGAGTAACCATAAGTGAAAATTGTTACAATTAAGCCTTAGCCTAGGTTATAATACTTATGATAGTATGAACGTAGATATTCGCTTGAAGATGCGACGTTGAGGGCGTCTGCTAACGTTCCCACGGTGAATCAGTTGACGATCCACAGCGTTGACTGCACGAAGTGAAGTTACTGCCGACGATGTATTCAGCTATCCCTGCAGCACAGTCAGCAACTGAGTCAGCAATGCATCAGTCGTGATTTTCAGTTGAAAGCAACGAAACCTCTTATTATGTGCAGTCGTCGTCCAATGAAACTGCAAGGTCACATAACATAAGTATTTGCTAAGTCAGATATTGCATTCAACTTTCTCAAGACAAGTTAAATATTATAATTAATTTTAAAATAAACTCAACCCAAATGAAATAGTTCTAATCTCAAATTAAATGTACTCAATTTTAATTAAAGTAGTCTTTACATTAAATAGAGATCATTAAATTCTCTTTGAATTGCATGAAGAGACTAAAATGACTAGACGAAAAGTCGCACAAATAAATAAAATTGGAACGATACGTGTGTCCAAGTATTAGGACGTAGCATCCGAGTGCAATCCTAGCGCGATGCAGATGGACTCAACCGGCTGGAGCGAGCGAAGCAGATGGACTCGTCCGTGTACAGCTGTGTTCCGCTGATGCGCACCCTGGCTAATCAAAATGGACTCGTCCACTCCAATTATGCTTGGCGACGACGTTCGCGGCGTCGTGGACGTCACTCGTCCTTATGATCGTTCACTTGCAGACGTCTCTTCCTCCTTCGAGGAAAGCTCCCGGTATGCCCGATGAACGCCTCGCTCCTTGATGTTGTAGCGAGCGATGTCCACGCGGGTACTCCGTGGCTTGACTCGTGTGAGCCCCGTAGCGAGTACGCTGCACGCGGGTACTCCTTGGCTTGACTGATGTGGACCCCGTAGCGTGTACGCCCCACGCGGGTGGTCCGTGAATTGAGAGGCGTGAACCCCTTTTCAAATCGATACAATAGCCGGTAACGATTAAATGATCATCGTACGATCGCGATGATTCTAGAGCTGGCTTAACCGTGGCTCTAATGAGAAAGTTGCCACTTGTTGCTTTGAGTACGACAAGATGGCTGCCGATCATCGTACGAACGCGGTGATTGTACAGCTGGCTTTACAGCGCACGCTCTTGGTGACGACTTGGAGTCGATAACAACGCACACTCCAAGGCGTTTTCAGAAATGGGGAAAATAGCAATTGAATGTGCTATTTCCCCTAGGAAGCCTGAGATTGGCTTTCGAGTGCGCGCGACGGCGAAACAAACGAGAGGGACAGCAACGTACGCGCGAGTTATGTAGCAAGCCCCGGTGGATCACCAAGGAAAGGTAACACACACAGGTAACACTCGCCAAAGTAAGTAATCGAACAAAGGGTGTTGATTAGAATAATGATTTATTAAAACGTCGTTACAGGTTGGATGCCCGACAGAGACTGGCGATCGTCGATGCGAAGTGCAGTAAGAGAGTATAACGAGAGTATACGTATAAAGTATATATGAAAAGTATATATTGCATCTTCATTATCTTCTGGCTTCTCTTTGTCCATGCAGATTCCATTCGGAGCGATAAGGAGGCTGGCTGGCCGATGCGTCTAAGTACCTATGTGGTGACTCATATAACTCGCGCAGTCGGCAGGCGTGAGCATGCGACTGTATCGGCACTCACGACCACGAACACTTTGATGCGTACCTGCAGAAGAGAAGACTAGTCCTACGCCACTCGAGAGTAGACGTAGGGCATAGTAGAAAGGGTTCTCCTCGCTGTGGCCATGTGGCGTACTGATGCTCTCCCACGATCCGACTCGAAGGACCAAATGTTTCGTGAGGTGTTAATGAAGGATCGGGGAGTGGGCTGATTCGCCAATAAACAACTTCCGTCTGGAGATTAAATGTGGTTTTATTCAAGCATGTCCGTCGTGCCTCTGGGCGTACAGTGTGTTAATGCTCTCTCTCTGGCCGTCGCGCTAGAACTGCTACTGCCGGCCGGCGTTGCGAAGTGCTGCCGGCGTGCCTGGTAGAGAGAGGGGCGGTAAGAGGGCCGCGTGGAGAGCGAAGTAGTGGGGCGCTCCCTAGCGGGCTCGCCTATTTGAGCATCGAGCTTGAGCATGCTCGCCTTCGGTCGAGCTCGAGCGTGCTTTCCTTAAGTCGAGCTCGAGCGTGCTCGCCTTCGGTCGAGCTCGAGCGTGCTCGTCGTGGGTCGAGCTCGAGCAAGCTCGCTTTTGGTGATGAATCTTCAACAAAGTGAAAAATACTTCCGAAACGTTGGCAATTTACAAATAAATGCCATTACTAAAAGTTCGTCTGGAGTCTGTCAAAATTATTTCAAATATATACTACAAACGTTATCTCCACTAAACATTTGTTTTTTAGGTTTCAACCTTTGTAGTTCCTCGAGTTTGATAGACATTGAGATCGGGTAGGGCCTATTTTCTTCGTCTTGAAAAGACGTTTCATTTCCATGGGGCCATCGATTGATTTAATTAATTACAAGCAAACATCACTTTAAAAATGATCGATTATCGAAAATTGCGATGTTGGCACCCCTGTAACTTTTTGTTATCAAAATCAATTGGGCTCATATTAGGCGGAAAAAAGGTCTAACCTTCTAGAAAACGAGCCAATTGGCTTCGTTCGGTTTTTTGTATATTTGGAAAAGTTACGAATTTTTCAAAATGGCTTCTGAGTCCAAAATCAGCTGAGTCGATGGATTTCCATGGGTCTAAATTACTTGAAATTCATGTATTTATTGTCGAAAGAGTTGAAAATATTAAAAATATTTTATTAAATAATATTAAAATGCTAAAACGACAAAAAAGTTACAAAAACTCTTAAAATTAAGCAATTAAAAGTGGTTTTTCAATTTTTAAAAATACTTAATCAAATAATTTTAATATTTCCAATTCTTTGGGACATTACTGCATGAATTTTAAGTAATTTAGGTCTTGTCTCATGAAAATCCATGGAATACTTTTTTTTTAAAAAGGCCTCAGAAGCTACTATGTGTAAGACCCCCTTTAATACGTAAAACATAAATCATCACTTTTTTGTTTGAGCTTCCGCAGCAAAATTTATACTGATACATATTTTTACTATCCCATTTATTTAAACATTGTTTCTATATCTATAAGAGCTCTCTTGTCTGTAACGGTCCTGTTTCTTTTTCTATAAAAGATTCTTATATCCGGGATTCTTATATCCATAGATTATGTTTTCTATAGATTCGTTTTGTTTATTTGAAACAAAATGAATCTATCACTTTAAGCAATGAATATCGATCGATCTTTCAGCCTTTGACACAGCTCTGAGGAATAGATACATTGAGGAACAGATGCAAACGATAATGCAGGTCACTTTATCTATATACATATGGGGAACAGAAAGAATAAGAAAGAACAATCGAGTTTTTCTTGCATGAAAATCTAACAGGAATAAAGTAAAAATTTATGATTATATATATATATATATATATATATATATATATATATATATATATATATATATATATATATATATATATATATATATATATATATATATATATATATATATATACTATAACGGGGAGATTTAGTCGCGTGGACAGAAACCAAATACTCCCGATTATATTTGGTGGACAAATGAGAATAGAGACTTGCTTCAAAAGGCAAATACTAAAACGACGTCAAGTAGTCGGCAAAATCAATTTTGGTTTATGTAAGTCGTAATGCAGAAGGCCTAATACGACATACTGGGCGCCAGGCACTGTTAATAATCAAATTTACGGATAAATTAAAGTGAGCAGTGCCTCTCACTATACTAAATATCAATTAGAGTTAATTACTTACATAATCTTAATGATTGCTCGACAGATCCGCGGCAGAGGAGCGAGTTCAGACGGCAGGAGTAAATCTCACGTTCAGACAAACACAATATCGACACAAATAACATTTAGAATAATTCATGTAACATAACACAAATAAATAAGAACCAGAAATTCTGAGTAAATTATAAAAATAAATCCATTACTTTAATTTCTAAATTCTCGCGCTTTAACAATAAGCCTATTTAACCCATTAAGGACCAGAGGGACACTTTTTTCATACTTTTTTCAACGGCATTATTTTATATGAAAATGGCTGCAAAAAAAATTAAGATAGGTCGTTATCGATGTAAAATCATCGGATCTTTTGATTGGTGTGGTCAGAATTTAAAAAAAATGCATATTAAAAAAGTTGTTATTGTTTATTTAACAAAAAACACAAAATTTCAATTAAAAAAAACTTTTTATTCAATATTTTCACATCGAAGCTGCAGGCGGATTTTCTCAAACTGTATATTTTTTGCGTCCATGGAGCCTAACCTTCAAAATCCCCCACGGGGTTTTTCGAATTTGAACATGGCAGTATCCAATATGGCGGCTTCAAGCCAAAATTTTTTTGCTATTCTATTATTTTTGAATAAAACAACTGGTTTATGATAAATGTTCGAGAAAATTAGTCTATGGGGGTTTTTGGGACGCTGATCATGAATCTACTATTGGATTTCAGAAATTCAAAATGGCGGATCCAATATGGCGGTCAAAAATTTTCAAAATTAGTCAAATTTCATAAAAATTGGGATATAGGGTTTGTTGGGTCGCTGATTATGAATCTGCTATTCGTTTTTCCAAATTCAAGATGGCGGATCCAATATGGCGGCCAAAAATTTTCAAAATTGCTTAAATTTCATGAAAATTGGGATATAACGGTTTTTTGGGTCGCTGATTATGGATCTGCTTTTAGTTTTTCCAAATTCAAGATGGCGGATCCAATATGGCGGCCAAAAATTTTCAAAATTACTCAAATTTCATGAAAATTGGGATATAAGGGTTTTTTGGATCGCTGATTATGGATCTGCTATTAGTTTCTCCATATTCAAGATGGTGAATCTAATATGGTGACGGTTTATGTTTAAAACCATACTAATTTTATAAAAATTAGAATGTAGGAGTTTTTAAGATCGCCAATTGTATGAAAACGTAGAATTTATTAATTTGAATTAGGTATTTATTATAAAATCGTTTTTTAGCCGTGAATTTACGTTGCCCAGCTCTTACCACGTGGAGGTAAACGATTATACTAAGAGCCTCTTTTTTTCTATTTTTTTTGTTTTTTATATTTTTTGTTTTTTTTTTAGTTTTTATATTATTTGTTTTTTTTTAGTTTTTTATATTATTTGTTTTTTTTTTTTTTTATATTTTTTGTTTTTTTTTTTAAGTTTTTTATATATTTTGTTTTTTTTTTTAGTTTTTATATTTTTTACGTTATTATGTTATAATTTATTGGTGTAAAAGTGGAAAACATACGGAACATGAATAGACATTGCAGTCTTTACACATTTTTTTTGTTCTTGAAGCACACTGTTTGAAATTTTGACAATTTTTTTTGAACTAACAGTTACAGATGTGTGTGATTTGCTTACTTTTGCTTTTGCAAGGTAATATTTTGCAATATCCATAGCGAGTTGTTTTGAACCTATTTTTCTTTCATGTATGTAATTCCAAAGAACGGTTGCATTAGCCATCGAAGATTGAATGAATCTCATAAAGATGGGCCAAGTCCATTTTTTGGCTCTTATGCATGACATCAAATTACTACAATGCGAATCGTGTAAATCAACACCACCCATAAACATATTGTAAATTTTGAAGGCATGTGGAAATAATATGGCAATTTTTTTCTTCTCAGCAAAAGAAAATCGATTTACTTCAAATGAAGGAGAAACTCCTGCAGCTGTTGAAAGCACTGATACACATTTTGAATCCATAACTGTAATAAAGTTGAGTCCACAATTTTTTCATGCTTTACACAATAAGTACCTCTTTCTGCTTTTTTATCGACATAGTTTTTCACTTTCACTCTATTTATCCGTACCGTGCCCGTAGCTTTCAATCCCATTTTTTCAAATGAACCAATAAGTCAGGATTAGTGAAATAATTATCGAAATATAAATGATATTGAATCAACTTTCTAGGTACAACCGACGATAGTAAATTTTGAGTCATCAAAAGTACTACACGACTTCCTAAAGCACATTTTGTAAGTTTAGCTGCTTCACCAGAATTATAAATATTTGAACCTTTTCCACAATATATGTCGCAGTCGAACAAATATCCTTCAGGACTAGCAATTCCCCATTCTTTGATCCCCCAACGGTCAGGTTTGTTTTGCATGAACTGTTGTAAATTTGTACGACCATGAAATTTTACCATCATCTCATCAACGGATAGTGCGGTTGAAAAAAAACCAAATTGCTGTAGATTTTTTCTGAAAATTTGAAGGACTTTGCGAACTTTCCACGCTTTATCGTTATCATTTTTATCTTCTGATTTATTCATCTTCAATTTTGTTTTTATTTTCATAAATGTAGTGCGACTCATTGCTAAAGAAACGGCTGGACATGCAAGAAGTGGATCTGTGGACCAATAGTCTTTTTGTGTTTTTCTTTGATTAAAAGTTGATAACACTAATATTCCTATAAAAATGTCCAATTCATCTTCAGTAAGGTTGTAACCATTCAAAACTGTACATTCAATAATATAACTCTTTATTTCCTTGGAAAAAAAAAGTTCAAACAATTCTACTGCAGATAAATTATGTATCATTTTTTCGTACGATCAGAAAGTAGATTCTCATTTTTAAACGATTTATTATCTTTTTTTTCTCCATCAAGCCATTGATAAGTATGCTCTGGTTCTAATTGTGTTTGATTTTCTGTGTAGCTATCTAATACTTGACGATATGAGACATTAGATATTCCTTCAAAGGTATTTGGATATGAAAGTTCTTCATCAGATTGAGCATCCAACTCTGAATCCGAACTAGAATCTCCAGAATCATTCATATCCGGAATATAAATTGCATTATACTCCCCATTTTCGCTTTCTTCGATCTCAACATTGTCATTGTGAGATCGCTTTTGACGTTTTGATTTTTGATGTGACATTTGAAAAATTTATTTCATACCCTCTAAGAAACAAGTTTGTAAATAAACTATTTGGACTATTATATAAAGAGTAAAAGTATTGTTTAATCCGTTATCATTTACGAAAATTTTTTTAGAAAGTTCATAAAACTATCACAAACAAGATTTCAATAAAAAAAAATGTTTATTTATTTATTTTATTTTCACAAAATTGCTTGGTATAACAGTATAATAAGATAAATTTGATATTAAACAAAACATTTGATTTATTTTTGATATAAAAATAATTACATAATACTTAGAGGCTATAGAGTAACTATTTTAGATAATATAACAATCCAAGTGTATGGGTTTTAGTAAGAATATTATGGCTCGTGGCTCTTAGTATATCAACATAATAATTTCTATAAGAATGTGACACGCTAACAATCGTTTCCAGCTGCGTTGTATCCAACTTTTCAAAAATAAAGAATCTAATAACATATTTACGAAGAAAAAGTCAAAAATTTTCTACTACATACTAATATTTTTGAATTTTTTTAAAAACTCCTATATACCAATTTTCATGATATTTAAATAATTTAAAAATTTTTTGACAGCCATATTGGATCCGCCATCTTGAATTTGGAAAAACTAATAGCAGATCCATAATCAGCGACCCAAAAAACCGTTATATCCCAATTTTCATGAAATTTAAGCAATTTTGAAAATTTTTGGCCGCCATATTGGATCCGCCATCTTGAATTTGGAAAAACGAATAGCAGATTCATAATCAGCGACCCAAAAAACCCTATATCCCAATTTTTATGAAATTTGAATAATTTTGAAAATTTTTGACCGCCATATTGGATCCGCCATTTTGAATTTCTGAAATCCAATAGTAGATTCATGATCAGCGTCCCAAAAAACCCCCATAGACTAATTTTCTCGAACATTTATCATAAACCAGTTGTTTTATTCAAAAATAATAGAATAGCAAAAAAATTTTGGCTTGAAGCCGCCATATTGGATACTGCCATGTTCAAATTCGAAAAACCCCGTGGGGGATTTTGAAGGTTAGGGTCCATGGACGCAAAAAATATACAGTTTGAGAAAATCCGCCTGCAGCTTCGATGTGAAAATATTGAACAAAAAGTTTTTTTTAATTGAAATTTTGTGTTTTTTGTTAAATAAACAATAACAACTTTTTTAATATGCATTTTTTTTAAATTCTGACCACACCAATCAAAAGATCCGATGATTTTACATCGATAACGACCTATCTTAATTTTTTTTGCAGCCATTTTCATATAAAATAATGCCGTCGAAAAAAGTATGAAAAAAGTGTCCCTCTGGTCCTTAATGGGTTAAGGCATAGATTTCAGTACAATAATTCGTAACAAATATTTTAGCAGCAATTTGGCTACGCGCTAGCCTCGCAGAGGCATTACAGTTATTATTTAATATAAAGCTTAGAGCGCGGCAATAATTAGCATTTATATATAAAATTACTTGACAATCAGAATTCAACTTAATTCACCTTTACAAAATACTATAGCTATCCCGAGTCACACGTGTACAGTAGAAATTAACTTAAATGAAGCGCGTGACAATATACATCCGGAATTTAGATTTAATGCGGTATAACGCGCAGGGATGAAGGCATCCAAGCGCAAATGCTGCCGCCTTTTATAGGCATCAAATGCAGAGTTATAATAGTTTTAGCTTTGCAAGCCTTACCGTTTTACAATTTCTCGTCTCCCAGCTCCAGGCAGGTAAAATAAACGAGATACGGTCGCGGCAGCTAAATAACAATAATTAAATTAATACAAAATTAACCACTTAATTTATATAGTTTATTACGCGAGGCAGAAGACACTCGCGGGATTATTCCTATACGGCAATTTTTAAGAAAGCACGGCGGGGTAGATCGGTACTGCTCAGCTGGTTCCACGATGTTACCTCGTCGGCGGCCAGGAAGGGAATCGTAGAGCGCCGCGCCGTCTCGCTCGCCGAGGCCTCGCTCGCCGTCGACGTAGCTGTTGTTGATTGGTTGGAAGTCGATCACCTCAGCCGAAAGGACGCGTCGAAAGCCGTGGTTGATGTCTCTCTTTCTCTCGCTCTCCTACGTTGAGTCGCAGTGAATTCTTGCGTTCCTGTCGAAATGGAATTTTCCATAAAGTTCGAGGCAGAGACAGTTATGTAAGAATTCTAGAAACTGCTCGACTAGGCATTTTTATGAATACGTGCAGATGCTAATGCATCTTCATTGCACGGTTAATTTATGCATTTTAAGGGAAGAGAGAGGTTAAATAAACGCGAAGTTACTTAAATATATTAACTCGCTAAGGCAATCAAATAAATACGTAGCTTCAGCAGATGGTCCCAACTGGAGGCGATGATCTTCAGCTGATGTTGGATGCTGCGTCGAGGCGGGGACGAGGCGGCCGACGATGAGACGACGGACGCTGAAGGCTGACGGAAGGCAGTTAGCTAAAAAGTACGTCGTCGCGCTTTTTGCTCGCCGCAAAGTATTCCTCTCGCATGAAAACAAAAAGATAACAAAAAAAAAAGAAAATAATACAAAAATACGAGTGACCCTGAACGCTGAGGTGAAGGACTCTCCTCCTGGCTGCCAATAGAGGGGATTTCATAGTCGGAATCCGCTCTCCGAAACGCGAAAGTAACGTGCTAAGAATCCGCCACGTTACAATACATATCAAGGTGTTTCTCATGAGAAAAATTATTCTTTTCTAATATGATCAAACTGTTTATATTTTTGTTATATTTTAGGTTTCATTGGGTAGCTGCAAAAGACATTGAAGCTAGAGCTACAAAGTTAAAGAGAAGATTCGAGGCCTCTAACATTACACAGAGCACAAGAAAATATCATTCATATAAACCTATTGATGAATCAACAATCGAAATTAAAGTTACATCATTCGACAATGAATCAAAAATAGATAAGATTCAATGAATATTTTTTTATTTTACAAAAAAATAATTATTTTAATAAATTTGTTATTAAAAGTGTTATATCATGATCAATCATCGTAAATTAGTTTTTATTCCTCAGCAGTTTATTTTTCTACTGTACTTTATAATTATTGAAAATAAGGCTCTTTCAATGTATGTAAATGTAAGTATTAATATAAATTTTGTTTCGGATGCTCAAACATATAACTGATGATTTGTGTTTTACGTATTAAAGGAGGTCTTACACATAATACCTTCTGAGGCCTTTTTAAAAAATTATTCCATGGATTTTCATGGAGCAAGTCCTAAATTACTTAAAATTCATGCAGTAATGACACAAAGAGTTGGTAATATTAAAATTATTTGATTAACTATTTTTAAAAATTGAAAAACCACTTTAATTGCTTAATGTTAAGAGTCTAATTTATTTTGTCGTTTTTAGAATTTTAAAATTATTTAATAAAATATTTTTAATATTTTCAACTCTTAGGGCAATAAATACATGAATTTTAGGTAATTTAGATCGATGGAAATCCATCGATTCAGCTGATTTTGGCCTCAGAAGCCACTAGGTGCAACACGCCCTTAATGGTTGCATATACGTAAAACCGCCATTTTGAAAAAATTCGTAACTTTTCCAAATATCCAACAAACCAAACGAAACCAATTGGCTCGTTTTCTAGAAGGTTAAATCATTTTTTTCCACATAATATGAGCCCAATCGATTTTGATAGAAAAAAGTTACAGGGTCAGACCTCTGTCTGAACCTAGAGACAGAAAAGTAGAGACAGAGACATAGAGACAGAGATTCAAGACAGAGATATACAGGCACAGACGTAAAGACAGAGAAGTAGAGAGATAAATTAGAGACAGAAACGTAGAACAGGGACGTAGAGACAGTCACGTAGACATGGAGGCGTAGAGACAGAGGCGTAGAGACAGAGACGTGGAGACAGATACGTAGAGACAGAAAAGTAAACACAAAGACATAGAGCCGGACACGTAGAAACAGAGTCGGGGAGACAGAGACATAGAGACAGAAACGCAGAGACAGAATCAGAGAGACAGAGACGTAGAGATATAGACATAGAGACTGAAAAACTATTTTTTGTACCGCAAGCACGATTTTCGCGTTTTTTGAACCTATTAATAAAGCCGAAAGCGATCGCTTGCCGACCAGCGGACGGAAAAAATCGAGAAACGCCCGCTATCGTTTTTAAATGGAGTTTTGAAGATTGTTTAAGAAAATCATCGATATTTTCAAAAAATAGCAAATATTAAAGCTAAAAATATTTAATACAATCTTGGTTCTCCAGTTAAAAGCAATTCACGTTAGCCACACTTTAGTAAATAGAAAAAAACGCAAAAATCTATACTTGCGGTACAAAAAATATGGTGTGTACCAAGGGCTAAGTGGGTTTTTTGACCTCGTGTGGTTGCAGTGCTCGTCTTCGGTTCGCAAACGCACTCGCCTTCGGCTCGTGCTAGCTCACCTTCGCCTCGTCCTGCAACACCACACTCAGTCTAAAAAAACTCACTTTATGCCCTTGGCACATAATATACTATTACTGTATCTACGTTTCTGTCTCTATGCCTCTGTCTCCCCGACTCTGTCCCTACGTCTCTGTCTCTACGCCTCTGCCTCTACGTCTCCGTCTCTACGCCTCTCACTCTA
Organism: Torymus aiolomorphi; assembly: GCA_036365515.1. NCBI lineage: Eukaryota > Metazoa > Arthropoda > Insecta > Hymenoptera > Torymidae > Torymus > Torymus aiolomorphi. The sequence continues at coordinate 157,343,762 of CM070874.1, read as the reverse complement.
CGCCGTTATTTCTACGTGTCTGTCTCTATGTATCTGTCTTTACGTCCCTGTCTCTACGTTTCTGTCTCTAATCTCACTCTCTACGTCTCTGTCTTTACGTCTCTGTCTCTACATCTCCGTCTCTACTTTTGTGTCTCTACGTCTTCTGTCTCTGCGTCTCTGGATCTACATCCCTGTCTCTACGTCTCTGTCTCCACGTTTATGTTTCTCCGCCTCCGTCTCCACGTCTCTGTCTCCACGTCTCTGTCTCCACGCCTCCGTTTCTACGCCTCCATGTCTACGTGTATGTCTCGACGTCTCTATCAATACGTCCCTGTTTCTACGTTTGTGTCTCTAATTTATCTCTCTACGTGTCTGTCTTTACGTCTGTGTCTCTACATCTCTGTCTCTAATCTCTGTCTTTACGTCTCTGTCTCTACTTTTCTGTTTCTAGGTCTCTCTCTACGTCTCTGTCTATCCGACTCTGTCTCTATGTCTCTGTCTCTACGACTCCGTCTCTACGTCTCTGTCTCTATATCTCTGTCTCTACGTCTCTGTCTCTACGCTCCTGTCTCTAAGTCGCTGCCTCTACGTCTCTGTCTCTACCCTGGCGAAAAAAGTGATTAATCATATGATTTATTGTTGAAAATAGTATACATCTATATTGTACGTATGAATATATATACAGTAGGTATGTGTGAGCACGCGACTCTATCACTGGTTCAAATCGCGCTTGAGATCTTAGCGTTGCACTCTGCCGACTCTCGATCTCAAGCATGCGTGTGCCCCTGCGGTCCGTATGCTATACTCCTCTGCCAACCACAACGAGTATTCTCCAATTACATGTCACGCATTCATATGACTAACATATATACCAAATCATATAACATATAGTACGCTTAAATAAATAATAAATGAGTAATTAATTAAACAATAAATAATAAATGAAAAAATAAAAACAATAATAATAATGAAAATAAAAATGAAAATGATATAAATAATAAATGAATTTTGTTCTATTGGCAACAGCAGCCTTTTCCTTAAATTTTTCATTCCACCACTTGGACTTACATATAGACCGTACAATGCTTTCTCCAATATACAAAACTTTCGCTGTCTTACTTTATTTGAGCATCCTATTCCACCCGGAATTTCCATGAATACTTCATTCTGAAGTTGTCCGTTCAAAAAGGCATTTTTAACGTTCATTTGACAAATGTGGAAATCGCATTTGTTTGCAAGTATAGCTCTTATAAGTGGTAGCCGAGACACTGGTGTATATGTCTCTTGAAGCTCATACTCGTTGCGATCCTTAGAACCTCTTATTACAAGTCGGGCCTTGTATCGCACGCTGTTATCTGGTTCTGTCTTACGCTTTAGCACCCACCTCGAGTCGATTATGTTGGGGGTTCTCTCTGATTATTAAGGATCGGTCAACGAGCTTCCAGACTTCATTTTTATTTAGCTATTCTAATTCGTTCTCTATGGCTTCCATCCATTTAAGTTTGTCTGAGCTATTTATAGCCTTTTTATATGTAGCAGGATCACCATTTATAGTTACTAACAAGGCATGCGTATCTTTGTCCGTAATTTGGATATCATCGTTCGCTTTGTTCTGTCGCGGTCTTCCTTTATCTCTTTTCATTTCGTCTTCCGTTCCTATATCTTCCGTCTCTTTCTCGAACTCTGTAAACCAGGTATTTGAATTAGTTTCTGTTTCGATCTTCTCCCAGTGCTCAAGATCGTTTGCCTTGTATTTATCGGTAAATATCAATTTTTCATTAAATTTAACATCCCTACTTTTATCTAGATCTCCTTCCTCTGGACTGAACAAGACGTAACCCGTTGTTTTATAACCAGCTTTCTGATGGATCCAAATTTTGGTACAGTCTTTCGCTGTATTTTTATGTACGCCAAACATCCCAAACATTTTATTTACGTCAAGTCAGTCTTGTATTCAGGCTTGAACGCTTGAATGGGATTTTGCATGTCTGTTGATGAATGTGGAGTTCTGTTGTAAGCGTATACAGCTGCTCCTAGAGCTAAATCCGACATGTTTTCGGGTGGGCTAGAGTCATTTATTAATGCTCTCTCCTTTGTATTGTCTGATTAAATCTTTCCGCTACTCCATTGTGCTGAGGTGTATCAGGACAGGCAGGTTGTAATTCCGTATGCAGATTACTCAAAACTTTCGACATCTTACCACCACCAAATTCTGTCCCTTGATCGGATCTTAAATAGCACACTCTCGCATTGTTCCCTAAGAGATGTCGACCGATTTTGACAAAGGATTCAAAACAGAACGCAGTTTCATCTTTTATGTTCAGAAGGGATGCCACGGCAAGGCGAGAATAGTCACCTACAAATACCGAAATATATTTGTATTTCTTGGGATAAGTGACTGTATTTATCATCCCCATTATATCTGAATATATGATTTCCGAGGGTTCTGTCGCCCTTAGTCGAGTTTGTTTAAAAGGCAATCGATTGATCTTAGAGATCATACATACTTCACAATCAAGAATTACATCATCAAAGACCGTTTGATTTAAATCATTACTATGCGGATACTTTCGCTGCATTGCGTTCAAGTAGTTTAATGACGCATATCCCATTCTTGCGTGCCATAGCATAGCCTTACTATAGTTAGAAGGTCGGTTCTCGGTTTCTGTGTATGACTCATAATTTTTCTTTCGCTCGCTTATTTCACTTTTGCTAATATCATTTAACTGTCTGTTTAACACAGTATTTTCAAAGTCAGCATTTGCGACGCTTTTGTTATTCTTAACATCAACATTACTTACCTATGAATGAGACCTTCTCCCTTCGATCTTAAGTTAGCATACTCGTTTTTGTTTGCGCATTCAATATCTTTCGCCTGTTCATTAAAGTTTTTAAATATGAGCCTTGAATTCATTATATGTTTCGTATCGCTCGTATGTGCTAGGAATTTACCTAACAGAACATTTTCAGTTTTCTTTCTTTCTATACTCGTGACATTCAGAGCACGACTTTTTTTTCTTTAATTCTAACTTTCGCTTCCTACCCCTTGGTTCTATGTTCGAGTACTAACCATTTTCTTTGCTGTCTTGATAATTAGAGGTTTTCGGTTTCTGTCCTCCTTTACCTGGTCCACCTATATTTGATAGTCCATTTCTCCCTTTATTATTTCTATACCTCTTTTGTCTGTTAGTTATTTTCTGCTTCAAAATTATTCAATCTCTGTCTCTTAGCGTTATTTTCATTTTGTCTCTCGCTCTTTCGCTTAGTACCACGATCTTTGCTTCTATATCTATTATCAGCATTAAAAGCTCTACTTTCATACCTTCGATTAAAATTCTGCCGATCATCTTTCGAGAGTCTTTGAGGGCATTGAGCAGCAATGTGTCTTGTGAGTTACTTACACTCAAAGCAGACTCTCAATCCGGTGCCAGTATGAGAACAATTCCTTTCTATGTGCCCAAACTCGTCACAGTTAAAGCACTTGGGTGCCGTGGTGTCTACCTTAACATTCGCTGTCATCATCGCATTGTTGCCTTTCGCTTAATCCTTCGCTTGAGTTCTTAAAACTTCGCATCCAATCTGTAAAAGAAGCATTTTAGTTTTATCAAAACTAAGAGGTTTATTGGTTGTACTTCTCATTACAAAGTCAACACTTTGTATTTTATTATTTGATCCGAACACAGAATTATAAAAAGCATCACGTATTTCCTCAGCAGACAAAGTTTGCATTTCTGTTAAATTGTTATAATTACGAACAATTTCTTCAAATTTATCAATAAATTCTATTGCTTTTTCTTTCTCTGGCTCACAATGCATATTATAAAACTGTCTTCTGAGTGTGGTAGAAGTTAAATTAACTTCACTCAGTTTGATTTTTTTTTTTATTTTATTTAACTTTCGCGTGATATTCGTTGCCAAGATGATTTATCAGGATATCACGAACTCTAAATTTATGTTTTTCTTTCACCGATTCGCTTAAATTATCATTCGCTTTAACAGATTCATCAATTACATACAAAATATCATTAGCTCTCAGTTCTGAAGTAAAGAAATCAAGGAAGTATTTAAGCTTTGTCTGTTTTGTTAATTCATAATCTCTTTTTAGAACAGATTCTTTTCCTGATACTTCTGATTTCAAAGTTTCTGTTAGTTCTTTCAATACATCGATAATTCTTCCTTTTTTTCGAATCGTTCGCTTTATCTATCTTTCACAATTCGTCTTTAACTATCTAGATCACGTCCATTTTATTAAAATTATCTGATGACATTTACGTGGAACTAAGACAAGCTTGATTATTGAACGCTTGCATTTCATTTTCATCAGAGATATCCTTTCTGTTAATTCGTTCCACATTATGTTCAATTCCTTATCAAGGAGCGCGGGAGCGCTCCGAAGGCAAGTATAAAGTATAGAAGAATCCTAAAGGAGCGACCGGTGCAACTCATACATTGAAATGGGTGTGCACGAAATCAATGCGCATATATATATATATATATATATATATATATATATATATATACACATACACATTTGTTTTACCAGATTTATGGAGCCCTTTTATACACATGAGCATATTTATGGAGCCCGTTTTCTTTCATGGAGCCCGAGTCCCATAAAATATTTTTCTCAGGCGTTTATGGAGCCCGATCTAGAGTCTATAACCCCAGGGTCCATTATTTCTTTAGTCACTTGCCATAGGGATCTCTGGGCTGTAGGTACTAATATACAGGGATGGGCTCCATAAACGGATGGGGAGATATATATATATTTACACACGTTTTGCTTTAGTTTCTTTAACATTACTCTGACTCGAAAGCCATTTCATTGTTCTACTTAAAACAGAAGATTTTATTTAAAAAGTTTATCTCGTTCAAAAGATATAAAGAACTGAATTTTTTTATGTCGACTTTCAGATTCTTAACTTTCTCCATGGGATTCAGCCTCACATCCGGTTTTCCCGACTTCCTGTGACGTTATATATATATATATATATATATATTTTATGGTATGCGCATTCCTGTTGGACGAACTGTCTGCTACTCTATATATATTATATACATATATTATATATATATATAATTATATATATATATATATATATATATATATATATATATATATATATATATATATATATATATATATATATATATATTATTGTCTATTTATATTAATTAAGTATATACATCGTCATAAGATGGAAATTTTTTATCATTGACAAGTAGATCATGATGATAGTTGGTGTATAAATTATTATTTCATTTTGAATTTTGGAGTTAATTTGGAAAAATATAACCTATATAAGCAGCTGTGACAATCAATGGAAAATAGCAATATTATAATCATATAAGTAGTAAACTTTTATTATAAAGTTATAAATCTCAATAATGTTTATAAGTATTGTTACTTTGTGAAATCTTGTTTTTATTTATAACATAATATAAGTAGCAAACTTTTATTAGAAAATAAATATTGTGAGTTAGTTTAAAATTATTAGTTAATTAATATAAATTTCATAGATCTCAAGCAGTCAACTGGTGATAAGAAGAATTCATCTATTCATGTTTCAATCAACGGAGGAATAACTTTTATTAGATAAGTACTGACTGGCTAAATGTTAAATTGCTAAAATCATCTTTTAAAAATTGATACTTTGTGTGATTTTTTACTTTTACAGATACAAATATTACACAAGAAGAGTTATGAAGACATTTTGGAGATATAGCGAATAATTTTTTGGATATCTAATTTTTACAGATATTACATAAGAAGATTGTTTGGAGTTATTTTGGAGATATAGCCAATAATGTTAAGGAGTTTTATGTATATCTAAGAAAAGATTATGTGATATGAAAAAAATGAAAAGGACGTGTTATTGTGAAAATGTCAACAAATAAAAGTGCTCAGTTATTCTTATATGATTTTCCCAGTGTGGGAGACGTTAACAGTTTAATCTATACAAGAATATCATCAAGAAACCTTTGATTCTCAGTGATTCCCAGTTCATAAACTGGTTGTGTTTTCTTACAAGATTATGTGTGGATAATGAGGTGTTATTAATTTACATAGTTTCAATTCAAGAACTTATATCTAACTTATATCTTATCAAAGATTATGTCAAACGAAAAAAGGAAAAAGGATGTGTTATTATTGTGAAAATGTCAACAAATAAAAGTGCTCAGTTATTCTCATGTATGATTTTCCCAGGGTGGGAGACGTTAAAAGTTTAATCGATACAAGAATATCATCAAGAAACCTTTGATTCTCAGTGATTCCCAGTTCATAAATTGGTATATATAATATATATATATATTATTGTCTTATTATATTAATTAAGTATATACGTCGTCATAAGATGAAGATCGTACACCAATTCGAATGAACTTTCAAAGGAAGAAAAACATGTGATACTATATAAAAGTACATTAGAATCTTTGTTTATGCCAGAAAGCTATACTATCATCAAACATCGACTGCACTCACTATGATACAACTGACATTTTATTTTCTGAAGTGGAAACAGTTATGCATTGCAATGAATCTATGAGTCATGTGAAGTTTGCTGCTGTAAACATTTTTATGAAGCATTTGGCCACAGCGATATTGGTTTGGTAACATGCATTCTGAAGTTTAGATTGCTCAACATAATCTACATTTATCTCTGTATATACACGGATCGAGAAAAAATGTGTAGGAAAAATTACAATTTTCTATAGTAACCGTGGGACAAATGCAAATTTTTAAGAAAAATTTGACTACAATTTATACTGAAAATTGGTATTTTTGTAGTAAAATTTACAAAATCATTCGAATTTTTATTGTTATTCTTCCTAGCGGAAATATTTTTGTTCAGAAAAGTTGAGAACTGTTAATAAGAATTATATATATATAAGAGTATGTAATAACTCTTTCTATCTCCTCCTCTCTCTCGACATCCGTCAAACTGTACCAAAAACTTTAACGAGAGCTTAAATATTTTTTCAAAACAATCAACAAGTTGTTAAAAAACCTAATTTATTAAGTACGTTCTCATAACATAGTTTGTCTAGTCCTTTTATTCGTCTAATCTCATCTATTCAATAAGCACTCTCTACAAATGGTAATAATTTTTTTCATGACTATATAAATAATAATATTATTAATATAAAACTTTCTACGCAAGTATAAAATAAGGCAAGTATAAAAGTTTTTTCTGTATAATCTACTTTACCTCCCTCTCTTTCCCCTCTCCCCGCTCTCACCATCGCGCCATCTCTGTATACCAGAAAATTTAATGAGAGCTTAAATATTTTTTGAAAACAAAACGTTTTTTAAAAAACTAATTTTTTAAGTACGTTTTAACAACAGAATTTGTCTAGTCCTTTTATTTCTTCTAATCTCATCTATGTATTCAATAAGCACTTTCTAAAAATGGTAATAGTTTTTTATATGACAGTACAAATAATAATATTATTAATATAAAACTTTCTACGAAAGTATAAAATAAGGCAAGTATAGAAGTTTCTCAGCATATAAAATAATAATATTTATGATTTTTTAAAAGAAATTAAATAAATACTAGTGAAAAAGTCTTTTACTTTTTTGAGTCAATGTATGCTGATGCTGAACAAATTATATGTAACTAAATACATTCAAATTATTCACTGCAAATCAAACAAACGAAAGTTGTGAAATCAGTTATCGATAGTCAAGTAAAGCAAACAACTCTCCGAAACCACTGTTTGACTATTCTCAGAAATGTATTAAAATTTGTTCAACTTTCTATATAAGTTAAACACAAGAAAGTACTGAAATCCATTTATTGTAGTCAAGTACCCATAAGATAACTTGACTGACATAATAGAACTTTTCGAATGTACTCAAAATTATTCAGCCAGCAGGCATAAAGTACCTACTACTTAATGCCCAAGAGGCTTAATAGTTCACATACTCCTACAAAATTTTACAGAACCTACGTACTTTACGCCCGTGTGAGCGAAAATTATTTAATTATATAACTATAATGTCTTCTTTTTACGTCTAAAATTCATAAGAATTTGTTCAGATATTTACAACAAGTCAAAGCCTACATAAAAAATTACACAATTACCAACACATCCTTATTTTTTATTATTCTTTCTCAATTTTGAACTTTCTACAATATTACGCATCTTGGAAGGACAAAAGAAGTCTAGAGCTGCTCCAACAGGGGTGGTCCTCCTTTCTCCCATACATACTTGGCGGGCCCGACGGTTTGCAGTTCAAGGTGTAGTAGACATTGTCATTTTCATATAAATATTCATATGTTTAAAGATCAGATAAAATGTACAAATCGGTTGCTTGTACATATTCAATAGAAGGTGTAAGCGCTCGTGAAAATATCATTTCAGATCCCGTAATATATAAAATCGCAGATGACATCTCATGTATGAGATCTCATATGAGATCTGGTGTCTGACATACTCGTATGAGATCTCATATTTACACGCGGGAAAAGGATGAAAAATAGGTTGCTTATAAAATGGTTAGTAAATTTAAAGCACTTTTGACTAGACTATAAATTTATATAATATGGCGTCCGGCCCGCCAAGTATGTATGGGAGAAAGGAGAACCACCCGTGTTGGAGCAGCTCTAGACTTCTTTTGTCCTTCCAAGATGCGTAATATTATAGAAAGTTCAAAATTGAGAAAGAATAATGAAAAATAGGGATGTGTTGGTAATTGTGTAATTTTTTATGTAGGCTTTGACTTGTAAATATCTGAACAAATTCTTATGAATTTTAGACGTAAAAAGAAGACATTATAGTTATATAATTAAATCATTTTCGCTCACACGGGCGTAAAGTACGTAGGTTCTGTAAAATTTTGTATATATATTGCGGAAACCGGTACTTTTGAGGATCTATAGTTTTGTCCTCCAGAGTTCGTGTATGCTTGACTAAAGAAATAACTCTCTCTCTGCGTTGAAGGTATTAATATAAATCCTCAAAAGTACCGTTACATACCGAAGGAATTTTGAGGATGTCCTCAAAAGTCCGAAAAATCCTCAAAGTATCGAATCCGTGCTGACATAGATCCTCAAAAGCTGCATTTGATGTATTTATATACCTTTCTTCCTATAGTATACAGTTGTAAGAGGCTTGTGGGGTACCCAGCCCCTCCTACCCTCCCCGCCACTCCTCGACGATACTTACAGCCCCTCCTCAACCCCTCCTCAAAATAACGGAAAAATGAGATTAGAAATAGGAGTTTTTAGTATTACATTTGCTCCTCAAAACCCCTCCACCCCCTCCACACCCCTCCTCAAAATACCTCCTCCCCCCCTCCTCCTACCTCTCCTCTTAATATTGTATTGTTTTTCTCATTTTGTTATACATTCCATATATATTACGAATGATTTGATATTGTTAATATTATTGATGTTGTTTCTATATTATTAAATAATTATAATATCAAATGTTATCAATTATAAGGTCAAGTTTAAAAAATTTGTATAAGTTCCCCGGTCCTTTTTGCATGTAAGAAGCCTTAATCACATCAGGGTATGGCTTTAATAACGTTACTAATGATTATAGTTTAATCTAATAATAATACATTAATACTATAAATATAGTGTATTTAACATGACTAAAATAATTTTTTTTAACAAAATGTCGATATTTCAGAAATAGGACAAACAATTATTGATAATAAATCCCTATCTTTTTGGTTTCTTAACAAATTTTAATTATCAAGGTCTCATTTTATTCTTTCACGGGGACTTGCCCAAGGAAAAATTCAAAATTATTCAAGACCCAGAAAGTTATAGCCAATTGAAGATAATTATTTTTATAACCTCATTCGTAATTTTATAAACAATTATAGCTACCTTAAATGTTATCAAATGTATTGGAGGGTGTACGTAAGCACTGTGCGGTACTGTGCTGGGCGATGCTGCGTGATGCCCGTGTTATTGGTGCGTTGGCTACTTACGGAACTACTTTTCTGATTGGTCCATATTTAAACATCAACCAATCAGCGGCGTAGTTCTACAAGTAGCCAATGCACCAACAGCACCGGCATCGGAAACGCACCCCACAACACAGTACAGCGCTTATGTACACTCTTCCTAAGGTCAGGTTTAAAAATTTGTATAAGTTCGCCTTTTCTTTTTACGTGTAGTCTTAATGTAAGCCTTAGTCATATTAGGGTATGCCTTTAATAACGTGACACATAATGTAAGACACAAAATAGAACACACCCTCATATGATTGTGATATTATGGATTTACCAAATCTAAAGTATGGAAACATAGAGAACACAATAAACAATTTGATGCGATTGGGCGGTTAAATATTGTTTCACCTACAGATAATGAAAGATTTTTTCTTAAATTACTGTTGAACCGCATAGAAGGTGCTACTTCTTTTAAAGATTTACGAACATTTAATAACGTCTCATATGAAACATATAAAGAAGCAGCACTTGCTATGGGTTTAATAGAAGATGATTTCCAAATTTATATTATTTTTGATGAAGCAAGTAATATCATGCTTCCTTTTCAATTACGTAAATTCTTTGCATGGTTTATCTTAGCTGAAAATATTCAAGGTAATTTAATTTGGAATAAATTCAAAAAAATTTTTTACTGAAGATTTTAAAGAAAATAAAGAAAATAACGCTTTGTCACACATTCAAAATATATTACAAACTGAAGATAAAAGTTGTACAGATTATAGTTTACCTGAACCAATAATAAATAATATCGAAGAAATTCCTGAAAATTTAGCAAACAGTAAAAATCTTATTGAAATTTTGTTTAATCAATTAACTACTAATCAAAGATTAATTTTTAATGAAATTATAACTAACAAAAATAAAATTTATTTTATTGATGGACCTGGAGGTTCAGGAAAAACTTTCATATACAAGACATTAATATATCACTTTTTATCTTTGAATAAAAAAATTTTATCATCATACATTTAGATTTCCTTTAGACTTAAACAGTATTGAAAGTGCTTTTCTAAAATTAGAATCAGATAAAAAAAAATTACGGGAAGTAGATATTATAGTTTGGGATGAAGCATCAATGATCCCAAAAAAAGCTTTGGAAATTGTTGATCAAACACGCAAAGATATATGTTACAGTGATGTTCCATTTGGTGGTAAATTGATAGTTTTCGGAGGCGATTTTAGACAAATTCTGCCAGTCCTAAAACATGGTTACCGAGACAGTATAGTACAGGACACAATCAAATTTTCTCATTTATGGCCTCTCTTTAAAGTTTTAAAATTAACTGAAAATATTTGCTTACTTAATAATATTAGAGAAGGTCTACCACCACATGAATTAAAATTAAAAATAAATGCAATTGTAATATTAATTAGAAATATAAGTATATCAGAAGGAATGTGTAATGATACACGCTTGAAAATTACAGGTTTATTTAATCACAATATTAAAGCTGAAATAATTACGGGGGAAAGAATTGGTGAAGAAGTTTTTATACCACGAATAACATTAAATACTGGAGATTCTTCTTCATTTCAGTTTACACTTTTTAGAAAACAATTTTCAGTTGCATTAGCTTTTGCTATAACAATAAATAAATCTCAAGGTCAAAGTTTTAATTCTCTAGGTATTAACATTAGACGACCTTTATTTTCACATGGCCAATTATATGTTGCTTTATTCCGATGTAAAAATCCTAACAATATATTTATTGAAAATCTTTTAGAAAATTCATCAATAATTAATAACATTGTTTGGAAAGAAATTTTTGACATTTAATCTACACTTTTTAATAAACTTTTTCAAAAATTATTATTTTTTTTATATATATTTTTATCTAAATTTATATAGATCAAAATAAACCCAACTAAATTTATATCAATAATCATTTTATTTATAATATTATTCTTTTACGAAAGTATAAGACATGTTGTAATTTCTTATAAGCATAATATCATATAAATAATCTGATTATTTGATTACATATAATAAAAAAAATTTCAATATAAATATATTTATATGAAATATTTTTTTATTAAATATAATAAAGATGGGAATCAATTTTCATTACATTAATTAAAAATTATTAATACAAATTATTTAAAATTAATTAAAATTCATAAAATTTATTAATGAAAATTGATTCACATCTTCCATGGTTGAGGAAGGATGGGATAGGTTGGAGTCAAGGAGGCCGGAGGGACGACTCCTATGATTTTTAGGGTTATTGACGATGAATTCCATGGTTGTGTTTAGGCTTATTATATAAAAAATGATTAACAATAATCTTATATTATTTTGGCATGTCCCATTATCCTATCTAATTATTAATATTTGTTATATAAAACACCTAAGCAGAATAAAATCAAAAATTCAACGCGCCTATAACAGTACCTCAGTGGTGGTGCGAAAAACTGTTAACTTTAGTAAATAACACGCTAAAAAACTGACTACACATTAAAACACATATAATAATATGAGCATGACCTTACACTATTAGGCGTAATAAACAGCGCCACCGTTTTTATAAATTTTTTGCACACATAAGTAAAACAGTAAATGTATATGTACTGTACACATATGTATACGAGGTCATGGTGAAAAACCGGCACTTAAAATGCTCAGAGAATCGATCTACAATATAGGCACGCAAATTTAGAAAAGAATTTTTTCTAAATAGAAAAAAACATCGTAGTATTTCTAGATTTAAACAACAAAATTGAATTTCCAGTTGTATTAAATTTTACTATATTTTTTTAACAATTCACGCCAAAAATGGGGATTGGCGATCGGAGCGAGCAGGGGGCGGAGCCCCCCTAGTATATATATATACTCCGTTCGCACCGTTCGTCATCTTCCTTTTCGTCCGCATAAGGCACGCTTCCACATTTCCATGCTCGCGACGTCTGCAGCCTCCGCGACGCACAGCGTCTCGCGTCAGTCCGCTTCGGCGCGAAGCATATGCGTATAGATGTGTATATTGTGCGCGACGTGTTTCGCATCATCGGCTGTTACACACTTGCGCGCCCCTGCCATTTCGTATCTCAGCCACTATACACTTGCACACGCCTGCCGTTTGGCTCGCGGCCTCTTTACACTAGCGTGCGCCAGTTCCTAGAAGTTGGCTCCCCATATAAAAAATCATCATATATTGTTATATGATTCGATTGCGCGTAAATATGATTTTAAAAACTGCAATCTAGACGTTTGCGCGTGTTTTAGTTTGTTAGATAATAAAAAAAAACGTTCGGGTGCTAGAAAAATTACAAGTATTAATTTTTTCATAGAAAGATTGATAATGTGACAATTGTTTCAATGGTAATTGTTTCAATGGTAATCGATAGTTTTCGATAGGAGCAAATGTGACAATTGTTTCAATGGTAATTGTTTCAATGGTAATCGATAGTTTTCGATAGGAGCAAATGTGACAATTGTTTCAATGGTAATTGTTTCAATGGTAATCGATAGTTTTCGATAGGAGCAAATGTGACAATTGTTTCAATGGTAGTCAATAGTTTTCAAAACGCGCAAACAGCACACGTAATTATTTTTGCAATAGACCTAATATTTATATACGGGAGAGTATACATAAGCGCTGTGCTGTTCTGTACGGTGCTGTAATGTGCGATTCCCGTGCTGTTGGTGCATTGGCTACTTGTAGAACTACGCCGCTGATTAGTTGATATTTAAATACCAATAAATCAGAAAAGTAGTTCCATAAGTAACCATGAACGCAGTAACAATACGGCCAATACGGGCATCACGCAACATAGCACAGCACAGCACCGCATATGTTGTAAATAGTACATTACGCAACTAATACGTAAAGCGAGTCATTTTTGCACTGCGTTTACTATTTTTTATAACTGAGCGCGTGAAACTCTACGTTAATTGCCTGTTCAGCTAGCGTAAAGTATCCGGATTTCTTTCACGAGTGCGGAAAGTGAGTACTTTACGCACTGAGTGCGTGAAGAACTCACTTTACGTACTACTTTACGCACCGAGTGCGAGAAGTAAACACTTTACGCACGCTAAACCGACATCTAAAGTCGAGTTTTACGCACTCAGCTGTAAAAAAGACTTTTTTTAACTGTATTATTGCGTAAACTTTCTCCCGCGTCCGATATTTTTAATCTTTCGGCAAACAACCTTTGCATTTACTTTTCTCCGTTCAACATTTGAAATCTTTCGAGGAGCAACCTTCACATATACTTTCTCCGCATTCGACTGATTCTAATTTGATAAACTATGAATATTTTTTCTCTCCCGAACGCGAGTCTTTGCGCACAGTGCGACAACAGTCATTGTTTTGTCTTTCACAGACAAAGGACATTTTCTCGCGACCCCGATTATATTCACTCTCATACCTCTAGAGTTTTCTGCCTCCGGTGCCACTTGGCACGGCGCAGCTGAGCGTTCAGGGTCCATAATCTGTTGAGATGTTGGTGAGCATGAGGAGAAATAATTAGTCATAGACACTTTATATTGAATTAAGCTTTATTAAAAAAGAGCCTTCTCTCGGTCTCTCTCCCGCACACGTCCTCTCAGGTCCAGCGCTCTGGGAGAAGTGGCGTTCGCAGAGACAGCCGCATGCAGTACAGAAAAGAGGGCGCTGCCCTCCAACCTCCGCACAGTAGAAATCCAGTACGAGCTTATACCCACTATCTGCCCTCCTTCGTGCTTCTTTCCTAGTCTTCCCTCCTCCTTCAACCCCACTCCTGAAACTCTATCCCTCTCTTCAAAGCCCTTCAATAACGTTGAACTCGACGCTGCCCTCTACAAATGCCGCTCTAAATCTAAATCTGCCCCCGGCCTAAACCAAATTGACAATCTCATGCTTTCCAACCTCCCTGACAACATTCACGACACGCTTCTCATCACCTTCAACGAAATCCTCTATTCTGGCGAGTTCCCAAAATCATGGAAGGAATTCCTCGTCTTCTTCATCCGGAAACCCCCCCCCCCCCCCCCCCCGACAAATTCCGTCCTATCTCCTTAGCCCAATCCCTTCTGAAGTTGCTAGAAAGGCTACACAACAGACGTATTTGGTGGCTTGAACACAACCTTCTTCTACCCAATACGGCTTCCGCAAGAAGAGATCCTGCATGGACAACCTATCAATCCTTACAACCTACATCTAGAAAGCCTTCTCCAACAATAGTTTCCTTGCAGCACTCTTTCTCGACGTCAGAGGGGCTTTCCATGGGGTCGATCCGGGGCTGCTGGCTCAAGCACTGTGCGACCTTACGCAGCCAGAAAACGTCTGTAAATTCTTTTATAATCTTACCTCGAGCTACTCTGTCTATTTTAATATTAATGGCGTAATCGAAGGCCCCTACACCTCGAATAAGGGTCTGTCTCAAAGGAGCGGATCAAGCCCTACCCTTTACAACATAAGCTCGAAAGGCGTCGAGTCCCAACTTACACCTGACTGAACTGTCTCAACTTTGCCGACGACAGAGTGCTATTCTGCACGTCCGACAAAACGATCAATGCATTCAAACACTCAAACACAACCTAACCCTTGTCACCAACTATCTAAATTGTATAGGCTTCTCTCTCTCTTAGTCTCTAAAACTCAGCTAATAGTTTTCACCCGCAAGCACGATAACCCTTCAACTACTTCACGAGGACACGCGAATCCAAGCAGTGCCTGAAGCAAAGTTTCTTTGCATCAAACTCGACTCCCGCCTTTCTTGGAACTCCCACCTCAACTCTCTGATCCAACGATGTACAACGCATGTTAACCACATCCGCTCTCTCCGAAAAACCTGGTGGGGAGCGCACGCCGAGTCACTCCTACAGATATATAAAACCCTCCTACTCGGCACTATCGACTATGGCCTTACATGTATTCTTCCCTCTAGCAATAAAATCTTTCAAAAACTAGGCGTCATTCAACGCAGAGCACTTCGCTTTGCCTAAGGTCTTACAAGGAAGGTATCCCAACCCGAAATCTCGGAAATCAATAATTTTTGGATATGTTGTAGTACTTTAAAAAGTGACACGTATTCCTTTTTATCTGCTAATTCGTCGATTTAAGAGGTGAAAATCACACTTAAAGTTTACCCAAAAACAGTTTTTTTGTATATCTCCGAAACGAATTAGAATTTTTTGATGAATTAAACACCAGTCTATTTGTTATAAAAAGACGCTTATATGGACGTAAATTTTATGCTAAGGGGTTGCAACCTTTATTTTTTATAAGGGCGAATGTGATTTTTTAACGTTTATTTTGGCATAGAAATTATTAAAGTTTCTGAAAATGATTAAAAATTGTGTTGAGAATTCATTGCAAGGGGGGACTTATCCCCAAAAACAGTTTTTTTTTGTATATCTCCGGAACGAATTGGAATTTTTTGATGAATCAAACACCAGATTCTTTGTTATAAAAAGACGCTCATATGGGCGTGAATTTTATGCTAAGGGATTGCAACCCTTATTTTTTATAAGGGTGAATGTGATTTTTTAACGTTTATTTTGGCATAGAAATGATCAAAGTTACTGAAAATGATTAAAAATTGTACTATTATCAAGTAAATTAATCAACTAAATTCACGTGTTTTGAATTTTTGAAGAATTCATTAACAGGGTAGACTTACCCCCAAAAACCGTTTTTTTGTATATCTCCGGAACGAAATGGAATTTTTTGATGAATCAAACGACAGTTATTTGTTATAAAGAGACGCTTATATGGAGGTGAATTTTATGCTAAGGGATTGCAACACTTAATTTTTATAAAGGTGAATGTGATTTTTTTACGTTTATTTTGGCATAGAAATTATTAAAGTTACTGAAAATGATTAAAAATTGTACTATTATCAAGTAAATTAATAAACTAAATTCACGTGTTGTTGAATTTTTGAAGAATTCCTTGGAAGCGGTGCCTTACCCCCAAAACCAGTTTTTTTTCTATATCTCCGGAACGAATTGGAATTTTTTTATGAATCTAACACCAGTTTATTTGTTATAAAGAGACGCTTATATGGAGGTGAATTTTATGCTAAGGGATTGCCACAATTAATTTTTATAAGGGTGAATGTGATTTTTTTACGTTTATTTTGGCATAGAAATTATTAAAGTTACTGAAAATGATTAAAAATTGTACTATTATCAAGTAAATTAATAAACTAAATTCACGTGTTGTTGAATTTTTGAAGAATTCCTTAGAAGCGGTGCCTTACCCCCAAAAACAGTTTTTTTTGTATATCTCCGAAACGAATTGGAATTTTTTTATGAATCTAACACCAGCTTATTTGTTATAAGAAGACGCTTATATGGACATGAATTTTATGCTAAGGGGTTGCTACACTTCTTTATTATAAGGGTGAATGTGATTTTTTTACGTTTATTTTGGCATAGAAATTATTAAAGTTACTGAAAATGATTAAAAATTGTACTATTATCAAGTAAATTAATAAACTAAATTCACGTGTTGTTGAATTTTTGAAGAATTCCTTGGAAGCGGTGCCTTACCCCCAAAAACAGTTTTTTTTGTATATCTCCGGAACGAATTGGAATTTTTTTATGAATCTAACACCAGCTTATTTGTTATAAGAAGACGCTTATATGGACATGAATTTTATGCTAAGGGGTTGCTACACTTCTTTTTTATAAGGGTGAATATGACTTTTTAACGTTTATTTTGGCATAGAAATTATTAAAGTTTCTGAAAATGATTAAAAATTGTACTATTATCAATTAAATTAATAAACTAAATTCACGTGTTGTTGAATTTTTGAGGAATTCATTCGAAGGGGTGACTTACCCCCAAAAAAAGTTATTTTTGTATATTTCCGGAACGAATTGGAATTTTTTGATGAATCAAACACCAGTTTATTTGTTATAAAAATACGTTCATATGGACGTGAATTTTATGCTAAGGGAATGCAACCTTTATTTTTTATAACGGTGAATATAATTTTTTAACGTTTATTTTGGCACAGAAATTATTAAAGTTACTGAAAATGACTAACAATTGTACTATTATCAAGTAAATTAATAAACTAAATTCACGTATTGTTGAATTTCCAAGAATTTATTGGAAGCGGTGGCTTACCCCCAAAAACAGTTTTTTTTGTATATCTACGAAACTAATTGGAATTTTTTGATGAATCAAACACCAGTTTATTTGTTATAAAGAGACGTTTATATGGACGTGAATTTTATGCTAAGGGATTGCAACCCTTATTTTTTATAACAGCTCTAGAGTCATCGCGATCGTACGATGATCATTTAATTGTTGCTGACAAGAGCAACGATTCTACGGGCTTGCGCAAGCCAACATACGGACAACCCGCGTGCGGCGTACACGCTACGGGGTTCACATCAGCCAAACCACGAAGCACCCGCGTGCGACGTACACACTACGGGGCTCACTACAGTCAAGCCACGGATCACCCGCGTGCCGCGTACACGTTACGGGGTCCACACACAGTCAAGCCAAGGAGTACCCGTGTGCAGCGTACACGCTACGGGGCTCACACACATTGAGGCAAGGATTACCCACGTGGAGCCTGCTCGCTTCCACTGCATCAAGTTGCGCGGCGCTCGCCGTGCATTTAACCAGCTTTCCACGAGGGCAAGAGGATCGTCTATGAGAAGACGCTAATCAGGACGCGGTACGTCCAGGACGCCACGTACGTCGTCACCAAGCATAATTGGAGGGGACGAGTCCATTTTCATAAGCCAGGGGGTGCGTCAGCGGAACAGAGCTGTACATGGACGAGTCCATCTGCTTCGCTCGCTCCAGCCGGTTGAGCCCACCTGCACCGCGTTAGGATTGCGCCAAGATGCTACGTCCTAATACTTGGCCATACGTAACGTTCCAATTTTATTTGAATTTATTTGCGCGACTTTTTCTAGTCTCTTCATGCAATACTAAGAAAATTTATTGATCTTATTTAGGCAATGTTACTTTAATTCAAATTGCGTAAATTAATTTGAGATTAATACAATTTAAATGAGTTTCAGTTATTATAAAATTAATTATAATATTTAACTTGTCTTGAGAAAGTTGAATGCAATATCTGACATAGCAAATACTTATGTTACTGGACTTTGCAGTTTATTGCGGCTTGATGATAATTCATCGTGATTTCAACATCGACTGCTGATCTTTACCTGGACACGTTCCTGATTCAACAGCTGACTATGCTGCAGGGATAGCTGCATTTACCAACAGTAGAAGTCTTGATGCCGTACAGCCACCGCAGTGCCATCATCAGCTGACTCACCGTGGGAACGTTAGCAGACGCATTCAACGTTGCATCGTTAAGCGCATCGTCACGTTCATACTAGCATAAGTATTATAACCTAGGTTAAGACTTAGATGTAATAACTCTCACTATTTCTTGTTCTACTCTCGAGTGGGCAAGAATAGTTAACTCAATACCAAAAAGGTTAAATAGTCAAATTTGCTACTAGACGAATTAACTTTATCTCAAAATGGAAGGACTACACACTAGACAGTTGTTACTCCAAGCTAGAATTAATAGCTCTTTTCAAAACTTCAAATCTAAAGGTAAAGATCAAATGAATAAGGGTAACGCCAAGGCTCGTCTAACCGGTCTTGAGGAGAATTACAATGCCTTTAAAATAAATCACGAGAAGATCTTAAATCTCAAATCTGTCGATTTGCACCATGATTACTTCAAAACTAATATGTTGGACTTAGTTGAAGACACTTTCTATGATCGAAAGGGTGAGTTTCTAAATTACTTGGAAAGTTTAGAAGAACAGAGCTCTGCGCCAGGATCCTCTAAGCAAACTGAAGCTCTGGCTCCATCCAAGTCCCCACTTCATGCTAATACTTCGTTTCAGTCGTTGCCAAAAATAGATTTACCTAAATTTTCAGGAAGATTCGCTGATTGGGAGAATTTTGAGAGATGTCTTTCGTTCGGTCATACATCGTCGCGAAGACTTAACGCCTGTCTTGAAATTGCATTATCTTCGCACTCACCTCACTGGTGAGGCACTTGAGAAAATTAAATCTCTTCCCATTTCTGGTGATAATTATGAACGAGCCTTGACAGCTTTAATTGAATATTACGAAAATCAACGTCGAATTGTTGGTTCTCACATTTCAGAAATCTTCTTAGTCAAACCCATGAAGACAGAAACTTCTTCGGAAATTAAACGTAATTACAGGGAACTTTACAACCCTGCAGCTAGTCTAATATCCCTTAATAGAGCGGATTCTTTAGGTAGTGATCTGATGGTACCTTTCTCGCTTAAGCAGCTTGATTTGAATACTCGTAAAGGATGGAAAAGACATCTTGGTGATAGTGTTGATCCACCCACATTGGAACAACTTCAAGCCTTTCTTCGCAGTCAAACCCTCACTCTAGACGCCATAGAAGCTGGCACTAGAACGTCTTCAACAAATAATTCAAAAGCTCAATCAACAAATTCAAAACCTCGTAAATCAGAGCATGACAATGCTCAGTCGGTTTATTCGCATCAAACCTCATCTTCGAACCCAACAAAAAAGAAATGTTCGATTTGTAATCAACATCATTTTACGAATAGATGTGAACGATTTCTCAATAAAACGATTCCTGAGCGAAAGGAATTGATCAGATCTTCTAATCTTTGTTACAATTGTTTAGGAAAGTACAACGTTAAACATTGTACTTCCACGTATCGATGCTTTCTTTGCAAAGCTAAGCATCACACTTTGGTGCACACTGACAGCCATCAAGTAATCAGTTCATCGCAGACTGATCAGATTGACTCTGTGTCCAGCCCCCCTAGCCCAAACTGTGGCAATCTTGTCATTTCAAAAGACATTCAATCTGCTCATCAAGCAGTCTCCCTTAATCGTGGAGAAAGTACTAAATGTACAGGAGTACTTTTAGCTACCGCTAGGGTTAACGCCCTTGGTCCTAACGGAACCAAAATTAAAGTTCGTGCGCTCATCGACCCCGGATCTCAAATTTCACTTGTTACACAAGCTTTGTGTAACTTGCTCTCATTAGATTGTAGAACCAGTCATACGCACATTCAAGGTATAGGCGAAAAGACAGCTGCTGTATCTTCTAAGGTAGCTTGTCTTTCTATATAACCGCATTTTGATTCAACCTTCTCTCTAAAGGTTGACTCTATAGTTTTGCCAAAACTCTCGTCGTATAAGCCTCCCGTCGTAGGGGGTAAAACAAATTTCGAATACTTAAGAGGGCTGCAACTAGCAGACCCCAAGTATCTCGAACCTTCAAGTATCGATAATCTACTAGGTGCTAGCGTTTATGCGCAAATCATTGAAAATCAAATAGTTAAGGGCCAAAGTCTTCAGCCGATAGCACTTAGTTCCAAACTTGGATGGCTCTTGACAAGTAATCTCTCTTCTTCAACTTCAGAAATAGGGCAAGAATCAATATCTCTTCATTGTTCGAACAGCTGCGAGCATGACGCCAAACTTTTGGAGCTCGTACAAGATTTTTGGAGGGCGGAGGAAATACCTATCGACAAAAAATCTTACTCACCTGACGAACAGGCGTGCGAGGATTTTTATCAGAAAACTACTCGTCAAGATGAAACAGGGCAATATATAGTAAGTCTACCCTGGAAAAGTCGAGACAAGTTGAGTTCTGCTCATCTCGAAAACTCTCATTCGGCCGCGCTACGCGCACTTAATCGTCTCGAAGCAAGCTTCGCTAAAGACGAAAAACTGAAATTAGCTTATACTGAATTCATAAAGGAATACATTGACTTAGGTCACATGTCTCTCTCTTCGAATTTTGATTCATTTACGAGCAAATCTCAAGTCTTCTTACCACATCATGGTGTGTGGAAGGAAACAAGTACAACTACCAAATTACGTACTGTGTTTAATGGCTCGAGTAAAACAAAATCAGGTGTTTCGGTCAATGATCTTCTTCACATTGGACCTAATCTTCTTCAAAATCCCGTCGCTTTGATCTGCGTCTGGCGAAGGTACAAGATCGCCCTCTCAGCTGACGTGGAGAAAATGTTCAGGCAGATTGGTGTCGAACAATGTGATCAACCCTTTCAGTAGATTTTATGGCGTTTTGACAAGAGTGAACCCATTCAAATTTATCGATTAACCACAGTGACGTATGGTTTGGCCTGTTCGCCTTTTCTAGCTATACGAACTCTTTTGAAATTAGCCGAAGACTATGGCCAAACTTTCCCAATCGCAGCTGAGGCTGTTCGAACAGAGATGTATTCTGATAATGTGCTTTCTGGTGCACACTCCTTTGAAGAAGCTTTACAGAAACAAGATGAGTTAATTCAACTCTTCAAGCAAGGACATATTAATCTTCGAAAGTGGACTTCGAATAATGCTGAAGTACTTTCTTATTTACCCTCGAATATGTTAGCTGCTGATTCTATTACTTTATTCGCTTCAGAAACATCTGTACCAATTCTAGGTATAGATTGGCAACCTAACACAGATTTCTTTAGTTTTCATATCGAAAATGCCCCCGCTGATTCGGCATCTACCAAACCCTCGGTTCTCTCTAGAATTGCTCGCATCTTCGACCCCATGGGGTGGTTGGCTCCTATCGTAATAATCGCTAAGATTATTATGCAATCTTTATGGATTCTGAAGGTTAGTTGGGACGAAGAACTGCCTCTTGATATCTCAAATCGGTGGCAGACTTGGTTGCAAGATCTTCGTTCACTTACAAGGAAGGTACCCCAAGTGTAAGTCGCCGATTTGGACGATATTGCAATATTTTGTAGTACATTAAAAAGTAAGAGACAGGTATTTTTTTTACGTGCTGATAGACACTTTAAGGGGGTGAAATCTACCCCTAAAGTTGACCCTCAAAAACAGTTTTTTTCAAATATTTCAAAAACGAATAAAGCTAGTTTAATGAAACCGCCGCCAAAAGTTGTAGAATAAAAAAGCTTTCAAAACAGCATTACTTTCAATTTTAAGGGTAGCAACCCCTATTTTTTTTCAAGAAAACTAAGCTTTTCACATCAATTTTCAGCTATAAAAATTACAATAAATTATATATCGCCTCAAAACAGATTTCATTTAAAAGAAAATTAAAAAATAAAGTTGACCTGTCTCGTGGTTTTAACCAAAATTATTTTTTAGGGGTAACTACCCCTTATTTTTATTTTGTTCATTATTTCAGAAATAAATAAAGATACCTTAATAAAACTAACGCTAAAAATCTTAAAATTAAAAAGGACATAAATCTGCATAACTTTCAATTTTAAGCAACCCCTATTTTTTTAAAGGAAATTAAGTTTTTTATCAATTTTCAGCTATAAAAATTACAATAAATATATCTCTTTAAAAACCATTCCATTGAAAAGATTGACCATAAAATTTCGACCAATAACACAGACAAAAGCTATGTAATTTTAGTGCTTTCGGGCAATACGAAATACGAATTTTTCATTAATTTTGCAAAATTAGTTTGGTTAAACTACTTGTTTAAACGGATTATTATAAAGCTTTTTCGAAAAACTAATTTTGACTTGAATTCCACAAGAAAAGTAACATGTTTATTTAAACTTTTATATGTTGTAGTGAACCAAAAAACGAAAAATATTTATATTTTTTATCTGTGAATAATACATTTTAAAGGGGTGCAAATCATCCCCGGAAGTTCATTATGTTCTTACTTCCCTTTATTATATTTTATGTATTATTATAAATACTTCGTCAAAGGCAATCGTACCGTTTTGATACGTGATAAATAAAGCATTAAAAAAAATTAATGTGTGTGTGCGTGTGTGTACGTGGATGTAAGTGATTTTTATGCAGTAAATAAGAGTAATCGCTGATTGTGAATGAGAACATAATATGTTATTTTTATGTTATTATGAGGCGGATATTTATAGATTGGTGATTTAACTCGTAGTTTCATATATTGCTAGCAAACATTGTATTTATAAATCGGTAGAGTTCCAGTCGTGCAGTGTTGTTTTGTGAAAGTGGTTATTTCTACAATATTGTGGCTGTAATATTGCATCAATTCATTTTTTTTAATGTCAGCAGCACTACAAAACTACAGGGAAATGTCTATTTATATATCAGATCTAATGCATTAATTGTAAGAATTTCGTATCTGTCTATAGGCTTTAATAAAATTATAACAGCTTTTCAAAATTATGTTTTGCGTTATTTTTAATGAACATATTAGAAAGTATGCAATTTCGTACATTCTTACATTTTTTGGAGATACATTTGACGTTATAGAGCACACATAGTTTAAATTGATTTTTCTTTAATTTTAAAGATTTAAAAAATCCTGATTTATAAGTGCATAAAGTATTTTTAATATTTTTACGAAAATTAAAAAATGTATCAAAATATACTTTATTGTGTATACTGTATTGTTTACTTTCTGTTATTAACAAAATTATAGACTCCTGATTCAATTTTTAGCCAAAATTGTATACGATTCCTTTACTATTAGATGTTTTACAAATAATAAATTTTACATACAAATAATAATTTTAAATAACTAAATCTTAATTTTAATAAATCTAAATTAACAGGCATTGTGCAATACATCTTATCGATTACTGTTTACAAATTTAAAAAAAAACCCGAGATTATCTTCTTTTCATTTTAATCAAGCGCTTTAGTAAAGAAATATACAGATACGATATTCTTAATAGATTCTTAACAGGATGGCCCAAAGTATAAATATTTGTTTTATTTGTATGTGTCGCCTTTTTAAATGCAACATTATTATCTTGTGAAAATAAGGTCTTTTTTTAATATTTAAACAAATATTTCCCGGTAAAAAGACATTGGTCGCATGATGGCGTACATCAGTAAAAGCGTACAACGTACAACGTACAAAGCTTCCTCATTGAGAAATAGCTATGTTCTCGCAACATAGTAATGTAACGTTTAGAAGCGTGACGCATACAAATTAAAAAAATGTTTTTATTTTCAGCATTCTATATATGTGTATTGTAAAGATACTATTTCTGTATGCAATTATTCTTATAAACGTTTGATTATTTTAGCAATCAAAATGAAAATTAATCCTCTGAATGTTATTAATTTGCTGCTTGCCTATTTCCAAACACTTGATATTGAAGATAGCCCTTATAATATTAAAGAAATAGAAATAAAAGACCATTTCCAAATGATACTGTTAGATTTAATGGAATCGTCTAATAGCATAGATGTTATAATGGAAAAATCGTTGGATTTTCAAGAAGAATATAAAGAAACAGATGCACGTATTGTGGAAGATGTTCATTTACATACACTTCCTTACTATCCTGAATTACCTACGGATCAATGTACGGGACATGAAGAACCATTGAGTTTTGAATACAAAAAAAGGGCTGTAGAATATTGGAGAAGTGGAAAAACAAAAAAGAATTTATCGCTTAAAACAGTTCAAAATAGATTCAGGAATGTCAGTTCTGAAACACAGTTACATCGCTGGGCTCACCAAATCAATCAAGGTGGAACCTACCGTGAAAAAATTGCAAGAATTTGCGATTTCACACTAGAAAATTTTAAAGCTGCTACTGAAGCTGGATTAATAATTCATGACAACGATTTAAGAAGATGGGCTCTACAAGCACGAAAATTAATCGGAAATGAGGACGCAAGATTTACAGCTTCAAAACATTGGCTTTCAAAATTTAAAAACACCCATAGAATTGTTTCTCGAAAAATTAATAAATTTATCACACAAAAAAGTACAGAAAATAGAAATGATTTGCATAAAAAAGAAGTAGAATTCGTAACAGAAGTCAAACAATTGATTAATCAAATAGGCGCTGACAATGCATATAATTCAGACCAGACTAGTTTCCAGTTGGAAATGCATTCTGGTCGATATCTTGCTTTTGAAGGAGAAAAGAAATTACAGTGCCTTGTCCAGTCGGTCACATCAACAACTCATAGCTATACTGTACAGCCGACAATTTCAGCCACATGAAAGTTACTATCACCATTATTTTTAGTATTAAAGGAACGAAGCGGAGAATTTGGACCAATTGTCTCACAAAATTTGTTTGTGCCTACAAACGTATATGTTACATCCTCGACATCTGGAAAACTTAATTCAGGTAAAATCACGTTCTATTAATTTCTAAAAATAAAACGTTAATTATTTCGGAAGACACATATAAATAAAATCAAAATTTGTAGAACTCTTTAAGGCGTGGTTAAAAGAGGTATATTTTCCTCAAGTTGGACCTAGAAGCATGCTGCTAATTGATTCGTGGAATGGTCATTGTCCAACGATTGTACAGGAAGTTACGCCACACGATAACACAGTACATCTCAAAATGATACCTACAGGAACGACTGGAAACATACAGCCGTTAGATGTATATGGATTCCGCACATGGAAGAACTGTGTTAAACATTTTTCAGACCATGTTTTGCTCATAGACGAAGACTTAAATTTACATTTGAGAAATAATATAATTAAATTACAGTCTTTGATTCATAACCAATTTTCATCTCCACGATATGAAAATCTATTTAAATATTCGTGGTATAAAAGTGGGTATCTTGTGAATCGACCAGGAGATTTCGATGACCCCGTAAGTTTCAGTTTCGGAGATTCCTGTGCAACGCATTGTAAGATCAATGGTTGTAATAATGTTGCAATTGTTAGATGTTCGTGGTGTAAAAAATCTTTATGCTTATAATACTTTTTTGAAGAATATCATTATTGTACAACTTACAATCCATAATGCCTCGAGCTATTCGACAAACAATTACTTTTTTGAGAATACTTTAAATTTTTTGTAGTAATAGTAATAATAAAACTTGTGTTGTTAAAACAAAAACCATATTTACATTAGTTATCATTTCATTTTGTATTTTTCTGCAACACGTAACTTTAATTTTTATTATTTTTTTGAAGAAAAATTAATCTCACTAAATTTTGATTATTTACGCAATTTTTTCAGAAAAATATAATAAACACATTTACCCTCCCTGCTAGAAAAAGTTAGTAGAAGTCGATAAAAATCGATAAGTTTCATCATTGAAGTCAATAAAGTCTCTCAATTTCCTTAAAAAGAGAAAAATAGGGGTTCCTACCCTTAAAATTGAGAGTGATACAGATTTGTGGCCTTTTTAATTTTAAGATTTTTAGCGTTAGTTTTATTAAGGTAGTTACCCCCTAAAAAATCATTTTGGTTAAAACCACGGGACAGGTGAACTTTATTTTTTAATTTTCTTTTAAATGGAATCAGTTTTAAGGCGATATATAATTTATTACAATTTTTATGGCTGAAAATAGATGAAAAAAGCTTAGTTTTCTTGAAAAAAAAAATAGAGGTTGCTACCCTTAAAATTGAAAATAATGCTGTTTTGAAGCCTTTCTTATTTAAAATTTTTAGCGTTGGTTTTATTAAGGTATCTTTATTTATTTCTGAAATAATGAACAAAAAATAAATAAGGGGCAGTTACCCCTAACAAATAATTTTGGTCAAAATCACGAGACAGGTCAACTTTAATTTTTAATTTTCTTTTAAATGGAATCAGTTTTGAGGCGATATATAATTTATTGTAATTTTTATAGCTGAAAATTGATGAAAAAAGCTTAGTTTTCTTGAAAAAAAAAATAGGGGTTGCTACCCTTAAAATTGAAAGTAATGCTATTTTGAAGGCTTTTTTATTCTACAACATTTGGCGTCGGTTTCATTAAGCTAGCTTTATTCGTTTTTGAAATATTTGAAAAAAACTGTTTTTGAGAGTGAACTTTAGGGGTAGATTTCACCCCCTTAAAGTGTCTATCAGCACGTAAAAAAAATACGTGTCTCTTATTTTTTAATGTACTACAACATATTGCAATATCGTCCAAATCGGCGACTTAGCCTTGGGGTACCTTCCTTGTTAGTCTGATTAAAATCCCTCGCTGGAGCGGATACACTCCCCAATGTGAATTACTTGAGATTCACGGATACGCAGACGCCTCTAAATTTGTGTATGGTGCAGTAGTCTACCTGCGCTTGATCCAAACTCAAGAAGCACTTGTCACGCTTCAAGTGGCTAAAACGCGAGTAGCTCCACTTAAGACGCTAAGCATACCTCGCTTAGAACTTTGCGCTGCGTTGCTACTTGCTCGACTGGTTCACACATTCCTCGAATCTTTCCCAATCAAGGTTGAGAGTGTTCATCTTTGGTCTGATCTGCTGATGTGCTCTTCTGGTTAAAAGTCCACTCCTCTAGATGGGGCGTTTTTGTCGCTAACCGGTGCTCCGAGATTCATACCCTGCTACCTGATGCGTTCTGGCATCACGTACGATCAGGTGATAACTCCGCGGATGTTATTTCACGAGGTATTGAGCCCTCAAAACTAGTTTCGTATAGTTTATGGTGGAAAGGTCCCACCTCGCTCTCCGATAATCATGAGTCATGGTCAAAGGCTCATGATCAGCTCAATTTTACA
Organism: Torymus aiolomorphi; assembly: GCA_036365515.1. Classification (NCBI taxonomy): domain Eukaryota; kingdom Metazoa; phylum Arthropoda; class Insecta; order Hymenoptera; family Torymidae; genus Torymus; species Torymus aiolomorphi. Next base: position 157,315,435 of record CM070874.1, on the reverse strand, counting down.
GTAAATAGTCTGAATCTTCGACCTAGCCACTCTCTAGTCGCTAGCAAGGGCACTCCAAATTCTGTCGAGAATACTCCAGAAATTTGGAGTCTTATTAACAAATATTCGTCATTAAATAAGTTATATCGTATGGCATCGTACTGCTTTAGATTCATCTTCAGAATCTGCTCGAAAAATGAACGCGAAGCGAGTTCAAGTTCGGTTGTTAGTTTTCGTACTGTTCATCAATCCCTAATATGCCATCACACTCCGAATTCTAAGGGAATAAGTGCTAGTGAGATTGAGAACATCAGACTTTGTCTGATTTATCTAGTGCAAGCTGCGTATTTTAAACTTGAACTCCAACAATTACAGAGAAAAGGTAAACTTTCAACGAAAAGTACACTTTCATCGTTAAACCCCATGATACAAAATCATTTGCTCAGGGTGGGCGGCCGCCTCTCTCATTCGCTGCTCAAAGAAGACGCTAAGCATCCTCTTACCAGCTAAGTGTCATTTCACTACGTTGATAATTCAGGATGTTCATCAGCGTACTCTTCATGGTGGTGTTCAATTGGCACTTGCCACACTCAGACGTCAGTATTGGTTAATTAAAGGACGATCTGAAGTCAAGAAAGTCATCAGAACTTGCCTCGCATGCTCAAGCCATGCCGCTCGAGTGCCAACTCAGTTAATGGGTGAGCTGCCAAAGGCTCGAATGTGTCCCTTTCCGCCATTCGAGTGCTTAGGCGTCGATTACGCCGGCCCCATTCAGCTTCATCTTACTAAGACTAGAGGAAAAGGCACCATGAAAGGTTATATAGCCATCTTCATTTGTATGGCCACTAGAGCTGTTCATATCGAGGCTGTCGAGGATTATTCTAGTGAAGCGTTCATCGCTGCTTTTGATCGGTTCACTGCTCGTAGAGGTCATTGTAAAAAATTATATTCGGACCAAGGAACCAACTTTGTAGGTGCCGATGCTCAATTAAAGCAGATGATCGTCGCTTCTTCTTCTCTTACATCGACAATTGTTAAGTCTCTCGCTCAAGAAGGAACTTCGTGGATCTTCAATCCTCCCAGTGCGCCTCATTTTGGAGGTATTTGGGAAGCCGCAGTTAAATTGGCAAAACATCACATGCGCCGAGTCCTTGGAGATTAAGTTCTCACATTTTCGGAGCTTGCGACTCTTATGTGCAGAATTGAAGTCTGCCTAAATTCGAGACCTTTAACTGCTCTCACTGATGATCCGTCTGACCTCGATTTCCTTTCACCGTCACATTTTCTTATACAGCGTTCGTCATTTCTAGTGCCTGAAGAAGATCTCACCGACGCCAATGTGCCTCCAGGAAAACGCTGGCTTTTAATCAGCCAGATGACGCAACATTTCTGGGCCAGGTGGTCCACAGAGTACTTGACGGCTCTGCATTCGCGTATGAAGTGGAGACAGCCGCAACCCTCAGTCACCGTGGGCGAACTCGCTCTCGTTCGCAATGAACTCACGCCTCCATCCAAATGGTCCATTGCACGCATCACAGCCATTCATCCAGGGAGTGATGGCCTCACCCGTGTCGTCGAGCTTCGCACGACCACTTCAACTCCTCGTCGCCCCGTTGCCAAGGTCGTCCATCTCCACCCTGCTGAATAAGGACCATTCGCCAGTTTGGCGAAGGTGGGCGGAATGTTCGGGATTCAACGCGACCAGCCGAGAACATTCCCCTACTCCGGCCACCTATACATGCGTGAGAGAGCCGTGCCAGTCAGCGCTCTCCACGCGTCTCTCTTACCGCCCCTCCTTTCGACCAAGACACGGCGACGGCACTTCGCAGGGCCGGCCAGCTCAGTTCACGCGCGACGGCCAAGAGAGACAGCAACGAGCGACGGCAGTTAAGACTGCACAACGGAAGACTCAATAAATTCACCATCTTATCTCTACAAGAAAGCCATTTCATTTTTCGAACCTCTACAGCCCACCACCCTTCATTCATTAAAAACAATTGTACTATTATCAAGTATAATAGAAATTATTAAAGTTACTGAAAATGATTAAAAATTGTACTATTATCAAGTAAATTAATATACTAAATTCAAGTGTTGTTGAATTTCGAAGAATTCATTGGAAGCGGTGACTTACCCCCAAAAACAGTTTTTTTTTGTATATCTGAGGAATGAATTGGAATTTTTTGATGAATCAAACACCAGTTTCTTTGTTATAAAAAGACGCTCATATGGGCGTGAATTTTATGCTAAGGATTGCAACCCTCAATTTTTATAAGGGTGAATGTGATTTCTTAACCTTTAGAGGACCGGATCGTCAGTATACTGGCTCAACCCATGTTCGACGCTTTACCCATTATGAATCCATGATATGAGATACCTTTCTCATGGGTTTTCTATCGTGGATAGAGCAGCTCAAATCCCGGTCGTCTAAAGGTTAAAGTTTATTTTGGCATAGAAATTATTAAAGTTACTGAAAATGATTAAAAATTGTACTATTATCAATTAAATTAATAAACTAAATTCACGTGTTGTTGAATTTTTGAAGAATTCCTTGGAAGCGGTGACTTACCTCCAAAAACAGTTTTTTTGTATAACTCCGAAACGAATTGGAATTTTTTGATGAATCAAACACCAGTTTACTTGTTATAAAGAAACGCTTTTATGGACGTGAATTTTGTGCTAAGGGATTGCAACCCTTAATTTTTATAAGGGTGAATATGATTTTTTATCGTTTATTTTGGCATAGAAATTATTAAAGTTACTGAAAATGATTAAAAATTGTACTATTATCAAGTAAATTAATAAACTAAATTCACATGTTATTGAATTTTTGAAAAATTCCTTGGAAGCGGTGACTTACCTCCAAAAACATTTTTTTTTTGTATATCTCCAGAACGAATTGGAATTTTTTGATGAATCAAACACCAGTTTATTTGTTATAAAGAGACGCTTTTACGGACGTTAATTTTATACTAAGGGATTGCAACCCTTATTTTTTATAAGGGTGAATGTGATTTTTTAACGTTTATTTTGGCATAGAAATTATTAAAGTTACTGAAAATGATTAAAAATTGTACTATTATCAAGTAAATTAATAAACTAAATTCACGTGTTGTTGAATTTTTGAAGAAATTCATTACAAGCGGTTACTTACCTCCAAAAACCGTTTTTTCAATACCTCGGGAACGAATTGGAATGTTTTAATGAAACAAACGTCACTTTATTTCTTATTAAAAGACGCTTACATCGACGTGACTTTAATTCTAAGGGGTTGCAATTTCTATTTTGGTAGGGGTTATTGTGACTTCATAAAAGATTTTTTATCATACAGAAATTGCTAACATATCCCAACCAGAACATTCCGATTTCAATAATTTTTGGATATGCTGTAGTACATTAAACAATAAGTAAAACGCATTTTTTTATCTGCTAATAAGCACATTTATGAGGTGAAAAATTATTTTAAAAAATATATATCTTTAAACACTTTTCTTTCCCAAGAACTACAAAATAATCTTATGGAATGAGAAAAAATATTTCTGTGTATTAAACAAAATTTCCGTTAAGTTTTTATATGTGCAATGTAATATAAATATTTTTTTGAATTATTGTTATACATGAAATTTATGCTGGTAATTATGAATTAAAAAAAGTAAACTGACACATGTTATATCGAGAAAAATATTAAAGTGACGAAAACTACCCCCAAAGGTCAACTACGGGAAGAGAGTTTTTTAATATATCTCGATTTCTAATTAATATTTTGCTGCGAGATAACTTGAAAGCTGTTTTTTATTGAAACCATATTTATATCATAAAAATTGGAATTAATCGTGTTTATAAGTAATAGATTAGAAACAAAAAATATTAAATCTTTATGGGAAAAATATATAATTGATGAAAAATACCGTTAAAATTCAGGCCTGGGAACGGACTTTTTAGTACATTTTGTATTCTAATATTCTATCAATGTTTTGTAATGAAAAGAATCGAATTTTTCATATAAAAATATGGATAATTTGTAAATAGATTAATTAAAGCGTAGCCGTTTTTAAAGGTTTACATTTGGCGTTGAAACCACTTTTCTTACACGTCTATGGCGAGCCGCGAGGAGAGTTATGTGTTCGATGTTTTTATAAGATATTTTTCTTATCCATATGAATAATCCTTCCTACCTTCTGAACTATCTAAACAAATTACTTAAAACACATAATATACAATTTATTACATATTATTTAATTCGTTATTTTTGGGTATCATAGGGTACATTGCATTTCGAGATAAGTGAGATGGCACGAGATAAAGATTTGAAAACTACATGCATAAAACGCAAATTATTATTATCGGCGCTGTTTTAGTACTGCTTGGTTGCATAATTATGAGAAATTATATGTAATAGCTACACATGTTAAATATATTCGTATTATGTTCCTCTAGTCATAAAGAAAACTTCTGGGTATGCCAATCATTATTCATCGTGCAATATCCTCCTTAAAAATAAGCGTCGACTTATACGTTTATATCGTTTTAAACAAACAGTAAAAAAGCAAATTCTAAATAAATTTATACATACATACACACTTACACACATGTACATATGTGTTTGTGTGGATATCACCTTTATTGGATGAAGCTACAAAAATAATCATTGTTTCCCTGTTATGCAAATCAGGTGCCCGTCTAAAAATAATACGTAAATACAAAATAAAGCTAATAGCTAATGAATGAGTAAGCTTACGGAAAAGACCCACCGAATATGTGAGTGAGCAGAAAGCATTAAGCATCAGACCGCGAAACATCTCTTTCCTTATTATTGTAAATTGCGCGAGAAATAAATACTTCTAAATATTTATATTTTACTAGTTATTTACATTTTATATTTATTAGTATTTTGTATTTTGCTTGTCACCTGATAATATGTATCGATAGGAAGACATACGTCCTAAGCTACTTTAATAACGTAAAGTTAACGTTTCTGTCCGAATAAGTTCTTTACAAAAACGTTATAAGGAATTTTATTATATTGGTGCGAATCAACTTTATATCTCATTGGAAGCAGGAACTAATAATAATAACAAATGTGTAAGTTGAAGAACGTGTACATGAAAAATTGGACTATTTTGTATTTTCTTTCTAACTACGTAAGTATTTTATGAACTGTTTTTCAGCTAATATCATTTGAGTTTAATCTCTACTCACATAAATTTATTTATCAATATTTTAAAATTCTTAATTTCATTAAATTTTATTAATTTTAATATCTGAAGAGTCTGAAAATCGTGCAAATAAATTGAAAATTAAAGATTAGTTTATTAAGAGTTGACATATATTAAACATTGATTTTTAACTACATTCAACGTATTTATACGATTTTCGAAATCTATACGGTTTTTGACACGGAAAATTCAACTTTTGATTAACAGATTAACAAAAAATCGAAATGGAAAAATTTTAAAATTGGTAAATGATTCATTTCTTTCGGCCGAAAATATAAGGCCTCAGCTGCTACATCGTTATCATGTTCGTAGTTAAGACAATTTTACTGTTACAAATCATTCATGAATTTCTACTTTTTTTGGTGATCCAATATTTCAAGTTGTATTTGTCGTCATCTTATATGCATAGAGTTTGAAAATCGCGCGAATACTCCGAAAATTACAGATTTAGATTATAAATATTGGTAATTTTGTAAACATTAATTTTCAACTTATTCACGCCATTTTCGAAATCTATACGTATTTTAACACGAAGAATCCAACGCAATTGACAGATTATCAATAAAATCCAAATTTCAATAATTTGCCCATCCGTAAACACACGTACTATATATGTATCTAGTTTGTTATGACGAGCCATGGCGAGGATATAACTACTCACGATGTTTAACCAATTGTATCTAGTATATTCAAGTAACTATTAAGCTCATTTATAATGTATTATATAGGAACAAATTATAAATTGAAAGTAAATATTTAAAAAAAAATTCTAAATTTCTATTTTTAAAATATTGCAAAAAGAACCATATTAACCGATATTTTGAGAAACCACTGCATAATAAAATGTTTTACATTTATTCTGATCACTTATTTATTATTTTTTAATTATTCAATATGAAATCGTAATTCATATTAATTCATAATTTTTTATTTAAGATTTAAAAAATGAAAATCAATCCGTTGAATGTTATAAACTTATTATTAATATATTTCCAAACATTAAAAATACCAGAGAGTACTATAAATTATAAAGAAATTCAATTATCAGAGAGAATCAAATCTATTTTAATAGATTCTTCAAGTGATTTTAATGATATTGAAATTATTGATGGGGAATCATTGGATTTTCAAGAAGAGTATAAAGATCATGATGCAAAAATAATCGAGAATAATAAATGATCTTCCAGAAGCACCCACAGATCAGTGTTTAATAGATGATGAAGAAATGAGTTTTGAATATAAGCAAAGAGCCATAGAATTTCGGAGGAGTGGCAAAAAAAAGACAAACTTAAACATTAAAACAGTACAGAATAGATTTAGAAAAGTTAAATCCATCAGTCAGCTGCATCGCTGGACTCATACAATTAATAAAGGTGGTACCTACAGAGAAAAAATCGCACGAATTTGTCAATATACATTGGATAATTTTAATGCTGCATTAGGAGCTGGTTTTATTATTCATGACCACGATATACGGCGATAGGCTTTGCAAGCTCGGCAGTAAATAGGTTTAGAAGGTCTTAGATTTAAAGCTTCGAAACACTGGCTAGCAAAGTTCAAGGCTGCTCATAGAATAGTATCTAGAAAAGTGAATAAGTTTATTACCAGAAAAACAATAGAAAGCATTTCAGAACTAGAACGGAAGGCAGATGCGTTTGTTACCGACGTTAAGTCGTGTGCATCAGCAATTGGAATTAAGAATATGTATAATTCTGATCAATGTGGATTCCAAATAGAAATGCACTCTGGAAGAACACTAGCAGTTGAAGGAGAAAAGCAAATGTAGTCTGTAGTGCAGTCAATATCATCTACCACACACAGTTATACCATACAGCCGCTTATATCAGCTAGAGGACAACTACTGTCACCACGTTTTCTTGTTTTAAAGGAAACCAGTGGTCAGTTTGGACCTACCATAGAAGTCTAAATTTGGAAAGTTAACTACAAGTAAGTATATATTTTTAATTTTATTTAATATTATAGTAAATAAATTTACAAACAAAGTTATTATAATTTCAGATCTATTTAAAATTTGGTTGAAAAAAACATTTTATCCAAATATAGGTCCCAATACAATATTGTTAATTGATTCTTGGAGCGGCCACTGCGATAGAGTGATAGAGGAAACAATGCCACCAAATAAAATTGTTAATGTCAAAATAATTCCAACGGGAACAACCAGTAAAATCCAACCACTAGATGTGTATGGATTTCGCATGTGGAAAAATTTTGTTCGTAAATTTTCAGATAACGTAATACTAATGAATCATGATTTAAATTTACGTAAAAGAAATGAAATCATAAAACTACATTCGTTAGTACATAACCAATTTTCTTCACCAAGATATGTTAATCTATTTAAATATTCCTGGTTTAAGAGTGGCTATATAGATGAAAAACCAGAAATATTTGAAAATCCAGTTGATTATAGTTTTGGAGATTACTGCAATATTCATTGCGAAGTAGAAGGATGAACAAATGTTGCCGTTGTACGCTATGGTTGGTGCAAGAAATCTTTGTTTTAAACACTTCTATGAAGATTACCATTATTGTAGAAATTTCATACAAGAAAATACAGACAATGAAACGTATTGATCACCTCATTTTTTTATCTAACCAAAAATATGCTTTCATCTATTTTAGATGATTTTCCACTTTCATGATTGATAAGAATTTATGCAAATAAGAAAATGTTACAAAATAACAACAGGAACTAAAACTTAATATTTTTAAACTATAGCAATTCTTGTGATATAAATATGTTTCGTAACGTAGATTTTTTAAATAAAGGTAGGGGTTATAGCCCTACTGCTAAAACTACATTAAATAGCCTCATTTTTCAATAAAAAACAGCTATCAATTTATCTCGCAGCAAAATATTAATTAGAAATCGAGATATATTAAAAAAAATCTCTTCCCGAGGTTGACCTTTGGGGTTAATTATCGTTAATTTAATATTTTTCACGATATAACATGTGTCAGTTTTCTTTTTTAATTCATAATTACCGGCATAAATTTCATGTATAAGAATAATTAAAAAATATTATATTACATTGCACATGTAAAAACAGCCTAATGATTTAACGGAAATTTTATTTAATACACAAAAATATTTTTTCTCATTCCATAAGATTATTTTGCAGTTCTTAGGGAAAGAAATGTGTTTAAAAAAATAGATTTTTTAAAATAATTTTTCACCCCATAAATGTGCTTATTAGCAAATAAAAAAAAATACGTGTTACTTATTTTTTAATGTACTACAGCATATCCAAAAATTATTGAAATCGGAGAGTCCTGGTTGGGATATGTTAGCAATTTCTGTATGATAAAAAATCTTTTATGAAGTCACAATAACCCGTACCAAAATGGGAATTGCAACCCATTAGAATTAAAGTCATGTTGACGAGAGCGTCTTTTAATAAGAAATAAACTGACATTTGTTTCATTACAACATTCCAATTTGTTCCAGAGATATTGAAAAAACGGTTTTTAGGGGTAAGTCACCCCTTGCAATAAATTTCTTCAAAAATTCCACAACTCGTGAATTTTGTTTTTAATTTACTTGATAACAGTACAACTTTTAATCATTTTCAGAAACTTTAATAATTTATATGCCAAAATAAACGTTAAAAGAATCACATTCACCATTATAAAAAAAAAATAAGGGTTGCAACTCCTTAGCATAAAATTCACGTCCATATAAGCGTCTTTTTATAACAAATAATCTGGTGTTTGATTCATCAAAAAATTCCAATTCGTTCCGGAGATATACAAAAAAACTGTTTTTGGGGGTAAACTTTAAGGATGATTTTCACCCCTTAAATAGACGAATTAGCAGATAAAAAAAATACGTGTCACTTACTTTTGAAATTACTACACATATCCAAAAATTGGTGAAATCAAAGAGTTCGGGTTGGGGTACCTTCCTTGTTAGAAAATCCACCCCCAACGAAATCGTTTACGCGGAAGCCGGTGAGCCTCCCATTGCACTCCGCCAAACAGAGCTTACCTCAAAATAAATCCTGCACTGCTTAGCTACCACCAACTATCCCACGACTACCGCTATCTCTGAACTTCACTAATCCATCCCCTCGCAGACACACAACCTACACAACCACCCCCTTCTAATTACACTCCTAAAGTACAACCGAAACAAACGATTAATTTACTCATGCCCTATTCCCCCCATTCTATTTCTTCTCCCTAGAATCCCAACAACTTATCCCCACATAATGACTTCCTGTGGCCGAGAAATCATAAAATCAGCTCACCCAGTTTCAACCTTGTCCGAAAAATTCTCCTAACTCATCTCTTCTCATACCTCTTTTTATATGGACGGCTCTAAAACCAGCTCAGGATGTTATGTAGGTTTAGCCATTTTCTCCCCCAACCCTCCTACATTCCACTTTCAAGGACGCATCTCCTCCTATGCCTCTATATTCCCCGCAGAAGCCCTCGCCATTCGCGTATAGAGTCTATTGTGTCAAAGATTCATGCATTCCAACACGCTTCCTTGAATTTTCAACACAACATAAATATTCATTTTGTATTTGGATAAACTAAATTAATTTCAACGCATTTCAAATTTTAGTGAACTTTGTTCTGTTTAAATTTTTAGTTAATATATCTGCTACATTAAATTCCGACTCGATTTTTACAATATCAATGACGCCGTTCTCATAGTTTTCATTTATATAATGGTATTGCACTTCGATGTGCTTAGAATTCTTCGAGTAATTGCCAAATTTTGCAATCGCTACCGCGCCTGAGTTATCCTCATACATTTTTATCGGTTTCTCTACATTTAAATCAAATGACTCGTTTAAGAAACCTCTCAAAAACAAAACTTCTGTCACTGCTTCTGACATTGCAGTATCTATGCAAAAGTTGAGCATTTATTTGCCGTGTTTTGCTTACGTGTCTTCCAATAGATTATATTACCGTCTAATCTTATTACAAATCCTGTTGTGGATTTACGATCTATATTATCGCCTGCATAGTCCAAATTAACCATACAATCTAATTGCTCATCTTTCACAGCTTTATCATAATACGTTAATTTTGAATCTTTGGTTTTATAAAGGTAATTCAAAATTCTTATAACATATTTAAAGGGGAGGCCGAAGTCTCGTCAGTTAGTTTTTCAAAGTTTTCTCTTCGAATAATTAACCGATTGGACTAAAATTTTGGGAGAATAATTAACATTTATGTACAAAGCGCGATCAAGTCTTGAAATTCAAAAAAACCGCTCCCAATTCATTGGCACGTAGCTTCCTCAAACTTAATTTACTGATTCCTTTGATTAATTTTTAATTCCAATTTTAAAATTTAATACTTTATTTTGTATGGTGAGACTATGTTAAATGGTTTGTGACTTTTTATTTTTACTCTTTCTACTTTTCATCATAAAAAAGCAATTATTATTATACAAGTTGGTTAGATGTAGCCAATGGTAGGTTTTGGTATAATTATAGAAATTGTAGCTAATGGCCGTACTACCAAGGTTCCTTAATAAATAAAACAAAGGATTACAACGATTCGGACATTTTAATACGTCCCTCTTCAGGTTAATTGAAACGTATGATCAATTAAATCTATTACGGGAAGTGATCCGTTCGTCACTGCTACGGCCAGCAGTTGTAATTCTTTGCTTTATTTATTAACAAACCTTGGTAGTACGCCCATTAGCTACAATTTCCAATATTATTATACAATTTTATATTTTACAAAAAAAAAAAAAAAATTCATTGCCCACAAAAAGCAAAAAAAATAGCTAGTGCCAACTGCGTGAAAAAAACTGCGAAAAGAGATACATTGTGAGGTCACATTGCCTTACAAAACTCTTTTCGCATTTTTTTCCCGCAGTTGGATATGGCTAAGGTATACCTATATATAGTGGCCACGCACCTATGTCATATCCTAATCCTAATACTTATACGTTACCACCTGACGCCTTTTATGTTGTATATTCGGTTGGAACCACATGGTTTCTCTTCAAAACTAAATGAATACTTTTTATTATTAATTTAAGGCGGTCTTACACCTATAGGCCTTTCTGGCCAAAATTACCTAAAAAAAATGATAAAAATTATTATTATAATAAAATAATTCAAATATATTGTAAATATAACTTATTTTGAATAAAATGAGCCAAGGCAGAGGTCCTTAAACTCATTTTACCATCAGTTATAGCATTATAAAAAAAAAAAATTTGTCGTAACTTTTCTCTGAGACCGCGTGATGGATTTTCATGGGACAAAGTGCAAATTGTTCCTAATTTATGTAGTTATGGGCTTAAGAGTTGCAATTTGAAGGTTTTTATGTTTAAGTATCTTTTTCACGGCAAAAAATGATTTTTTGCTATAATTTTTTGCATTTTTTTGAATTTTTTGGGTTTTTGCCATGAAAAAAATACTTATACATGAAAACCTTAAAATTACAACTCTTACTCCCATAACTACATAAATTAGGAACAATTTCCACTTTGTCTCATGAAAATTCATTGACTGGTCTGCTGTGTTGACACTATGGTATTATAGCTTTATAAGTATATACGTATACAAAAGGGAGTATTAATATAGTAATTTGCTGTCAAATTTCGTTGACGGAATGGTCACTTTACTAGAACAGAAGTGCAAAATTGTCACAACTCAAAAGACGATTCCACTGGATTTCAAATTCCAGAATATGATTAATATTATTTTTATAATAAATCCCGTATTTAAATTTAATTATTTTTTTTTTATAATTCTTATACTAATAAGTCTTAAATAATGTTTTTTGATATTTTAAAACATATACAAGTAAACGTGTTCCTATATATATCAGAAACCTATAGAAAAGGCAAAGAAAGGAAAATCAATTTTTTTTGTTATTTTGAAAATAGTAAGCTCTTTTAACCATTTGATTTTTAATTTTTTTAATTTTTGATCCAAACTAGTTTTTTTAGGTTCACAATAACATATATAATTAGAAAATTCAATAAAAAAAAGTTGATTTTTTCAAAATTTTTAGGTGTAAGACCACCTTGAGTTATTTTTATTAATATGTATTTTTTTATACGTAATCAACGGGGACGCTCAAGATGCTAAACGCTCTTTTTTAAATCTGATAATTTAATACGTTTTCTGTTCTACTTACTTCTTTTTAGGTTAGAATAAACTACGTATACTATTTAATTTTTTAATTTATTTTGTAAATATTTTATTTATAAATGATTTTTACATATAAATGATGTTCATACTACTCTATTAATAGTATACCTCTTTTGAATTTCGTCCTTTATGGAATTATTTTAATGAATAATTTCAATTTATAAAATATTTTGTTGATTCTTTTATTCATATTTATATTTCTTAAATTACACATTTTCAATTTCTTACAAATTGTATATTAATGGTTTTAATTCTAAAAATTCCAAAATTCAATTAATTCCAAGAAGAATTCGACTAAAATCTATAATAATTATGATAATGACGGGGTGCCATACTCAATTTTTACCGACCGAGTCGATTCGGCGGTTTGAAGCTAATAAAAAATAAAATACACCGAATTATGCAAAATCAAGAGAACATTGCTCTGAGTTCCACAATATTCTACCTTCCTGCCAAATTTGAAATCAGAATATCAAATCGTTTTTGCATAAACTTTGAACAAAATTTCGAGGTTGACGAAGCGTTTTGTGAAAATTTTGTTCAAAGTTTGCGCAAAAACGAATTAATATTTTGACTTGAAACTTTGCAGAAGAGTATATTATTGCGAAACTTAGAGCAATGTTTTCTTGATTTTACATCTTGATAAACATTCACATATATAATATCTATATCACACACAAAATTGTCTATAAATCTGTAGCTAATTCATCAAGCCGTTCTCGAGAAATTACGATTTGGGAAAAAATTTTAAAAAATCTTAACCTCAAATATCTCTGAAATTTATGGACGAATCATTTTGCGCAAAGAACTCAACCGAAAAATATTCAAAATCTACCTCTACAAGGAATTTTAAAGCAATTAAGTCAATTTTACTCCAGTAATCGTTGGACATACAAAACTCATTTTTTTCATTTTTCAATGTTTACGTTTTTGTTAATAACAAAAGAACCGTGATAGCTTGAAAAATTATTTTTTCTTGGAAAATATAGGTATTTTAATTCTCATTCGAATGCTTCACATCCGACTCAGATACATAGAGCAGTTCTCGAGAAATTACGATTTGAAAAAATGGTTAAAAAAATTTTAAACTCAAATATCTCTGAAATTTATGGACCAATCATTTTGCCCAACGAACTCAACCGAGAACTATCCAAAATCTACGTCTGCAAGAAATTTTGAACGATTAAGTCAATTTTACTCCCGTAATCGTTGGACATACAGAACTCATTTTTTTCATTTTTCAATTTTTTTCTCAAAAACTAACCAAAAGAATCGATTCAAATTTTTACAGATTATAGTTATTTATATTCTGCATTATCATGATTTTTCTCGAAAAAATTGACCGTGTAATGGATCGATCTGACGGAGGCAGGTAAAAGAAAAAGAAAAACAAAGTTTTTTTTCCTTTACATTTTCTTTATATTTTAGCAACGTTTTGTTGGCATGGTCCGCCAACCTCTTCAGGCTGTAATTTATTGTTGGAAGTATGCGCGCTTCCCGCGTGTGTGTATATCAGTATCCGTATGTGTGAGTGAAGGGAGCGCCCTCCCCTTCGCACTGCGTGCGGCTGTCTCCGCGAGCGCCACTTCTCCCTGAGCGCTGGACCTGAACGGACGTGCGAATGAGAGAGAGAACGATCGAAAGCTTATTCAATAAACAGAACGTTAAACTTCAAGTGTGTGACTCGTTATTTCGCCTCATCCTCAATCAACATCCCAACAGGTTATGGACCCAGAACGTTTGACTGCGCCGAGCCGGGAGGCCCAGGAGTCGACAAACACAAAAGGTATGAGGGTGATAATAACTGCGTCGCGAGGAAAGGTCCTTTTGTCTCTAAGAGACAAAACAATGACTGCTGTCGCGCCGTGCGTGAAGAGTCGCGTTCGGGAGAAGAAAACTGTCGAGATTTGAAAATTTAAAATCGTGTCGAACGTTGCGAAAGTAAATGCGAAATGTATCGAAAGTCTAAATAAAAATGTCGGACGCAAGAGAAAGTAAACGTAGTGTTTTGTTGTACAATCTGTGTGGGTCAGAATTTTGTTTTACTAGAGGTGTTTGTATAGAAAAGTGTTGCAAAAAATAGAAGTGAGCGAAGGTCGGAAGTTATAGATAAAAGCGTAAGAACAAAAAGTAAAATATAGAGTAAGAGTAATTCGGAAGTTAAAATTGAATTTAATAAACTGCCTAATGTTCGAAGAATCTCAAATCACGGTATATTGTTTGTGTCGGCCGAGCGTGTTCATACAAGAGTTTTCGATTAGATATACACCGGTAACGGCAAGTGGACGCACTTCTCAGAACCGGCACATGTCAGGCGATGGGTGCTTGCCGACATGTCAGCACAGGCACGATCGCGAAGGGAGGGAGCATGCGCGGCTGTGCCTGATCAACATGGCCGCGCGCCGGCTTCCCGCGCGAACATCGGAGGGAGCGAATGACAGAAATGGCAGGCTCGCGCGAGTGTGATGTGGCCGTGGCCACAGCGGCAGACGCGCGCGAGTGTATAAAGCGGACGTAAGCCAAAGCGACAGTTGCGCGCGAGCGTAAAGCGGCCGTGTGCTACAGCAAAAGTTGCACGTGACTGTAAAGCGGCCGTAGCCACAGCGGTAGGCGCGCGCGAGTGTGTAACAGCCGCTAGTGCGGAAGGCGTCACGCGCGCACACATACATACACATATGCTTTGCGCTGATGCAGACTGACGCGAGACGCTGTGCGTCGCGGAATCTGCAGACGTCGCGAGCATGGAAATGTCGAAGCGTGCCTTATGCGAAAGGAAACGGAAGATAGCGAACGGCACGAACGGAATATATACATATATATAAATATATATATCGAACGGAATATATATATACATATATAAACATGCATGCATTGAAAACTAAACACGCACACAATTAAATGTTCACAAACAATTTACCGATAAAAATAAAAAATATATATAGATATATATGACTAAACTGATTTGATCTATTCCATAATATATGACACTGCCTTGCTGCTTATTTCTGAGGCCTCAGGAGGTTACTCATGAGTTTCCAACAAAACACGCGGACGAGCGTATGTGAGTGGAATAAACAGAGAAAGAGCGTAATGAAGAAAAAGCGAAAAAGCGTGATGAAGTAAAAGCCAAAGAGCGTGATGAAGAAAAAGAGAAAGAGCGTGAAGAAGAAAAAGCGAAAGAGCGTGATGAAGTAAAAGCGAAAGAGCGTGATGAAGAAAAAGATAAAGAGCGTGAAGAAGAAAAAGAGAAAGAGCATAATGAAGGAAATGCAAAAGAACTTAATGAACTTGGCAGTCCGCACGCTAGTAAGGGAATACGAGTATGTTTTGAGTACAAGCAACTCACGGAGCACATTGCTGCTCATTGTTCTCAAAGACTGGCAGACGGAATAGCGAAAGCAGCGGCAGCAGAGAAAGTAAAAACATCGAAAGATATTGTAAAACTAACGGCAGACAACATTTCGGTAAGCGAACGTCAAAATGAGAAAATAATCACAACAAGCAGGTAAACAAAAAAAAATTAAAAATATACAAACATTAACCTCTACGAACAAAGTTTTCATAAACAGGTATGTAAATATAATTGTACTTAAATTCTTTGACTCTATTTCGATAGAAATCCAACGCCAGTTGTCAGAAATGGATAAGCGGCTGAAGCGAATGGAGTTAAACCAAAAGAAGCTGGCTGACAAGGTTGAGGCAAACCATAATCAAGTATTTGAGTACGTGGATAGGGAACTAAACACGATGTGGAACGAATTGTGCGAACAGGTAGAAAATAATATCTCTGATGATAATGAAGGAGAATCATTCAATAAACAAGCGTGTTTAAGTTCCACACAAATACCTTCTGATAATATTAATAAAACGGAAGTGATTCAGATAGTGAATGACGAATTGCGAAAGATAAATAAAGTGAACGATAACGGAAGTTTTATTGATGTATCAAGAGAATTGACAGAAACGTTTAAGTCCGGATAATCGGAAAAGGATCTGTCATTAAAGAAGATTATAAATTAACTAAATAGACAAAGTTTGAATATTTCTTGATTTCTTTACGTCAGAATAAATAGTGAATGATATTTTGTATGTAATCGATGAGACTGTCAAAGCGAATGATAATTTGAATGAATCAGCGAAAGAAAAACACAAATTTAAGGTACGAGATATTCTGATAAATCACATTGACAATGAATATTATGCGAAAGTAATGGATATTAAAGATCCAGTTATATTATTAAATAAAATTAAAGTTGTATAATATGCATTATAAGCCAGAGAAAGAAAAGGCAATAGAATTTATTGATAAATTTGAAGAAATTGTTCGCAATTATAACAACCTTGAAGGAATTTAAACTTTGTCTGCCGAAGAAATACGTGATGCATTTTATAACGATGTAGTTGGATCAAATAATGAAATATAAAGTGCTGACTTCGTGATGAGAAGTAGAACCGATAAACCCCTCCGTTTTGATCAAACAAAATGCTCGTATTATAATTTGAGAGCGTATGAAAACAGGCGAAAGATCAAATGAAGAGCATAAGAACACAGGCGAAAGATTAGGTGAAAGATCAAGCGAAAGGCCAAACTACAGCGTGGCAGCAAACCTTGAAGTAAACACCACACTATCCAAGTGATCCAATTGCGATGACTTCGGGCACTTTGGAAGGAACTGCCCACATGCTCGTACGGGACTCCGAGTCTGCTTTGAGTGCAAGAAACTCACGAAGCACATTGCTGCTCATTGTCCTTAAAGACTGGCAAACGAAGGTCGAAAGAACTCCCATCAAACGTACGGAAGTAGAGTTTTCCATAATTATAATAGAAATAGAAGCGAAAGTAGAGGGACTCAGCGAAAGAATGAAAGAAAATACGATAATAGCGCTAAGAAATATAGACCAAATAACAATAACAAAGAAAATGGTGAGTACTCTGTAGCAGAGCGTAAAGGTATAGAGCGAAAGCTAAAACTAGAGAAAAGTAGTGCTCTTAAATGTCACGAATATAGAAAGAAAGAAAAATGAGAATGTCTTAGTGGCCGAATTTTTTTGGCAGATACAGGTGCTACAGAGCATTTTAACGAATTCAAGGCTCATATTTAAACTTTTAATAAACAAGCGAAAGACATTAAATGCACAAACAAAAACGAGTATGCTAATTTAAGATCGGAGGGAGAAGGTCAAGTTCAGGGTTATTCGGAAATAGACAAATTAATTAACTTGGAAAATGTTATATGTGCTGAGAATTTGTCTGATAATTTATTGTCATTGCGAAAGTTTGCCGATCAAGGTTTATGTATTTATTTGGATAATGAGAAAATTTACATTTATGATCCAGTGTCGAATGAATCATTTATATCGTGTATATATAAAAGGCCATACTGGGTAATAGAATTTGAAAGTAAACAACGAAAATAGCGACAGAGATCAATTAAATGGTAAAATTGTAGCGTATGTGACTACCAGGCGTATAAAAAATCAGATAAATACAGAAACCGTGGAAGAAAACTAAAGGGATGACGAAAGTAAAAATAAGACTGAGAGTAAGAATAATAAAAATATTGCAAACGCCGATTTAGAAAATACTGTATTAAACCGAAAGTTAAATGATATTAGCGAAAGTAAAATAAGCGAGCGAAAAGAAAATTATGACACATACACAGAAACCCAGAACGAACCTTCTACCTATAATAAAGCTATGCTGTGGCACGCAAGAATGGGACATGCGTTATTAAACTACTTGAAGGCAATGCAGCGAAAGTATCCGCATATTAAAGATTTAAATCAAACGGTCTTTGATGACGAAATTCTTGATTGTGAAGTATGTATGATCTCGAAGATCAATGATTACTATTTAAACAAACACGACTTAGAGCGACAGAGCACTTGCAAATTGTGCATTCGGACACAATGGGGATGATAAGTCCAGTCACTTATCCAAAGAAATACGAATATATTTCAGCGTTTGTAGACGACTATTCTCGCCTTGCCATGGCATACCCTATGAATACAAAAGACGAAACCGCGTTCTGTTTCGAATCCTTTGTCAATAGCGGTCGAAATATGTTAGGGAATGACGCGGAAGCGTGCTATTTAAGATCCGATCAAGGGACAGAATTCACTGGCGGTAAGATGTCGAAAGTTTTGAGTAAGCTGCGTACGAAATTACAACTTGCCTGTCTTGATACACCTCAGCACAATGAAGTAGCGAAAGATTTAATTAGACGATACAAAAGAAAGTGCGAACGTTAATAAATGACTGGCTTACCCAAAAAATGTGGGATTTAGCTCTAGGAGCAGCCATATCCGCATATAACAGAACTCCGTATGCTTCGATAGACATGCAAATTCCCATTCGAGTGTTCAAGCCTTGAATGCAAGACTGACTTGACGCAAATAAAACGTTTCAGATGTTTGGCGTACATGAAAATACAGCGAAAGACTAGATCAATATTCAGATCCATCGGAAAGCGAATGATTCTAGTTGGATATAAAACAACTGATTACGTCTTGTTCAGTCCAGAGGCAGGAAAACTGTACGAAAGCAGGGATGTTAGATTTAATGAGAAATTGGTATTTGTCAATAAATACAAGGCTAAGGAACTTGAATACTGGGAAAAGGTTGAAACTGAAATAGATTCAGATACTTGGTTTACAGAATTCGAGAAAGAAACGAAAGATGTGGAAACGAAAGAAGAAATGAAAAGAGGAAGAGGAAGACCGCGAAAGAACAAAGCGAACGATGATATTCAAATTACAGACGATGATACGCATGCCTTGTTGGCAAGTATAAATGGTGACCCTATTACATACAAAGGGGCTATAAATAGCCCTGACAGACTTGAATGGATAGAAGCTATAGAAAGCGAATTGGACTCATTGAACAAAAATCAAGTCTGGAAGCTCGTTGACCGATTCTCAATAATCACAGAGAACCTAACATAATCGACTCGAGGTGGGTGTTAAAACGTAAGACAGAGTCAGATAACAGCGTACGATACAAGGCCAGACTTGTAATAAGAGGCTTTAAGGATCGCAACGAGTATGAGCTTCAAGAGACATATGCACCAGTGTCTCGGCTACCACTTATACGAGCTATACTAACTATAGCAAACAAATGTGATTTTCGTATTTTTCAAATGGACGTCAAAACAGCCTTTTTGAACGTACAACTTCAGAGAGAAGTTTACATAGAAATTCCGGAAGGAATAGAATGATCGAATGAAGTAAGGCAGTGAAAGGTTTGTAAGTTGGAGAAAGCATTGTACGTTCCGAAAGTAAGTCCAAATGTTGGAATAAAAAATTTAAGGAGAAGGCTGCAAAAATGGGTTTGACACCCGATTCTGATGAACCCTACTTATTCAGTTGGAATGAAAATAATAAAGTTTTAATACTGATTTTGTATGTTGAGGACATCTTAATCACTGGAAATCACTGTGAGAAAATTCAAGAAGTCAAGCGAAAGTTAAACCAAGACTTTGAAATGAGTGATATTGGAGAGCTGAAAAATTATCTTGGATTGGAGATCGAAAGAGGCAGGAAAGCGAAAGTACTGAAATTAAGCCAACAAAAATATATTGACAAAATACTGAAACGATTTGGTTACGAAAATAGTCACCCTCAAAGAACCCCAAATGGTAACCAATCAAGGGCCCAATAGAGAAAGAATAGGACGTGAAATAACGAACGAAAATAGTATCTTTGCAAGAACAGAGAATCAAAATAACAGAATGTACAGTGAGGTCGTAGGATCCTTGTTGTACTTAGCGAATACCAGCAGACCCGATATAGCGTATGGAGTGAACATTCTAAGTAAACATCAAATCGATCGTAAGGAGGAAGATATTTGAAGGGTACAAAGTCCCTCAGCCTTAATTACTATGGGCATAGTAATTGATATGCGAAGATATTCTGACGCAAGTTTTGGCAACTGTAAAGGAGTCAAACCTACAGGTGACTACGTAATAAAGCTGTTTAATGACACGATGACATAGCGAACGAAAAAACAAAATTATGTTGCTCTATCTACTTGTCAAGCAGAGTACGTAGCAATGAGTGAATGTTGTCATGAAATGATATCTATACACAATTGTCTTAAAAGGGATATATTGGGATTTAATCCCATTGTATTATGGTGCGATAATAAGGCGGCAGAAGTGAACGCTAAAATGGTGGTAGCAAACTCAAACATATGACGGAAGTTAAAGAACACTATGTGCGAGAGTGCGTACAGCGAAAGTTAGTGAAAGTAAAATGGATAGCTTCAAAGCGACAGATTGCGAACGTATTTAACTAAACCTCTATCTTTCGATCTACATTTGAATTTAAGTAAATCTACGTAGATTCCACGAGATTGAAAGTCTGAATCTAATAAATATTTGTTTTGTACTTGTAATAATGTGTAAGCCTTAAATAAAAGATTATTTGTAAGCGAACGCGTAAAGCGCGGAAGGGAGTGTTGGAAGTATGCGCACTTCCCGCGTGTGTGTATATGAGTATCTGTATGTGTGAGTGAAGGGAGCGCCCTCCCCTTTGCACTGCGTGCGGCTGTCTCCGCGAGCGCCACTTCTCCCTGAGCACTGGACCTGAACGGACGTGCGAATGAAAGAGAGAACGATCGAAAGCTTATTCAATAAACAGAACGTTAAACTTCAAATGTGTGACTCGTTATTTCGCCTCATCCTCAACCAACATCCCAACATTTATTAATAACAAAAATAATTTTTTATACATAATGGAAAAAACAAACTATCACTTTGGTTACAAGGAAAAGAATAGTAAATACCTTATTCATATAGAGCCAACGAAACGTTGCTAAAATATAAAGAAAATATAAAGGAAACAAAAACTTTGTTTTTCTTTTTCTTTTACCTGCCTCCGTCAGATCGATCCATTACACATTAATAAACAATTGGAGTGCAATATTTATACTACTCTCAACATACAAAGTCCTAGATCAGACATGGATTCAAGAATTCGCAACCAAGGACAGTCCTTTTTCAACTACATCGAAAACTCTTATGGACTACAAACCAAACGACAACTAAAAGATTGGATTAATTTAAACTACCAACTTGCGGAATCAATACCACAACGCTGGTTCCTGGTGAAATGCAGATCCAAAGACATCGTACCTCAAAATATCCTTAATATAAATAAGCGATTTCGTACGTTATTTTTCCATAGTCAAAAGTATAGACAAAAAATTCTGGATGTTGAAAAACAGTTATCTTTTAAACTTATAAATCTTGAAATTCGAGATATTAACTTTCGCATTAATTTTCTGAACAAATCATTGATATTGTTAAA
Source organism: Torymus aiolomorphi (assembly GCA_036365515.1). NCBI lineage: Eukaryota > Metazoa > Arthropoda > Insecta > Hymenoptera > Torymidae > Torymus > Torymus aiolomorphi. Next base: position 157,293,777 of record CM070874.1, on the reverse strand, counting down.
AAATTTGATCATTGGATGTAACATTGGCAGTTCAATTGTAAAAAAGTTTTTCAGCTATACAGACAAAAAAGTTAATATCATTATATCCAAATAGAGTAGTAAGTTGAAAGAAAAGTTTAAATTCTTAAATAACAGACTATTACAAATCTCGGAGCCAACTACATCATCCAAACGATTTTTCAAAAACCTTACTAATGTACAAATACCGACTGATGTAATTGAAATAGTCTCCTTAGGACCAAAATTTAGTATTAATGAAGATATATGTAAAAAAGACATTATTGACACACTCAAAAATGTTGAGTCCAGCTTAGAAAACTCCGAATTACCTTTTGGAAAAAAATCAGAAATTAGGGAAAAAATCGTTTCTAATCTAAAAATGATTTTTAAAAAACAAAAACATATAAACACTCAAGATAGAAATATGAAAATTAAGTTAAAAAAAATAAAGCTTTCATTAAAAATAATCCGGACATATGGTTCACTACTTCTGATAAAGGCAATGTGACGGTCTGTTTACTTAAGTCTGAATACTATGACAAAATGGAAAACCTATTATCTGATAAAACCACTTATGAACTTTTCAATAAGAATCCTTTAAAGAAATTACAAACAGGCACATCTACGATCCTAAAAAATCTAAATAACAATAACCATTTATACACGAAATTCCATAATAATGCACTTTCCTGTACCAATACTACATTAGCAAAATACTATGGTCTACCCAAGATACATAAAAAAGATGTACCATTTCGCCCAATAATTTCGTTGATCAACAGTCCGACCCATTTTTTAGCCAAAATAATATACAATGAGATCAAACATTCTATAAAAATACCCACATCTCATATCAATAACAGCTTAGATTTAAAACAAAAATTAGAGTCAGTTAGGATTCCGGATGACTATATACTACTCTCTTTAGATGTCACTTTTTTATTTACAAACATACCACTACAGTTAGTATTAGATAGCCTAGACAGAAGATTTGAATATATACACAATAAATGCAAAATTCCCTTCCATGATATCGTTACTTGCACAAAATTTTTATTTTCCAATACGTTTTTCTCTTTCAATAATAAGTTTTATCGACAAATTGAAGGTACACCCATGGGTTCTCCCATTTCACCGTTGTTCGCAGATATGGTAATGGACGATTTAGAAATAAATTGCCTAAAAAACTTAGAAGAAAACTATAACGTCAAACCTTTGTTTTACTATCGTTACGTAGATGATACTATCATGTGTATTAGCAAAAAGCACATTGATTTAGTTATAAACATCTTTAATTCATATAATAAGCGTTTGCAATTTACGTATGAATTAGAACAAGATAAAACAATTTTCTAGATATTTCTTTAATTCGCCACAATAATTATATTATTACTGATTGGTTCAACAAACCTACTTCTTCTGGTAGATTATCAATTATCTCGCTAACCACCCGACTCAACAAAAAATAAACATAGTCTATAACCTGGTTGATAGGGCTATTTCTCTTTCACATAAAAAATTTCATAGAAAAAATCTAAAAATGGTTACTCAAATTCTCAGACACAATAGTTATCCTAATAAATTATTAACCGTTATACACGCATCAGGATGTACACTATTAAACATAAACAATCACATAAAATAGTACCATTACGCAATAGATCTTCTACATACATTTCTTTGCCGTTTAATGATCAATTTAATAAATTAGCAGCAATTTTAAAACCCTTTAACTTTCGCGCTCTACCTATAGTTAAAAAAAGTTTCAACTCAGTTATCAAACTAGGAAAAGACCATACCGAGAAATGGGATCGGACTAACATAGTATTTAAGTTCTTTTGTAAATCATGCCCAGCGTCATATACAGGAGAAACCAAAAGGACTCTAAAAACGAGAATTAAAGAACACCAAAAAACCAATAATCCAGAAGCAGTGGTGAAACAACACATGAATAAGTTTTCACATGATTTTGACTGGGAAAATAGTAGAATTTTAGATTGCGAAGTAAATTATAAAAAACGCACCCTATCCGAAATGATTCACATTAAATGAGATAAAAACAATATTAACAAAAAAGAAGATGTAAAATCATTAAATAGCTCTTATTTTTCGTTACTCCGCCTTTTAAATTGAACTATGCATTACTCTGCTTATTTTCTCCTTGTTTGTAAACACATGCATCTTTCGACTATAAATACGACTGTACACCACTGTATCGCTTATATCGACGCCATGTGCTCTATATGAATAAGGTATTTACGATTCTTTTCCTTGTAACCAAAGTGATAGTTTGTTTTTTCCATTATGTATAAAAAAATTATTTTTTTTCTGAATAAATTACAGCCTGAAGAGGTTGGCGGACCATGCCAACGAAACGTTGCTAAAATATAAAGAAAATATAAAGGAAAAAAAAACTTTGTTTTTTCTTTTTCTTTTACCTGCCTCAGTCAGATCGATCCATTACACATTAATAAACAATTGGAGTGCAATATTTATACTACTCTCAACAAAAAAACCGTTTTTGTTAATAACAAAAGAACCGTGATAGCAAGCGAATTTTTTTTTTTCGAAAATATAAGTTTTTTCATGCTCTTTCGAATGCTACCTATCCGACTCAAAAATTTAAATCCAATCATTAAAAAAATTCAAAAATAAATTTTTTGAAAATCAAAAATTCGACATAAAACAAAAACGAATCAGTGAATTATAACAAATTATTTTCTTCCCGAATTCGGAATAAAAAAACAAAAAAATGAGTCCTGTCCGGTTAAAATAGACCGCGTAGGTCCGGAGATAAAGCGGTATACGTACACACACACGCACGCACCCACGCACGCACCCACTCACACACACACCCACACCCACCCACACACACGCACGCACGCACGCACAAACACAGACACAGACATTTTCTAAAATCATGTGATACAAACTTGTAACACCTCTAATCATGTTTCTAGAGCGATTTAACGAAACTTAAAATTTTACTATTACAAAGCTTCCTCTAGGAGGAAGCAAAATTATTGTCTTTGAATTTCCTAATTTATAAGTTATGTTACTCGCGCCAGTTTTTCAAGATTTTCTCGGCAATTAATTGATTGTTTGAGTTGCGATTTTGAGAAATAACTAAACATTAATAGCCAAAGCGCGCTCAAGTCTCAAAAATCCAAAAAGATAAGAATTTTTTAATTTATATAATAAATCGCGTTTTACTGAATACAGCGGCACCCTCCATTTAAAATACATTGACTCCGGCGTCCCCTTAAAATGCGTTTCATTATAACAGTTTTGAAATCTACTCTATAAGCAATATCTGGTCTCATACCTGTACTAATATACAATAATTCTCCTATTAGATTTCTATATTCTATTCTTTCATCGATTTCAGTAGCTTGATCAAGTTTTAAATTACTATCCATTGGAGTATAATACAGTTTTGCATTTTGCAAGTTATATTTTTCGGCCAAAGATTCAATATTTTGTGTGACTCAATGTTATTCTTTTTCTATTATCACTGTAATCTATATTTATTCCTATATAATTACTAACTTTACCGAAATCTTTCATAGAAAATCGTTGCATTACGCCAGCTTTAACTTGATTTATTTTAATTTTATTTTTACAGCATATCAAGAGATCATCAACAAATACTAAAATATATATTGGATATTTGTTTACATTGTTTACATATAAGCAGTAATCATAATTGCTTCTTACAAAATTCAATTTTTCGGCATAATTATTGAAACAATCATACCAAGCTCTTGAACTTCCTCTACGACCATAAAGAGCCTTTTGCAATTTGCATACTTTATTTTGACCTGTCTCATAACCTTTTGGTTCACAAATATATACTTCTGATTTTACAGTACCATTGAGAAATGCTGTCTCTACATCCATTTGCTCAATAAATAAATTATTTGCACAACTATAGCTTAATAATATTTTTAAGGTTTGCATTTTGCCTACTGGCGAATAAACATTTTCAAGATGCTCTTTTTGTTGAAAATCCCTAACAACGAATCTGGCTTTATAAGAATTGTCATTTTTCTTTTTATTAATCCATTTTACATCTATAATTTTTCTATCTTTCGGTCTATCAACAACAACCCATGTTTTATTTTTCAATAAAATTTCTACTTCTGAGCCATTAGCCTTTTTCCATTCTCTAGATTCTCTGGAGTTCACCGCCTCCTCAAATGTATTCGGTACGTTAGCGTTATCATAGTTTACATAGATATAGTGTGTTATTGGATTACCAAATCTATTTACCGGATTTCTTTTTCTTTTTGAAGTTCTTTGTTCTATCATATTTTCATTATCATTTTGCACATCATTTAATTCATTACTCGTTTGTCTGTCATTGTTACTATTAGCATCTTCAACATTTTCTTTCTCATCAATATTATTTTGATTCGATTCATTATTATCATAATCATCATTATTTTCATTTATCTCATTTTCCAAATTCAAATTTATAAAATTATCCTCATCACAATTTGCGTTCTCATTATCGTTACTTTTCTGTACACAAATTAATTCAGTACGCTCTTCGACTACTTGAACATGTCTAGCACTCACTATTATATTATTTACCAACACTCTATAACTGTTATCATTATAACCTACTAGTATACCTAATTTGGCTTTATCATCCCATTTACTCAAAACCTCGGGTACTCTTACGAAAACTCTACTTCCGTAAATTTTCAAGGTTTTACATTAGGTCTTTTGCAAAAAATATCTCATAAGGAGTTTTATTTTCATGAGTATTAGCTACTGTACAGTTTTTCAAATAAGCTACCGTTTTCAAAATTCCAGGCCAATACCTGCTATTTAATTTTGCCTCTCTCGCTAAATATTTGCGTATGTCCATTGCAGATCTATTATATCTCTCTGCTACTCCATTTAATTCATGAACGTAGGGTGGACATGGCAATAACTCTATTCCTTTAACTTTTATAAAATTATAAATTTCGCGATTCAAATATTCTTTTCCATTATTGCATCGTAATTTCTTTACTCTTTTATTGCATTTATTTTCAACTAAATTGACAAATGCTATGAAACAACTGGCTGTTTCTGCTTTACTTTTAATGCAAAAAATTTGCATGCACTTACTGTAGATTATATTTTTCTCCACCATAACCTGTTGTGTTATGTGGTCCATTTAAATCCGTATGGATCAATTCTAAAATATCCATAGTCTTGATTCTATTATTTTCAAACGGTACATTAGCCATTTTATTTTGGATACAATTTACACATTTCATATTATTATTTTCTAATTTGTCTGATAAACTTTCTACTAAATTTTCATTAACCAATTTGCTTAAGGCGATCTTGCACCTATAGGCCTTTCTGGACAAAATTACCTAAAAAATGATAAAAATTATTATTATAATAAAATAATCCAAATATATTGTAAATATAACTTATTTTGAATCAAATGAGCCAAGGCAGAGGTCCTTAAACTCATTTTATCCTCAGTTATAGCATTTTCAAGAAAAAAAGTTTGTCATAACTTTTCTCTGAGACCGCATGATGGATTTTCATGGGACAAAGTGCAAATTGTTCCTAATTTATGTAGTTATGGGCGTAAGAGTTGCCATTTTAAGGTTTTTATGTATAAGTATTTTTTTCAAAGCAAAAACTGATTTTTTTTGCAATAATTTTTTGCATTTTTTTGAATTTTTTGGGTTTTTACCATAAAAAAATACTTGTACATGAAAACCTTAAAATTGCAACTCTTACGCCCATAACTACATAAATTAGGAACAATTTGCACTTTGTCTCATGAAAATTCATCGATTGGTCTCAGAGAAAAGTTACGACAAACTTTAAAAAATGACATTCTGAGAAACAAGCCTGCAATGAAAAATACCATAAGACTCAAAAAGTAATCAGTCATTTAATCCTCATTCTGCTCCTTCTTGTAACTCATTTTCCTGTATATCTGTTATCTGTTCTTCCATATAAAATGGTTAAAACAGAAGCTCTGGCACCTTGCATGCATCCGTTCCATTAAAAGTTATTGCTAAGCTAGCAGCAAAAGTTACTGTTCAATCTGTCCTTTTGTACTTTTGATTCATCCACTGTTGAATCACTTTTTAACACATTGTACTGAGTTAGATTATTATCTATAATACTAAAATAAATGTAGAATATGATCCAATGATCTAAATCGAAACTTAAGAAGCCATCACTGTCATAGACAAAAGTACATAAGTACATAAAAGCCGATAAGCCCATTTTTTTAATGATTACTTGATTACACATATTAAATATTAAATATATATTGAATTTAAGCCTGTATTTTTGTGAGAAGGCTTGTCGCTTTTATGTGTATAGATACATCTTGACACTTATTGCAATTCACAAATCTTCTGAATTGAATTATATATCCTATAGTGAGTTAGACTTAATATGTCACTTTCATCTTCCTTAGAAAAAAGATGTATTTATTTTTATGCGATAAAAATTTGTACTGTCTCTTCTTTAAAATACTTAATTCAATCTTGCCAATGCACATGTTTTTCAGTATTAATTTTCATACAGCATTCCCATCTTGAACTGAAACTACTTTCCAAATTTAAACAAAACTGTCACTGCATGCTTGTATTATAATTACAATTACACTTTTCAGACATATATTTTTACATACACAATACAGCAAATTTTTAGTTCTAAATTCACTTATGAATAAAAATAGTCAAGCACAAAGAAAAAATCTTTCTCTATCTGAAAGCAAAAACTCTGCAAAACAAACTGTTGAAATGACATGGTTATGTATCTTGGCTTATTTGAGATTTTAAGCTGTCTGCTATGTTGACACTATGGTATTATAGCTTTATAAGTATATACGTATACAAAAGGGAGTATTAACATAGTAATTTGCTGTCAAATTTCGTTGATGGAATGGTCACTTTACTAGAACAGAAGTGCAAAATTGTCACAACTCAAAAGACGATTCCACTGGATTTCAAATTCCAGAATATGATCAAATTTCAGAGAGAGAGAGAGAGCGAGAGAGAGAGAGAGAGAGAGAGAGAGAGAGAGAGAGAGAGAGAGAGAGAGAGAGAGAGAGAGAGAGAGAGAGAGAGAGAGAGAGAGAGGCAACAAGATAAGCCAGGCTCCGACCCCGCCAATCTTGCAGCGTGTGCGAGAGAGAGAGAGAGACAGCGAGACCACGACTTGCGCTATGGCTGGCTAGTCGCGAGTAAGTAGACTCGTGTGAGATCTGCATTATTGTAGCGAATGCAGGAGAGCGGCTCCGCCACTGTATCTGCCGCTGCTTGCGCAGCGGCCGCGTACGCGTTACTTATTCTCCGTCTGCCTCGTTCGCGCGCCGCCGTATCCGTGATTATTCGTTGCTTATATCGGCGCCCGTTACACTGTAAGTAAAATAAATTTATCTAAAAAAAATTAATTTATTAAAAGACTTCTTCCCAAATGATGTTCTCAATTTCGTCAGGATTATCTGTGTTATTTTGAATAAACAGTTTATTTTGATTTCGATATCGTGAAAGCGATACATCCCAAGTGAAAATAATGGCCTATGAATGTATGGGAGCTTCCGCCAGAAACCAGCCAGCGGGCGTGCGCGAGGTATTTTTCGTGCAAAACATGCTTTGTTCAACTCGCTCGTAATCGTATTCTGAGTCTCTCAGAAAAAAACAAAAGTCAAATATCGATAGATTTTTTCCTGCTCTTTCTAATGGTGCTATTGTTTTTACTCTGAAACTCTTTCTTCTGGTCGAAAATTCGAGTGGAAAGTTCAGAGCCATTTTTCTCAAAATATGTCATGTTTTTTTTCTTTTTTCAAAATGCGTATCACCATTCGAAAGTACAAGTCTTAAGCTACAAAACACTAAATTTTAAAATTGGAGAAATGAAGTGAAATGAAATGAACATTTTTCGTGCAAAACACGCTCTGTTCAACTTGATCGTAATCGTATTCTGAGTCTCTCAGAAAAAAACAAAACACATATGTCGATAGATTTTATCCTGCTCTTTCCGATGGTGCTATTCTTTTTATTCCCGAACACTTTCTTCTGGTCGGAAATTCGAGTGGAAAGTTCAGAACTATTTTTCTTAAACTATAATATGTTGCTCTACAAAATGCATTGCACCATTCGAAAGTACAAGTTGAAGACATCATTGCCCTCCGTAATAATATAATCTACCATCCTGCCAAAGTTGAAGTCAGTACTTGAAGGTGTTTAAGAATGGCACTTGAACAAAATTTTCACATGACTCAGATAAGATGTATAAATTTCGTTCAAATGCCATTCTTAAACGCCTTTAAATTTTTACTTGAAACTTTGCAGGATGGTAGATTATGTCATTACGGTGGGCAATGATGTCTTCATTTTGCATACTTCAACAAAAAAAATATAGATTTCTTATCATTTATCATACAGAATATTGCAATAAAACGGTATGAAAACGGTATTTATGACCGTAAAGGATCATTACGGTTATATCTGTGTTTCGGCAGCTAGCATGCCTGTAGCCGCGGGGGGGCAGCTGACCGGGTGAAATGTCGTGCGCCGCCCGACCGATGCACCGGTTCATGCGTGCGTATTCTCTATATATAACGTTATTTGTTGCGCGCTGCTCTACACCAACGAATATTACAAAGTGCAGTCACTACAGCTCCCGGCCCCGAGCCCGGCGTTTCTAACAGTGAGGATTGCGGGAGGGAAGTTCATTTCCCCTTGCCGGCGTCGACGGTGTAATAGTGACGTGACGTGTCTGAAGTAGCAGTATAGCGGAGACGTCGACAGAGCAGTACCCAAGATCGTTCGAAAGGGGGTGAAAAAACCTTTCTATTTCACTGGGATATCATAAAAAAAAGTTTAAAAATACAGTGCGTGTGATAGTTTGAATTTCGCAGATTTTTAAAAAATAGCCATTTTTACGAAATTTTTGTAGCAACTTTTATTTGGCTGAAAACTATTGGAAAGTGTTATTAAAACATACCTGAAAGAAGTCCAATTGGACCGAGCATGGGTATCAAACGATTTCCTATTGATTCGAGCTGATGAATTATGATGTTTTTTCAATTTCGGTGTCTAAATTACTAAGCACTCTCTGCATTTCTAGACCATTTCCTTAAACTTTTAGGATAATTAAAGGAATTTTTTGCATTATTGATTAAAATATACTTCTGAAGTCTTTAATAAAGCTTTGTGAGATACATCTATGTGGTCTTAAAGCAGATATAGCAATTTGAAGTTTAGAAAAAGAAATGGTACCAGAAGATAAAATGCCTATTCCTTTACTCGCCGCAGCGCCCAGGTCTGTATAATAAATAATACTTTTAGTTACTTAAATAATACTCTTAATTACTCTTTTTATTCTAAATTGATTTAATAACTTAGTTTTGAATAGTCACGAATAAAAATTTAATTTCAAAAATTTTAATTTATTGGAAGTAGTGAAGTCTCAAGCAAATCATAATTTAGTATATTTAGTATATTTGTTTCCAGAGTAACGTATATACATAATGTTTTTACAATATGATATAAGTTACATTCCATATTGTAACCTGAAAGGAAAATGCATTTCCTATAGAATAATTTGGATAATAAGACTGGGGTGGTGATACTATCAACTTATTTATTCACTAAAATAAATAACGACGTTTCGGCCCGTACAGAACGACGTACGTTACAAGGCACTCATCAAGTTCCAATTTCTAAAAGTTAAGATACATGTAAATTCAAACAAATGTTAAACAAAAATCACGTATTATTACAAACTTACAGTTATTTCTACAAAAACAACTTTCGGCAACACGCTAGATGGTAGAGCGGTGAATACAAGTTTCACTGTCGCGTTATATTCTTATACCGGATGTCCCATTTTAAAACCACCAGGCAAATATCTCGAAAACTAAGGGAGATGGAACAAAACTTTTAATACAAAAGTTGTAGGGTTCAGAGGGGCCCAACTGATCGTGACCTTGGCTATGACCTTGAGGTCAATGATCAAGTTCATTTGAAGGTCAAATCGATTTTTTCAAATGGGAACCCCCACTTTTAACCTCGTCAATGGAAAGAGCGGAAAATTTTACGTTCAGATATGTCCTTGAGTCAAGGTCATGGTCATGGTCATGGTCATGTTTAAAATCAAAATCAATAAACGCATCAAAACATTCCCATAATTAGGTATACGAGACAAATTGTTAAATACAAAAGTTGTAGGGTTCAGAGGGGCCCAACTGATCGTAGCCTTGGTTATGACCTTGAGGTCAATGATCAAGGTCATTTGAAGGTCAAATCGATTTTTTCAAATGGGAACCCCCACTTTTGACCTCGTAAATGGAAAGAGCGGAAAATTTTACGTTTAGATATGTCCTTGAGTCAAGGCCATGGTCATGGTCATGGTCATGTTTAAAATCAAAATCAATCAACGCATCCAAACATTCCCATAATTACGCATACGAGTGTTAAATACAGAAGTTGTAGTGTTTGGAGGGGCCCAACTGATCGTGACCTTGACCATGAACTTGAGGTCAAGGATGATGTCGTTTGAAGGTTAAATCAATTTTGTTTAACGGTAACCCTCACTTTTCTCCTCGTAAATAGAAAAACCGAAAAATTCTGATATGACCTTGGGTCAAGGTCATGGTCAAAGTTATGGTCAGTTTCCGTGCAGTTAAGAGCAAAGTCGGAGATGACCCGGTGACCTAAGGCAAGGTCGGAGATTACCCGGCCAGTTAAGACAAGGTCGGAGATGACCCGGCCAGTTAAGGCAAGGTCGGAGATGACTTGGCCAGTTAAAGCAAGGTCGGAGATGACCCGGTCAGTTAAGGCAAGGTCGGAGATGACCCGGCCAGTTAAGGCAAGGTCGGGGATGATCAGGCCAGCTAAAAATTCATTGGAAAATTCCACGTTCATGTGTATTTAGTCATAGGATCCAAGAGTTTTGGTCACCATTTACTGAAGAAGATGCTCAAAAGTTGCACCATTTACTTGTTGACAACATTCTATTCTCCTTTTAAAGTTTCTAACAGTATTTAATAATACTTGACGTGAAATACTTAAGCAGATTTATGTAATCCTTTGAATCATGTCATGTCTTGTAGTTGGCCTGTTGCGGTAGACTGTATTTTTTAGGAAGCCCCATAAATAAAAATCTGGAGATGTCAGATCTGGAGATCTTGGTGGCCATGCTACGGGACCTCCTCTACCAATCCATCGACCGTTAAACCTTTCATTAAGAAAATCTCTGACAATTCTGGCATAATGTGGAGGAGCACCATCTTGTTGTAGCCACATTCTGGCCCTTGTATGGAGATACAAATTTACAGCAACTATAAATAAGTATGCTGAGTTACGTGACCTTCAAAAAAATAAGGTCCAGTCAGACATCCGTTAATAATACCACACTATATGGTTACATTCCAGCGATGCAGATGATCAACTTCTCGCATCCAATGAGGATTAACAGGAGACCAGTAGTGGCAATTATTGCGATTCAACATACCAGTACTCTGAAATGTAGCCTCGTCGCTAAAAAGAACATTGTTAAAGAAATTTTCATCATCAGTAATTTGTTGTGTTGCCCATTGGCAAAATGTTATTCTCCGTCGATAATCTTCCACAGTTAAAGCTTGATTTAGAGTAATGTGGTAAGGATGGTAACGCGCATATCGTAAATATCTACTGGCCGTAGATCTTGGAATACCCATTGTTAACTCGATTTCGCGTAAACTGACATGAACATTTAAATGTACCATGGCTAGAACAGCAAGAAAGCGAGGATTATTTTCATAATCGTGTTCATTCAGTGTCCTCCTTCTTCGAACGAAGTTTCCTTGTCGACCGCGCAGTTCAAGGTCACGTATTACCGTATGATCAGGATGTTGTCGTTGAAGGAACCGAGCACGATACAATCTGCCTGCCTCTCGATAGTTTCGTCGACATTCTCCTAAAATAAGAAGAATGTCAACTATTTCATTAGCAGAATAGTCAGGCATTCTTTTTTAGTTATAAATGCAATTATTTATCAAAACACACCACAAAAGAAATAATATGTTATTATACCATACAATATTTTAAAACGAAAAAGTTTAATTTTCTGTGCCAATATAAGTGTGCTCAATTTGAAAACAATTTGATGTAAACAGTAATAATTATTGACTATTACCGATCAATGCTGAATACTACCGGTCACTAATGGATACAGGTGGTCAACACTTATTAACTTTTGTTATTATTTGATATAAGTGGTTAACCCTGGTAAATATTGATAATAGTAAAAATAGTAAAATTTCCCGCTCTTTCCATTTACGAGGTCAAAAATAGGGGTTCGCATTTGAAAAAATCGATTTGACCTTCAAATGACCTTGATCATTGACCTCAAGGTCATAACCAAGGTCACGATCAGTTGGGCCGCTCCAAACCCTACAACTTCTGTATTTAACACTCGTATGCGTAATTATGGGAATGTTTGGATGCGTTGATTGATTTTGATTTTAAACATGACCATGAACATACCATGGCCTTGACTCAAGGACATATCTGAACGTAAAATTTTCCGCTCTTTTCATTTACGAGGTCAAAAATGGGGGTTCCCATTTGAAAAAATCGATTTGACCTTCAAATGACCTTGATCATTGACCACAAGGTCATAACCAAGGTTACGATCAGTTGGGCCCCTCTGAACCCTACAACTTTTGTATTTAACAATTTGTCCGGTATGCCTAATTATGGGAATGTTTTGCTGCGTTGATTGATTTTGATTTTAAACATGACCATGACCATGACCATGACCTTGACTCAAGGACATATCGGAACGTAAAATTTTCCGCTCTTTCCATTTATGAAGTCAAAAGTGGGGGTTCCCATTTGAAAAAATCGATTTGACCTTCAAATGACCTTGATCATTGACCTCAAGGTCATAACCAAGGTCACGATCAGTTAGGCCCCTCTGAACCCTACAACTTTTGTATTAAAAGTTTTTTTCCATCTCCCTCAGTTTTCGAGATATTTGCCTGGTGGTTTTAAAATGGGACACCCGGTATATGTTTTGTTAGATACGAGTGTGTATGTGAATAAACACAATACTTGTACCTGTCTCACCTTACGTATAAAATTAACGAACTACTATGCTTTCTAAACTTAATAGTCAAAATACTAAACATTATTATTAAGGAAAGTTTTATAACAAAATTTTAAATTGTTTGTGTCTAACATTCTATTAATATTATTCGCATTAACATGAATATGTAGCATTTCAGAGAACAATCGCTTGAATTTATTATTTTCTGTGTCTAGTATTTTTACCTTATCAAAGTTAAATGAGTGTGATGTTTCATTAATATGTTCTACTAAAGCTGATTTCTCTCTAAAATGTTTACAGTCGCTATCATGTTCCTTTACTCTAGTTTTGAGATGCTTGGAAGATTGGCCTATGTAACAAGCTGTGCAGTTATAACAGTTTATTTTATAAACAATGTTACATTTGTCTATGTGACACAATCGATCTTTTCCCAATTGAATAAATCTCGAGAATTTGTCAATGCATTTGAAAATTACATTAATATTATTTTTGTGAAAAATTCTCTTAATAATAGAGTCAAAATTTTGAAAATAAGGTAAAACTATCAATTTTTTATTTCTGAAAATCACTTGATTTGAAAGGTTATTTGTATGTGTAATGAAACACGTGGATCCTTTTGAGCAATTAAGTATTTTATTAATTTACTATCAGTCGACGTTTCGGAATCATTGTAGGATTCCCTTTTCCAGAGACTAATTAATTAAATTAACTAACACATACGCCCAATTTCATAGCAATGTAGTTGCTCGTCAATATAAAAAGATTGAACACGTAGCTCTCTCGACATTTTCTTTCTAACGCACGTCATATTTGCATTGTCATTGTGTGTTGCTGTGAACAGGTCGTTGCCCTCTCTCTATCCCTCTTCTTCTTTCTCGGTGTCGCAGTGCTGATCCAACACCAATACAATCAAATGAAATTGGGTGTATGTGTTAATTAATTTAATTAATTAGTCTCTGGAAAAGGGAATCCTACAATGATTCCGAAACATCGACTGATAGTAAATTAATAAAATACTTAATTGCTCAAAAGGATCCACGTGTTTCATTACAAATACAAATAACCTATCAAAGTTGAATTGCGAGCAGTCTGAAAGGACAAAAAACTCATTTGATTGTATTGGTATTGGATCAGCACTGCGACACCGAGAGAGAAGAAGAGGGATAGAGAGAGGGCAACGACCTGTTCACAGCAACACACAATGACAATGCAAATATGACGTGCGTTAGAAAGAAAATGTCGAGAGAGCTACGTGTTCAATCTTTTTATATTGACGAGCAACTACATTGCTATGAAATTGGGCGTATGTGTTAGTTAATTTAATTAATTGTCTCTGGAAAAGGGAATCCTACAATGATTCCGAAACGTCGACTGATAGTAAATTAATAAAATACTTAATTGCTCAAAAGGATCTACGTGTTTCATTACACATACAAATAACCTATCAAAGTTCAATTGCGAGCAGTCTGAAAGGACAAAAAACTCATTTAATTCACTTGATTTGAAGCTACGTAATTGTATATTTTTTGTAATCTTTTTTTTATATATTTATTAATAAAATTATTTGGGTAATTATTAGTTAGTAAGAATTTTTTTTATATTTCAAGATTTTCACTGTGGATTTTAACGTCGGACAATTTGATACTGTAATCTACTAATGTGTAGACTATTGCGATTTTTTGAGATAAAGGGTGCTGTGAATTAAAATTTAAGTAACGACCAGAATGAGTAGGTTTCCTATACCTGTTAGTAATTATTGAATTATTATCTTCAATTATGAGCTTCAAATCAAGAAAACTAATTTCATTATTATTTGTGGTTTCCAGTGTAAACTGTAGGTTACTGTCAAAGTTATTAAACACTTTCAGTTTCATCGATTAAACAAATGGGAATACATATTAGAATGTCATCTACATAGCGTAAGTATAAAGGTACATCAAAACTTAGTTTATTAAGACAATGTTCCTCCAAGCGTCTCATAGCCAAGTCACACAAGACAGGGCTTACAGGACTTCCCATCGCAGATCCGAATGTTTGTTTATAAAATTTGTCATTAAATTGGAAAAAAGTGGAGTCAAGGACTATGTTAATACCTTCACAAAACTCTTTACAAGAAAGATTTATTTTATTGCGTAAATATTTCCAATTATCTTCTATTGATTTTATAATAATTTCCTTGCTTGTATTAGTGAATAAACTAACCACATCTAAACTAATTAGTGTGTATCCTGGAGGTATAACAAATGAATCTATCCTTTCTTTGAGATGAAAACTATTTTTTACATATGAATTAGTTTTTGGAATGTTATCATTTAAAAATTTTGTCAAGAATTTAGATAAATTATATGTCGGAGAATTAACGGCGGAAACAATAATACGTATAGGATGTCCAGTCTTGTGTACTTTAACTAAACCGTAACATTTTGCAAGATCTGTTTTATTAATTTCCGTTGGTTTTAGATCAAATTCATAATCTTGAAAAATGCCTAAATTGTACCAACGCTTTACAAATGCTGTTGTAGTTCTAATTAATTTATTGAGGGGGTTCTTTGACAATTCTTTGTAATATTTATCATTCTGTAGTTGTTTTTCAACACTGTCAATATATGTATTTTTATCTAGAACGACTGTGGCGGTTCCCTTATCTACTTTTGTCACTAGTAAATTTTTGTGTTGTTGAAGAAAATAATTAGTATTTTCCATGTCATTTATCATCTTGCTGGCGAAGAAACTTTGTTTTTTGGTAGGTTTAAAATATTATTTATTAATTTATCAGTGTTAAATTCTAAAAAATATAACCCAGATTCTAATGATTTAAAAAATTCAAATTTAGATTGGGTGTCAATATTACTAGTGAACCTAGTCTAGTCTACCTATAGAATAATCCTATAGAATAATTTATAATTTAACATTTTTAGAAACAACATTTATTAATTGAAGACAATATTTATCAATTTACGAATATATTTGAGAATATAATTTATGGCCACTTCATAAATTTATAATATCTGATTTTGTATCATCTGAGTATAGTTTGGCGCGTATTTTGCGTTCATCAATAATTTAAAAATAATGATATTGTCGAGTGTTTTTCACAGTCTTTGCAGATGCAAATCTTTTTGAAGTTTTTTACCTCTGGCTTCAACTCTGCTCTCACTGACATAAAGAAATCTGTAACATTATTTGAAAAGTGATTTATACATATTTTATTTTTAATTAATTGAACTATAGAATCAGTAAATGTATACACCATATTCCTGTTACGTTGTCATTTAAATAATTGTACATTTGTTAGGGAGTCAAAATTGTGACAACCTTGCAGTGAAGCTTTTTTTGCGGTGCGTTTTGCTACCGCCCCAATGCCATCACAGGCACTCTTACCATGTGATGTAGCAAACAAATTGTAAGACATTATTTTTATGCCGAAATCTTCTAGATGGTGACATAGATTAATAAAGTGGTTCCTAAAAAAAAAGTTATAAAATGATAATTATGTGTATGGATATTAAAATATCCAGAAAAATAGAAATCCAAAAAAATAATATTTTCTACAATAGATGGATTTTTATGCTAATAGTCTTAAAATATTTTTTTAAACATATTTTATCTCCAAAATTCCTTTTTTTTGGTTCAGTTTTTTTGTAAAAGCAAAAATCTAATAAAAAAAGTGGAAAGTAAAGGAATTAAATGAGATATGATTGTTTAATATGTTTTTACTTGTTTTTGAATTGTGTTGGTGCTCCATCAGAGAAATAAATCAGACTTTTTATCCAGGGATACTTGCTTTTAATTTCATTGAGTACTACTTCTTGAAATATATGTACAGAATATGCTTGGTGTTTCGTACTGTCTGAAATAACACAGAAACTTGCAACTTTCACCTCATTATTTATTTGATCTGCGTAGTACAAGGATACGGTAAATAACGAAGCATGAATATTATTAAAGTAAAATCCTTGGGTAGAGTTTTGACAGATAAATACATATTTTTCTGCGAAATCCATGACTAATAGTCCAGTATCCTTGTCCAAATGTTGCCTGAAGTGAGCATAACTATCTTTTTGTTTGCATGGAATAAAATGATGCTCAGTTATAGCCCATATGTCATTACATATGTCATCAAGAAACTCTTCGAAAGGCTTTCCAAAATCTGGCAAAATCAATCGGGTACTTGATGAGCCCTCCGAGTTTTTACTAGATATAGGTGTAGATATCTAGTTGCTGTATTTTATACACCTATTTCTGTCAGTTTCAGTACTAAATAATAATTTACGTATCCAATCCTTATTTGGACATTGGATACATTTGTGAAACATGCAATCAGGATTTTCCATGGAGCATACTCCAACTTCAATTACTTCTTTATAACTTCTTTTCACATTCATCGATGCAAGTTTTAATTTCACATTTTGATGTACGGAACATACGCATATATTGTGCGTTCCTGGATCTCCAGCAAAAACACATTCCTTAGGTCTCAGCTGAGAGAAAAAAAATAAGCAGGGAATTATATCGCATCTGGTCCTTTATCCAATTTTGATATAAATCTTTCAGATCATAGATCAATATTCTTTTCTGCACTGATGTTGAAGGTTAGCAGGAACTTTTACTGTTGCACATTCCTTTATTCCGCTACAATTTATGGTATTAGAATCATCCAAATAATATTTAACAATATCTTCCTTAACATCAGGTGAAATACGAAAATAAGTTTTTCTTAAACGTTGTCCTAAAATATCTGAAAAATGTTCAAATATTGAAAAAATTTGTTTTAAGCTTATACACGGTGACCCATTTTAATCGCCGCACCCGGATTTCTCGGAACCTAAGCCAGATAGAGAAAAATAGTTCAGACAAAAGTTATAGGGGACAAAGGGGGCCACATAATGGCGGTAACATCTTTGACCTTGAACTTGACCTTTGAGGTTATTTCAAGGTCAAAGTGGTTTTTTTTATATGGAAATACCTAGTTTTGACCCCGGATTCGGAAAGAGCGGGAAATTTTACGTTCAAAATCATATTGAGAAATTTTTTCCAAGGTCATTTCAAGGTCAAATCTAGGTCAAACTCAGAAAAGTCCTTTTAAAATCGTTTTTTTTTCATGAACCACAGGCTAAGCTGGTTCAAATTGATCGTAGGCTTAATAGAGGAACCCACACACCCAAAACTTACACATCCTAGTAAACAAAACTCAAACTCGCACATCCTAACCCCATACACTTCATGCCCTCATATGCTGAACTGTTACACCCCGGTCCCACAGCCATACTCCATACCCCCAGTCCCACGCATCCCTACCCCACGCATGCTAATCCCATACACCCCAAACCCACACATCCTGAACCCTGGAAAATTTTTCTCAAGGGCAAAATGATATTTTAACGGAAACTTTAAGATCGTTGAAGCTTCTGTTATAAATGTATTAACCTTACTTTTTGCGCTACCCAGAAACAACGACGTGGACGTAGTAAGGATTGTTTCCTTTGGGGTGCTTAATTAAAGTGAGTCCCCTTGCCTCTCACTGTTCGGAGTGCTTGATTATAGTGAGTCCCCTTGCCTCAGGGCAAATTTTTCAGGTTTCAGGATGTGTGGGTTTGGGGGTTAGCATGCGTGGGGTAGGGATGTGTGGGACTGGGGGGTGTGGGGTATGGTTGTGGGACCGGGGTGTAACAGTTCAGCATGTGAGGGCATGAAGTGTATGGGGTTAGGATGTGCGAGTTAGAGTTTTGTTTACTAGGATGTGTAAGTTTTGGGTTCCTCTATTAAGCCTACGATCAATTTGAACCAGCTTAGCCTGTGGTTCATGGAAAAAACCGATTTTAAACGGACTTTTATGAGTTTCACCTAGATTTGACCTTAAAATGACCTTGGAAAAAATTTCTCAATATGATTTTGAACGTAAAATTTCCCGCTCTTTCCGAATCCGGGGTAAAAACTAGGTGATTCCATATGAAAAAACCACTTTGACCTTGAAATAACCTCAAAGTTCAAGTTCAAGGTCAAAGACGTTAGCGCCATTATGTGGCCCCCTTTGTCCCCTATAACTTTTGTCTGAACCATTTTTCTCTATCTGGCTTAGGTTCCGAGAAATCCGGGTGCGGCGATTAAAATGGGTCACCGTGTATGTTGGTAACTAAATAAATGTAAATAATAATTTTGCAAAGACTATAACTTAAGATGATCAAACATGTTTAAAATGACGAAAAATCGATTTTTTGTTTTTCATTTTTCACTAAAAAGCACTTGTAGAATATGAAAAAATTTTCTGGAAAAAACTTTTGTGGTATAGTGCAATACGTGTGAACTAAGTAGCACTTTTTAGCACGGCGTGAAATTAGGACCCACGCTGTGCTCGACCCCTAATTCCACGCCGTGCAGAGTGCTCATAGGTCACAAGTATCGTATAGCATTTTATATCACTGCCTGCCCTAAGCCAACTGTCATGCCTATCCGTGCCCTAAGTAGTCGTTTTTTGCACTGTGAGGTTAGCGATAAATACAGTACAAAAAGTACTACTTAGGTCACAGATAGACGTGACCAATCAATTTTTTAAATGTATAAAATAGTGTAAAAATGTCGTTTCGCATAAATGTCCAAAAACCAATGGTTTTATTTGGTTTTTATACAGTTTCTTACAGTTTTGTACACCGTCTTATTGTTTTCTACATTTTCGTACATTTTTTTTTTTCATTTGTGTATATACATTGTAACGGGATGGCTAGTGCGGGAAAATCCCAACAAGCCACAGGCCAGCGATGCCCTAGAACACGGTGCCGCGGGTGTCAGACTAAAATGACTTGCCCGGGGATCTGCTCCTGGAATCCCGAAAACAACACGAAGATCGCACACGAACTTCGCTTTCCAACTAATTGGATCGCTGAGTGAAAAGCGCACGCTCGAAGAGTAAAGCGGGCGCTATGCTCAGATATGAAAACGACCGGCGGAGTCGTTTTCCCGCAGTACACGGCACAGAAAGCTTGCACGGGGCGATTTCCGTGCGAGCCTTTACAATAAACCCGCGAGAGGAGAGTAGAAAACTTACGTTAGGAAGGAGCAGCCGGTGCACTCGGCTCTCTCTCGCTCTCTGTCGCTCGCACAGCAGTTGGGGTCTCTTTCTCTCTCTCTCTCTTGCTCGCTGTATTGGGTCGGCAGGCGGGCTGGCTGCCGACTCCTCGCTCGCAGTCTCGTGCGTTCATGCGGCTCGGGATCGCTCTCTCTCTCTCTCTGTCTCTCTTTCGCACTACACACTCTACTCGGCGCCTCCACTACACTCGCGGTAACTATAAAAAGCTAGGACGGCGCGGACGAGATAACTTTTGAGAGACACGCTGGAGAGAAGTTCTCGGCACGATGGCAGACACGAAGATGGCTGCTGTGACTCGCATAAAGCCGTAGCAGCTTCGCGGGTACGCGACGGGCATATTACGCGTCACGAGACAGTTCTAATCCGATCAGGATGCTAGCGCGCTCGCGCCCCCGGTGAGCATGCCTGCTCGGCGCGGGTAATTCGAATCTCGAATTACCTACCTCGCGCACGCGTTACACCCCCCCGCCAGACGCTGCTTACGGGATCGCGAGCAGCTCTGCCATCCATGGCCGTCGCCGTACCTATACGTAGGGTGGTAAGGCTTTAGTAGGAGGTTCTAAAAGGGAATTAGGACGAATTGCAGTCATTGGATTTCCTTTTTTTTAATTTTTATTAAAAAAAAAACAAAAAAAAGCCTCTTCGGGGCTTAGCCCTCTTCAGCTGGCCAGGGAGTAAGTCCGGCGCCCCTTGCGGCGAGCTTGGTTGGGGCAGTGCCTCGACTTCTTTAACCCAAGCTCACCACACATGAAGCACCGGGGAAGCACCTGTACATTTAACGCCTGCCGGGCCGCCTGCTCCTCTTCCAGCGCCCTTTGGAGGCGCTCCTCTTCGCGTAGGAGACGACGCTGGACTTCTTCTTTAGCCCGACGCGCCGTCTCCGCCGCCTTTTCCCTGGCTCGCCTGGCCTCTTCCATGCGCTCCTGCGCACGTGCCAGACGAGCCTCCTCCTCCTTCTGCAAGGCGGCGTGGCGCAGCCTGGCCGCCCTGGCCTTTGCGGCGGCCGCGAGCTCTTCTCGCCGGCCTTGGGCCATTCCGACCCATTTGCCGGCTTGCCGCGGCCTCACCGTGGCACTGGAGAAAATCCTCCAGTGCGGCAAGGGCAGCGTCCTCCGCAGCGCGCGAGGACTTGCTGAGGCGCCGCGCCTCCTCTAGAGCCTGCTCCACCGGGACCCAGGCCGCACCGACTTCATCGGCCGGTGCTCCTTTTGGGGCCTGGGTCGGAGCATCTCCTTTTTTTCCTTTTTGCGGCCCGAGCCGCGCCGGCGCCAACTTCCGGCGCAAAATGATGGGCTTGGGCCCGTTCCTCTTCGGGGACTCGGCCAGCACCAATCGGCTCGGGTGGTGCTTCTTCGTCTGGCCGAGCCCTGCTCTTCTCCCGTTGCTCCTTCGGAGGATGAGGTCGCCGGAGCGGGGACGGACCAACGCCGGCGTCGGCTGGTCCCGATGGTCCCCTTCTTGGTTCCGGCGCCTCTAACTCCTCTATTACAAGTGTGGAGGGCTCTTCCACTGGCGGTGGTGGCAGTGTCACCGCGTCTATGCACTCCACTACCTGCTCCAGGAAGTCAATGACGGCAGGGTCAGGGTTGCACTGGATTAATCCAGCAATCACATTCGTCGCCGTCTCTGCTATTTCTGGAGTCAGACCCTGCATATCCTGCAACAGGCAAATTGACCCCGGAGATTGGTGAGACTGAGGATCGGAAAACAAGGACGAACACGGGTTAGTACGGACGACACAATTCTTGGACGGCACAGTTAGCGCTTTTTGGACGCTCTTTTTGGCCTCCCTGGGCCTTGCTTCGACTCTGTTGGACCGACCACCCGCGTAGGTCGGCCGTCGCTCGCACGCTTTCCTGGCCTAACTGATAGCGCGGTCTTACGAGGTGGACCGCGCCTCTTAGCCGTCGCCCGAGGCTGTACATTACCCTGGCTAACTCTATTGCCCGCTGGCACGTTACGTTCGGCTGAAGAGTCCCTCGGTGGTAGCGACTGGGCTACTTCTTGACTACTTTTGTCCAAGTAGTTCTTAGGCTCTTCTGCAGAGACGTATCGCTTGAGTTGCTGCGCATGGACGGGACTGATCGTTCGACCATCCTCACCTTGGATCTCATAGGTGTTTTCGCCTAGAATATTCACAATCCTGTCGGGCCCCGAGTACTTCGGGGCTAATTTGGCAAATATCCCCTCAGCTGCTGAGGATAGTACCTTAATCTCTCTCCATACACGATCGCCTAGACAGAATTCTGGAGGTCGACGATGAGCGTCATAATATTTGGCTTGTCTCGCCCACTCCGCTTGCGCGTCGGCCGGCCGCCCGAACGTGCAATTCGCGTAGCTTGTCCATGCGCGCCACCCAATTATTTCCTCCGGCCTTGGTGTCTTCGGTGGGTCAGGCTGTCGGCCGTAAATAAGCATGGCAGGACTTATTTTGCTGGAGCTGTGTTCGGCCGTATTGTACGCGAACGCCAGCTCGTTCAGATGCTCATCCCAGGACCGGTGATTCTCCTCAGCGTAAGACATGATCATGGTCTTCACCGTTCGGTTCACACGCTCGACGGAATTGGCTTGAGGGTGATATGGTGGTGTAAACGTGTGATGCACGTTTCTCTCCTTTAAGAATACCTCTAAAGGTGCATTCACTCCCATTATCGGAGAGAAACACCTCGGGGACTCCGAACCGCAGACATACTCGTTCGTTGAGCCCTTTTATCACCGATTTGCCATCTGCCCTTTTTATCGGAATTACTTCGATCCAGCGTGTGAACAGGTTCTGGAAGATGAGAATGTATTCGTGGCCGTGCTTGGTTTTAGGGAGGGGCCCCATAATGTCGCTGGCCAAGATTTGCATGGACGTTCTGTAATGCGACGTCCCATGAATCCTGCTGGAGCGCGCTGTTCGACTTCTGACTGCTGGCAAATTTGGCACTGGTTCACATATCTGGCCACATCTCGAGACATGTGTGGCCAATAATACTTACGCCTTACTCTCTCTAGAGTTTTCTCGCGGCCCAAGCGCCCAGCAGTTGGAAAGTCATGGCATTCTCTCAGTACTTCGCGTCGCTTTTCGTGAGGGACTGCTAACTTCCATGCATCGTCATCGCCGAGAGATTCGTCTATGACTTCATTAGGGTAGTACTTGTACAGTCTCCCCCCCGCCAGCTTGAACGTGGGGAAGTCTCGCGGCTGCTGTTGAAGCTCTTTCACGATCATGAGGTACCAGTGGTCGTTTGTATCGCGCTCGAGCTCTAACGCGGCGACCGCTGGCTCTTCTTCCTCGAACATCCGTGAAAGGGCATCTGGGACATTGCTCAACGAGCCCTTTCGATGTTCGACCATGAAACTGTGGTTCTGCAGCTCCAAAGCCTACCTAGCTAACCTGCCCGTCGGGTTTTGGAGGCCACGGAGCCACTTCAAGCTGCTATGGTCCGTGAAAACCTTGAAGTGGTAGACTTCTATATACGGACGGAACTTTTTAATTGCCCAGAGAATTGCTAGGCATTCTCATTCCGTCACGCTATAATTCCTCTCGGCTGCGCTCAGAGTTCAACTCGCGAACTTTAGGACTCTTTCATCGCCGTCAATTATTTGGTATAGCACCGCTCCCAGACCTGTAACGCTCGCGTCAGTTTGTACCACGAACTGCGCGTTAGATACCGGTCTGTGTAGAATCGGTGCAGAAGCTAAGAGCGCTTTTAGCTTTTGGAAGGCCTCTGCTTGTGCCGTTGACCACTCATATTTCCGATCCTTTTTCGTTAATTCGGTCAGTGGTTCAGCAATTGTGGCGAAGTTCGATAAAAACTTTCTGTACCACAAGGCCATTCCTAAGAAGTGTCTCAGCTGACGGAGGTTTTTCGGTACCGGATACTCAATAATGGGCTTTATTTTCTCGGGGTCTGGCTTAAAACCATTTCTATTTACTATGACCCCGAGATATTGAACCTCATCGCGACAGAAGACGCTCTTCTCGCGATTTATTGTGAGGCCCGCGTCCTGTATCCTGTCCAGAACTCTTTTTAGAACCTCTTTATGCTCCTCGAATGTCTCTGTGACTATTATTATATCGTCGAGATACGAGTAAGCAAAAGGCTCGAGTTCGGGGCCGATGACTTTATCAATCAGCCTCTGGAAGGACCCTCCGGCATACGAAAGACCGTAGGGCATTCTCGTAAATTGGAAAAGCCCTTTGCTGGGCACGGTGAAGGCCGTAGTCTCTTTGGACTCCGGACTTGTAAGTGGTATCTGGTAGTACGCACTGCTAAAATCCAACGTGGAGATGTATCGCGCTTTCTGCAGTTTACGCAAGATACTTTCCATGTATGGTAACGGGTACGCGTCTGGTCTTGACGCTGCGTTCACTTTTCTGAAGTCCACGCAGAAACGGAATTTCCCGTTGGACTTGCGTACGATTACCACTGGACTTGACCAGCGACTTGTCGAGGGTTCTATTATTCCCGTGACTAGCATTTCCTCCACCTGTTTGTGCATCTCTTCCTCGAGTTTCTGAGATACAGGGTAGTACATCTGTTTAATGAGTCTTGTAGATCCGACGTCTATTGCATGCTCGATCCACGAAGTACACCCTAGTGGTGCCAGGCTGTTACCGATCAGCTCAGCTACTAAAGCTTCTACCTCTTTACGCTGTTCTTCTGTTGGGTCCGCCAACCCTATAGCTGATACGGACACGGTGTTGTTTGCGGTTATGGTGGCTACTTCTAACTTTACGCTTGCATCGTCATCCTTGCGATGCAGCGTGTTATCTGTGGGGTCTAAGACGGCGTTAAACTTCTTAATGAAGATTACCCCCAAGTAGCACTCCGTATCTAGATCTGGCATTATTGCGACGCGCACTTCTTTGCACACGCCAGCCACGACCATGGGCAGATACACATAGCCAACCACTGCTATGCTTTGCCCGTTTGCCACCGGTGCCGTTAGGCCGCTGGCTGGGATTAACTCTTTTCCACATCCCAGTCCAGGAAGCTCCTGTATCGAAGAGTACTCGTAGCCTGTAACCGGCTACACCTACTTGAAGCCACCATCGCGAGCAAGTTTCTTGGTTGACTTCATTCGGTTGAATCACGGGCACTTCTTCGCTCTCCACTCCAGACGATTGGACCGAGTTACCCACGGTCTCTGGTGAGAGCGCTGGAGGCGGGTATGTGGTCGTATTTACCTGGCCGTTTCCCTGTTGGTTTCCGGCAGCATTGGGCTTGTTGCCTCCCTTCTGCTCATATCCGGGTTCTCTTCAGTACTCTGGCCTTTGTGGAGGTCCGTTATTCCTTGGACTTTGCGGCCGAGCCTGGTGGGTCGAGCTACTACCCACACTAGGCTGGTTCGTAATTTGCCCGCCCTCCCGCCGCCTATTTTCCCAGTTACCCTTCTTCTTAGGTTTTCTGGTTGGCGGCGGGCTAGGCTTTTGCCCCTTGTTCTCGTCGGTGCTTTTCTTTGTCAAGGCCGATAAGCATTCGGCCATGACCCGACGGAACATAGCCTCGAGGCTCTCTCGAGGCTCGTGCTGTTGGTGCCCCATCGCCGCCACGCTTGGATTCCGCTTTTTCCGCTGATCCGTGGGCGGCTCTGTAGGCAAGTAGGCAAACTCTGGCATGTATGTGCGCTCGGGTGGTGGCGAGTGATACACCTTATCTGCCGCGAGCGCTAATTCGGCTTCCCGGGCCAGGTCCAGGAGCCCTCGGTAATCCGTAATTTGATTTCGCATTACCATCTTTTGCAGTTCTGGCCGCATGTTCCGGTGCAACATGTCCAACTGTTGAGCGATGCTAGGCACCGGAACCAACTTTAGGATCATGGCTTGTAGATTTACTACGTAATCACGCATAAGTTCATTTCTGCCTTGAGTCCTCGCGTTTATTTCCGCCATGACGCGCTGCTGATGTCCTCTGTCCCCGCCATACGTGTGCGTTATGGCCTGTATGAAATCTGGCCATGATCGCCATGTGTGGCGGTTACTCCGGTACCAGGTGGCTGCTACCCCAGTTAGGAACTCTGACAACGACGAAAGCACCTCGTCGTGTGTCAGATTAGCTAGAGTTCTGCATTCCTCTATTCTTGTGAGGAATTACTCGACGCTCCGCTCCTTTGAGGACCCTGACAACCTGATGTGCCATTTTCGGACTATCTGGCCCACATCACGGTTCGTCTGCTGAGGCAAATACGTATGCCTCTCAGACGGGTCCTGGGTCGCACCATTCCTAGTCTGGCGCTGGGAAAAATTTCTGGTATTATTCCTCCCAGCCTCTGTTGGGTACTGGAGACTCAGGCTGCTGCTATTAAACTCCGCATACGTGAACGTGTCTTGGAAGTTCACATGCGGTGATCCTCGTCTACGGCCCGTGCTTGGGGGTTGAACTCCCTCCGAGTGCGTACTTGAGGTTGGATGTCGAGCTCCTTGAAGTATTCGTACATTCTCTTTAAGCTCTTCAACCTCTTCGACGAGTGTTTTGATCACCGCCAGTAGCTGCTCCGATAATATATTGTCTCCGACTGCCATCCCAGCGGTTCGCGACTCACGTTATCGCGGCCACTCCAAGTTTTGCGGCTGTGGCGAATTTCGCGATTGCTGCCAGAACCATTGCTGCCCATTTCGTGCTAACAACGACTCTTCTTCGTAGTTGCACTGGTATTGTCGTTGCCTGCGCTGCTCTTCCAGGAGCACTTGCTGCCGCTGCTGCTGCCCCTGATGTTGTTGCTGTTGCTGCCGTCGCTGCTGCTCCATCTGCTGTTGCTGCCTTTGCTGCTGCTGCATTTGCTGCTGCTGCAGTTGCTGCTGCTGCATTTGCTGCTGCTGCAGTTGTTGCTGTTGGAGCTGTTGCTCTTGAAGCTGTCCCTCGGCTTCGGCTGGAGATGTCCCGGTGGGTACTGCAGAGCTCAATATCTCTGTCCCGGAACCCTCCTGGCCGTTTGCCTCTTCCGCTGGCTCCACCACTGCATTATGTGCTTGTTGTGGAGCGTTCATCCTCTGTGACTCCGAGAGTTTCTGCATCACTATCGGGTCATCAAGGAGCGTTATGAGCGGGTGCTGGTGGTCTGGGTCAGTATTGGGATCCACAATAGTCGACCCAGATTTGTTCATCAACGTTAAGTCGATGAACGCCCTTCGGGACTGCTCGCGTTTAGCAAACGCTTGCTGCTCCGACAGCTCCGGCTCTAGCACGAAATCGGCGGCACTATAATCGCCCATAAGCCACTTGATCGCTATCAGCATATTTACTGACTGCAGATCAGACTGCTGTAGACCAAGGGCTTGCATGGCCTCGTTTATTTCCTCTTCGGGCTGTGTATAGGCCCAATTGAGTATCGCAGATTCCGCAAATTACGATGATCGGGCCATGGTGTCAATTGGATGTGCGTTTCCCCAAGAACTTATTTTACTAGCGCGAGTAGTATCTGTATTGATGGCAGAGAGAGTTTGCCTATTCAACCCGTGAGCTAGCTTTTTCAACGCGAACCCGGGTTATTTTCTAAGAGCTACGGCGGTTGCTCTTAACCTCGATAACGCACGAGGGTTTCCCGTATGCGACTCTAAAAAAACAAAAGCTGTTTTTGTAATTAATTACTATTTGTAATTAATTACGCTCAACTACTCGCACTTGTAATTTTAAAATAAATATATGAGAAAATATATATATTGTTTTTGTATGAATGAATGTGGATGGATCGGAGAGGTTCAAATAATGAAGCGTTTCGTGTGGAGGTAAAAAATGCAACTTTATTGCTGGTGCCGTCGTGCAGTCGTGAGCTGCTGCTATCTCTCTTGGCCGTCGCGCGTGAACTGAGGAGCCGGCCGGCGCTACGAAGTGCCGTCGGCGTGTCTTTGTTGAAGGAGGGGCGGTGAGAGAGGACCGCGTGGAGAGCGCTGATTGGCTGCGCTCTTGCTCGAGCCGTATATTGCCTTATAAGGCGTGATGACGTCAGCGTCTCCTCTGTTTGAGACGTTGGATCGCCAACATTCCGCCCACCTTCGCCAGACTGGCGAACGGACCTCAGGTGAAAGGCTGGAGGAGAACGACCTTGGTGATGGGGCGACGAAGAGTTGTGTTAGCGGTGCGAAGATCCACCACGCGGGAGATACCATCCTTCCCGGGATGGATGGCGATGACACGGGCCAGCGGCCACTTGGCTGGCGGAGTGAGCTCATTTCTTATGAGCACGAGATCGCACACCGCTATAGGAACCTGCTGTTGCCTCCACTTTTGACGGATCTGAAGAGAAGTGAGATATTCCTTCGACCATCGATGCCAGAAGTGTTGGGCCAGCTGGCTAATTAGGAGCCAACGCTTTCCAGGTATGATGTTGACTTTCTTGACATCTTCCTCTGGAACTAAAAATGATGAGCGTTGTATGAGAAAGTGTGAGGGAGACAGGAAATCAAGGTCAGAAGGATCATCAGTGAGAGCAGTTAAAGGTCTCGAGTTTAGGCACGCCTCAATTTGGCACATAAGGGTAGCCAGTTCGGAAAACGTGAGAACTTGTTCTCCAATGACTCGGCGCATGTGATGCTTTGCCGATTTAACTGCTGCCTCCCAAACGCCACCAAAATGAGGCGCACCGGGAGGATTGAAGATCCATGAAGTTCCTTCCTTTGTGAGAGACCCTACAACTTGCGAAGAGAATGAAGAAGAAGCTGCGAGCATCTGTTGTAACTGAGCATCTGCACCAACGAAGTTCGTACCTTGGTCAGAATATAAAGCTTTGCAATGACCCCTTCGAGCGGTAAAACGACGAAAAGCAGCAATGAACGCTTCACTAGAGTTGTCCTCGACTACTTCGATGTGTACGGCTCGGGTAGCCATGCAGATGAAAATAGCGATATATCCTTTCATTGTTCCCTTTCCTCGAGTTTTAGTAAGACGAACATTGATCGGACCGGCGTAATCAACACCAGCACGTTCGAACGGTGAAGAGTGGCGCACTCGGGCCTTGGGTAATTCACCCATTAATTGAGTGGGCACGCGAGCGGCGTGACGTGAGCAAGTAATGCAAGTTCTGATGACTTTCTTTACAGCGGATCGACCTTTCATTATCCAATACTGTCGTCTTAGCGTGGCAAGTGTTTATTGAACACCACCATGGAGAGTGCGATGATGAGCATCTCTTATTAATAAGGTCGTAAAATGACAATCAGCAGGAAGGATGAGACGATGCTTGGCATCTCCCTCGAGAAGAGAGTGAGCTAGACGACCGCCCACCATGATCAAATGATTTTGTATCATGGGGTTTAGCGATAAGAGTGAGCTTTTAGACGAAAGTTTTCCTGCTCTAGTTAGTTGCTGAAATTGAGACTTAAAGTAAGCTGTCTGAATTAAGTGAATCAAACAAAGTTTGGTGTTCTCAATCTCACTAGCACTAATCTCCTTAGAATACGTAGTGTGATGGCATAGTAGGGATTGAAGAACAGTACAAAAACCAACAACTGAACTCGCAGTTGCGTCTCGCTCAGTTTTAGCGCAGATTCGGTAAACAAATCTAAAGCAGTATGAGGCCAGCCGATATAACTTGTTTAACGAAGAAGATTTGTTAATAAGGTTCCAAATTTCTGGAGTATTCTCGACAGAATTTGGCGTGCCCTTACTAGCGACTAGAGCGTGACTAGGATGAAGATTAAGATTATTTACTGTAAAGTTAAGCTCATCATGAGTCCTCGACCATGGTTTGACACTATCAGAAAGCCAAAGGGGGCCTTGCCACCATAAGCGATGCGAAGCTAACTTTGATGGCTCAATGCCTCGTGATATAACATCGGCGGGGTTAGCGGCTGAACGCACGTGATGCCAATATGCGTCAGGTAGCAGGGTATGAATCTCTGAACACCTATTAGCGACAAAGACTTCCCATCTAGAGGGATGGTCTTTTAGCCAGAAAAGTACATCCGCTGAGTCTGACCATAGATGAAGACTATCAATCTTTGATGGGAAAGACTCGATAAACGTATGGCTCAATCTTGCAAGTAGCAACGCGGCGCAAAGTTCTAAGCGAGGGATACTTAGAGTTTTAAGTGGCGCTACTCGCGTTTTGGCCACTTGAAGTGTGACTAGAACTTTTTTGTTTTGGATTAGGCGCAGATAGATTACCGCACCATATGCGAATTTGGATGCATCCGCAAACCCATGAACTTCAATAAGTTCACGATTTTGAGTGTATCCACTCCATCGAGGGATTTTAATCTCAGAAATAAAAGGAAGGTCTAGCAACCAGTTTTTCCAGCGATTAGAAATCTCGCAAGGAAGATCTTCATCCCATCCTATCTTAAGAATCCACAATGCCTGCATAATAATTTTTGCAGTTATCACAACAGGAGCTAACCATCCCATAGGATCAAAAATGCGTGCAATTCTGGACAGAACTGCACGTTTGGTAAATGGCAGTTCAAGAGAGGTATCCTCAATGTGAAAACTAAAATAGTCTGTATTAGGTTGCCAATCTATGCCTAAAATTGGTACAGATGTTTCTGAGGCAAATAATGAAATGGAATCTGAAGCTAACATATTCGAGGGTAAATAAGAAAGAACTTCAGCATTATTTGAGGTCCATTTTCGGAGGTTGAGATTACCTTGTTTAAAGAGTTGAATTAACTCTTCTTGTTTCTTCAAAGCTTCATCAAACGAATGTGCTCCTGAAAGTACATTGTCTGAATACATTTCCGATCGAACAGCTTCAGCAGCAATTGGATAAGTGTTGCCATAGTCTTCGGCTAGTTTCAAAAGTGTGCGTATAGCGAGAAAGGGTGAACAGGCCAAACCATACGTCACTGTAGTTAATCGATAAATTTGTATGGGTTCGCTCTTGTCAAAACGCCATAGAATCGACTGAAAAGGTTGATCACATTGTTCGACACCAATTTATCTGAACATTTTCTCCACATCAGCTGAAAGGGCGATCTTGTACCTACGCCAAGCACAGATCAAAGCAACGGGATTCTGAAGAAGATTAGGTCCTATGTGAAGAAGATCATTGAGCGAAACACCTGATTTTGTTTTACTCGAGCCATTGAACACAGTACGTAACTTGGTTGTCGTACTTGTTTCTTTCCACACACCGTGATGTGGTAAGAAGGCTTGGGAATAGTTAGCTAACGAGTCAGTATTCGAAGAGAGTGACATATGACCTAAGTCAATGTACTCTTGCATGAACTCCGTATAAGCTAATTTGAGTTTCTCGTCCTTAGCGAAGTTTGCTTCAAGGCGAGTGAGTGCGCGTAATGCGGCAGAGTAAGAGTTCTCGAGATGAGCAGAGCTCAACTGGTCCGATTTTTCCAGGGTAGACTTACTATATATTGCCCTGTTTCATCTTGACGAGTAGTTTTTTGATAGAAGTCCTCGCAGACTTGTTCGTCAGGCGAGTAAGATTTTTTTTCGACAGGTATTTCCTCCGCCCTCCAAAAATCTTTTACGAGCTCCAATAGTTTGGCTTCTTGCTCGCAGGTATTTGAGCAATGAAGAGAAATTGATTCTAGCCCTGTTTCTGGGGGTGTTGAAGGAAGATCACCAGTCAAGAGCCATCCGAATTTGGAACTCAGAGCTATAGGTTGTAGCTTCTGACCCTTAACTATCTGGCTTTCAATGATTTGCGCATAAGCGCTTGCACCGAGAAGAATATCGATGCGTGAAGGTTCGAGATACTTGGGGTCTGCTAGTTTCAGCCCTCTTAAGTATTCGAAATTTGTATTACCCCTTACGACGGGAGGCTTATACGACGAGAGTTTTGGCAAAACAATGCCATCAACTTCCAAGGAGAAAGTTGAATCGAAATGCGGTTGTATAGTAAGACGAGCTACTTTAGAAG
Source organism: Torymus aiolomorphi (assembly GCA_036365515.1). Taxonomy (NCBI): domain Eukaryota; kingdom Metazoa; phylum Arthropoda; class Insecta; order Hymenoptera; family Torymidae; genus Torymus; species Torymus aiolomorphi. Next base: position 157,261,817 of record CM070874.1, on the reverse strand, counting down.
AAACAGCAGCTGTCTTTTCACCTATACCTTGGATATGCGTATGACTGGTTCTACAATTTAGAGATAACAAGTTACACATAGCTTGTGTAACAAGTGAGATTTGAGATCCGGGGTCAATAAGTGCACGAACTAGAATTTTCGTTCCGTTAGGACCAAGGGCGTTAACCCTAGCGGTAGCTAAAAGTACTCCTGTACATTTAGTACTTTCTCCACTATTGAGGGAGACTGCTTGAGAAGCAGATTTATCATCAACTTTTGTGATGAAAGCTTGAGAAGCAGGTTTGTCATCAACTTTTGTGATGAAAGCTTGAGAAGCAGGTTTGTCATCAACTTTTGTGATGACGAAATTGCCACAGTTGGGGCTAGAGGTGCTGGTCGCTGAGTCAATCTGATCAGTCTGCAACGAACTGATTGCTTGATTGTTGTCAGAGTGCACCATGGTGTGATGCTTATCTTTACAAAGAAAGCATCGATAGGTGGAAGTACAATTTTTAACGTTGTGCGTCCCTAAACAATTGTAACAAAGGTTTGAAGATTTAATTAATCCCTTTCGTTCAGGAACCGTTTTATTGAGAAACCGTTCACATCGATTTGTAAAATGTGATTGATTACAAAATGAACATTTCTTTTTTGAGGGATTCGTCGGAGAAGTCTGATGAGAATAAACCGACTGAGCATTATCTTGCTCTGATTTGCGAGGCTTTGAATCAGATGACTGAGCTTTTGAATTATTTGTTGAGGACGATCTAGTACCAGCTTCGATGGTCTCTAGAGTGAGGGTTTGACTACGAAGGAAGGCTTGAAGTTGTTCCATTGTCGGTGGATCAACACTATCACCAAGATGCATTTCCCATTCTTTACGCGTATTTAAATCAAGACGATTCAACGTAAAATGAACAATTAAATCATTACCTAACGAAGCCGCTCTATTTAGAGAGGTCAGACTAGCGATGGGATTGAAAATTTCCCTATAAATCCGTTTGATTTCTGATGAAATATCTGACTTCATAGATTTGACTGCGAAGATTTCCGAGATATGAGAACTAACAATACGACGTTGATTTTCGTAATACTCGGTTAGAGTTGTCCATGAGCGTTCATAATTGTCACCAGAAATGGGGAGAGATTTGATTTTTTCCAGTGCCTCATCCGTAAGGTGAGTGCGAAGATAATGCAATTTTAAAACAGGCGTTAGGTCTTTGCGACGATGTATGACTGAACGATAGACGTCTCTGAAATTTTCCCAATCCGAGAATTTCCCCGAAAACTTAGGTAAATCTACCTTCGGTAAAGATTGAAACGAAACGTTAGTTACATGAGCAGGACTAGTAGCAACTGGGGCATCATTAGAATTGGAGGAGCCTTGATTGGTATCTCTAGTTCTAATAGCCTTTAAGTAATCAAGAAATTCTCCTCGACGGACATAAAAACTATCCTCAACCAAATCACAGATATTAGAAGTAAAATAGACATGATCTTTATCAAGAACCTCAAGCTTTAGAATGGACTCTTTATGTAACTGAAAAGTCGCATAATTCGCTTCAAGGCCGGCGAGACATGATTCCGCGTAACCTTCCGTCATGTTATCGTTACCCTTAGATTTGAAATTTATAAAGGAGTTTGTAATTTTAGCTTGGAGTAACAACTGTCTAGTATGTAGTCCCTCCATTTTGAGATCAATAATTTGACTAGCAACGAAATTGACTACTTAAACTTTGGTATTGAGTTAACTGCCCTTGCACACTCGAGAGTAGAACAATGACTAGTGAAGAGAATTCTTAACCTAGGTTTAATACTTATGCGAGTATAAACGTGACGATGCGCTTGAAGGTGCAACGTTGATTGCGTCTGCTAACGTTCCCCCGATGAATCAGCTTATGATCCACAATGTTGGCTGCACGAAGTGAAGTTACTGCTAGCGATGAAATCAGCAGCTACCAGCTGCGAAGTCAGCAGTTGAATCACGAAAGCATCGAGATCGTTGTCAGCAGTCGAGTTGCAGTCCAGATGACGTATCAGCAGGAAACATTGATACTGCAAGGTCCAAATTATAAGTATTTTGCAACTTTAAGTGTTTGCACCCAAGTTCAAACTCAATAGTGATATAATTCCCAAGTTCATTTACAGTTAGTCCAAGTTCAGAATAACTAAAGACAAGTTCAGGTTAATTAAGGCCAAGTTCAAGTTAATTAAACATTATAAATCAAGTTCAAGCAAAGAAGAGCCAAGTTCAAATTAACTAAAGCCAAGTTCACGAAGTTTAAACATGATAACTCCAAGTTCAAACTAAGAAAAGCCAAGTTCAAGTTAACTAAGGTCGAGTTCACGAAGTTTAAACTTAAATAAGATTGGAACGATACTTGTGTCCAGAAGAGAGGCCAGTGTATCCGTTCGCTCCTTGAGTAGTCCGTGGACGGACTGGTGTAGACCCCATAGCTCGCACTCCACGTGGGTAGTCCTTGGCTTGGCTGATGTGGACCCCGTAGCGCAGGCGCCACGCGGGTACTACGTGGTTTGAGTGATGTGGACCCCGTGCATGTACAATGCACGCTGGCTGTCCGTGAGTAGAAATGCTGTGGACCCCGTGCGTGTACAATGCACGCTGGTTGTCCCTGTCTTGATATTAGCCGGTCACCGTACGAACGCGGTGACTCGAGAGCTGGCTTTACAGCGCACGCTCTTGGCTACAAGACAAGATGGCTGCCGGTCACCGTATGAACGCGGTGACTCTAGAGCTGGCTTTACAGCGCACGCTCTTGGCAATGTCTTGGAGTCGTTAGGTACACACTCCAAGGCGCTTTCAGAAATGGGGAGAATAGCAATTGATGTGCTATTTCCCTTTGGAAGCCTTAGAAGGTGGCTTCCGAGTGCGCGCGATGGCGTTGAACGAGAGAGAGAGAGAGAGAGAGTAACGTACGCGCGAAGTTAGCAAGCGAGCAAGATAACTTTAATCGGCACTCACGACCACGAACACTTTGATGCGTACCTGAAAAAGAAGAAAACTAGTCCTACGCCACTCGAGAGTAGACGTAGGGCGTAGAATAAATTCTCCTCGAATCTATGGTGATGCTGACGTTGCTTCTCCCACGATCCGGCTCGAAGGACCAAATGTTTTTGTATGAATGAATGTGGATGGATCGGAGAGGTTCAAATAATGAAGCGTTTCGTGGAGGTAAAAAATGCAACTTTATTGCTGGTGCCGTCGTGCAGTCGTGAGCTGCTGCTATCTCTCTTGGCCGTCGCGCGTGAACTGAGGAGCCGGCCGGCGCTACGAAGTGCCGTCGGCGTGTCTTTGTTGAAGGAGGGGCGGTGAGAGAGGACCGCGTGGAGAGCGCTGATTGGCTGTGCTCTTGCTCGAGCCGTATGTTGCCTTATAAGGCGTGATGACGTCAGCGCCTCCTCTGTTTGAGACGTTGGATCGCCAACATATATATATATATATATATATATATATATGAGTGTCAAAACGGATAATATCACAAAAAACACAAAAAAATTAATACAATTTTCACCTAAAAAAAATAACAAGCAATTTTAAAGTTCGAGGGGATTTATGCGCTCGAGTTTTTACTCGGAGGCACAGTCAACTTTTTGTTCCGAGAGTGCCTGCCTACTTTCTCTCGATTTTCTACGAACAGCACGAGAAAAGAAAAAAAAATTTTATTTTTCGTCCACTAAAAAATAATTCGTATCGAAAATACGAGAGGAGAAAAAAAAATTTTCGAGTCGAGAAAAAAATTAATTAAAAAAAATTAATTATCGCTTAAAAAAAAAATTTTTGTCGTTAAATAAAATTAATTGTTATTAAAAAAATTTTAAATGTTAAAAACAATTTCCTAACGAACAAAAATTTCGCGATCAAGATCTCTCCTCGTCGGCACTCTAGGTCGAGGGTTATTGGCTATCGCTCGCCTATCCTCTCGACCGCACTCTCGCAACAGCACGGCTCTGTCACACACACGCACACACGCGCCTACGAGCTGCGGCACGAAGAGCCTTTCTTTGCAGCTTACGCTCAGCTACGCTGCTGAGCTTCTTCGCGCCAAGCTTCGCCGCGAATCACGTACGCGCCGCGGGTCCTTCTCCACCCCCAAAACGTTGTGGCGCCAGTTGTAACGGGATGGCTAGTGAGGAAAAATCCCAACAAGCCACAGGCCAGCGATGTCCTAGAACACGGTGCCGCGGGTGTCAGACTAAAATGACTTGTCCAGGGATCTGCTCCTGGAATCCCGAAAACAACGCGAAGATCGCACACAAACTTCGCTTTCCAACTAATTGAATCGCTGAGTGAAAAGCGCGCGCTCGAAGAGTAAAGCGCGCGGCCGCTATGCTCAGATATGAAAACGACCGGCGGTGTCCTTTTCCCGCGGAGGCGGCGGTATCCGGGAGAAGGACACGTTGTAATGAACAACGCGACGAGTAACTAGATATCACAGTATATTAAAATCAATAACACTTACATGCACAACGCACGTGCTCATTAAAACAAACTGTTAGATCGCGCGCGACCGCTAATATTCAAACGCGCGAACGATACGGCGCGCGGCGAAGCTGCTGATATCGCGCACGGTGTGACAAGTACGGCGGGCTAACGCACACCCGCACGTACACGGCACAGAAAGCTTGCACGGGGCGATTTCCATGCGAGCCTTTACAATAAACCCGCGAGAGGAGAGGAGAAAACTTACGTTAGGAAGGAGCAGGCGGTGCACTCGGCTCTCTCTCGCTCTGTGTCGCTTGCACAGCAGTTGCGCTCTCTTTCTCTCTTTCTCTTGCTCGCTGTATTGGGTCGGCAGGCGGGCTGGCTGCCGGCTCCTCGCTCGCAGTCTCGTGCGGCTCACGCGGCTCGGGATCGCTCTCTCTCTGTCTCTCTTTCGCACGTACACACTCTACTCGGCGCCTCCACTACACTCGCGGTAACTATAAAAAGCTAGGACGGCGCGGACGAGGTAACTTTTGAGAGACACGCTGGAGAGAAGTTCGCGGCACGATGGCAGACACGAACATGGCTGCCGTGACTCGCATAAAGCCGTAGCAGCTTCGCGGGTACGCGACGGGAATATTGCGCGTCGCGAGACCGTTCTAATCCGATCAGGATGCTCGCGCGCTCGCGCCCCCGGTGAGCATGCCTGCTCGGCGCGGGTAATTCGAATCTCGAATTACCTACCTCGCGCACGCGTTACAACATATTTATATAATCGTATATCATTGATTTCTACTAATTCTTTTTCTTTATGCCTCTGTTCTTAATATATTTAAAATTCTCACATATATTTTGAGAAATCCAAAAATTATATTTTAAACATTCATATTAAGATAAAAAATAAATACCTATAATATAATTTATGAACGAGATTTTTGACAAAAAGAAATTTGATTCTGAAACTAAATCTGACTTATTGACAGCCACAATCCTTTATTGTAGCAGAGATGATTGTAACCTATATACCTAAACGTCTGCTAGCATCAGTGTAAATATGTACAGCTGTCATTTCATATAAACACTGTGAATCAGCACCTTCTTTACACGAAGTGTGACTTGATAACATGCATTTAGATTTTTGGATTTTTAAACATATTCTACAATAACCACAGTATATGATAATCTAATATGTGTAATAAAGATTATTAACAAAATTCGGATTCAAAGGCACCAAAGGATCTTTATGTTAAACCACTTAACAAACTTGACTGACTCATGTGGATATTGTTGCTGCTACGTGTGCTCATAGCTTACAAGTTTCATAGACTTTTTACTGAGGTACCAGAATATTGGTCCCGAATAAAAAATATTTTAAGATCAAAACAATACTTTTTTATATTTCAGGGTAGAGACAAAATTAAGAAATAAAGAAGAAGAAATAAAGAAGTATTTTAGTAATTGTATCTTTAAAGATGTTTTCTACACGACGTAAAATTTTGACTCTGCCATAACCTGCAAGTCCAGGATCTTTAAGGATTTTGATGATCAGCATCTCAAAATGTTGGTATTTTATCTCTCCATTCACTGAAGAGCTGTATGAATTTATTTGAATAAATAATTTTTTACGGCCAAAAACAGCTCTAATTTAAGCTTTATTAAGTTTTTTAAGCAGTTCTTGGTCGTCAAATATTATTTATAAATTTAAATCCACACAACTTTTCAGTTAATGAAAAGATAAAATACGAACGTTTTGAGACTCTGATCATCAAAATCCCTTAAAATCCTGACCTGTAAGTAACGCCAGAGCCAGAATATACATTTAGAATATTACTTTTACATATTTGTAATTATGAAAATTTATTCTTTTCAGGTCATTTCATGGAGAAAAATCTAAAGTTGTCTGACACCCTTAATTGCTTGTATTGCTATATATAAATGTTGATGAAATAAGAATGAGTAGAAAAATCTATAAAATTGATGAATATATATCTACGTTTTAGTTTTAATCGTCTGGCTTCAGTGAACATATAATATGTGCATTTAATATATATATTGACCTTGAGAAAATTCCATTCACTAGGCAACAAAGTCAATAAGCTAATTTTTTCATTAAAAGTAGAAGTAGCAAATTTTGTTTGAATATCTGAAATCATACTTCTAAACCACAAACTTTCATCACTCATTTCTTTTATACTTTTAAATTCTGACAATTTTATATTATAAACTTTCTCAAACGCTTCTGAGGTCTGTTTCGTGACATTCTGTATAATACTAATACTTTCCTTTACAAGTAGATTATCATTCATCTTTTGTCGTTTAAAAGGAGCAATGTTAAAAGTATCAAGAATTGTATCAAGGTTTCTTTTGTTCTGACTATTTGTACAAAATTCTGATATTGGCGTAGTTTCATTTGTTGATTTAATGCTATGCTGACTAGAATTTTCTTTACTCTCATCTGATAAAGTTGTAACTGTCCTGACTTGGTTTCCGTACTCTAAAATATCTGATTTTATTCAAATACCACAAGTCCTACATAGTCTATGTTGAGAAGTGAAATTCTTATCATAAACTGTTTTTAAGTGTTCTATATCCTCATGATCTAAATAATTCAAGTCATTAACAATCTTTACCCTGTGTTTTTCAAATGGATCACTGCAATAAATGGATTGGTTTTGATGAGATTTAACTTCATCGTTTAGTTTGCTATAACAGTTTCAAAAACTTTTTGTCCTGGTATAATATTTACATTACAACCATATCCACCATTTTCTAAAAAATTTAAACTCACTTCTTTTAAATTAACTGTAACATTTTTTGAGTGTTGATTCCATGGATCAATACATTTTTTTTTTGGTATGAAGAATAGAAAAGTAAAAATCTTCTGTAATGATCATCACAAATGGATCCATCATCAATGTTTTGTAACCCAGGTACTCTTAAATACAGAAGTTTTTTATCATCTCCTGTAAGATCTCTAATTTTATGAAGAACTTTCTTTAGAGAGGAACATTCCGAGTCACTCTTTAAAAATTGACAAATGCTACAATTGTTTATATCATCCATCCTGTCGAAATCAATTAGTATTATAAACACCCTCAAGTAAAAATGTATTAAGTAAATAATTGTAATTGAAGACTTCTATGGAAAAAGGGCGTATCTCGAGATGCGAAATACAAGGTCAAAACAAAACCTCTACTGTGACAAATTTTTGTTCTTGGTTATCGATGAGTTCAATTAAACAAATTTTTCATATTTTCAATGTGCGCGGACACTCTTACAATCAGTACCGAAATTTGATGTTTATTCAAACAAGTTGAAGAAAATTGAAACTGTGGAAAGTGTTAAGGAATAGGGTAGATGTACCGGTTCTGGCCACCATAAGAATTCTTTTTTCACCGGCTGGCCACCTAAAAATCCATTTAAGAACATGGATATGTGGCCAAAAACGGAGCAGTGGCCAAAACCGGTACGTCTACCCTACGTATCACTGTTGAAAAATTGTCGAAATAATCGAGAACATTTCAAAGTTATATGTGGCACACCTTTCATTCGTGATTGGAAAAGTGCATTCGTAAGATTAGGATTATCTAAATCAAACTCAATGACAAAAAATGTTCAATTTAAAATTCAATCTTACAAGACATTTTTATACAAGCCGAACGGATCGATGGATATCTCAAGAAACTACACTTCAACTCATCTGTTACATTTTTCGAGTAATTCAGAAAATATTTTGTCAATAGATTTTTTATTGAAACGAGTTTCAAAAGCTCTTCTAAAAAGTGCTAAAATCAATAATTTGAAATGTCTGTTGAAATATTTAAAGAAAAACAATGCAGAAAAACTTCGTCAAATTATTGAAACATAAGTAGTAAGGAAATTTATTTATGTAATGCCTTTGAAATATAGTGCAATATTGTTTGAATATCATTTCAGTATCATTTCAATATCATTTCAATATCGTTTCAAATAATTTATTGTATCAAAATTATATATTATTATAATTTGTTATTATACTTATTGCAGCGACGAATTTTTTGTGTTAAAACCTTTTTCTTATACGTTTGTATTTATTAAAAAAAATTTTGAAAAATATATAAGTTCAAGAAGAAACTTTAAATTCCCTTCCTTTTAAAAAAAAACCTGTTGAACAGAAAAAAGGCGTATCTTTAACATTTTGCTTTTTTGTAGAGTTATTATAGCAGCTTCTTTTTCAAACTCATAAATATGCTTTATAATTTTTCAGATAACGTAGATTATATCTGTAAGGGTTAAGCATTTTATTTATTTATATTAATACTACAGAAATATATAAAACTTTAAATATGATTTTCCCGAAATGTGATTTTTTGAGATACACCTTCTTTTCCATAGAAGTCTTCAATTACTGTTATTTTAAATAACAGTTTAAACAACAAAAATTTAATATTAACCTTAAATTTTGCTTTCAGTGTAAATCTTGCAAATTTTTCTATCTAAATAGTCGAAATAATAACAGTTTAACAGTTATAAATGAGTTTCCGTATAGCACATGAACACAGTCGGTTAGCACCATAGACTTGAAAGATAGACTGTGCATCCAATGAAAGGGATCGACATTAGAAAAAGAGAGGGATAGCCGATAGCGACAGGATTTCTTTCTCTCTCGCACAGTTGGAACCTGAAAGGAGTGTCCATGTTATATGCCGTATGCCGTTTACCGGACACAATGTATGAATGTTCCAAGTAAAAAAAAAATGTCGAACGTCTAATAATCTAATGCAACCACAGATCGACAATCCAGCGTCAGAACACGGTTCTATTCAATCTGTGGTTACATCGATTAATAGATGTTCGACAACATTTTTTTTACTCGTGACACTGTAGACAATACATGGCACACGGCACTTGATGTAGACACTCCTTCACACATGTGAACTGCACTAATTCTAAAGGGAAAGAGATACTGCCACTGCCACTATCCCTTTCACGAAGGAAGATACCGCGAAAATGAGGGTTTCCATACGTAATAGAAACTGGTTACAGTGAATAATAAAATACATTGTTTCTACACCTAGATATGCAGGGAAAATTAACATAATTCCTGGTATACGTTACATAGCTATTATAAACTATAGCACAAAATTTATGTGCCTCTCTCAATTTCAAACCTAGCAAAATTGTAAAAATGAACTATAAATAACAGAAAATAACCAATTTTACAATTTTTTAAGGCTGTACCTCAAGCTACTGTCGACCAATTAAGCTACAGTTTTGACTTACATATTACATTAATCAAAATATTATATTAAGTAATTAAGTGTATTATTTTAGTAATTTAAAGTATTATTTATTATACAGACCTGGGCGCTGCGGCGAGTAAAAGAATAGGCATTTTATCTTATGGTACCATTTCTTTTTCTAAACTTCAAACCGCTATATCTGCTTTAAAGACCACATAGATGTATCTCACAAAGGTTTATTAAAGACTTCAGAAGTATATTTTAATCAATAATGTAAAAATTTCTTTAATTATCCTAAAGATTTAAGGAAATGGTCTAGAAATGCAGAAAGTGCTTAGTAATTTAAACACCGAAATTGAAAAAATATCATAATTCATCAGCTCGAATTAATAGGAAATCGTTTGATATCCATGCTAGGTCCAATTGGACTTCTTTCAGGTATGTTTTAAGAACACTTTCCAATAGTTTTCAGCCAAATAAAAGTTGCTACAAAAATTTCCCACTAGTTTGAATTTCGTAAAAATGGCTATTTTTTCAAAATCTGAGAAATTCAAACTAGCACACGCACTGTATTTTTAAACTTTTTTTTATGATATCCCAGTGAAATAGAAAGGTTTTTTCACCCTCTTTCGAACGCCCTTGTAAAGTATCGTTAAAATGTCAAAAATGTGACTTTAGCAATGTGGTAATTTGGACATGTATACGTAAATTTTGGTTTTCGAAAAAAATATATCTGTAAAGTTCAAGTCAAGACGAAGAAAAAACCCAGTGATAAATTGCAAATTGATGAATGAACTTATTTTAAAAAAGTCTGAATAACACCAAAAAATGCATAAAAAATGAACTTTTTTTTCACCTTTATGACGAGCTCCTGACGTCAATTTTGAATATTGGACCCTAAAAATTGGCAGAGATCATTTTTTTAATAAGTTATATAAAATATCTCAAAACCAGAAAAATCGGGGACCCCCGTGCGCACGGATTTTTAAAAAAGTATTTTTTTTTACCCATATATATATTCTTCTCAACTTTTATATAATTTATTAATCTCTTTTTTTTAACGAAATATGAAATAAGAAATGAAAGAAAATGAAAATAAAACAAGGGCACGTGGCCAATGTACTTTTTTTTAAAGATTACTTCTGTTCGGATATCGCCCTATTCTTTTAGGAGTTTTTACTGCACTGACGCATGAGACGAATTAGCCGGGCAGGCACGCACATTTTCCTCCCTCCTTGTTTCAGTCACTCTGTCTCTCTCGCACTCATGCACTCAGATGGGGCCGGTAACTACGCTCGCACGCAACAAGTCCGGGAGGTACTGCCGTCACCGCGTCGGTCGGCTCATTGCACGCGTGCAGCGAGCTGGCTGTTGCTGCGCGGTCAGCTTCAACTTCGATGCGTTACCTCTCCCCAGCGCGTGATCGGAAAAGGGTGTTAGATTACGCGATAAAAAAGGAAGAATGAGCTCTTTGTGACTTTGTATTTGAAATAGGACTTCTACATCCAGAGCGCATTCTTTTATAATTATAATTACACACACACACACACACACACACACACACACACACACACACACACACACACACACACACACACACACACACACACACACACACACACACACACACACACACACACACACACACACACACACACACACACACACACACACACACACACACACACACACACATACACACACACACACACACACACACACACACACACACACACACACACACAGTTTCAATTGTCTGTTACTTATTTCTGAGTTTGCATTCCACTTTCATCAAGGTCTCATTTTAAAAGTAACATTTTGTATCAAATTTTTAGCCTCTGTCGAAGGATATTAATCACGTCACAACCGCCTTAAGCATATTTTGTATGGTATTTTCTTACGTATGAATTAACAATATAATTGGCATCAATCTGGAAAAATTCTGAGCAATTCTACTTACAATTTGGAAACTTTTTCCCATTTAATATGCTATAGAAAAAGTTTCAAGTTTTTGAGTTAAAAAATGATGAAAATTGAAGATTTATGAAAAAATTCAAAATTTTTAAATTTTCAATTAATTCTAACTTTTGAACGATTGAATATTTTGCTCTAAAACTCTAGGGTTGTGTTTTGGGGCTAATTTCGAACTAGTAAAAAATTTTTGAGCAATTTCAAAATTTTGACCTGTCACACTTGACATGAAGTTACCCATTTACAGCGTGTCCAAAAAGTCTGGAAACACCCAAATAATTTCTCAGCTGAATTACTATTGGAAAATGTTAAGGTCGCCTTTGTAGTAATTTTTTACGAGGAATCCAATGGTGACCTTGGATTCGACCTTGCACCTCATTTTTGAGGTTATTTCAAGGTCAACCTCATTTTTTTAAATGGTAACCCCTATTTTTTATAGCGGAATCTGAAAGAGCGGAAAATTTTACGTCCGGATATGTATTAAGGTATGAGGTTGAGGTTGCCCCCAGAGGTCAAATTGAGGTCAAAGTATGATTTCTTAAAAATTTCGCGAGTTCAGTGGTAAAACAAAACAAACAAAGGTAAGGTTTGGTAAGTTCGAACGAAGACTTGAAGGTGACCTCTGATTCGACCTTGAACCTCATTTTGAGCCTCATTTTTGAGGTTATTTCGAGGTCAACCTCATTTTTTTAAATGGTAACCCCTATTTTTTTAGCGGAATCGGAAAGAGTGGAAACTTTACGTCCAAACATGTACTCAGAACATAGTTCAAGAAGGACCTTGACGTTCATTTGAAGGTCATTTAAACTTAATGACGGTCTGATCTTGTGTAAACTTTTTAATTTTTTTAAACAGTCTAACATCTTATTTCAAGTGCTCGAATTATTTTCCATCCACTTTTTGATAGTAACCTAATCGATGACCGAAAACACCAACAGTATTTTTGATCATTTCAGTAGGAATGAGAGCTGATTCATTGTAAAATTTTTTGAAGCGTTTAAATATTGAACATTGTTACTTGTTATTTTTCGTATGGTTAGAGTGACAATAAACTATTATTCATTCCATAACCACCACAGAAAAGGGTTGGTCATCTTTCAAACATAATTTTTGAAAATTAAAAGTTCTTTTTATTTTCAACTCAAAGTATTTTTGGATAAGGTCTACTACGAAGAGTAATAAAAATGAACAAACTCACTGATAGAGAAAGAATAACGATTCTCATGATGAGAGGTTGGGGACACATGCAGCGATCTTATAGGGCCGTAAGAGATATTTTTAATGCTTCATTTAGGGTTGGTGGAACTCCACTATCATTTTCAACAGTTTAAAAAACTGTTAGAAGGTTTGAAAATACCGGCACTATCAGCGATTTACCTCCATCAGGCAGACCAATGTCAGCAGGTAACGAAGAGAAATCTTTAGATGTTGTGTTAACATTCACCGAAGATCCGCATACTTCCGTTCGTAGAGCTGCTCAAGTGCACGAAATAAGTAAATCATCTATTCATAACATACTAAAGAGAGAGAAGTTCCATCCATTTAAAGTAAGTAACGCTAATACACAAGTTAAATGAAGATGATTTCGATCGTCGCGTTGAATTCTGTGATGATATGATGGCACGCATCGTACAAAATCCAAATTTTCCATCAAATATAGTCTTCTCAGATGAAGCTACATTTCAACTTGACTCAAGCGTAAATAGGCATAACTGTAGATATTGGGCAGTTGAAAACCCTCATTGGGCAAGAGAAGCCAAGTCACAATATCCACAAAAATTAAATGTCTGGGCTGGAATATTAAATAATAGGATTATAGGACCATTTTTTATTGATGGCAATTTAAATGCAGAAAAATATGAAACTATGTTGCGGAATCAAATTGTTCCTGCTATAAGAGAAATAGCTGGAGAGGACTTTAATAACACATGGTATCAACAGGACGGTGCAGCAGCTCATTATGCACGAAACGTTCGCACATACTTAGATACAGTATTCATTAATCGATGGATAGGACGAAGAGGTGCAATTGAATGGCCAGCTAGGTCCCCCGATTTAACGCCTCTAGATTATTTCTATTGGGGTTATCTGAAGGATCGTGTATTCAAAACAAAACCCTTAAACTTAGATGAATTACGTGAAAGGATCATTGATGAATCAGCTCTCATTCCTACTGAAATGATTGAAAATGCTGTTGGTGCTTTCTATCATCGATTAGGTTACTGTCAAGAAATGAATGGAGAACAGTTCGAGCACTTGAAATAAGATGTTATACTGTTTAAAAAATCAAATGTGAGAGGCAAGGGGACTCACGTAAATCAAGCGCCCCATCGTGAGAGGCAAGGGGACTCACGTAAATCAAGCACCCCATCGTGAGAGGCAAGGGGACTCACGTAAATCAAGCGCCCCATCGTGAGAGGCAAGGGGACTCACGTAAATCAAGCACCCCATCGTGAGAGGCAAGGGGACTCACGTAAATCAAGCACCCCAAAGGGAACAGATTTTACTACGTCCACGTCGTTGTTCCTGGGTAACGCTAAATGTAAAAAAATTGAACTTGACATGACTTTTAAGGACAATGCCAAGGTCACCATTAGATTTCTCGTTGAAAACTACTAAAGAATTAACCTCGCTCAGTGTGATAAAAAGTTTACACAAGATCAGACCGTCATTAAGTTTAAATGACCTTCAAATGAACGTCAAGGTCCTTCTTAAACTATGTTCTGAGTACATGTTTGGACGCAAAGTTTCACACTCTTTCCGATTCCGCTAAAAAAATAGGGGTTACCATTTAAAAAAATGAGGTTGACCTCGAAATAACCTCAAAAATGAGGCTCAAAATGAGGTTCAAGGTCGAATCAGAGGTCACCTTCAAGTCTTCGTTCGAACTTACCAAACCTTACCTTTGTTTGTTTTGTTTTACCACTGAACTCGCGAAATTTTTAAGAAATCATACTTTGACCTCAATTTGACCTCTGGGGGTAACCTCAACCTCATACCTTAATACATATCCGGACGTAAAATTTTCCGCTCTTTCAGATTCCGCTATAAAAAATAGGGGTTACCATTTAAAAAAATGAGGTTGACCTGGAAATAACCTCAAAAATGAGGTCCAAGGTCGAATCCAAGGTCACCATTGGATTCCTCGTAAAAAATTACTACAAAGGCGACCTTAACATTTTCCAATAGTAATTCAGCTGAGAAATTATTTGGGTGTTTCCAGACTTTTTGGACACGCTGTATATATATACCCCGTGAATTTAAATAATTTCAAAAAGAAAGAAAGAAAAATAATTTCCAAAAACGTTTTGTATAACGTAATATTAGGAAATTACATAAAAGTGCGACAATAAGCAAAACAATTATTTAAATAATTTTTAAACCAAAGTAGCCGGGGAAAGTAAGGTCCACGCATATTAGGAAATTACATAAAAGTACAACAATAAGCAAAACAATTATTTAAATAATTTTTAAACCAAAGTAGCCAGGCGAAACAAGGCCCACACATATTAGGAAATTACATAAAATTGCGACAATAAGCAAAATAATTATTTAAATAATTTTTAAACCAAAGAAGCCGGGGGAAGCGAGGTCCACGCATATTAGGAAATTACATAGAAGTGCGAGAATAAGCAAAACAATTATTTAAATCATTTTTAAACAAAAGTAGCCGGGGGAAGCGAGGTTCACGCATTATGGAAATTACATAAGCGTGCGACAATAAGAAAAACAATTATTTAAATAATTTTTAAACCATTGTAGTCGGGGCAACAACGTCCACGCATATTAGAAAATTACATAAAAGTGCTACAATAAGCAAAAGAATGATTTAAATAATTTCTAAACTCAAGTAGCTGGGGGATACGCGATCCACGTATGTGAAGGAATTACATAGAAGTGTTGCGATAAGCAAAACAATTATTTAAATAATTTTTAAACCAAAGTTGGCGGGGGAAGCGATGTCCTATTACCGATGTGTAATTTCCAAATATGCGTGGATCTTGTTTCCCCCGGCTACTTTGGTTTAAAAATTATTTAAATAATTGTTTTGTTTATTGTCGTACTTTTATGTAATTTCATAATATGCGTGGACCTTGTTTCCCCCGGATACTTTGATTTAAAAATTATTCAAATAATTATTTTGCTTATTATCACCCTTTTATATAATTTTCTAATATGCGTGGACATCGTTTCCCCCGCCAACTTTGGTTTAAAAATTATTTAAATAATTGTTTTGTTTATCGTAACACTTCTACGTAATTCTCTCACATACGTGGACCTCGTATCCTCCGGCTACTTGGGTTTAGAAATTATTTAAATCATTGTTTTGCTTATTGTCTGTTATTCTCTAATATGCATGGACCTCGTATCTCCTGGCTACTTGGGTTTAAAAAATGTTTAAATAATTGTTTTATCCATTGTCGCATGTATACGTAATTTTCTTATATGTGTGAACCTCGTATTCCTCGCCTACTTTTGTTTAAAAATTATTAAAATAATGGTGTTGCACTTCTAGGCAACTCCTTTATATGCGTGGACCTTGCGTCCACCGCCTACATGGGTTTAGAAATGATTTAAATACTCGTCTTGCTTAGTACCGCGCATCTACGTAACTCCGTTATATGTGTGGATCTCGTGTCACGCGCCAAGTCCTCCGCTCGCTGTTTGAACGCGCGCGCTACAGTTGTACCTCTCGTACTGCTCGAGCGCCTACGGAGCGCCCAATCGGCGAAGACTTCTAGTGCGCAGGCGCCAGACTACAGTAGCATATTAACACACTGGTCATATATTACAGTATCATACCTGTAAATGCCAAACTCATCAATACCATTAATTTTTAAACAATTCTAATTATAATAAAAACGTACCGAGTTGTTAAGTTGTTTTCTGATACAATCTCCGTTGCATTGCGTATTTGTGTATTTACTGTTCCTGTAGGTAAGCCGTCACAATCAAGAATAGGTGCTTCAATAACTTTTTCTGTATTAGCTATTAATGTTACGTCAGAAGAAAAACTATTTCCAAGTACTTTATGTACTTCAATTTGTCTTTTAGATATCAAATTTAACTCGGATTTTTGTATTTCTACATTTTGAAATTCCGAAATACAATCAGATTTTTGTTTTCCTTTTTCCCATGTACACTGAGAAAGTTGCAAAGGGGCCACTAATGATGCTGGTTTTACTCCTTGACTATTTGACGTTTCCAGAATTTCCTTCGAATTTTTTAATGAAAGAGGTATTAGAGTAATATCTAACAGCTTGTCACATAATTCTGTGTCAGTTTCTAATAAGTTTTCTTTTATAATAATACTAATTTCATCTGCGTTAGTGTTTAACATTGATTCATGATTAAGTGTACTTAATTCACTGATACTTTCATTTATAATCATAGTATCGGCATTATTTTTTTCAAATAAAAAATTTTCGAAATTAATGTACGGAGGATGTTCTTCCAATTTCCGTGTCGTCGATACGGAAGGGCATGGAGTATCTGTAACTTCTATTAAATTTTTATTAAAAGTGAGTGTCAATATTTTCTGATTTATTTGGCTATCTGAAGATGGATTACCAGTAATTGGTAGACGCCGTACAACCGTTGTAGTACCAATTTCATTAAAACTGGAAATGTTTGATGACATTTTAGAATTAAAAGCGCAATCCTTTGTATCAAGAATTATATTCTTTTGTGAGTCATGTTTTCTTGCGTCTTGGATGCATTGACCTAAAATGAAAATATCATTTATATTATTAAATTCAACACATTTTCTATATAATTCGAGTTACCATTTGATTAACAAATTTATGCAGAATATAATAAAAAATGAAATACAATCAATTTTGGTTTTATGCAACTCGCTCACTACAGAGAGAGAAAATATTTTTTTAGAAAAATACCACTGGTCGACATTCGACAGCCAATGCTGTTCTCATGAGAACTGTAAAAGATGTTTTATTTTTGTGCCAAATGACGTTATAAAAGTGATAAACAATTATAAAAGAAAACGATAATTATTGACAATTACATATTTACATCTCATTGTGGGAGAATAATGAAAACGAATATGGCGGCGTTTTTGAAAAAAAAAAAAACTATCGGAAACTCGATAATATTTTTTTTCAAATCAATATACAAAAATGTTTCTATACACGAAACAAAATGGCACAAACTTGTTGAAGTTTCAAAACATGCATTGGTACGTGCATGCTTTCCAATATGACAGCCGCACAATACTATAATCTACTAATATGAAATGGTTACTATAATCTAAAAATATGAAAACTCTTGTTTTCCACGATAATATTGGAAATTTTCAATATATAACCTTGAATGATTCTCTGGTATGACTAATGTGAAACACATAATTAATATCAATCAAGCCAAGTGATTTCAAGATGGCGGAAACAATATGGTGGTTCGAAAGAAATTGAATTTTCACTTTAATATTGAAGCGCAGAGGTTTAATACTTGTAAGAAGAAATCTTCAACTTGTGGATATCCCCCGATGAGAGTCCTATTCTTTGCAGAATTCTGAAACGAAACTATGTTGCTTTTTTTTAGTTATACTCGTTATTTTAGTGGAAAAAATTCAACGAACTTTCAAGTAAAGGTTTCCATAATTTCATTATTTTCAGAGCGGTTCCTTAAATTGATAGCTCATGAGATATTTGTTTCAAAACTTATATATTTTTTTCACAAAAATAACGCGCACAACAAAAAAAAAATGTAACATAGTTCTTCATTTTTATTCATATTCATACAGATTTTTTTAAAATTCTACACAGAATAATACTTTAATATTTTTTTTTCTTCAAAAAAAAAATTGTGAGAAATAGTACATTATGCACCGAGGGACTAAAGTAGGCAAAGTACGCACTGTGTGATGTTGCCGACCGAGCGAAGCGAGGTCGGCATTTCACACAGTGCTTGCTTGCCTACTTTAGTCCCATGGTGCGTATAAGATTTTTCACCACACCCCCGTAAAGTTTTTACTAATCTCCCTATAAGCAGGTCTCCCAGTACCGCATTTTCTGTCTGAGAGTAAAGTGTCTCGTGTACGCGCGATGCCCTGTTTTACCGCTCGAGCCGCAAGCGAGAGCGGAAAAGGCGCATCGCGCATGCGCGAGTCACCTTAGTCCCGGGGAGAGAATGCGGTACTGTACATCTGCTTATAGGGAGTACAGTAAACACTTTACGCGCAGTGTGGTAAAAAAACACATACACTGAGAGAAAAAAAATACTATTTTCGCTTAAATCACGCACAACAGCATAGCCGAAGTGCGCTTAAGCGAAAACCGCTGAATGTTTAAGTATTATTCAAACTTTCCCGCGAGACGTTAGTGACCCTGGCCCTCATAACAAAAGAAAGCAAGCCTCGGCCTTCCGGCAGTATCGCGGTCGAGAGTAGTCGGGGTTTCTCGCGTAGAAACAATTTCGGCATGCAGGGTGTAGTTAGTGACGGAAAAAATGATTGTTATCGCGTAGGTTAGCTAAACCGAGTGGCCAGCGAGGCCAATATTGTAAACTTGAATGAGTGTGCGTATGAAGAAATTAATGTTGAGTGGCATGTAGTGTTCAGTGAGTAATAAAGAGAAAATTAAAATAAAAGGGCAAGTATTTAGTGATTTATCCACTCCACCATAATCCAGGTCTTTCTCCCAAGCATTCCAGTATACACAAAAAAAAGTTTAAAGTAGATAAGCAGAAACATGGTCCTTCGAGCCGGATTCAATCCTGGCATGGGATGCTTGGAGTGATTTTGGTGGTCTGGAAAAGTAATGAGAGTGATAGCACGTCGGTACTTTCGAGAAACTAACGATTATGTAAGCAACGAAAACCGAGTAGTCACGTCGATAGACTCAAGCAGATCGCGCGCTGTTTACATCTCTCGAGAAGCGTAAGGTCAAAGACGTTCGGTTCGACACATAGAATTTGTATACTCATCGCGACCATTACTCGTATTAGACCATAAAATCAGTCAGCTCGGCCGAAACGAAATTTAGTCGCTAGAGATACGATCGCACGCATACTAAACACCGCTCGTTTGCTCGATTTAATTAGCACGCACGTGCTTTTTTCTCGCGTTGTCTATTAGTCTGTGTTCAGAGTAAAGAAAATACGCGCATCATCATCGCGGCATCTCTGCAGAAGAAAATTAAGCAACAAGAGACGGATATCGATCTACTGAGTCGGGCCTTCTTAAATATGATGAAAAAGGGCTCAAATCATACGAGAGGGGTCATTGAGACAGGAACCGCAGCCCTGGATGAACGCTGGGCTGTGATACGGGTTCGACATCAGGAAATTTGGGACGAGTTTGAGAGCATCCCAGATGATGTGAAGAAGGCCAGTAAGCTTGATCAGAGTCAATATTTGACCGATCCGGATGCCTTAGAGGCAGTCGAAGAGACCTTCCTCGATGAGCGCTCCAAATTCGCTGATGCTCTGGCCGCACTTAACCTCCCTCCGGAGCGAATACATAACGCGCTTGCGACTTCAGGTAATGCAACGATACATACCACGGCAACGCGGAAGCTACTGCGCATCGAATTACCGCGATTCACAGGCAAGTACTCCGAGTGGACATCGTTCCGCGACCTTTTCGAGTCAATGGTAAGCGAAAGTGACATTACCGACGTAGAACGTATGCAATATCTGAAGGTAAACGTGGTAGATGAGGCCGCGACCTTGATAAAAAATCTGCCCGTTACGGCGGGTAACTACAAACGCGCCTGGGACAAGCTAAAAGAACACTACGACAACAAGAGGTTCCTGGTTAATTCATGTCTTAATATGCTATTTCAGATAAAACCACTAACAAAGGAGTTTGCGGCGGATCTAAAAGCCCTGCGCGCTACTACAGCAGATGCAGTCGAAACTCTCGAATCACTGAAGCGGCCAGTCGAGCAGTGGAGTGACATGTTGGTATACGTCACAATTCGACGGCTCGATGCAGCTTCATTACGAGACTGGGAAACAGAATTGGGTGACTCCATGGAACCCCCGACTTACAAGCAATTGCAGAAGTTCCTGACTACACGCATCCAAGCACTGGAGGCCATCGAAGGCAGACGGGAACCATTGTTAGTGGCACCTCAACAAACTAAACCTACCTCAGGCGTCTCAAAAGAAGAGAAGTACCGGTACGCATGGATTGAACCACTGCCGTTCGTTAAAGCGATGCGGAATCTGCAAGGGAAAGCATCACTCCTTGCTACACCAAGAGTCGTCGCTATTCGCCACGCCACGCCAGGACCCTCCAGAAGCAGCTATCTGCAACCCTCACGCTGGCTCAAGCGAGGCCCAAGGACAAATCAGACAAGGGACAGTCTGAAGCTACACTGTGCACACCAGTTCAAAACATGCGGTTTTATTAGGAACCGCCCAAATCAAGGTTACATCGGGTGAACGCATACTCGTCCTTAGAGCGTTGGTCGATCCCTGCTCGGAGACGACATTCATAAGAGAATCAACAGTACAGGTTCTCCGGGCTCCGCGTCGTTCTACAATAGTGCCAATTACCGGCATCGGTGGTGATGCAAGGCATACGGCCCGATTTTGTGTTGTCTTGTCAGTTGCTCCAAGATTTCCTTCAAAGGAATCATGGAAGGTCGACGCACTAGTTCTCAAGCAACTTACTGACTACCTTCCACCAACGCCACCGTCGACCGCGGACTTGACATTTGTTAGTGATCTGTTACTGGCGGACTCGTACACTACACTTGAACAGCCCATCGACATGATCTTGGGTGTAGATATTTATACGCACATACTCAGCTCTGGAGTCCGGCCGTGTGCAAGCCAGCCACGTGCAAGCAGTGGGCAAGCAGGTAACAGCACATGCATGTACCACAAATGGAGATCTGCTTCAGGCCATTCAGCGATTTTGGCATCAGGAGGAACATACTGCCGCTCAGGAAGTATGGTCCGACGACGAGATAAAGTGCGAAGAGCACTATGCAACCACAACCTGCAGGGACCAGGAAGGGCGGTACGTGGTCAAGCTGCCATTCAAGGGTGATCCTCCCCAGCTTGCGGATTCGTATTACGTAGCAAGAAAGATGATGCTACAAATGGAAAGAAGATTTGGTCAAGATCCAGAATTACATCGCCTATATAAGGGATTTATCGGCGAATATGTCAAACTTGGACACGCGAGTTATATGGACCCTATTGACGCGAACGGCAAACCAACCTTCTACTTACCTCACCACGGTGTGTTAAATCGCACCGACGGCAAAGTCAAGATACGTGTAGTTTTTAATGGATCGATACAACTGGGTGGCGCCAATATCAACGAGTGCCTACTATCAGGACGTAAGTTGCAAACAGAACTGAGAGATGTAATTCAGAGATGGCAACGACATCGTTATGCTTGGAATGGCGACATAATTAAGATGTTTCACCAAATAAGTATGGATGTAGCAGACCAGTACTGCCAGCTCATAGTCTGGCGAGACAAGCCATCGGATCCATTGCTTGTACAGAAATTAACTACAGTCACCTACGGTCTAGTCTGTGCGCCGTTCCAAGCCTTACAGACCTTGCATCAACTCGTCAAGGACGAAGGACACATCTCGGAATCTGCTTCAGAAATTCTCATGAAAGACACTTATGTAGACGATGCATTTGGAGGAGATGACGATCTCGAAAAAGCCAAGCATAAACGACTGGAATTTACACAGCTGTTAAAGGCGGGCGGGTTTGCCCTCAGTAAATGGACTGCAAACCACCCGGAACTACTGGATCAAAACAGCGTTGACATCCCAGCTGTCCCCAGGGCTCTGGATTTTGACGACGAGCCAACTCGTAAGGTG
The DNA here is from genome assembly GCA_036365515.1 of Torymus aiolomorphi. Taxonomy (NCBI): domain Eukaryota; kingdom Metazoa; phylum Arthropoda; class Insecta; order Hymenoptera; family Torymidae; genus Torymus; species Torymus aiolomorphi. Next base: position 157,239,384 of record CM070874.1, on the reverse strand, counting down.
CTTGGCATCATGTGGAAGCCTTCACATGACGTTTTCATATTCAGCGTCACCTTAGGCTCAAGTGAGGCCCCGGTGACTGGTCTCGTCGCAAATCGTTCACCTATTCGGCCCCTTAGGTTGGGTATCACCAGTCGTCATAAGGTTTAAAATATTTTTGCAATCATTGTGGTACCTAGGTACGCAGTGGGATGATCCATTACCCCCTCACCATGTACAAAAATGGCAAGAACTGATCTCAAGTCTTAAGGATTTAACCAACCTCTCCATTCCCCGATGGATAGGCCTCATATCCATGCACCAAGGGGTTAAATTGCACGGGTTTGCTGATGCCTCCGAGAAGGCAGTTGCGGCAGTTGTTTATTTTCGAACTGTCTACCGAAATCACCAAACCTCGTGTATCATATTAGCCTCGAAGACTAAAGTCGCCCCGCTTAAACAAGTATCGTTGCCCCGGCTTGAATTGAATGCAGCTGCCATGCTTGCACGTTTAGTGAAAGATCAAGCCGAGATCTTGCAGCTGAAGGATACGCCGAAGTTCCTGTGGTCTGACTCCTCCGTCGCCTTATATAGGATTCAAGGACACCCAACACGATGGGCAACTTACGTTGCCAACAGAGTTTCGCTCATACAGACGACGGTACCGGAGGCAGCCTGGCTCCACGTCGCTGGAAAACTCAATCCTGCAGATGTGGCATCGCGGGGAACATCAGCATCGAACATCATGGAAGATAAGACTTGGATACATGGACCACAGTTCTTACGCGCCTCAACGTCGGCATGGACAGTAGACTGCGCATTCACTCCCCTCACCAACTGTCCTGAAGAACGCAAACGCGTTCACATAACACGGAAGGATAACCCTCAAGAATGGGATCTACTGCAACGATACTCTCAATTGGGAAAGCTGTTCAGAGTTACGGCACGCTGTCTCCAATTTGCGGAAAAAATCAAGGCCTCAGTACACCTCCGTCATACATATCGACGAGCGATTCTCCCCGAGCGGAATGAAATCAACATCCTAACCACTGCTGACTTCTTGCGTGCAGAGACGTGGTGGGTATTACAGGTGCAACATGTGCATTTCAAGACCGAACTGGCACAACTTACGGCTGGAAAGGAGATAGCTAAGGGGAACCCATTAGCCAAGCTGAGCCCGTACATAGACGACAAAGGTTTACTTCGCATCGGGGGTCGCTTACGACACTCCTTATTAGAGGCCGACGAAAAGCACCCCGCAATACTTCCTCGGAACTCACCGTTTACGAATCTGATTGTATCAGATGCACACGCACGTCTGTTACACGGCGTCAGGCAACTGACCCTTTGCACCTTACGAAGGAAATACTGGATTATTAGAGGTAGAACAGTAGTCAAATCTGTCCTTTTTCAGTGCTTGAGGTGTTGGCGACAGAAGCCAAAAGCGTCCGAGCAACTTATGGGAAACTTACCTCCAACTCGGGTACGTCCTGCACGCCCCTTTTTACACAGCGGAGTGGACTTCGCTGGCCCAATCGACTTACGTCTTTCAAAAGGACGGGGAACTAAGTCATACAAGGGTTATATAGTGGTCTTCGTTTGCTTCACAACACGGGCGGTCCACTTAGAAGCCGCCTCAGATTACACTGCTGGAGAATTTATCAGTGTGTACAAGCGATTTATCTCACGTCGAGGAATCTGTGCTACACTCTCAAGCGACTGCGGCACACATTTTATCGGTGCTGACAAGTGCTCAGAGAGCTCTTTCGACAGGCGACTGCCACAAGCGCAAACATGGCGGAAGAATTGTTGCAGGAAGCTACTGAGTGGAAATTTAACCCCCCCGGTGCACCACACTTCGGAGGATTGTGGGAGGCAGCGGTTAAAGCAGTTGAGTTTCATCTGAAGCGGGTGATCGGGGCAGCAACTCTAACGTTCGAAGAACTTACTACACTGCTGACACAGGTGGAAGCATGCCTAAACTCAAGGCCACTACAACCCTTGAGTGATGACCCCACAGACCTTGAATCCTTAACTCCTGCTCACTTCCTGATTGGAGAGCCGCTTACGACAATACCGGAACAATCCGTTCTCGAGATTTCCACGAATCGGCTTAATCGATGGCAACTACTTCGACACATGTACGAATATTTCTCGACCCGCTGGTCCACCGAGTACTTGCAGACCCTGCAAGCACGATCAAAATGGCAGACTAGTCACGATTCCATAAAAGTGGGAGACTTATGCGTTATCCGTCAAGAAACAGCCCCACCTTGTAAGTGGCCCTTAGGTCGAATTGAAGAAATATTTCCTGGCCATACTAGAGTCGTTCGAGTTCGTACCGCGACCTCGATCTACAAGCGCCCCAGTGTAAAAATCTGTCTGTTACCCGGCCAAGAGAAGACGGTTTCGTCATCAGGAGACGAAGGCGGGCGGAATGTTTAAGTATTATTCAAACTTTCCCGCGAGACGTTAGTGACCCTGGCCCTCATAACAAAAGAAAGCAAGCCTCGGCCTTCCGGTAGTATCGCGGTCGAGAGTAGTCGGGGTTTCTCGCGTAGAAACAATTTCGGCATGCAGGGTGTAGTTAGTGACGGAAAAAATGATTGTTATCGCGTAGGTTAGCTAAACCGAGTGGCCAGCGAGGCCAATATTGTAAACTTGAATGAGTGTGAGTATGAAGAAATTAATGTTGAGTGGCATGTAGTGTTCAGTGAGTAATAAAGACAAAATTAAAATAAAAGGGCAAGTATTTAGTGATTTATCCAATCCACCAAAATCCAGGTCTTTCTCCCAAGCATTCCAGTACACACAAAAAAAAGTTTAAAGTTGATAAACAGAAACACTTCGGTAGTTTCTGCCGAACTGACGGGAAACAAGAACAGAAACTTGGGTCACGTGATCTAAGTCCTTCTACCGAATGGTTTTGGTTGTTTTGTCCTCAGATTTCGGTGGTTATAACAGATTTTGTCTCTCAATGTAGAGATTTTTTTGTAAAAACTCGCAAAGAATAGTTCCTTCTGGATTTATAGGTCAAGAATGTAATAGAAATCGTCACTTTCAAATTTTATGAATTTTTGTCTCTCCAACAACGCACATAATCGAAAAAATACTAAGGATAGACCTACTCAGAATTCTACCTATAATACATTAGTATTTTTCATATTAAAACATTTTCCAATATATCATCCACTATATTGGATATGCCACATTGAATTTGAGAGTTGACCATGCACTCTGATCGGGCGATATCCACAAGCCTATAACAAGTTGAAGATTCCTCCTTACAAGTGCTAAATCATTCCCTTTTGACATTAAAGTCGAAATTCAACGCCTATCAATCCGTCATATTGTTTCCACCATGTTCAAATCACTTCGCTAGATTGATGTTTCTCACTAGCAGACAATCATTTAAGGCTATATTTTGGAAAATTTCAAAATTATCAGCAAAAACAAGTTTTCATTATTTTATTTTTTTTTATTTGAATCTTCATTCCTACCGATATACGATTATTTCAGGTTTCTACGGGACGCCTTCACCGCCTTGGCGTGGGTGCGTTTGATCCTAACACCTATCGCTATACCCCGCTTTATTCATGCATTCGCCCAGAGTTCGCGCTTGGACACGCCTCCTGTGGTGCGGGAAAACCTCAATACCACGAGAAAAAACAGTGGGCAGAGGAGTCAAACTTGAGTATGTTCGAAAACAAGCGCAGGTTATCCTCTCCTGCCTGATGGCTAAACACCATTAATGTTCTCTCTGTCGGTACAGCAAAGCGGTTGCCATTCAAGTGTTAAAAGCTGCCTATTTGTTACTTAGATATTCACTCTGCCATGCGCCGAGAAAGTCCACTGATTAGTATAAAAACTTAAATAACTAACTTACATACTATAATTTTAACAAATATAGAATTTACATATTAAAACAATCAGTAGCTTCTCTTAAAATTGATCCTATGTTTGCCCTGTTTTAAATATAAAGTTTTTTAATTTACTCTTCAAATTTTTAGCCTTATTCTTTTTACCATAAAGTTTCTTTAGTTCACTAGGTAGGGTATAATATGTATTTAAAGCTACCAAATAATTATTCTTATTACTAACAGCCTTCGTGGTTTTAGGTAATTGGATATACCGGGTGTCCCATTTTAAAACCGCCAGGCAAATATCTCGAAAACTAAGGGAGATGGAACAAAACTTTTAATACAAAAGTTGTAGGGTTCAGAGGGGCCCAACTGATCGTGACCTAGGTTATGACCTTGAGGTCAATGATCAAGTTCATTTGAAGGTCAAATCGATTTTTTCAAATGGGAACCCCCACTTTTAACCTCGTAAATGGAAAGAGCGGAAAATTTTACGTTCAGATATGTCCTTGAGTCAAGGTCATGGTCATGGTCATGTTTAAAATCAAAATCAATAAACGCATCAAAACATTTCCATAATTAGGTATACGAGACAAATTGTTAAATACAAAAGTTGTAGGGTTCAGAGGGGCCCAACTGATCGTAACCTTGGTTATGACCTTGAGGTCAATGATCAAGGTCATTTGAAGGTCAAATCGATTTTTTCAAATGGGAACCCCCACTTTTGACCTCGTAAATGGAAAGAGCGGAAAATTTTACGTTTAGATATGTCCTTGAGTCAAGGCCATGGTCATGGTCATGGTCATGTTTAAAATCAAAATCAATCAACGCATCCAAACATTCCCATAACTACGCATACGAGTGTTAAATACAGAAGTTGTAGTGTTTGGAGGGGCCCAACTGATCGTGACCTTGACCATGAACTTGAGGTCAAGGATGATGTCGTTTGAAGGTTAAATCAATTTTGTTTAACGGCAAACCTCACTTTTGACCTCGTAAATAGAAAAACCGAAAAATTCTGATATGACCTTGGGTCAAGGTCATGGTCAAAGTTATGGTCAGTTTCCGTGCAGTTAAGAGCAAAGTCGGAGATGACCCGGTGACCTAAGGCAAGGTCGGAGATTACCCGGCCAGTTAAGGCAAGGTCGGAGATGACCCGGCCAGTTAAGGCAAGGTCGGAGATGACCCAGCCAGTTAAGGCAAGGTCGGAGATGACCCGGCCAGTTAAGGCAAGGTCGAAGATGATCCGGTCAGTTAAGGCAAGGTCGGAGATGACCCGGCCAGTTAAGGCAAGGTCGGGGATGATCAGGCCAGCTAAACATTCATTGGAAAATTCCACGTTCATGTGTATTTAGTCATAGGATCCAAGTGTTTTGGTCACCATTTACTGAAGAAGATGCTCAAAAGTTGCACCATTTACTTGTTGACAAGATTCTATTCTCCTTTTAAAGTTTCTAACAGTATTTAATAATACTTGACGTGGAATACTTAAGCAGATTTGTGTAATCCTTTGAATCATGTCATCTCTTGTAGTTGGCCTGTTGCGGTAGACTGTATTTTTTAGGAAGCCCCATAAATAAAAATCTGGAGATGTCAGATCTGGAGATCTTGGTGGCCATGCTACGGGACCTCCTCTACCAATCCATCGACCGTTAAACCTTTCATTAAGAAAATCTCTGACAATTCTGGCATAATGTGGAGGAGCACCATCTTGTTGTAGCCACATTCTGGCCCTTGTATGGAGATCAACGTTTTCTAGAAAGAGTGGCAGCTCGTCTCTCAGCAACTGTAAATAAATATGTTGAGTTACGTGACCTTCAAAAAATAAGGTCCAATCAGACATCCGTTAATAATACCACACCATACCGTTACATTCCAGCGATGCTGATGATCAACTTCTCGCATCCAATGAGGATTAACAGGAGACCAGTAGTGGCAATTATGGCGATTCAACATATCAGTACTCTGAAATGTAGCCTCGTCGCTAAAAAAAACATTGTTAAAGAAATTTTCATCATCAGTAATTTGTTGTGTTGCCCATTGGCAAAATGTTATTCTCCGTCGATAATCTTCCACAATTAAAGCTTGATTTAGAGTAATGTGGTAAGGATGGTAACGCGCATATCGTAAATATCTACTGGCCGTAGATCTTGGAATACCCATTGTTAACTCGATTTCGCATAAACTGACATGAACATTTAAATGTACCATGGCTAGAACAGCAAGAAAGCGAGGATTATTTTCATAATCGTGTTCATTCAGTGTCCTCCTTCTTCGAACGAAGTTTCCTTGTCGACCGCGCAGTTCAATGTCACGTATTACCGTATGATCAGGATGATGTCGTTGAAGGAACCGAGCACGATACGATCTGCTTGCCTCTCGATAGTTTCGTCGACATTCTCCTAAAATAAGAAGAATGTCAACTATTTCATTAGCAGAATAGTCAGGCATTCTTTTTTAGTTATAAATGCAATTATTTATCAGAACACACCACAAAAGAAATAATATGTTATTATACCATACAATATTTTAAAACGAAAAAGTTTAATTTTCTGTGCCAATATAAGTGTGCTCAATTTGAAAACAATTTGATGTAAACAGTAATAATTATTGACTATTACCGATCAATGCTGAATACTACCGGTCACTATTGGATACAGGTGGTCAACACTTATTAACTTTTGTTATTATTTGATATAAGTGGTAAACCCTGGTAAATATTGATAATAGTAAAAATAGTAACATTTTCCGCTCTTTCCATTTACGAGGTCAAAAATAGGGGTTCGCATTTGAAAAAATCGATTTGACCTTCAAATGACCTTGATCATTGACCTCAAGGTCATAACCAAGGTCACGATCAGTTGGGCCGCTACAAACCCTACAACTTCTGTATTTAACACTCGTATGCGTAATTATGGGAATGTTTGGATGCGTTGATTGATTTTGATTTTAAACATGACCATGACCATGACCATGGCCTTGACTCAAGGACATATCTGAACGTAAAATTTTCCGCTCTTTCCATTTACGAGGTCAAAAATGGGGGTTCCCATTTGAAAAAATCGATTTGACCTTCAAATGACCTTGATCATTGACCACAAGGTCATAACCAAGATTACGATCAGTTGGGCCCCTCTGAACCCTACAACTTTTGTATTTAACAATTTGTCTCGTATCCCTAATTATGGGAATGTTTTGCTGCGTTGATTGATTTTGATTTTAAACATGACCATGACCATGACCATGACCTTGACTCAAGGACATATCGAAACGTAAAATTTTCCGCTCTTTCCATTTACGAAGTCAAAAGTGGGGGTTCCCCCATTTGAAAAAATCGATTTGACCTTCAAATGACCTTGATCATTGACCTCAAGGTCATAACCAAGGTCACGATCAGTTGGGCCCCTCTGAACCCTACAACTTTTGTATTAAAAGTTTTTTTCCATCTCCCTTAGTTTTCGAGATATTTGCCTGTTGGTTTTAAAATGGGACACCCGGTACTTATTTCTAGTCTTAGATTTACTTTTTTTTATATATTTCTGCTAAATCTTCATAATGATACCCTAGGGCCTCAAGCGTAAATAGTTGATTTACATTTAATGGGAAATTTGCCTTGCAATCGTTTTTACTACATTTTGAAATGAAAATTACTATATTTCAAACCTTCAATAAATTTGAATTATTTTGTGCCACTTTGTTTCGCATCTAAAAGGATTTACGGTACGAAATAATGATTTGAAAAAAAAAATTATCGAATTTTGGTATTTGTTTCAAAAAATACCGCCATATTGGTTTTCATCGAAGTCGAAACCAAAATCTGAGTTCAGGATCTTGTAGAGCAACCTCGAAAACATATGAACACACTAGTTTCATAATAAGAATAATCTGTGAATAAGATTTAATGTGCTCGTAGCATTAGTTTTATAGATTGAATTTACTGATCATCAACGAGCAAAATCTCTTACAGTTAGTCGTATTGCCTTTCCTTTATCGAAAAAGTGTGCTACATTATAGTTATCCTACACTACTTGATAGTAAATTTCGGCAACCGGCGGCACTCGTAAGAGATATATAGGAAAGAATTTAATAACATACAAATTTAGAATTTAGTGGGAACTGGAAGGTGTTTCGACCTTAGTCGTACCCGGTGGACTCGTCAGGAAGATCCGGATACGACTAAGGACGAAACACCTTCCAGTTCCCACTAAATTCTAAATTTGTATTTTATTAAATTCTTTCCTATATATCTCTTACGAGTGCCGCCGGTTGCCGAAATTTTCTATCAAATAGTGTAGGCTAACTATAGTGTAGCACACTTTTTCGATAAAGGAAAGGCAATACGACTAACTGTAAGAGATTTTGCTCGTTGATGATCAAGAAATTCAATCTATAAAACTAATACTACGAGCACATAAAATCTTATTCATAACTTAACGGCATTGATCACTGATATGCCAAAACCTTATTTATACATAACTTTCACACTTTATCCACTAGGTGGCTGCCACTTCTTGGCTTCCACAAACAAAATTGTCTTTCCATTGCCTTAAATAAAGCCAAGTAACATCGCTTTTTTTTCGTGTCGAAGATATGGCTACACGGATCTTCCAGACGAGTCCACCGGGTACGACTAAGGACGAAACACCTTCCAGTTCCCACTAAATTCTAAATTTGTATTTTATTAAATTCTTTCCTATATATCTCTTACGAGTACCGCCGGTTGCCGAAATTTTTCTATCAAATAGTGTAGGATAACTATAATGTAGCACACTTTTTCGATAAAGGAAAGGCAATACGACTAACTGTAAGAGATTTTGCTCGTTGATGATTAATAAATTCAATCTATAAAAATAAGAATAATCTGTTTCCTTGTTCAGTACGATAGCGAAATTAAACTAAAATCTCAGGCACTTTGGGCGTTAATGGGTTAGTTAGGTTAGACAATTACTATGAATGTTAATAATAATACAATAAAGTATAAATATAATTAAAATTATATTGATTCTGCGCTTTTCTGAAAATAACAAATCTCAAACAGTTTTAACAGTTTTTATCAGATTTTATACAGCGAACACTGTACAAAAGCTCTAATCCTACAAAATAACTATATATACTTGGCGCGCAAGACGTTTCGCAATTTATCGGTGAACTACCAAACTATAGAATATTAATTTCTGCGTAAATCTATTACATTAATCTTTACAGATACATCAGTAAAGTATAAAAAATTATATCAATGTTTTAATATTGATACTACCACAATATAACCATTTTTTAGATTATTGATTAATATTTCTAGAACTCTAAAATTAACGAGCACGAGAACGCTTCATAGACAAGCAGGAGTCGTGAATGCAGAAAATGCCTGGTGGTCGACCTTGCAACTTATTTTCTTTTATCAGAAAAAATGTTTTTACTTGTGTATGTGATATTCTTTACGATGAACAATTGAACGTTTTTACCTATCTTTTATATTCTACTTAAGAGAACATCGATAAAAAGAATATATAGACATCTGAGTTGTTTGGAGAAATGTGCGTTTAAGTACATACCATTAACCACTTTGTAACAACTGAGCTTATTCCGTGTACATCTTGGCCTTTACGTCAATTAAAAAAACCGCTGCCCATTTATTGGTAGGCAGCTTCCTTCAAATTAATTTATATATATATATATATTGTCATGGGGTGGTGATTTGGGCTTAGGCACGTTTCACCTGCGTACCTTAGCAGTTCAATTCCATATCTCTCGGTTCAACTCCCGGAGATATAATAGCCAGATTAGGTAACAGACGCTACAACGTCGTGCAATGTTAACCTAATCTGGTTGCTTACCGTGCAACACGCAAGTCCAAGACTCGCGCTTTATTTCTCACCAGTGACTCGAACTCCTCTCCTAGTCACTGGTTCATGTAACGGCTGCTCAGATGTAACGAAACGTATTCTCTTACGTAACGACCGCGGAGGCGTCGGGGAGCGGGGAATGACTAAGGTCGCGAAATGATAACTCGAGTGGTTAAAGTTAATAACAGAAGACTATGGTTTATTAAATAAAATGTAAAATGAGTTGAATGAATAATTAATAATTTAGACAGTGGAAGTGTCGCGTTGAAATAGGTTAATTTCCCTACCTAACGATGCGTCAGAACGTTATCTCAGACGTCAGCTGTCTCGGAGGCTGACGTCACGCTCGCGGTAATTTACGCCGCGCACGTGAGGTATAATACGCCTCACATGTGCGGTACTCTAAGCGCGCGCTCACCGAGTAAAGCGACGAAGTGTGAGAGCAGTCGCGATCGCCACGCGACGCACACACGTATAAGTATGAGAGAGAGAGTAAATGGCGGGTTTACACATGTGCGCACCTGTTGTGCGCACTCACCGGCTTTGAAATAGCCGGTGGTTTGACCTCGCGTTTGACCTTGGTGAAGTACGAACCCGATGCCCAAACTCAATCCTCACACTTGCTCTCACCGCACGAGAACGCCTACTCGAAGCCGATGTGCAGGTGCGACGAGCCTGGACAAGCGGTTACGCGGAGCTAATTCGCGGCGCGGATGATACGTGCACGCTTACCTTAACTATCGAAAACTACAGCGCAGTCTAACTAGACTCGTGCCGATCGCCCTTCTCTTCTGACTGCGTGCTCAGCTGTCTCGTAGCCGGGGTTTCGCGACGATGAAGATTGTGCGGCAGGTTGATCTCGCCTGTCGCACGATTGATTCAAGTCTCCTCGTCCAGCGGCGCAAGTACTCCTCGGCGAAAGACGAAAGCTTGCGTGAAAGGTTCAGTGTACACGGGACTATCACAAGCGAGCTTTGCGGGCGAAAAAAAACTAATACTCTCTTTCTAATCACGAAATAAAAGCGGAGCGTACTAGGCGCGCGTACTTCCTTCTCGAAAAGTGAACTTTGCAACAGGCCACTGTTGCAAAGAATGGAAATGGAGACTCACATACCGTCCCATTTTTATTTAGGGATACTAGATAAAGAATTTTTTTCATCTACTAATTATAATTCCCGCGCAAAAGTAAGACGGAGGTCAAGAAGAACACGCAGTTACCAACGCAGTTACCATGGCACCGCCCCCGACGACCAGCACAGCAGTAAAATGGGCGGTGACTAGGGCCTGACGTCACCAACGGCGCGAGATTTAAAACGCAAGAAACCACAGTTAGAAAAATGTTTATTTGCTCTGTGTATATGAAAAACTCCACATTATATTGTTAATAGAATAAGAAAATATTGTGATACATCATCCGATGAATAATTATGCTTCGTGTGGTATTGCCGTATCGACTCAATTGAAAATTGGCGCGCTTACGCGCGCGGACAAGAGCGTGACTATCGGTAAGATGATTATCTGCGCGCGCACGATAGATAAGGGCTAGGTAACTATATGAGAGAAAGAGAGATGGGAGACGATGACTCGCGAAGTTTGAATGCAATTTGACATAAGAAAGGGGAGAATTGCAGCATGTGGGATCCCTGATTAAAAAAAAATATTAAATCCTATTGGATCCTATTAAATTCCCTATATAGTCCATGTATTAAGTCAGTAAAAAATCCTCATTAAAGTCGATTCAACTAACAGCTTTTTAAAGGAATGAATGGGTTTTTTTAATCAGGGATGGGACGGCCGCGGTTAGATCATAAAAAAGAGATTGATAAAAGAGGGCATAGTATGGGAAAATCGCATAGATATAAAAGCACGCGATAACTATGATAGAGATAAATTTTGATAGCTAGCGAATCAGAGCTCGACACCGGATCGTATGTGCGCAAGCCCACCGTATAAGATATTAGAAAAGGGCCCGTGCGCACTTTAGATTTATTAATAGTTGAATTGCTAATTATCTATTTGAGGGGATATAAAATCGGAGGGCACGGGACGCTCGCTCTCAGTTTGTCTAGCAGTTTTTCTCTCAGTTTTTGGCTCTCAGTTTTTGGCGCTCTAGTTTCTCTTTTGAGCCCTAATATAGCTGCTCCAAATTTTATCGTACGCAAGGGTCATCGTACATCCGGGTGTCCCCTTCATTTTTTTTTGAGTCAGGTAGTGAGGCGTCCCGTCTTCAAAGAATAAGGTACCATAAAGCGAACGTCTGGGATTAATCCGGAAGGACAAACCAGGCCGAGTCATCTGGAATTAATCTGGGTTGACGACCGTTTTTTTATATATTTGCACGACGGAAGACATCATAGTGAGGGGCTGAAAAAGGCTCGCCTTACCCCGAAACCTGAGTGGAACTTCCCAGTGACACTCATCGAAGGGATTAGGGGACGTCCCTACACTATGCATCATCCGCTGCACCTTTAAAATCAAGCTAATTCGTTTAGACGCGAACGATTACTTGCTCGTTTTTCTCCTTCCGCGTATTTTGGTACCGTCATCGGGTAACAATATTTAGAGTAAAGTGGCTATTAACATAGGAATTACCAGGGATAATTCTGAGGTATTATAGGTAGGAATGAATATTTATTTGACCGGTCTGAGGTTCTTTCCGCGATATTAATCTCGAAGCATAAGAGTTCATGGGATGATCGTGTTCTTTATTTTAAATCAGATCGTGTGCAATCACGACTGATAATCGCGTCATATATCGTATTTGAATAATATAAATATATTGATATTTATACTTAAAGCCACGCGATATAAAAGCATCTCCGCAGGGAATAATAACTTTGGAGATTGTTCCATAATTTTAGTTTGTAATTATCAAGTCGTGTGCGATCACGACTGATATAGGATTTAATTTTTTATTTCTTTCTCTGAAATAAGAATTCACATTTTAATACATAAATGTAAACTAATTATTTCATACTTTTTACATATAAAAGTGGGTATATTTACCTTATCTTAAAACTTTCTCCGATGGGACTTTTATATGGTCCAGAACCATAGTCATCGATGAAACAAGTTTTTTCACTAACCGTAAGCTTTGACATTTTCCTGTGGATGGATTGATTCCAGATTTGAACTAAATTACTCCTGAATAGTATAATTCTCATACGAGTGTAGAGATTTAGGATAAAATGTCGGAATAAATTTTTACATCAGAAAAATTATGAAAAAATATAAAAAATTTTAAAAAATTAAAAAAAAAACTCTTGAAAAACAGCACAATTTTTTTTTTCTCATTAGATCAAAAATCCCTACACTCATATGAGAATTATACTATTCAGGAGTAATTTAGTTCAAATCTGGAGTCAATCCATCCATAGGAAAATTTCAAAGCTTACGGTTAGTGAAAAAACTTGTTTCATCGATGACTATGGTTCTGGACCATGTAAAAGGCCCATCGCAGAGAAAAAAGGTGTCTAGCCCCCTTAAGCCATGTACCAGCATGACTAGTATGTAATAAATAATCATTGCATCTTATACCTAGTCCCAATATTTCGTTCGCACATCACCAAGACCTGTCCCTCTTATATATATATATGGGTAGTTCTCGGGGGAATCGAGAGGTCGAAATTTTTTTTTCTTCCGTAATCGTCTAAATCGCTTCGTAACCATCCCATAAGTTACCCTGAATTTTTTCAGATTTTTTTCATTCATAGTTTTTAAGTGGCACAGGGTCAAAGTTGGACATTTTATCTTTTTTGGCATTGTTGGCGATCCAACGTCTCAAACAGAGGAGACGCTGACGTCATCACGCCTTATAAGGCAATATACGGCTCGAGCAAGAGCGCAGCCAATCAGCGCTCTCCACGCGGTCCTCTCTCACCGCCCCTCCTTCAACAAAGACACGCCGACGGCACTTCGTAGCGCCGGCCGGCTCCTCAGTTCACGCGCGACGGCCAAGAGAGATAGCAGCAGCTCACGACTGCACGACGGCACCAGCAATAAAGTTGCATTTTTTACCTCCACACGAAACGCTTCATTATTTAAACCTCTCCGATCCATCCACATTCATTCATACAAAAACATTTGGTCCTTCGAGCCGGATCGTGGGAGAAGCAACGTCAGCATCACCATAGATTCGAGGAGAATTTATTCTACGACCTACGTCTACTCTCGAGTGGCGTAGGACTAGTTTTCTTCTTTTTCAGGTACGCATCAAAGTGTTCGTGGTCGTGAGTGCCGATTAAAGTTAGCTTGCTCGCTTGCTAACTTCGCGCGTACGTTGCTCTCTCTCTCTCTCTCGTTCAACGCCGTCGCGCGCACTCGGAAGCCACCTTCTAAGGCTTCCAAAGGGAAATAGCACATCAATTGCTATTCTCCCCATTTCTGAAAGCGCCTTGGAGTGTGTACCTAACGACTCCAAGACATTGCCAAGAGCGTGCGCTGTAAAGCCAGCTCTAAAGTCACCGCGTTCATACGGTGACCGGCAGCCATCTTGTCTTGTAGCCAAGAGCGTGCGCTGTAAAGCCAGCTCTCGAGTCACCGCGTTCGTACGGTGACCGGCTATTATCAAGACAGGGACAACCAGCGTGCATTGTACACGCACGGGGTCCACAGCATTTCTACTCACGGACAGCCAGCGTGCATTGTACACGCACGGGGTCCACATCACTCAAACCACGTAGTACCCGCGTGGCGCCTGCGCTACGGGGTCCACATCAGCCAAGCCAAGGACTACCCACGTGGAGTGCGAGCTATGGGGTCTACACCAGTCCGTCCACGGACTACTCACGGAGCGAACGGATACACTGGCCTCTCTTCTGGACACAAGTATCGTTCCAATCTTATTTAAGTTTAAACTTCGTGAACTCGACCTTAGTTAACTTGAACTTGGCTTTTCTTAGTTTGAACTTGGAGTTATCATGTTTACACTTCGTGAACTTGGCTTTAGTTAATTTGAACTTGGCTCTTCTTTGCTTGAACTTGATTTATAATGTTTAATTAACTTGAACTTGGCCTTAATTAACCTGAACTTGTCTTTAGTTATTCTGAACTTGGACTAACTGTAAATGAACTTGGGAATTATATCACTATTGAGTTTGAACTTGGGTGCAAACACTTAAAGTTGCAAAATACTTATAATTTGGACCTTGCAGTATCAATGTTTCCTGCTGATACGTCATCTGGACTGCAACTCGACTGCTGACAACGATCTCGATGCTTTCGTGATTCAACTGCTGACTTCGCAGCTGGTAGCTGCTGATTTCATCGCTAGCAGTAACTTCACTTCGTGCAGCCAACATTGTAGATCATAAGCTGATTCATCGGGGGAACGTTAGCAGACGCAATCAACGTTGCACCTTCAAGCGCATCGTCACGTTTATACTCGCATAAGTATTACAACCTAGGTTAAGAATTCTCTTCACTAGTCATTGTTCTACTCTCGAGTGTGCAAGGGCAGTTAACTCAATACCAAAGTTTAAGTAGTCAATTTCGTTGCTAGTCAAATTATTGATCTCAAAATGGAGGGACTACATACTAGACAGTTGTTACTCCAAGCTAAAATTACAAACTCCTTTAAAAATTTCAAATCTAAGGGTAAAGATAACATGACGGAAGGCTACGCGGAATCATGTCTCGCCGGCCTTGAAGCGAATTATGCGACTTTTCAGTTACATAATGAGTCCATTCTAAAGCTTGAGGTTCTTGATAAAGATCATGTCTATTTTACTTCTAATATCTGTGATTTGGTGGAGGATAGTTTTTATGTCCGTCGAGGAGAATTTCTTGATTACTTAAAGGCTATTAGAACTAGAGATACCAATCAAGGCTCCTCCAATTCTAATGATGCCCCAGTTGCTACTAGTCCTGCTCATGTAACTAACGTTTCATTTCAATCTTTACCGAAGGTAGATTTACCTAAGTTTTCGGGGAAATTCTCGGATTGGGAAAATTTCAGAGACGTCTATCGTTCAGTCATACATCGTCGCAAAGACCTAACGCCTGTTTTAAAATTGCATTATCTTCGCACTCACCTTACGGGTGAGGCACTGGAAAAAATCAAATCTCTCCCCATTTCTGGTGACAATTATGAACGCTCATGGACAACTCTAACCGAGTATTACGAAAATCAACGTCGTATTGTTAGTTCTCATATCTCGGAAATCTTCGCAGTCAAATCTATGAAGTCAGATATTTCATCAGAAATCAAACGGATTTATAGGGAAATTTTCAATCCCATCGCTAGTCTGACCTCTCTAAATAGAGCGGCTTCGTTAGGTAATGATTTAATTGTTCATTTTACGTTGAATCGTCTTGATTTAAATACGCGTAAAGAATGGGAAATGCATCTTGGTGATAGTGTTGATCCACCGACAATGGAACAACTTCAAGCCTTTCTTCGTAGTCAAACCCTCACTCTAGAGGCCATCGAAGCTGGTACTAGATCGTCCTCAACAAATAATTCAAAAGCTCAGTCATCTGATTCAAAGCCTCGCAAATCAGAGCAAGATAATGCTCAGTCGGTTTATTCTCATCAGACTTCTCCGACGAATCCCTCAAAAAAGAAATGTTCATTTTGTAATCAATCACATTTTACAAATCGATGTGAACGGTTTCTCAATAAAACGGTTCCTGAACGAAAGGGATTAATTAAATCTTCAAACCTTTGTTACAATTGTTTAGGGACGCACAACGTTAAAAATTGTACTTCCACCTATCGATGCTTTCTTTGTAAAGATAAGCATCACACCATGGTGCACTCTGACAACAATCAAGCAATCAGTTCGTTGCAGACTGATCAGATTGACTCAGCGACCATCACCTCTAGCCCCAACTGTGGCAATTTCGTCATCACAAAAGTTGATGACAAACCTGCTTCTCAAGCTTTCATCACAAAAGTTGATGACAAACCTGCTTCTCAAGCTTTCATCACAAAAGTTGATGATAAACCTGCTTCTCAAGCAGTCTCCCTCAATAGTGGAGAAAGTACTAAATGTACAGGAGTACTTTTAGCTACCGCTAGGGTTAACGCCCTTGGTCCTAACGGAACCAAATTCTAGTTCGTGCACTTATTGACCCCGGATCTCAAATCTCACTTGTTACACAAGCTATGTGTAACTTGTTATCTCTAAATTGTAGAACCAGTCATACGCACATCCAAGGTATAGGTGAAAAGACAGCTGCTGTTTCTTCTAAAGTAGCTCGTCTTACTATACAACCGCATTTCGATTCAACTTTCTCCTTGGAAGTTGATGGCATTGTTTTGCCAAAACTCTCGTCGTATAAGCCTCCCGTCGTAAGGGGTAATACAAATTTCGAATACTTAAGAGGGCTGCAACTAGCAGACCCCAAGTATCTCGAACCTTCACGCATCGATATTCTTCTCGGTGCAAGCGCTTATGCGCAAATCATTGAAAGCCAGATAGTTAAGGGTCAGAAGCTACAACCTATAGCTCTGAGTTCCAAATTCGGATGGCTCTTGACTGGTGATCTTCCTTCAACACCCCCAGAAACAGGGCTAGAATCAATTTCTCTTCATTGCTCAAATACCTGCGAGCAAGAAGCCAAACTATTGGAGCTCGTACAAGATTTTTGGAGGGCGGAGGAAATACCTGTCGAAAAAAATCTTACTCGCCTGACGAACAAGTCTGCGAGGACTTCTATCAAAAAACTACTCGTCAAGATGAAACAGGGCAATATATAGTAAGTCTACCCTGGAAAAATCGAGACCAGTTGAGCTCTGCTCATCTCGAGAACTCTTACTCTGCCGCATTACGCGCACTCACTCGCCTTGAAGCAAACTTCGCTAAGGACGAGAAACTCAAATTAGCTTATACGGAGTTCATGCAAGAGTACATTGACTTAGGTCATATGTCACTCTCTTCGAATGCTGACTCGTTAGCTAACTGTTCCCAAGCCTTCTTACCACATCACGGTGTGTGGAAAGAAACAAGTACGACAACCAAATTACGTACTGTGTTCAATGGCTCGAGTAAAACAAAATCAGGTGTTTCGCTCAATGATCTTCTTCACATAGGACCTAATCTTCTTCAGAATCCCGTTGCTTTGATCTGTGCTTGGCGTAGGTACAAGATCGCCCTTTCAGCTGATGTGGAGAAAATGTTCAGACAAATTGGTGTCGAACAATGTGATCAACCTTTTCAGTCGATTCTATGGCGTTTTGACAAGAGCGAACCCATACAAATTTATCGATTAACTACAGTGACGTATGGTTTGGCCTGTTCACCCTTTCTCGCTATACGCACGCTTTTGAAACTAGCCGAAGACTATGGCAACACTTATCCAATTGCAGCTGAAGCTGTTCGATCGGAAATGTATTCAGACAATGTGCTTTCAGGAGCACATTCGTTTGATGAAGCTTTGAAGAAACAAGAAGAGTTAATTCAACTCTTTAAACAAGGTAATCTCAACCTCCGAAAATGGACCTCAAATAATGCTGAAGTTCTTTCTTATTTACCCTCGAATATGTTAGCTTCAGATTCCATTTCATTATTTGCCTCAGAAACATCTGTACCAATTTTAGGCATAGATTGGCAACCTAATACAGACTATTTTAGTTTTCACATTGAGGATACCTCTCTTGAACTGCCATTTACCAAACGTGCAGTTCTGTCCAGAATTGCACGCATTTTTGATCCTATGGGATGGTTAGCTCCTGTTGTGATAACTGCAAAAATTATTATGCAGGCATTGTGGATTCTTAAGATAGGATGGGATGAAGATCTTCCTTGCGAGATTTCTAATCGCTGGAAAAACTGGTTGCTAGACCTTCCTTTTATTTCTGAGATTAAAATCCCTCGATGGAGTGGATACACTCAAAATCGTGAACTTATTGAAGTTCATGGGTTTGCGGATGCATCCAAATTCGCATATGGTGCGGTAATCTATCTGCGCCTAATCCAAAACAAAAAAGTTCTAGTCACACTTCAAGTGGCCAAAACGCGAGTAGCGCCACTTAAAACTCTAAGTATCCCTCGCTTAGAACTTTGCGCCGCGTTGCTACTTGCAAGATTGAGCCATACGTTCATCGAGTCTTTCCCATCAAAGATTGATAGTCTTCATCTATGGTCAGACTCAACGGATGTACTTTTCTGGCTAAAAGACCATCCCTGTAGATGGGAAGTCTTTGTCGCTAATAGGTGTTCAGAGATTCACACCCTGCTACCTGACGCATATTGGCATCACGTGCGTTCAGCCGCTAACCCCGCCGATGTTATATCACGAGGCATTGAGCCATCAAAGTTAGCTTCGCATCGCTTATGGTGGCAAGGCCCCCTTTGGCTTTCTGATAGTGTCAAACCATGGTCGAGGACTCATGATGAGCTTAACTTTACAGTAAATAATCTTAATCTTCATCTTAGTCACGCTCTAGTCGCTAGTAAGGGCACGCTAAATTCTGTCGAGAATACTCCAGAAATTTGGAACCTTATTAACAAATCTTCTTCGTTAAACAAGTTATATCGGCTGGCCTCATACTGCTTTAGATTTGTTTACCGAATCTGCGCTAAAACTGAGCGAGACGCAACTGCGAGTTCAGTTGTTGGTTTTTGTACTGTTCTTCAATCCCTACTATGCCATCACACTACGTATTCTAAGGAGATTAGTGCTAGTGAGATTGAGAACACCAAACTTTGTTTGATTCACTTAATTCAGACAGCTTACTTTAAGTCTGAATTTCAGCAACTAACTAGAGCAGGAAAACTTTCGTCTAAAAGCTCACTCTTATCGCTAAACCCCATGATACAAAATCATTTGATCAGGGTGGGCGGTCGTCTAGCTCACTCTCTTCTCGAGGAAGATGCCAAGCATCCTCTCATCCTTCCTGCTGATTGTCATTTTACGACCTTATTAATAAGAGATGCTCATCATCGCACTCTCCATGGTGGTGTTCAATTAACACTTGCCACGCTAAGACGACAGTATTGGATAATGAAAGGTCGATCCGCTGTAAAGAAAATCATCAGAACTTGCATTACTTGCTCACGTCACGCCGCTCGCGTGCCCACTCAATTAATGGGTGAATTACCCAAGGCCCGAGTGCGCCACTCTTCACCGTTCGAACGTGCTGGTGTTGCTTACGCCGGTCCGATCAATGTTCGTCTTACTAAAACTCGAGGAAAGGGAACAATGAAAGGATATATCGCTATTTTCATCTGCATGGCTACCCGAGCCGTACACATCGAAGTAGTCGAGGACTACTCTAGTGAAGCGTTCATTGCTGCTTTTCGTCGTTTTACCGCTCGAAGGGGTCATTGCAAAGCTTTATATTCTGACCAAGGTACGAACTTCGTTGGTGCAGATGCTCAGTTACAACAGATGCTCGCAGCTTCTTCTTCATTCTCTTCGCAAGTTGTAGGGTCTCTCACAAAGGAAGGAACTTCATGGATCTTCAATCCTCCCTGTGCGCCTCATTTTGGTGGCGTTTGGGAGGCAGCAGTTAAATGGGCAAAGCATCACATGCGCCGAGTCATTGGAGAACAAGTTCTCACGTTTTCCGAACTGGCTACCCTTATGTGCCAAATTGAGGCGTGCCTAAACTCGAGACCTTTAACTGCTCTCACTGATGATCCTTCTGACCTTGATTTCCTGTCTCCCTCACACTTTCTCATACAACGCTCATCATTTTTAGTTCCAGAAGAAGATGTCAAGGAAGTCAACATCACACCTGGAAAGCGTTGGCTCCTAATTAGCCAGCTGGCCCAACACTTCTGGCATCGATGGTCGAAGGAATATCTCACTTCTCTTCAGGTCCGTCAAAAGTGGAGGCAACAGCAGGTTCCTATAGCGGTGGGCGATCTCGTGCTCATAAGAAATGAGCTCACTCCGCCAGCCAAGTGGCCGCTGGCCCGTGTCATCGCCATCCATCCCGGGAAGGATGGTATCTCCCGCGTGGTGGATCTTCGCACCGCTAACACAACTCTTCGTCGCCCCATCACCAAGGTCGTTCTCCTCCAGCCTTCCACCTGAGGTCCGTTCGCCAGTCTGGCGAAGGTGGGCGGAATGTTGGCGATCCAACGTCTCAAACAGAGGAGACGCTGACGTCATCACGCCTTATAAGGCAATATACGGCTCGAGCAAGAGCGCAGCCAATCAGCACTCTCCACGCGGTCCTCTCTCACCGCCCCTCCTTCAACAAAGACACGCCGACGGCACTTCGTAGCGCCGGCCGGCTCCTCAGTTCACGCGCGACGGCCAAGAGAGATAGCAGCAGCTCACGACTGCACGACGGCACCAGCAATAAAGTTGCATTTTTTAACTCCACACGAAACGCTTTATTATTTGAACCTCTCCGATCCATCCACATTCATTCATACAAAAACAGGCATTTTTGGCTTTTTTCAATGCTTTATAGCTCCTCAGGCGTGCATTTTTCATATAGGAACAATATATACCATTTTTTTTAGCAAATTTTTCAAATAAACTATTCTCAAACCCATTGGAAGCAATTTCAATTATGCTAGAGCTATTTTAAAACTTAAAATATGCAAAAATGAGACTTCGATCATCAGTACGATAACCAAAAAATTAATGAATGTACCTTCTTTCATGACAAAAGTATCTGCTATTATCCCAGAACAGGCCAAAAGCTCTATAAAGAGAAAAAAATCAAGAAAACTTGATATATGGTTAAATAACTGATTAAAATGCACATTCGATTCCTCTAATGAAATATATCCTTAGTCGGACCACAAAAAAATTCATGGTAATATCTTTCACTAACATAAAACTAAAAAACTTTTAGAATAGCAGTTGCTATTAAACTACATTAAAAAAATTAAGAAATAACTATATCAATCAATTATTTGAAATAATTAATTTAAATAGGCATACGAAATACATAATTACTTTCTTACGTATCGCTACATGATTCTGAACTTTAAGAGTTATTATTACAACTTAGACATATCTATTCTAATAATCGAGTTGGTATATCGACTTTGTATGAGTCAATTAAACAAATAAATTTAATTTAGACAACTAAAAAAAATAAGGAATAAAAATCAAAAAAGAATCAAAAAAGGATTTATCTTTCTTTTTGCTCTCGTCCACCGGATCTGGTGAATGTCCCGAGCATACAAAATAAGGTGTTTTGTCCTGGCTACTGGATTGGACTCATCAGTGATGATCCAGTAGCCGTCACCAGACACCTGCCACACGGTGTTTGTGCAGCTTACTTATAAGTATAGAGTGTTATTTCTCATTTCGAGAAATGACACTCCATCTGGTGGTAAAAAAAAAAAAAACTCTAAGTATGGGTATGTTTCAGTCCATAGCCCCAAATTATTTTATGATAGTTATTATATTCACTCATGTTCGTATTAATAATCGAGTTGGTATATCGACTTTGTATGAGTCAATTAAACAAATAAATTTAATTTAGACAACTAAAAAAAATAAGGAATAAAAATCAAAAAAGAATCAAAAAAGGATTTACCTTTCTTTTTGCTCTCGTCGGCTACTGGATCATCACTGATGAGTCCAATCCAGTAGCCAGGAACAAACACCTTATTTTGTATGCTCGGGACATTCACCAGATCCGGTGGACGAGATCAAAAAGAAAGATAAATCCTTTTTTGATACTTTTTTTATTTTTATTCCTTATTTTTTTTAGTTGTCTAAATTAAATTTATTTGTTTAATTGACTCATACAAAGTCGATATACCAACTCGATTATTAATACGAACATGAATCAATATAATAACTATCATAAAACATACCTATTCTACTTTATACTACCATTCACTTGATAATCCTAGCGGAAGAATGCTTTATTAATATTGTCTATCGTCTGTTAACTTAATGAATATATAATAAGTACTCAATTAAATGAATATAATCATACATCACTTTGTAAAGGGCAGAGCACAGAGTCCGGGTGGCTAATTCTCATAAAACTTGGTACAAAGGCTTCTTGATTTATGAAAAAAAGGATGCACAAAGCATTTTTTCTTCCAGTAGACTCTCCATCAAATTTACACGATTACAAACATTTTAATTCATTGAATAAATATTAATATTTGCATTTTAACATATGGACACCATTTTTCAGTTCATTATTGACCCTTTCGCTTCCTCAAATAAGAAAAATCTATCTTGTCTAATAAAGTGCAATTATGTTATCTGTAAATATGGAAAATGCTGTTCAAATCAAACAAATTATATATAATATGGTTTAAGGAAATATGTATCTTGATACGCAACAAATATGTTTCATTACAATAAGATACTGCAAGAAATTTCTTTTATACTTTTGCTAATGAAGAACTTTACCTAACCATTTTACATATTTACAGATAATATTATTGCACTTTATTAGTCAAGATAGATTTTTCTTATTTGAGGATGCGAAAGGGTCAATAATGAACTGAAAAATGGTGTAAATTCTACTCGAAGAGAAAAGGCTTTGTGTATCCTTTTTTCATAAATCAAGAAGCCTTTCTATGAAGTTTTATTAGAATTAGCCACCCGGACTCTGTACTCTCCGCTTTACAAAGTAAGGTATGATTATATTCATTTAATTGTGTACTTATTATATATTCATTAAGTTAACAGATGATACACAATATTAATAAAGCATTCTTCCGCTAGGATTATCAAGTGCATGGTAGTATAAAGTAGAATAGATATGTCTAAGTTGTAATAATAACTCTTAAAGTTAAGAATTATGTAGGGATACGTAAGAAAGTAATTATGTCTTGCGTATGACTATTTAAATTAATTATTTCAAATAATTTATTGATATAGTTATTTCTTAATTTTTTTTTCATGTAGTTTAATAGCAACTGCTATTCTGAAAGTTTTTTAGTTTTATGTTAGTGAACGATATTACCATGAATTTTTTTGTAATAGTCCGACTAAGGATATATTTCATTACAGAAATCGAATGTGCATTTTAATCAGTTATTTAGCCATATATCAAGTTTTTTTTATTTTTTTTCTCTTTATAGAGCTTTTGGCCTGTTCTGGGATAGCAGCAGATACTTTTATTATGAAAAAAGGTACTTTCATGAATTTTTTGGTTATCTTACTGATGATCGAAGTCTTATTTTGGCATATTTTAAGTTCTAAAATAGCTCTAGCATAATTGAAATTACTTCCAATGGGTTTGAGAATAGTTTATTTAAAAAATTTGGAAAATATGCTAAAAAATGGTGTATATTATTCCTCTATGAAAAATGCACTCCTGAGGAACTATGAAGCATTCAAAAAAGGCAAAAATTGCAAAAAAAGCTAAAATGACCAACTTTGACACTCTGCTACTCAAAAACTATGAATGAAAGAAATCTGAAAAAATTCAGGCTAGCTTCTGGGATGGTTACTAGAGATTTAGATGGTTACGGAAGGAAAAAAATTTTGACCTCTCGATTCCCCCGAGAACTACCTATATATATATATATATATATATATATATATATATATATATATATATATATATATATATATATATATATATATATATATATATTTAAACTACAAAGCAACATTATTAAGAAAATATATATATATATATGAGCATATTTATGGAGCCCATCTCTGTATATTAGTACCTACAGCCCAGAGATCCCTATGGCAAGTGACTAAAGAAATAATGGACCCTGGGGTTATAGACTCTAGATCGGGCTCCATAAACGCCTGAGAAAAATATTTTATGGGACCCGGGCTCCATAAAAGAAAACGGGCTCCATAAATATGCTCATGTGTATAAAAGGGCTCCATAAATCTGTTAAAACTAATGTGTGTGTGTGTATATATATATATATATATGTATATATATATATATACACACACACACACACACACACACACACACACACACACACACACACACACACACACACATATATCGGGGTTTATGTAGCCCAGGACTGTATATTAGTACCTACAGCCCAGAGTTCCATATGGCAAGTGACTAAAGAAATAAAGGACCCTGGGGTTACAGACTCTAGGTCGAGCCGCATAAACCCCTATATTTAGAAATATTATGAAGCCCGGGCTGCATAATCACAATCGGGCTCGATAAACCCCTATATATAAAAAAACGGTCTCTATAAACCCCTTTCGGGAAATGTATAATATTGATATATATATATATATATATATATATATATATATATATATATATATATATATATATATATATATATATATATATATATATATATATATATATATCTATATATATATATATATATATATATATATATTATACCGTTTTTTTATATATGAGGCGTTTCACGTCTAGGCCAATCAATAGAGGTTTTTTGCGTGCCATAAATCTTATTAGTAAGCGGTAAACGCTATTGTACGCAGAATAATCCACAGTATAAGTGGTATATAAACTCGACTAGCAGCTCCGTTCTATATATATTGTTATTAACAATTTAATGCAAAAAAAGCGCTTTTTTATGGTTTTTTGTTTTTATAGCCGAAACTAGTGGACCGATCTTGATAGTCCAATGAGATAAATTGTAGTAAATGAAATTACGAACAAAACTAGATGTTGATCGAATCGATCGGACGATTAGTTACGGAGAAAAACGTGAAAAACCGAAAAAATGAGCGTTTTTGAAAAATTCATATATCCGCCATTTTTAAAGATGTGGCGGATATCTCTGGCGAATTGATAGTAATTTACATGTACTTTATGTGTGCGACAACCAGGGACTGTGCGATTATTAGTTTTTGCGTAATCGCGATTTCAATTTTTGAGTAGGCTATTTTTGAGCGAGGCTGTATGCTCTACGGGTTATCCGATTTCAATTATCAAAAATGATTTTGTAAGTTCAAATGTTGAACTATAAAACGTCTATCTTGGATTTTTGATTAAGTACTGTTTTATACCTGAAAACAGCTGTCAAAGTTGACCAAAAACGCCCGAGCGCACGGAAGTGGCGGAGTGGTGGGGGGCGCGCGGCGGCTGAGAGGAGCCGATATATATAGTAATAGAACGCGCTGCGCGCAACGCACAGATCTTTGCTTTTAATTTCCTCAGCAACTAGAGGAGCTATTTTAATCATTTTTTTTTATTTCGGAGTAACTCAACCCAACTAAACCGATTCTGCACTTTTATTTGATGAAAAACGAACAGAAAGGCAGTTATTGGACGTTTTAATAGGTTGATAAAATAATAAATATAAACTTTCTATTTTTCTTAATCTACATTATATTTATTAGAAAAATTTACAGTGTTACTTAAAAACTATGTTACATTAATTAGTTTTTTCCGCTTCGGTGGTAGCAAATCGATTTCATCCTCGCAGTGATACGAGTCGAGTTCGCATTCGTTCTCGTCACTCGAATCATCTTCTAATTCTAATAGTGTTTTATTTATGACTAAGTTGTAACATGTATCTTCGTGGCAGTGTGCACAAAGATTTGTGCACTCTAAGCCGTGCTTTTTGCAACTGCACGAAACATCTATACATCCCTTTTTCGAGCAAGTGCATGAAATTTGCGATAATAATTTTTGGGGTATCGGCGGATCCGTCGTTCCTACCGGAAGCAAACATTTATTTTTTATTTGCCAACCCCAATCAGTAGGTATTAAAGAGTTATTACCTAACCATAATTGGAGTTGATAATACACTCTAAATGCATGTTGCTTAGCGGATCCCTGCGTTGGTGGCAAAGTTTCTAAAGCAAATTTCGTTTTCGTTTTGGCTTTGCAAAAATGTAAGTATCGCAAATCATGCAGTGAAAAATTACTGCTTTTTTCGATTAATTTCTTTTCTGCTTTGTTGCTGTACAGGTCGATTATTAACTTATAGGCATTGCTAGCTATTTTTTCAGAACTGGCATTTTTTTCATAAAATACTGCAGATAAATCTAATAATTTTTCGTGGTTAACTGTATCTATTAATTTATTTTTGCCTATTCTATAAAAACAAGAGGTTGTATTGCAGCCAGAAAATGCATGTAAAAATGTTATTCTATTTCTTAAAAAGGGATATTTGAAACTATTACTATTAAAATACTGATTTGGTGTTGAGCCTTTGTTTTCTTTACAAAAATAAATGTTGTTAATGTTCTCTGCCAGTTCTCAAAAATAACTAGCAAGTCTATGTCTTCGCCCACAATCACCACAGTTGTTTTATAATCAGCGCGGGTATTATTTATCGCAGTCATTACTATTAACCGATCCGCGTCCTCCGGGGCTATTTTTGTTTGAAATCGTACAGCATTTAGAGTTAAACAAAGAATATTTATTAATCTCGTTTTATTTTTTTCACTGCTCAAAAATTGCTTTTGATTAACAACAATCGTTGTATTGCTATCGAAAGCAATTTCACAACCTATATTCTTCAATTGCCTACGCGAACGCTCTACAGATTTTGTTGATGTTTTATTGTCGTCGGGATATCCATCAAAAATAATATAACTATTTTCGCTGTAATGTCTTGTCGCATACGAAACGTAGGTATTTATTATTTCTGCCATTTTCATGTTATCTTTGATGGTACGTTTATACTCGGTAATGAATCAAAATTGAGGTAGAATGCGGATTTAGATGTTTTCCGCATGCCATTTTCATCAAACAATGACAGCGGAATCGGCGATAGTTCATACGAACTACAATACTCTTTCATATCGTCTTGGTTTTGAATATTGAGCGAAATTTTTTAGAAAATTAGCAACGGTGAGATATACACATCCTCATTTGCACTATTTTTTATAGTGGAGTTCGCAGCTGCCAAATGGGTAACTTTACTGCTTCTTTTATATTTTACGTCAGTAAACTTTTTATTTGACGCCTCATCCATCAATATCTTTCCTAATTCAAAAGCTTTGTGGCAATTCACGAGCGATAAATCACCAATCACTCCGGAATATATACCAATTAATTTATCGCTTTCTGGGAATAGATCAAATGTATTAAAAAAGTCCTGCAGTTTTTTAAGTCATCTGCGTCTCTGGAGATACGAGAAACTCGATTGTCGACATGCTGTTCAGATGTAGCAAATGTCATGTTGCAAAATAGCTCTATGGCATTGCTGACCTCTAATGCAGCTGCCCTTGACAACACCCATTTTCCGTGAGTCCACGGCCGAGTCCACAAGCCTCCAGCGCATTTCATTGACCGCATCAAAACCTGCTCGATGGTCATATCAGACCATAATCCGCACCAAAAGCGATTTGAACGTCTTATCGTATGAAAGCCCTGCTTACAGAATTTATCATATTCCACTATATCCATGCTTTCTTTTAAATTAACCATCTGTTGGACGTACAAAAGACACGCCTTAGCGTATAAATGATGACCTGAAGCGAAAAAAAAGGTATTATTAACGTTACTGTTACTACATGTTGGTCAAAATTACCAGAACGTTCTGCATCTATGTATCTTTGCAGTAAATAAATTAGTTTAAAATATTGTAGCCACAGTTGACTTGTTGGGCCATTATTTTCTAAATTCGTTATTACCGATGAAAATTTTATTTGTACGCTTTTCATTAAGAAAGTCATTAAATAATTTTCAAAATTTTCGGTTCCTACTTTTTGTAAATTATCATCTAAAAACGTTTTCTCTTCTTCTGTAAATTCTATTTTTTCTAAAATAATAGTAGCAAACGCAGCTTATACTAAAAGGTGACCTCGCGCAGACCTCGAAAAAGCATGACCTGTTAAAGCCTTATCCGCTGATAATTCGGCGTATATCGTCGAAAAAGCTTCTTTCAGGCCGCTACCTGCCATTATATTACCAATAGCGCCAAGAAAAGACATCGCAAGATGAAATCCTCCTAATCGTGGGATTACTGAGCGGATATTGTGGGGATCGTTATCTGCCTCTATAGAAGCGACGATTTCACTAGCTCATTCATAAAGGCATAAAGGCTTCATGTATAAAGGCAAATCAAACGTTACAAAGCAGTGCTTTTGATTATTTGCATTTGCTCTCCGTCGTGCATCGATTAAAGATGTTAAAATTGTTGTATGGTCGCTCGGTGGCGCTTTAATAAACGGCAAAGCAATAATTCTCGTCGTACAAAAATCATTATTCAATAAATGAAATTTATTCATAAATCCGTGCCAATTCGGGGTCTTCCGTGGTGCAGTATGCTTGCCGTAAAAATCGATCGCTTTGATTTCAATTGTAAAGTCAGCACGATGTATTTCTTTCCAATTACGTATATTTATATTATCTAATTTGAATGGCTTGTTATTCTTAAAATCGGTCAATGGAAGGAAACCGAACGTGCCATCAGTACTAGTAGATAATGTTCCTTTTAAACGAGGCACACAATTATTAAAATTAACCGAACTTGATGGAGTCGCACACATAATACCGCCCATACAATGAAACGTATTTTTGCCATCAATGGTGGCTGTATTATGGTCCGCATTATCATATACGAATTGCAAATAGGTATCTCCAATGAAATCGAAATGTTCGGGGTCATTAACGAGGGAGTTTTCGAATCGTACTGTTTCTGCGCAGGACTCACAGAGCCCAATATTGTAGAGACAATCTATTAAACCTCGTGCTGCAAATTTCGTATGTATCATACATGAAAGTCCTAATAATATAGGCGATGAAAAGGATCGTGGTCGCATAGATGATATTAAAATATGGGCTGCGGTAACAATTCTGTTTTCCCACTTATCCCAAGATCCATTTTTTCGCTCATGTTTATGAGTTTTTATAAGAATTTCGAGCATTAGTTGCAACGTTTCCGGAATATCTTTAATGTTATTTAAGAAATCCGTTGGCGTATTATAATTCTCTAAGTCAACTTTCATAGCCCTAACATCTTGTAGAATAAAATGACTGGCTAATTCCACTATTCTCAACCTTTCTTCTTTTTCATTTACTTTGCGATTTGAATACCAGCTATCTTGTATACATTTACCTAACGTTTGTTTAAAACAAATAAAACGATCATTTGAGCTAGAATAAATTACTATTTCATCTTCGAAATGATTTTTTAAAAGTATTTCTATGCGACCAAGTCGGGGTAGATCAGTATCTCCGAACTTATTTACATATATTTGTAATATATCTTTTAAAGAAAATTGACACTGATCGCTATTCTCCAATAAATAGTTGATAATAAAAGATAATACGTTACTCATATCTTCGGTTATCGGTCTACCCTTAACATTACAAGGACTATATGAGTAAAATACGCTTAAGCATTTCGAGTGATAATAAACGGTGTTTTCTATATAATAATTATCAGATTCTTTTTTCAAATTAGATAACCGCGACGCTAGAATTTTATTCTCTTCGCTTTTAGGGAGAGCTTGTAACTGCGCCAAAATATTATCGATAGTCTCCTGCTTTCAAACGCGGGTTAAATTTTGCTTACAACTGTGACATTGATTCGAACAAAAAAAACAATGAGTTGAGAAAGCGAACCCTCGTCCTTCTTTGCAACGATTTCGGTCTTTTAACCATGTTAATGCCGATGCTGCTAACGCCCTTTTTATATTAGACTCCCTCGTATAGAGAGTTTGACAAGTTTTATGTACTGTGATTTCTTTTAATTTTTGTAACTTTAAATGCTTCTTATCTTTTCTTTTATGACTGGCTAGAATAAGATTATTAATGGCCCGTTCTTTCAATATGTGCGATTTAGATGGTTCATTAGGCTTGTCGCAAAGTAAACAAATTTCATCGTCGTCAAGCCACTCCTGTTCGTCTTTCATAGCTTGTGTATTTTCATCGTGCCTGAATAAAAAAAATATTAATGGAGTACGTAAAGTTAAAATTCATATATGTGCAAATCTCACGAAAGATGCGACAAAACCTGAAATCACGTTTTAAAAATTTTTTTTCGAGCACACCTTCGAAACCTGGTTTTTCCTATTGTTTGTAGTATATAAAATGAAGATCCGCAGTTGTACAGCGTCCATCAAGTTGCCTATTTTTTCTAGAACAACTTCTTACTTTTTAAGAAAATGGCAAAAAAAGCCCTTCTCTTCAAGGAGTTGAAAAATGCAGTTCTGCAAGCATGGCGAGAGATTGACGCTGATACCATTAATAAATTAGTCACCAGTATTAGAACCGTAAATAGTACCAGTAAATTAGAACCGTATTTTTGAACTAATCAATAACAACGGCGGACAAACAAAATATTAAAATTAAATTAAAACTCAATTAAACTCTTAAAATGCATATATTTCATACATTAATTTAGTCAAATTTGTATTCTTTTGTAAGGAATTAATGCAAACTAGTATTTTATAAGGAATTAATGAATAAAAATAAAAGTATTACTTGGTTTAATAGAGAATTTGTAAAGTGTTTCTATAGTTATGGGACGGCAAAATTGTTAATAATTTGTTCATTTTTTAAATAAAGTGAATAAAAAAAATATTTTTATGGCTTCTAACACCTTAAAACGATTGATTTCGTTTGGGTTTTATGTTTGAGACATGTAAAAAAAGTTCTGACTGATTATCACATTAATTTGCGAGACTTACACTACTTATACCGTGTAACAACTAGGTGTTTCTATAGTTTTGGGACGCACTGTATATATAAGACCGCTACTGATAAAATGTCAACACATAAGTACTATGTTAAGATATAAATAATAAAAAAAACCTACCTACCCGGAGCGCAATTAACACACATGCACGACACCATTCATAAGAACTCTTTCTCCTACATTCCTATTACCTCACAAGCATTATATTACAATATTCTGTATAATAAATAATGTTACATGATGAAATTTCATACATATATTGCCTATACCACGCACAAAATTGTCTATAAATGTCATGTTTTCATTTATAAAAGAGATAACGCGATTAATATCGAAGTGCAGCCAAAAGTATTGTTGAGCGTATTTTTCGACCTCTAATTGGCCAGCGTATCTGGCTAGTTTCATGTTTCGACGAAGCGCGTTGTAAATCCACCTAAATAAAAAACAAAAGGAAGGAAACAACCCGTGCGCATCATTTTCATTTTGTAGTGTACATAAAGCCGTTTCCCAAAAATTACGATTTAAAAAGAGGGCTAAAACAGTTTTAACCTCAAATATCTCTGACATTCATAGACGAATTCTTTTACCCTAAGAACTCTTATAATAAATAATATACAAATTCTACATCTTCACGAAATTTCAAAGAAATTAAAACAATTTTACTCTATAGTCCAGGAAAATTAGCATTTTTCATGATCATGACTATTAACGGCAATCTCTCACCGGATTCTTTTAGTTTACGATGGTAGAAACATAATGTATATATAAATGCCATGCCAGAAAAATGTGTTTTCATTGTTTAAACAATGCTCAAAGTTGAAAAAAAATCGTTTATCGCTTATATTTCTGTAACTATTGATCTGACAGACAAAAGTCATAGTTTAACGTTGTAGATATGTTAATTAGTTATAAACCGTATAAAATCGCTATTTTTTAAATTATCAATAAAAAATTCAGATTTTGCCATTGAGCCTCGAAAACTGCTTTTAAAGGTCGGTCTTATCCACCTTTATTACCAGCTATTAAGTCGAATCTGAAAAAATATTTTTCAAGGCTGTACGAAAATAATTATCTAAAAAATTTTTTTTACAGGAATTTCTACATTTTTGAGCAGTCATACAGAAGTCTGCGACAGCTCATTTTAATCTTAAGGTGGCTCCGTCGTGCATTTCGGACTTATTTATACAATTTTTTTACGATGCTTACTTCACATGTTATAATTTGAAAAACAATATAGTGTGATAAAAGGGTTCTTAAAGTATCAAAAAAAAAAATTTTTTCAAGGAAATTTGAATATTATTAAAGAAAATATCGCTAACTGAAAAAAAATCAACAAATCCGATAAATCTTTTTCATTTTTCATCCGATTTTAATTTTTAAGGTCTCATTTTGTTCCTTGTAAAATTTCAGATGGGGTTACCGATATGAAAATTGAAAAATTTTCCTTGCAAAGATACAGCCATTTGTTTAACTCAACTCTGAAAAGCATACACGAACGTATAAACAAATGGATGTATCTTTCGAGGCTTTGAAAATTCTTCAATTTTCATATCGGTAAACCCACCTGAAATTGAACAAGGAACAAAATGAGACCTTAAAAATTAAAATCGGATAATAAATGAAAAAAATTTATCGGATTTGTTGATTTTTTTTCAGTTAGTGGTATCTTCTTTAACAATATTGAAATTTCTTTGAAAAAAATTTTTTTCGATACTTCAAGAACCCTTTTTTCATACTTCATTGTTTCTCAAATTATAACATGTGAAGTAAGCATCGTAAAAAATTTGTATAAATAAGTCCGAAATGCACGACGGAGCCACCTTAAAGAGTTGTACTTTCATAAAAAAACATCTAAGCGATTAAACAATTAAAAGTTGCTTAAAAGTGGTTTTAAAAAATGTGCTCGCAGCAACGGAATGCGCGCGGCGGCTGTTTAGTGGTTGGCGTGGATGTGCGCTCCGCCTCCGCGCGCGAACGTGCATACTTGAAGTTCATAGAAAATGTTCATACATTTTCTCGGCTTCTACTAATCGGAATTTCATTATTTTTTCTTTTTTGAGCATAAAACTGTGAGTGCGTTAATTATTATATTAATTTAATTAATAATATCTATTAAGGGGATCAGACACCTTTAAAATGACGAAAAATAAATTTTTTTTATTACATATTTTACTAAAAAAACACGTGTAGAATATGACCCAATTAGTTTTAGAACATTATCTATTTTTGTTTTAAGAATATACACAAAACACTGATAAAGCTTTTCATTTGTTTTTTGTTCAAATTACATTTTCCCCTTGTATACATATTTATATAATCATATATTATTTCTACTAATTTTTTTTTTTCATTTCCCTGTTCTTAATATATTTAAAATTCTCACTCTACAATCTATATATACTTTAAAAAATCCAAAAATAATATTTTAAACATTAATATAAAGATAACATAAATAATATAATTTATAGATGGTATTTTTGACAAAAATAAAAATTTTAATTTAAAACTTATAGCAGTTAAATTGACACCGTAACAACCTAACTTACTGTCGACAGCCTCTCACAGCTTACTCCTTTATTGTAACAGAGATGATTTTAACCTATATAAAAGTCCGCCAGCAATGTAAACATGCACAGCTGTCATTTCATATAAACACTGTGATATCAGCATCAGCACCTTTTCTATATAAAGTGTTGTTCTTAGTTTTCATTGTTTCCAACGGATTTGGGAGTAAACATTTAGTGTATTATAATACGTAAAGGTATTTTAAATAGGTTTTCAAAGTGTTTGAATAATACAAGTGACAGTTAAATTAGAGTTTAAGTTTTAGAAGTAGCTTTTTAGTACTTGAACTTTTATTGGAAACTTTATACTTAAAATAGCAGGAATTGACACCAAAGAAAAATTAAGTCTATACTGACTATTACAAAAAACATTTAGTGTACAGATTTAAATCAAATTTTAAAGGAAGCAAATGATATGCTATTATGCAGAGAAACATTATGGAACCTTGGCTTCTACTAGAAAGCTACCATTATCAATCATCGCCTGAATCTCACTATGATATAATTGACATTTTATTTTCTGATCAAAACAGTTATGCACTGCAATAAATATATATCAGTCGTATTCTCTTTATTAAGTAGTAATATTATATGTCAAAAAGAATAATGAAGGACAAGTATAGAAGCAATTTCAGACCGTAAAAAATTATTTAATCAAATAAATTGGATACATACAACTCTTCAGTCAATAGTCATATAAAATACCAAAATTTTAGGACCTTTCCCATTAAAATATATGCAGTACCTGAATTTGGAGTCGACGGCAGAGCAAAAATTTTGAAATGGCCATATATTTGATTAAAATCGATCAAAAATTTTTTTGGGTCTCATTTTATCACTAATTGAATATATGGTTAGGATATTACTTCTACATATTTCTAATTATGAAAATTTATTTTTTCAGGTCATTTATGAAGAAAATTTTAAAGATGTCTGACCCTCTTAAAAGGGCTAGACACCTTTTTTGAAAAAAAAAAAAATCGATTTTTTTTCGTTGGTTGACTCTTATCATAAGTGCAACGAATGAGGTGTCGTCGTTTCTATTTTCTATGCCAAGCAGGCCGTCATAATGGCGAACTGACCAACCGACGTAATGGTCTATTTATGACTACACACATGTGCCACTTTCTTAACTTATACGTTCCTGATACATGCTGCGAAAAAACTGCAATAAAAAATCATTTATTATGATTTCCAAGTACACAAACTCCCCTTTACATAAACCTCAAGACAGGATGAGAAAATAGAGAGAGTTTAGTACACTGATCGGCGTATTGGTACAGTATTGATCCGATTTACTACCGGAAATTACGGTCAGATCGATTCACGGTATTAGACTTTTTTATAAGGTACCATATCTTCTTTTAAATGAAGATGTTTTGGAACCTCATTGCTTGATCGATTTCGTTATCGATACATTGATCAGTCTAATCGATGGTTATATCAGCTCGCGGCATTATACTTTTTTACTACCTACTTTACCCTCTAACCGTTCCGCATATTTATAACTTTCATTAACAATTAATTTTGTTATTGATTTGGTATTAGTAAGGTATTGGTACAGATATCTTGAAAATTTACATACACATTAATTCGCGGTATTGTGCTTTATTGTTAGGTGCAACATTCTCTTTTTATTGGAGGTATTTTGGAACCTCACAGATCGATTGATTTCGTTATCGATATATCGATTGAACCAATCGATAATCATTACAACTACTTAAACTCTTTTCACTGTTTGTTTCTTATGACAAGTACAAGGGTGAGACATTATCACTTGTATGACTAGTAGTTCGTTATAGTATTCATCTGATCAGATAGTATACCCTACTTATGACTATTACATATGTGACACCTTCTTAGCTTATATGTTCCTGATACATGCTACGAAAATCTACAATAAAAATTAATTTATTCTTATTATCAAACACACAAATCACCCCTTCATGTAAACCTCAATACAGGATGAGAAAATAGAGAGAGTTTAGTAAACTGATCAACGTATTGGCTCGATATTGCTATGATTTTCCACTGGTAATTATAGTCAGATCGATTCGCGGTATTAGACTTTTTTATAAGGTACCATATCTTCTTTTAAATGAAGATGTTTTGGAACCTCATTGCTTGATCGATTTCGTTATCGATACATTGATCAGTCTAATCGATGATTATATCAGCTCGCGGTATTATGCTTTTTTACTACCTACTTTACCCTCTAACCGTTCCGCATATTTATAACGTTCATTAACCAATTAATTTTGTTATTGATTCGCTATTAGTAAGGTATTGGTATAGATATCTCGAAAAGTTACATTCAGATTAATTCGCGGTATTGTACTTTATTGTTAAGTACAATATCCTCTTTTTATTGGAGGTATTTTGGAACCTCACAAGTCGATCGATCTCGTTATCGATGTATTGATCGACTCAATCAATTTTCGTATTAGTCAAGAGTAACATAGTTTTTACTACACAATATATTCTTCTACCAGATGTATTTTATAATTTGCTTATAAAATATTATTTATGGATTTTCGTTTGGTTTTTGTAATTCTATGTTTCATAAAATATTTTACGAAGCTGTTCCATTATAAAATGCTGAGTTGTGATTATTCTTGTATGCTCTTGAAATACTAAAAAGTGTCTATCACTTCAAAAGATGTTATTTTGTAGCGCATTCTTTCATCCCACCACTGTCACCGATTTACGTGGTTTCAAAGCTCTTTGGCGGGTATATAAGCACCTATGGTACCACGTACATAACAGTTCACTCTGTCTGCACTCTTCGAAAACGACCAAAAATTAGTTGAATCAGTAGTCTAGTAAGATACATATAAAATACTTATAAAATATAATTCGAGGCCTCGTAGATTTCAATACCAGCATATACATACGCCAAGGTAAGTTTTTAAAGTATTGATATTGTTTCAAGTTACATTATAAATGAAAAGTATCTTATTAAGCGATTCATATTTTAATAAAATTACATGGAAATGATTAGAGTATTTTTACATATTCTTACAATTTAAATAATTTTTCGTAGATACAGACATCACTAGCACTTATACTACAATGGATTCACGTGGAGAATTATTAAGAATTATAAGGGTTATTTATCATATTGCAATCGTAAGGCATAACATTATTAGAACATTTTGTGACAATCAATGGCTTAAAAATTTAAAAACACTTTCTGAAGAAACATTGATTAGAAAACTACGGTTTATTATTAGTCTTTGTTCGTTACGAAGAATTTTATACATTTATAAACGAGGCATTTTAAATAACAAGAAAACAATCTTTATACTTGCTGAACACTTCAAATCACGAAATTTACACGATTCACCATTTACTACCGATATCATGCGATAGTACAACCCCTTTAAACGTAAGTTAATTTTGAACTTATTAATATTATTTACATACTTAAAATAAATATTCAAAATTTTACAGAACTTGATAGTTTTTATAATGATGATGATGGAGACGATGCGCTCTTTGAAAATATCACGTCTGGTACGATAAGTGATGTCTTTATATACTAATCTTATTTAATAATTCGTTTTGCAGATAATACAGATAATGCTACAGACGTAATATTTGATCCCGAGGCTGGACCTTCAACTAGTTCATAATAGGTATACATAATTAAGCATAAACTAATTTATTATCATATACTTATATAATGTTTAATAATATTTTTCGTTTAGATAATACCTATGAGAAACAGCCTGTATTGAGTTTGAAGACAAATTCTCATAGTAGAAGTACCAACAGAAGCAACAGCAGAAGCCGTAGCAGAAGCAGTAACAGAAGCAGTAGCAGAAGCAGTAGCAGAAACAATAGCAGAACCAGTAGCAGAAGCAGTAGTAGTAGTAGTAGTAGTAGCACCAGTAGTATCAGTAGCACTAGCAATAGAAGTACTAGTAGCAGAAGTAGTACGTGTAATTCATTAGACATGAATACTGGTTCGGATGAAAACAGTAAATATATTTAATATATGAGTACTTGATAACATTTTCTATTTGTGCATATAGTTAAAAATTTGCAGAGCGGAAGAGGGAATGAGCATATCGTAGAAGAAGAAGAAAATAGAGAAGAAAATGTAGAAGAGCCACACATCGTAATAACAGACGAGACTACAAGACATTATCGGCGCTTTGGTATTGAAGGTAGAGAAATGCGTGTTCAAATTCGACCACCACCTTCTGGAGTCAATATTTATGAGTGGCTTGAGAGTGCAATGCAGGAATTGTATGGAAAATTATGTGGTACAGCAACACCCGAAGATTTTATTGGCGTAACTCTTTCTTCCGAAAGATTTCTTCACGGTCCTGCATGGATTTCATTTAGACGCGTGAGTGATTTATCTGCTAACGATTTATGGGATAAGCTAGCAAGCGTTGCACAAAGCGCTGATA
Source organism: Torymus aiolomorphi (assembly GCA_036365515.1). Taxonomy (NCBI): domain Eukaryota; kingdom Metazoa; phylum Arthropoda; class Insecta; order Hymenoptera; family Torymidae; genus Torymus; species Torymus aiolomorphi. The sequence continues at coordinate 157,201,268 of CM070874.1, read as the reverse complement.
ATTTTGAAATTGATGATACATTATTAGTATCTTGTAGCATTGTATCTGTCCCTGTAGGTCGTGGTCGCGTAGCTAAAGCTTTTGTGCACATTCAGTTATTTTGAACCGTCATACAATGGTTTATCACCACGTCCAAATCTTTGAAATGAGTAGATAACGATGGCAATACCTATTCTAGCAAAAAATGTCTGAAATGTGTGAATTTCATCTAATCCACACCCTCCTTCGGGTATAATTACACCAACATCGCGTACAAGATTGTGTGCACATTCAGTTTGATACTTTCGACGACTGTTTCTAATTTTTTCCCACTCTTTTTGAAGTACTCCTGAACGTATTTGCCCCCGTATCGTTAACCTTTAGAGGACGGGGATTTGGGTTTACTGTTTTCTCTCACTTTTCTATAGAAATCGAGTTTTTGTGATGTCTCACATCTCAAAACTAACACATGTAAAGGGTCGATCATCGGCATGGCCCGTATAGGGGCCATCCCGTCCTCTAAAGGTTAAAACTCATGAAAGTGTTTTTAAGCGTTCTATATTAAAAATAAAAAACGATGATAATTTATGTTTACCAAGATCTTTCGTAGTTGCATATGTGCATACGATACGGGGGCAAATACGTTCAGGAGTACTTCAAAAAGAGTGGGAAAAAATTAGAAACAGTCGTCGAAAGTATCAAACTGAATGTGCACAAAATCTTGTACGCGATGTTGGTGTAATTATACCCGAAGGAGGGTGTGGATTAGATGAAATTCACACATTTCAGACATTTTTTGCTAGAATAGGTATTGCCATCGTTATCTACTCATTTCAAAGATTTGGACGTGGTGATAAACCATTGTATGACGGTTCAAAATTTGTTCTCGATACGAATAATATAATTAAACATACTCTAAGGATTATATATTACGAAGCATCACATCATTATCAACCAATATTAAATTTGGTTGCTGCTGCCGGTAGTTGAGGTTACTGCATACCATGTAATAAAATTTTTACGTGTGAAGAAAATCATAAATGCTCACAAAAATGTAGCAAGTGTTTTCAAAAACCTCCTTGTGATACTGAAAATGTTAAAATTAACTGTAGATTTTGTGCTCAAGATTTTTTCGGTAATATTTGTTATAAAAATCATCAAAAACCAAAATCTTTTGACAAAAAACTCATTACCAATAAGACAGAGTATTTATTGGTACATGGGTATCTGAGGAGGTAAAAAATGCTGTTGAAATTGGCTACAGAATTAGAAAAATTTTTTAAATTTGGCAATATAAAATTACACAATATGATCCTGCTACTGGTCAAGGTGGATTATTTACAGGTTACATCGATGAATTTTTTAAACAGAAAACCCATGCATCTGGATTTCCTGCGGAATGTAACAATGATCCAGAGGCAATAACACAGTATATTCAAGACTTTGAACGAGCGGAGGGTATAACACTGGACAAGAACCAGATAAATCTTAATCCTGGGAAAAGGTCTGTAGCAAAACTTAGTCTTAATTCTTTATGGGGTAAATTTGGACAAAGAGAGAATATGCCAAAAACAGAAATAGTGACAGATCCTCAAAGACTTGTAGAAATGTTAATCAACTCTGAAGTCGAAGTTATGGCGTATTTACCCGTTAATGATTACACCCTGTACGTCTGCTGGCAATACACTGAAGAAGCAATGGAAACATCACATACTACTAACGTTGTTGTTGCTGCTTATACCACAGCACAGGCCCGGTTGAAACTTTTCGGTTACTTGGAACCCCTAGGAGAACGCGCTTTATATTATGATACAGATTCAATTATTTATGTGAGAAATACAGATACACAGGAGTATGAACCACCTACGGGAACATTTTTAGGAGAAATGACAGATGAATTGTCATGTTACGGTATAGGGAGTTATATAACATCTTTTGTATCAGGGGGGCCAAAATTTTATGCTTATAAGGTTAAGAAATCTGACAGCACTGAATCTTGCATATGTAAGGTCAAAGGTATACGGTTAAATTATTCGAACGCTGAGAAAATAAACTTTGACTCTATACGTGATTTAGTTACCGGTGAGATCCCACCTATATTATTAACGTTCGATTCGATAAGACGTACAAACTTTCATGATGTCGTAACGTGGGAAGAAAATAAGATATGTAAGCCTGTGTATGCAAAGAGGCGTTTTATAAATATATCTAAAAGTTACCCTTATGGGTATAAAACATCTTAAATAAAGGTTATTTAGTTTAGTATATCTGTGACAACCAAGATGTCGAGAAGCCTGTCCAAAAGAATGGAGTACATTGTTGACATGCAGGGGTCTAAACAATCTACAGATGATTATGTTCTTAAGGAGCTTGGTATATTACCGCTGGAAAAAGGCTCCGAACCTCTAGTACTTTTGTTTCAAGAACCATATAATTGGCGTCGACTTACGGATAGACACAAAAAAGAAAATACATGGCTGAAACAATACTATCACGGGCTTTCATGGAAGTCTGGTGAAATTCCTTATGCGAATATAGGCAAGATTCTTCGAGAAGAGTTACATGATGCTAAGAAAGTTTTCGTCAGAGGTCAGATTAGAAAGGAATGGTTGAAACGTTTTAAATTTAATGTCGTCGATATTTACGATTTAGGTTACTCCCAAGTTGTACAATAAAAAAAAATTGTAACTATTTGTATTAACCATAATGGTTCTTATAAAACAAATTGTGCACTTCATAACGCTAAACTTATGAGAAAATATTATTTTGAAAATATTTGTGTGAATTATGAATAATTTCATATTGTTAAATAGCATAAGTGAATTAATTGTATTCATGTGTCAAAACATTTGTAAATACTTAATAAAACGCTTATCCTACAATCAAAACTGCTTGTTTCTCAATTAATCTTATTTCAATGTAATAAACCTAACAAAAAAATAAATTTTTTTAAAGCGATGGTGGTGAAAGACTCAAGAAGTGTATTAAACAGTCTGATATACCATATTAAGCTTATTGATTCACATCAAGCTTATCGATTCACATTGAGCTTTTCAATTCACATTAAGCTTTTTGGTACACGTTGATAGCGTTTATCATAAGTTTTATAGCTTGAAAATAGCTTGTCACTTCGTCAGCAATCTGATTTCTCGAGCAGCTTGTGACAAGCGCGCCGCCACCCGCCGCCGCCGCAAACCTCGAGACTTATAAAAATATTATTTGCTTTGATGAAAACAGTTTTTGTCATGGATCCACGGTGGAAACATCCTTGGACATCTATGGTTTGTGGTCCCACATCATGTGGGAAAACCGTGTTCGTTAAAAACTTTTTAAAACATGTAGATAATATGAGTAACGTACACTTTGACCGAATAATAGTTTACTTTTCCGAATGGCAATCAATGTATAAAGAACTGAGTGATGATGTCGAATTTCACGAGGGTTTACCAAAAAATTCAGACTTTGTCGACGATCCTAGACCAAAATTGATAATTATAGACGACTTGATGAGGGAGTCTTCGGGTGGTGGTGGTGGTGGTGGTGGTGGCGTTATTGCCAATCTTTTTACCAAGGGTAGTCATCATAATAATTTAAGCGTAATATTCATCACACAAAACCTTTTCCATAAGGGCCAGCGTGAAATATCGTTAAATTCTAATTATATAGTTATTTTCAAAAACCCTAGAGATAAATCTCAGATACAGTATCTAGCTCGCCAAGTGTGTCCTGAAAATCCACAATTTCTACAAGAGACTTATCTTGATGCAAATAAACAAGCACACTCCTATTTATTACTTGACTTACGCCAAGATACACCTGATAATTGTCGTTTTCGTAGTAATATATTTCCGTTTGATAAATATCACTATGTTTATCTTCCCAAGAAATCTATAAAAGGTAGCGAACTTGGGAATAATATACCAGTCATACGATTGTAATGGGTTCGAGTAGACGCAAGCGTCTTGGACAAAAAAATTTAAATACTTTAAAATCTCTGCTTCATTTCGATAAAAGTCAACGACGTGTTTTATTACGCGAAGCAGATAAAAAACTTGTTATTCTCATTTGCGAATGTGGCTTAAATATTTTACGTGGTAACGTGCCTTTGAACAAAAACTATAAAAATAAATTGAAAAAGTACGTTTTATTCTTAAGAAAGTTGACTGATTCTTCGCAAAGTTTGAAAAATAAAAAAAAGTTGATTATCAAATACCAGACTTGTTTACCACTCATCTTGGAACCTGCGATAAAACTATGGAGCATGCAAGAAAAATGATTTTGATTCCTGAAGAAAGTATAAACAATTTACACCATCGTTTATCAGGTGAAAAATTGGTTACTATGCAAACACCGGGTACACCTTCGATCATCGTCAAAAATATGCGATGTACCAACAAGCATTAGACCGTTTTATGTATTATAAATCAAATGATTCTGCAAAAAAGATTCACGTGAGCGACGTAACCACCCATGGAGATATCGATATGGTAAGCAGAGTAAATAATAACGAAGATACCAATGAAGATAGCAGAAAAGTAGATGATAACATAATAAACAGTGTACCATCAACGCTTCGATTTAAAGCAAAACAGTTGTTACTGCGATTGTCTGCTTCTGGTGATGTCACATGGGATGATCTTGGTAAAATTACCATAGATGGCAGTGTCGTCAAAGGTGGAAATATAGTAGATTTGATTAACGATGCTGAGAAATAGAAAACAGCCGTTGTCAAGTGGTTATAGGCAGTTTACCGAAGCGCTTCGCAGACCAAATATACCACGAGAATTTATTGGTAACAATAAAATTTGGGAACTTGTTTCTTCACCACAACCTGGTAGTGACGACGACGAAGAAGAAACTCAACAATCTAATAGTGAAGAAATAAATGAAAAACCAGCCAATAGAACAACACCAAGAAAGAAAGTTGAAAAAAAGATTACACCCCCAAGAAACACCTAAACACGTTACAAAAGTTCGTATTCTTCCATGGGATCGCCTAGAGTAAACATTGAAGAAGATTTGATCACACACCCAGAATCAAGTCTTGTAGATAATTTAATCAATTCTTTACCATTTGACATACATACTCCAGGATACCATTTTTGTGGACCTGGTACACGTCTAAACGAGAGGTTAGAGAAAGGTAAGAAAGGTATCAACCCACTTGACGATTATTGTCGTGAACATGATATAGCATATGCAAACAGTAGTGATCGTAGCAAAGCTGATTGTTTGCTGGCTAAACGTCCCTTTGCACGTTTATTGTCTGAAACAGCTACAACTAACGAGAGAGGTGTGGCTTTAGTCACAACTTGTTGTATGATAAGTAAAATAACTTTTGGCAAGTTTTCTTTGTACATTAAAAAAATAATTAAAAGAAACGTAAAAAAGAAACTAAAAAAGTTTAAGAATAAGATAAATGGAAAAAACGTTAAATAATTTTTTCTATCGACCACCGAAATCACCAGCCTATGCTGGTGCGTACAACCTTTTAAAAACAATTGGTAAAAAACACGATCGCAAAAAAATTATCAAAAGGCTTGGAAGTCAGGATGCTTATACTCTACATAAACCTGTACGCCGTCATTTTCCGCGTAGGTCTTATGACGTTCGTAACCCTGTTGATGTGTGGGAAGGAGATCTCGCTGATTTACGATCATTAAAAACCTATAACAATGACAACATATATCTACTTGTGGTTATAGACGTTTTATCAAAATTTGCATGGGTTGAACCTATTCGTAACAAAACATCGAAAAGTGTCGCTACAGCATTTGAACGTATTTTAACACGTTGTAAATGACAACACCCCATGCTCTTTCAAACTGATAAAGGTAAAGAATTTCTCGGCAAAGAGATGCAACAAATTTTGAAAAAGAACAGTATAAACTATCGTGTAGTTAGAAATCCTGATATTAAAGCAGCTGTGGTTGAAAGGTTTAACAGAACATTGAAGGGTCGATTATGGCGATATTTTACTCATACAAATACGTACAGATATATTGATATTTTACAAAAAATTGTTGATGCTTACAATAATTCTTGGCATTCTGGTACTAAAATGACTCCTGCTAAAGTTAATTTGTACAATGCCGTAAAAGCATACCAAAACCTAGCCCAACGATACAACACGACCCGTATTCGATACCCTAAATATAAGGTGGGTGACTTAGTACGTGTCAGTCGCGCCAAACTACTGTTCAAGAAAGCATATGAAAGCGGATGGACTTTGGAATTATTCCGAATTATACGTATATCTACTAAACGCCAACCGCCTGTTTATACTTTGGAAGATCTTGACGGTGAACGAATCGAAGGTTTTTTCTACAAAGAAGAACTTTCTAGAGTACAAAAAGATTTGAATACAGAATCATTTCAAATAGATAAGATTCTTAAAACTAAAGGTAAAGGGAAAAACAAAAAATATTTTGTAACTTGGAAAGGTTATCCCGATAAATTTAATTCCTGGATTTCAGCAAACAATTTAAAAAAGATATAATGAGAGAACAATTTTACATAGTATTATCTAGTAACAACAGCATGTATGTGTTTCCTGAAAATAAAACAACACATTTTACCACACAGCTACCTCAAAATATTTATTTACACGGTGAGTGGTCTGTAGCTCTATGTGAGATTCAGATACCCCACACATTTCAACATATTTCGCTCGATAACTATGAGGGTATGGTCTGTGTAAAAACAACTGAGTCGTTTTCACCAAATGATTTGAGACACGAATCAATAGAAAATGATGTTATTGCACACTTATCTCCAGGAATTTACACAGATATGGAAAATCTTTTACAAGAAATACATAATTTACCTAACATAAAAAATCACTTACAATTCAAAGCACAACGTGGAGGGTTTATAAAAATTGAACGAACTTGCCAGGATACTTGTGACACGAGTTTTCATAGTTTAATATTGTCTGAAAAACTCTTGAGAATTATTGGCTTTGAAAATCATAATCTTGAAAAAATTAGAGATACAGTTACCGGTCAAAGACCTGCCGATCTTATTAGCGGTTTACCATCAATAATAAGAGTGTATAGTGATATTTGTGAACCTTACATTACAGGTGATGTACACACCCCTCTTTTACGCATAGTTCCTCTTAATATGAACGAGTATAAATATGGTAGCATTGAGATTAAAAACTTTATCACGCCAATGTATATTCCATTGTTATCTACGTCATTCCAATCGATCACAATAGATATAAAGGACCAAGATGGAAATCCTATAGCATTCGATTACGGTACGTTGACAGTAACACTTCATTTTAAGAGAACAGCATAAGATGGGTTATTTTGAAACAATTTATGATAAGCAAAGTGCCCACGATCCATTCAATAATTATATTACAATAGATACATCTATGCAAAAAGGAAAAGGTGTTGGAAGCTTTTTAAGAGGTGTCTATCGTAGTGTTTTACCGTTTGTAAAAAAAGGTGGTAAGGCTCTAGGAAAAGCTGTTGGTAAAGAGGCTTTACGAACAGGTGTAAATATTTTAGATGACATTACACATGAAAAACCTTTTAAAGAATCTTTTCGCAATAATATTCGAGAATCAGGAAAGAATCTCAAAAGAAAAGCCGAAGAAAAATTGGATAATCTGATAAGTGGCTCAGGATATAAAACTAAACGTCGGGCCCAGAAACAACAGTTGACTAAGAACTCTGATGCCGTTAACACCAAAAGTAGAAAACGTTCCAAAGTTAAACAAAATAAAAAATTTGGTATTAAAAAAAAACACTGTAAAAATAAAAGGAAAACTTTGAAAGAAAAACGTACTGCACGAGATATTTTTGAAGAATAATGGCTTTTCTGCATAGTGGTTCGTGTGCATGTCTTAAATCTGAAGTGAATTTATTTACTCAAACAACGATTGAAAATGCAAATTATGTTCAATATAAGCCAATATCTTCGCTAACTCAAGGGTCGCCAATAGAGTTTTCTATACCGAGAACTAGTGAATATATCGACCTTGCACATACTCTGCTTAGTGTTCGTGTAACTATCGCACAAACAGTAACACCTCCTGAAACCATAGATAAAAATACCTTGAAAAATGTTGGTCCTGTAAATAATTTTATGCACTCGATATTTAATCAAGTTGATGTGTTTTTTAATCACAAACCTGTTCCCCGCCCAATAACGCCTACGCTTATCGATCATACATTGAAACTTTATTAAACTATGGGTCGCAGCTAAAAAATCTCATCTCACCAGTGCACTATGGTACACCGACACTCCTGGAAAAATGGATGCTACAGATGACAAAAACGAGGGTCTTACAAACCGCCGAATCCTTATGGGTGATGAGAAAAACATAGATATGATTGGGTATTTACATTGTGATGTTTTCAATCAAGACAAATTATTAATTAATGGTGTTGAAGTACGTGTGCGGCTCGTACGATCACGAGATAGTTTTTGTCTTATGGACCCGACAGGACTCTACACCGCTCGAATCACCGAAGCTGCTCTCTTTGTACGTCGTGGCAGAATTAGTCCAAGTATTATATTGGCTCACCAAAAAGCACTTTCGAAAACAACAGCTAAATATTCCCACACACGTGTAGAAGTAAAAGCTATTACAATGCATAGTGGTATTCATGGAGAAACATTGGATAATGTCATTTTAGGTCAATTACCAAAAAGAATTATTGTTGGTTTTGTAGAAAATAAAGCTTTTAACGGTGATAAGGGTCTCAATCCATTTAATTTTAAAAATTTCAATATAAATTATTTGTGTCTCTACATTGATGGTGTAAAAGTACCGTCTAAACCATTACAACCTGATTTTAAAACGAATAATATGTATGTTGATGCATATCATACTTTATTTTCTGGTACAGGTATACATTATTTAAATGAGGGTAATTCTATTTCACGCGAAGCTTATGCCAATGGATATTGCATTTTCGCTTTCGATTTAACACCTGATTTATCAGCAAATCAAGACACACATTGGAATCTAGTAAAACATGGTAGTGTGAGAATTGATGTTCGTTTTGATGATCCGTTAAGCAGTACAGTAAATTGTATAATTTATGCTGAATATGAAAATATACTTGAGATTGATTCGTCACGTCAAGTTCTCGTGGACTATAGTGGGTGAGATGGTGGGGGAAAGTAGTAGTAGTGGGGGGTAAAGGTTAATGGTTTGGAAATGCTTCTGATATGTCAGTCGTTGATTGGACGTTGATTTGTTCAGAACTATGAAGATGGATATCGTCGTAGATATACAGTGTGTCAAAGATTATAAAAACCGTCCGGCACCAAAAGAAGTGGCAGTTCTTTCATTAAATCAAAATTTCACAGAACATTGGTTTGTTTCTCCGAATAGACAAATAACTGCACTATGTCAAGAGGCTAGAAAAGAAAACGATTGGTTATCACGAAACCATCACGGCTTGGACTGGCTTGATCAAGGTGTTTCCGAAAAAGTCTTGTTCAAAAACCTAGAAGAAATGTGCAAGAGAGCAAACAATATTTATGTTCGTGGTGGCATGAAAGTGGCGATTTTACGAAAAATCACTACACGACACATTATAAATTTAGAGTTTGAGGAAGATTGTCCACCATTTCACAAACTTACAGCATCTGGTAATTACTGCATGCAACATTCTTTAAAATACGGTTTTTCAAAGTTTAGTTGTGCTTTGAATAACGCCTCTAAGTTAAAAACGTGGCTGAAAACACGTGGTAAAACTGAAGCTGTTGGTGAAGAGTTTATCTTTGAACCACTTATTAACCTCTGTGATGAACAATATAGAAATTCAACGGATTTTATCTCGAATTCCTACTCACGCTGTGGGGGTCTTTGCGGCAGATCAAATTCCCCTGGTCTGGACGAGACCGACAGCTTTTATTTTCAACACCCAAAGGCACGATAAACCTGGCTTGCATTGGGTGGCAATTTACGTCAATAAAAACGGTGATGCCTGGTACTTTGATAGTTTTGGTGTACCTCCTTACATACCCGATCATATAAACCGTATTCGGAGAAATGTTAGAAAATTTCGATGGAATTCACGACAACTACAAAGTGAAACTTCAGATACATGTGGTTATTTTTGTCTCATGTTTTTACATTACATGTCTGTGGGCCTTGGAATTGGACATTTTCTCGAAAACTTTTCTTGTAACTTACACAAAAATGATCAAATTGTTATAAATTATGTTTCAAAATTGTATAGGGGCACATTTCCCCACTACCATTACCAACCCCTCCACTACTAACACATCCCGCTACTATCCTACCCTTCCAATAGAAAATCCCTCCACCATCCGAATGAATAGTATAAAAAAGAGCGTCTACCACAACCTATTCATTAGTTCACACGGTCACTCCTGCTGAAAATAATACACAAGAATGGTTGGTCAAGGCAAGCGTAAATACAAGACAATGGCAGGTCAAGAAAGTGTTTCCAAATATCATTGTCGTCATCAACTGTTGCCAATGGTGTACGGACTAAACAAATCTTATACTAAGAAAATTACAATTGGCCTAGAAAATAAGGAAATTGGTGATGAATTTCTACCTATCATCCGTCTTAGTGGTGACGACTTTGTTGGTATATCATTTACTATGTCTGACTGGCGTTTATTTGAAGAAATTTTTCCAGTTATTGATAAGTTCTTTGAAACTGAAGATGGTGATATGCTGGATAAAAAGATGCCCTTTAGCCGTTTTAGCATAAGGCTTATTATGAGTTATGGCGACAAGGCAATTGAACTTGTAGAAGAAGATTCACAGACGTCAGGTGATCAAACACCAAAGAAACAGTACCGGCGTAGTTTAGTATTTAAAAAAGTTTCTTTTGATAGATTAAAAATATTAAAACATTGTATACGTGTGAGAGTGAGATTTTTATTAGATGTAACATGTAACATAGAATATATTATTAATACACTTTGTCATTATTTCAAAGAAAAATTGCAAGAATCGTAATCATCACAATATACACATTTTTCTAAGGATGATTTATTAACTTATGTGGAAAAATTCGGCGTACCTGATTCTGATAAAGTTTATGATGAAATAATGATTAAAAAAAATGATATACCGATATCAATACCCATTCATGACGTTATGTCTTTAATATATGAGCTTGTATCATTACATTTAGAAAATATTATATTTTTAATGAATAAAAAGATTTAAATGTATCAAACTTGTGTTTACTTACCTTTCATACTCCTATCCTAAAATACCACTTAGTTTCTTACAGATAGAGTTTAATATTATAGAGTTAAATTGTAAAGTTAAATTTTAAATCATAGAGTTCAATATTATATAATTTTAAAAGTTCAAGTTATATTTTAAATTTTGAAATCATAGAGTTAAGTTTAAATCATAATTTTAAATTTTGAAATCATAGAGTTAAGTTTAAATCATAATTTTGAATTTTGAATATTGTGGTACCATGGGGCAGACACACAAACCCCCACCACCACACACTGGTGGGTGGGGGAGGGGATGTATAATACCCCCTCCACCAGGGTGTGGTGGTGGGAGGTTTGTTTGTCTGCCCCATGGTGCCACAATAACTACTATTACATTTTTTTCATTAATTAAGTTTTCATGACTTATATGACCTTAACATTCACTTAAATAAAGTGAGATTGATTAACCCATTAAAGCCCATAGCTAACCCATGAGTCTGAGCACTTGGGAACCAATGTAAAATAGAACATTAGCCCTAATTATGCAAGAATATGAAAAATTCCGAATTTTACAATTTGTTTAAACAACAATTGTTTTAAAAAATTGCAAAATTCGGAATTTTTCCATATTCTTGCATCATTATGGCTACTGCCCTATTTTACATTGGCTCCGAAGTGCTCGGGCTGATGGCTTGGTCATAGGCATTAATGGGTTAATAAAAGGAATATTTATAAATTTACTTTTTATAATAAAGATAACATCCCCTACTCATCATCCATGAACATGACATTGTCTGAAAAATATTTCAGACAATGTTTTTGTTTGTTTTAACAAAATTGTTCCATACGCGGAATCCGTAAACATCTAATGGTTGGATACTTCCAGTCGTTCCTGTAGGTATTAATATTCAAATATTTTTTTTATTTTCACTCCATTACATTAACAAAAATCTAAAGGCAAATGAGTGTTTTATCAAGTTGTTTATTTAGTACGTAGTTTTTATTCCTTAAAATAGTAGATATTCTTACAGGGTGGGGGGGGGGGGACTTCCGCACGTACGTACCGAGTTAGATTTTCCTTCCGTGTAAGAAATAGTATTTTTCTCTATCACAGGGCGAAAGTACGTTCACTATTTAGTCAGAAAAAGTTGAAATCATCGTTGCTATAACCTTCCAGCTGACAGTTGCGTTGCGCGGCCATGTTGTTACTTTCGCCGTAGGGCCGGTTGATAGCATCGCTGCGCTCTTGTCGCCATTCCACGCAGTGCTTGCAGGTTAGATGATTCATTTGGTCTGCTTGGCTGCTCTTTCCCGTTGTGCGTATTTATGTGTGTCCGATGCTCGACCAAGATTTGCAGCACGAGCGTTAGCGAGTGCTGCTGGTTCGGGCGGGCATCGAAAATACATGAACAAGCAGATTGTTACGTACACATGTGAGTCAAGAAAAGAGGGATAGATAGAGAGGATATTTCCAAATAAATAAACATGAATTTATTAATAAATAGTTCAATTTTCAGTGCTATTTTTATAAAAACATTTATCCACTTTCACGTCAATAAAATAGTCAATTATATTTATCATAGTTTTTTAACTTTTTCTATAATCATGAAATACCTTGATAAAAGCATGCGCGGTGTATTCGGCGTAACAATTCAATGGAATTATTTAGCAAGAGAAAGGTTTCTTTCGTGAATGGCTCTCTTGCTCTCACCGGCTTCAATGGTTCCGTTTAATTTTTCGGAACGACATGGGATAGCACCCTCATAGGCTTAAATGCGTTCCGCCTAATTTTTCGGATCTCCATGGGATAGCACCCTCACAGGCTTAAATGCGTTTCGTTTAACCTTTCTGAACGCATAGGATAGCAACCTAATTGTAAGACCTACGCGCTATTTATCGGTGGATATAATGACCATTCTTCTTGAGAATGCCACGCTCCCGATGCGAGACAGTTGCGCACCGAAGTCGCACTATGCCGCGACTTGCGCACGGCAACTGTTTTAGGCGTTTCACGAATGGGTAAAAATGCTACTTCTTCTAGCCTAAGGAAACGGCGGAGCCACGTACTTTCGCCCAAGGGATAGAGAAAATATTTTTTTTTGCTTATTTCAAAACACTTAACTGTGATTATTACTTACAGAAACAATTTTCTCAAATTATTTTATTTGACTTTCATTTTTTTAAATATGGTAATAGATCAAAGTAGGGGATATTACCCTTATAAAAAGTTGTTACGTAAAAATTTTCCAAATACATCAATTTTATTTATGTTATTTCAACTAGATCGAGATAAAAAAAATTATATAATATAATTTTCATACTCGAAGAAAAAAGATTTTGCACCAAAAAAATAGGTGATGTTGCCCTTATTATAAAAGTTAAATTTATAAATATTCCTTTTTTTAATGACTCACTTTATTTAAGTGAATTCTAAGGTTATAAAACTCGTGAAAACTTAATTAATGAAAAAAATATAATGAAGGGTAGTACCCCTACAAATTTTATATCTTCAAAAACCTCGACATTTCAACTTTACTTTTCAATATTCTTCCAAATAGAACAGACTTTTTAAAAATATACAACGTACTAATATTTTTGTAGCCGAAAATCGCTTAAAAAAATAAGATTTTGCTCGTTTAAAAATAGGGGTTGCTACCTTTAAAATTCAAAATGTTACAGTTTTACGGTCTTTTTTATTCCAAATATTTTGGCGTTGGTTTTATGAAGATATCTTTATTCATTTATGAAATATTCCAAAAACATGATTTTCGGGGGCGAACTATCGGGCGAAATATCGGCCGATAAAAAGAATACGTATATTCTTATTTTTTTTAAGTACTATAACATATTGCAATATCATCAAAATCGGCGACAGACACTTGGGGTGCCTTCCTTGTAAGTCTTCTTTATACTGCTTGTTTTGTTTCGATAATACCCATCTTCTTTTTTAACTAACAATATTTTCTTCCTACAGATTCACATCAGAGCTGCCGCCTTCACTTATCAAGAAGAATCAAGAGGAGAGTGAGCCCAGCCCACTCACATCGCAGCAGCATCATTTAGTATGAGGGATAGCAGGAGCTACGTCATCTTCAGCAAGAGCAGGGCATGGTTGCAGCACGAGGAGCTCGCAATGCTCCTCTACAAGAGTGCTGTCTTCGCTTCTATTCTAATAACAGGTAATAATGAGAGTTAGGGTGACGCATGGGTTACTTGGGCACCCTTACAGCCGTAGCTGAGGTTTTCCTATATTTTCACACTTAATGGTAATGCTCAAAAAGTGAGCGTTACAAACTTCCCCCTCCCAAGGCCGAAGCGCGCCCCGCGGTTTGCAAAAAAAAACTCTTAACACCCATTTTATAGCGTCACCTAAGTTCGTGACTACCGTACCTACCTACCTGACGACATCGATTAGTACTGAAACGCTTCCTATCCTACGCTAGGCGCTCTTACAATCGCACAAAATTTGCTCGCATTCGCATTCCATTTGCAACATCTTTTTGTACCGATTGGACCGCAGCTGGTCACTGACTTGACAACAAATTAATTGAAGACGCAATCTAGCGTTCGATTCAATAATGCAAAAATAATAAAGTATTTTACAACGCGAAGCAGAAGCAAAAAAAAAATAAAGGTACTCTGCAGACGACAAAGACTACTCTACAAAATGAACAATGATTTTTGTTTTCAATAATCAAACGAAGTATTCTACTACGCAATGAAAAAGATAGTTTCCAAACAAAAAAAGTATTCTGCAAAATGAACAATTGTTTGTTGTTCTCGATAGGTAACAAAAGTATTATAATACGCAAAGAAAAATGATTTACAAACAAAAGAAAGGTATTCTGTGAAATGAACAATAATTTTCGTTCGGTTTACGCAAACGATGTATTCTACAACGACAATAGTATATTACGATACGTGGGCCGGAAATAGGATTTCCGGGGCGTGCGTGGTATAACGCCCGAGGCGAAGCCGAGGGCGTCATGACGCACGCCCAGTGCATCCAATTTCCAGTCCAAGTATTGTATACTATTTTTCTTACTCCTCGGCCGAAAGTACGTTCTGTAATTGTTCAATAATTAATAACATTGCGTTGCGTCTGCTAGCTGTGTTTGAGTGTTAGTTATTCTTTCGGCCCGCTCGATAGTAGTGCCTCTGTCGGCCGCTTTGGATAGCTCGGTCGATATTACCGACTGTTTTTTCTTTCGACCCGGCGTGGAGAGCTGGTTTTTTGCTGTTGCAGAGATGATTTGATGCCCGCCCGACATTTGCAAGACCGAGGTGAAGCCGAGGTTTTGCTGGTCGGGGCGGGCATCAGAAACACAGTCATTAAAAAAAGAAAGAAATAAGGTGATAAAATAAGTACAATAAAGTTTGATCAACTAACTCTTTTTTCTCGTCACCCATGCACTTTCCTCTGTCTATTTCGTACACCCAATGGATATTGATTCGTGTCGGATGTGCCCGTTAGTGACTGTCACGCATAACCTTTTGAACGTTAACATATATAAGAAATGATAAAACAATTAAAAAGGTTATGCATGACGGTCACTAACGACACGAATCAATGTCCATTGGGTGTACGTGTCTAACCTTCACACCGCACAAACATCTTTTCCTCGGACGATCCCGTCTGCACGTTTACTTAATTGTTTCTACATGACTCGTAAGTACGTGTAGAAAACAAGAGAAAAAAACAATGACCACGATCAAACAACACCACTTTTTAATTCAACTAACTAATCAAGCGCAGCAGGTCGGGAAATTTCGGCAGCCAATCAGAGCGCGCGGTTGGTCTAAAATAGGGTATGAAAGTTAACTTTCGGCTCGGAGATACGGACCGAAAGTATGTACTTTCAGGTGGGGGAGTAAGAAAAGAACATTTTTTTTTTCTGAGTGAACAATTAATGGTTTTTTTTTGTTCTTATTAACGCAATAATATCAGTTTGATCTGGTAAGTGGCCATAACAAGTTTGTGTTAAAACGGGGAGATAGCCTTTCGAATCAACACGCTGAAGCTACGGTTAATACACATTTTTCGTGTTCATGCGTAGCCATGTGGCGTACCTCTCACCCATACGCTCTTCATTAAGAACCCTCATACTTACTATCCCGACCAATGGCAGTAAGTAAGCCCCCCCCCCCTCCCCCATTACTACGGTGGCAACCAGTTGTACGGGTGTTTATGCACAATTTGGGACATTCCTACTAATTGCAAAATAGTCTCGATATCATAACAAAGTTTCGGCAAGGGTGTTTCGATAACCATGGATTGTTAAGCGTAATTTGATCACCAAAATTTTGTACTTATCATCATATCTACCTAATCCTAGCAGCACGGACAACGATTGTGCTAGGATTTCTATTTTTGGCGATAGCGATGATTAAGATTCTCAAAATCGCTGCGTAACCCTACTATTAACTCTATTCTTACCATCAACAACGATTCCAGGTTAAGGACTTGTTGAGCAATAGAGTCGTTAGCAGCTATTTCTTACTCTACAACAACGAATTATTGAACAAACCTCCGACACCGGCAATTGTGCCAGGAATGTCCTACTAGAGGAGGCGGTGCGACACGTATCAGGGACCAAGCGTGATCTCCCTAATTTCACCCATGCCCTTAGCATCGTTTAGTTGGGCCTCGTGGCTTGATGCCTCCTCTACTTCTGTAGAGAGAGATTCCATAAGAATTTCAACAAGATCCACGTGTTACGATAAGCGGAGTTTCGACAAGGTAAGTGTGTTTCGATAAAATAAAGGTGTTTCGATAAAATAAAGGTGTTTCGATAAAGTAAAGGTGTTTCGATAAGGTAGGGGAGTTTCGATAAAATTGAGGAGTTTCAATAAGATTGAGGTATTTCGATACAGCAGGGGAAATGAGACGAAGCGAAGGAGTTTCGCGAACCTTCCGACAACGAGGGAGTGAGCTCCACCCTAACACCCGCCCGAGAACGGTGGCGCGGTCTGCCTCGGTGAGGAAGTCGGCTGAGGGGCGGCACTCGACGTACACTCCTTCCTTTTCTGACAATATTCGCTCACACAAGTCCTTGTGTTCGCGACCGACTTACCACACCTAAAAGAGAACGTACCTTGCCTGAGTCGGGGATACTGAGTATACCTATGTCCCGACTCCTGACAGTTACAATATCTATCTACCTTACAACTACTGACGGAGGTAGAGGCTATGGAAAAAGCGGAAGAATCGTTGATGGAGGAAGAGGTATCTTCTTCTCTCAATTCGATTGGACAGCCAGGTATAGGTGGAGTAGGGCCTAACACACCCAAACGCTGGTACCACTCGACTTCGAATCGCTCGAGAGCCGTCGGAGAAAAAACTGATCTTCCCAGTTGATACATGCCCTCGCTTCCTCCATCTGCCTCCTTATTTCCTCCCGTAGCTCGGCCTCCCTTCGACGAAACCAGTTGGTAGACGGGTCCTCGCTAATGCAAATAGGTGGCCTCTAGGGCTCCGCCCACACGCTGCGGGATACTGGCGGTCCCGCTTCCCTGGGGAGGTCGCTGACATCGTGTCCGCCCAAAACCGTTTGCACGGTTTGATCGTTGAGGAACACAATGCCTTTTTCCTCCCGGGTCATCCTGGACTTCCTTCTTCGTTCTCTCGCTGCGGGTGGCGGTGTTGTCACCGTTGCGGTCTCCTTCGTCCTCTTCCTCTGCTCCCCTATCTCTTAGGAATAGCCCTCTCGCTGGTGCTTGGAGTGGGTGTTTCGGGTGGCAGGACGCAGCCCCCCCCCCCCCGAGCGCCGACTCATCACTTTCCAAAGGGTCATACAATAATCCCTCCAAGGGGTCACGTTCTCGGGGTGTCGGGGATGCATCAGCTTGTAAAGGTGTGAGTGCCTGGTACGGCAACCTACTCATGCCGGTGAGGCCAAGTACCACAACCGGAAGAAGACGCTGATGTAACCCCAACAAACCTTGATGAATGAACGGCTGGAAACTCACTACGCTTGGGGGTGAACCGGTTGATACGACTTCCTTGCCCTCTTCGCCCCTAGACGGCTGGCTATTGGCCGGAGCATCAGCCAGGAACTCTGTGCCGGAGATGGTAGCGCTCGCCACTCCCGGGCGATGTAGGGGTTGGTTGGCGCTCTTTACTCGGCCTCTTGCTCTTCCTAACATCATGGCGGCTCCCTGCCTCTGAGAATTCTGGATCTACGGAGGGGTCGGGGTATTTGTGTCACTTCGTACGAAGGGTTTCAAATCAGAGATGTGCACTTTTGAAATGCGGCGACTATCTACGTCTTCCAACTCATGTACAACTGGCGACAATACTTTCCGGACTAAACAGGGACCAGTAAATTTTGGTGCCAGTTTGGCAGCGAAATTCTGGACCGCTGCCGACAAAACATGATTTCTACGTACCACTAGGTCACCAACTACGGACGACAGATCGCGACGATTTCTGTTATAATATTTAGCTTGCTGCCCTATAGCAGGCTATAGATGGCTGAGAGACGTCTCAGCCAATCCGCCCACACTATCGAATCACCTATTTCCGTCCGCTCATCATTCTCCTGCTGCTGGCTTATTTAGTAAATATTGTATACTTATAAGTACAGTCTTTAGGCTGTAATTAATAATTATAGGTACATCTCCTTTGAGATCCACAATTTAGTTGTTCATTGATAGATTTAAGACTTGGGTGGCCTTAGCGTAGGAAATATATTTGGACCCAATGAACTAAATAATATTGTAGATAACTTATACGAGAGGACCAATATTATCCTTGATTGTGTGTAAATTGTAGCTAAAGATACTAAGTACCTATAAGCAAACAAAATTTTCTAATTACATAGAATATTTTGTATACTCATCGGTAGTACCTTTAGTTACAACTTTTATTACTCGATAAGTCTCTTATGAGCTTGGCTGACTTTATCGCAGGAAATATTGGGACCGTATTGATAAAATAACTTGATTCATATTTGACTATAATAGTTATGGCTTGTACGTATTGCTTTTTTCAAATAAAATTTATATTTAACATTATTATATTTTTACCAAATCATACATTTTCTTTTAATTTAAAGCAATGTTTTCAAAAACATACTTAACCATTACACTCACAAAGAATCATATCAAATATGATGCCATTTGGTCCATCGAGTTCAAATATGTTCAGCGGTAAAGTCACCCAGCCTATATAAATGTGGATTTCTTGTAATAAATTATGATATTAATTTATTTACATTATGATCAGTTCTATTTATAAATTAATAATGTGAGAGTTAAAATTATATGATTAATCATGTTAAAGAGGATTGACATGTGCATAGCTTCGGCTGTAATTTTTTTAATCTTATATTTATGCTTTGCAAGAATTTTATATATAACACTATATAAGTTATTGTTAAAAAATTTACAATGAAAGAAGAAACCCATGCATTATTGCTAAATGCTACATGATCATTAAAATGTAGCTTACAGCTTGTTTCCTAAATGCAGCAGTAAATTTAGAACAATTATATTATATTTATAACATAACCTTTAATAAACTCTAAGCTATACTGTCAGCAATACTGTATGAGACAGGACAGTAGCAAAAATACATAAAAGTGTAAGGGCTTACCTTGATATAAACCTGGGGAACATAACCTCGGGGATGACAGCACGAGCACGGACAGCAGCAGGTCTTTCTTAACGTTAAAGCCACAATGATCACTCTCTTACGTTCGAACTCTCGCGTTCGATGACTGCCGCACAGATGCACTTAGGAAGGCGCCCCTCTCTCTTCCTCCCTCTCTAGTGACTACTTATACGTGTGCGTGGTAGTCAGCAAACAAGGAACAACGTGTTGTATAACCGGCGCTTTCGCGCTTCATGTATTACGAGTTACGACTAACGACGACGAAAGTTCGAACGTGAGTGAGTGGTCATTGTGGCTTCTACGTTAAGGAAGACCTGCTACTGTCCGTGCTCATGCTGTCATCGTTGAGATTATGTTTTCCAGGTTTATATCTGGGTAAGCCCTTACACTTTTATGTATTTTTCCTTCTGTCCTGTCTCATACAGTATTGCTAAATTTAATTTAATCATTAAAATATAGCTTACAATTTGTAAAAGGTTAATGTTATAAATATAATATAATTGTTCTAAATTTACTGCTGCATTTAGCAAACAAGCTGTAAGCTATATTTTAATGATCAAGTAGCATTTAGCAATAATGCATGGGTTTCTTCTTTCATTGTAAATTTAACAATAACTTGTATAGTGTTATATATAAAATACTTGCAAAGTATAAATATAACATTAAGAAAATTACAGCCCAAGCTACACACATGTCAATACTCTTTAATATGAGTTATCATATTTTTAACTCTTTCACGTTATTAATTTATAAATAGAACTGGTCATAATATAAATAATTTAATACCATAATTCATTATAAAAAATCCAAATTTATATAGGCTGGGTGACTTTACAGCTGGACATATTTGAACTCGATGGACCAAATGGCATCATATTTGATACGATTCTTTGTGACCGTAATGGTTAAGTATGTTTTTGATAACATTGCTTTAAAAATTGTTATGACGCTAATGTGCATAAAGGCAAAAAACAATCTCATGTCCTTTTTATTAAAGGCCCAAATCGAAAAAAGTTGTCAAAAATAAGAGATTATAACAATAAGTCAAACACTTATTGCAGTCTAAAAAAATTCACGGGTGTTTCGTCCAGGCTACTAGATTGGACTCATCAGTGATGATCTAGTAGCCGTCATCAGACACCTAGCGCTCCATCGTAGCGGCCAAAGGTTTATAGACTGAGCCACTCTTTCCACTAGTGGAAAAGAGAGGCTCCATCTGTCGGTGCGTTACACAAGCACCGCGTTAAATATAAATTTAAGTGAAGCTAATTGCCTAGTGTAATATTTAATAATTGTTATGACGCTAATGTGCATAAAGGCAAAAAACAATCTCATGTCCTTTTTATTAAAGGCCCAAATCGAAAAAAGTTGTCAAAAATAAGAGATTATAACAATAAGTCAAACACTTATTGCAGTCTAAAAAAAATTCCCGGGTGTTTCGTCCAGGCTACTAGATTGGACTCATCAGTGATGATCTAGTAGCCGTCATCAGACACCTAGCGCTCCATCGTAGCGGCCAAAGGTTTATAGACTGAGCCACTCTTTTCACTAGTGGAAAAGAGAGGCTCCATCTGTCGGTGCGTTACACAAGCACCGCGTTAAATATAAATTTAACACCCGTGAATTTTTTTTAGACTGCAATAAGTGTTTGACTTATTGTTATAATCTCTTATTTTTGACAACTTTTTTCGATTTGGGCCTTTAATAAAAAGGACATGAGATTGTTTTTTGCCTTTATGCACATTAGCGTCATAACAATTATTAAATATTACACTAGGCAATTAGCTTCACTTAAATTTATATTTAACGCGGTGCTTGTGTAACGCACCGACAGATGGAGCCTCTCTTTTCCACTAGTGAAAAGAGTGGCTCAGTCTATAAACCTTTGGCCGCTACGATGGAGCGCTAGGTGTCTGATGACGGCTACTAGATCATCACTGATGAGTCCAATCTAGTAGCCTGGACGAAACACCCGTGAATTTTTTTAGACTGCAATAAGTGTTTGACTTATTGTTATAATCTCTTATTTTTGACAACTTTTTTCGATTTGGGCCTTTAATAAAAAGGACATGAGATTGTTTTTTGCCTTTATGCACATTAGCGTCATAACAATTATTAAATATTACACTAGGCAATTAGCTTCACTTAAATTTATATTTAACGCGGTGCTTGTGTAACGCACCGACAGATGGAGCCTCTCTTTTCCACTAGTGAAAAGAGTGGCTCAGTCTATAAACCTTTGGCCGCTACGATGGAGCGCTAGGTGTCTGATGACGGCTACTAGATCATCACTGATGAGTCCAATCTAGTAGCCTGGACGAAACACCCGTGAATTTTTTTAGACTGCAATAAGTGTTTGACTTATTGTTATAATCTCTTATTTTTGACAACTTTTTTCGATTTGGGCCTTTAATAAAAAGGACATGAGATTGTTTTTTGCCTTTATGCACATTAGCGTCATAACAATTATTAAATATTACACTAGGCAATTAGCTTCACTTAAATTTATATTTAACGCGGTGCTTGTGTAACGCACCGACAGATGGAGCCTCTCTTTTCCACTAGTGAAAAGAGTGGCTCAGTCTATAAACCTTTGGCCGCTACATGGAGCGCTAGGTGTCTGATGACGGCTACTAGATCATCACTGATGAGTCCAATCTAGTAGCCTGGACGAAACACCCGTGAATTTTTTTTAGACTGCAATAAGTGTTTGACTTATTGTTATAATCTCTTATTTTTGACAACTTTTTTCGATTTGGGCCTTTAATAAAAAGGACATGAGATTGTTTTTTGCCTTTATGCACATTAGCGTCATAACAATTATTAAATATTACACTAGGCAATTAGCTTCACTTAAATTTAAATTTAAATTTAAATTTAAAAATTAACATTGCTTTAAAGTAAAAGAAAATGTATGATTTGGTAAAAATATCATGTTAAATATAAATTTTATTTGAAAAAGTAATACGTACATGCCATAACTATTATGGTCAAATATGAATCCCTACTGAAAAATCTCACGTGAGATCTCACGCCAAAATCTCATCTGAAATTTTGGTCCGCCAGCTGCTAAAATCCCTCTAATGATAAAGAATCAGTTTCCGGGAATTAGGAGTCACATATTAGGTTACGTCACCCCCCAGATAAGCTCAAAAATCTGTTTTGAAGCGTTTTGGACATTTTTAACATTTTTAGAAATTTTACAGATGAGATCTCACGTGAGATCTCACGTGGAATGTCATGTTTCAAATTTCTCACGTGAAATCTCACGTGAGTTCTCACCTGAGATCTCACGTGAGATTTTTCAGTAGGGATCAAGTCATTTTGTCCATATGGTCCCAATATTTCCTGCGATAAAGTCACCCAGCCCATAAGTGACTTATCGAGTATTAAAAGTTGTAACTAAAGGTACTACCTATGAGAATTCAAAATATTCTATGTAATTAGAAAATTTTGTATGTTAATAGGTACGTAGTATCTTTAGATACAATTTAGACACAATCAAGGTTGATTTTGGTCCTCTCGTATAAGTAATCTACAATATTATTAGTTCATTGGGTCCAAATATATTTCCTGCGCTAAGGCCACCCAAGTCTTGAAACTATCAACGAACAACTAAATTGTGAACCTTAAAGGAGATGTACTTATAATTATTAATTACAGCCTAAAGACTGTACCTATAAGTATACAATATTTACTAAATAAGAAAATTCAAAAATATATTTAAATAAAAAATCCACATTTATATAGGCTAAGTGACTTTACCGCTGGACATATTTGAACTTGATGGACCAAATGGCATCATATTTGATATGATTCTTTGTGACCGTAATGGTCAAGTATGTTTTTGAAAACATTGCTTTAAATTAAAAGAAAATATATGATTAGGTAAAAATATCAATTTTATTTGATAAAAGCAATACATACAAGCCATAACTATTATAGTCAAATATGAATCAAGTTATTTTGTCCATACAATCTCAATATTTCCTGCGATAAAGTCAGCCAAGCCCATATGAGACTTATCGAGTAATAAAAGTTGTAACTAAAGGTACTACCGATGAGTATACAAAATATTCTATGTAATTAGAAAATTTTGTATGCTTATAGGTACTTAGTATTTTTAGCTGCAATTTACACACAATCAAGGTTGATTTTGGTTCTCTCGTATAAGTTATCTACAATATTATTCAGTCCATTGGGTCCAAATATATTTCCTACGCTAAGGCCACCCAAGTCTATCAACGAGCAACTAAATTGTGGATCTTAAAGGAGATGTACCTATAATTACAGCCTAAAGACTGTACATATAAGTATACAATATTTACTAAATAAGAAAATTAATAAATATTTTAAAAAATTTTAAATATACCTTACAGTACAACAGTGAGTGGTAGAGAAAAAACTTCAATTATAATGAATAATAATGAATGTACAAACAATTTATTTAAAAATAAATTTTGCTCGGCAAGTGTTGGTAGAAAAATCCATACGGTAATCCATGTGGAGCACCTACTCTTTACCTGGATTTCTACATGGAAATCTTTATGAAAATCCATTTTTGCTCGGCAAGTGTTTATGATAGAAATCCACGTGGGAATCTACGTGGAATTCCCTGTGGAAATCCACTGGGCGTTTTGGGACTGATTTCCATATGGAATCTAAATGGAATCCGTATGGACTCTACGTTGATTCCATATGGATTCTATGTGGATTTCATATGAAAATGAGAATAAAATCTACATGGATATTTTCAACAGGGACTCGGTTCCAGCGTCAGCCGCTTACAAATAGTATATCACAGTCGTATGATGTATGAATAGAAAAATCAACATTAATCAGTGAATAATGATTTTTTTGAAATGTCATACTTATAACACGAATATATTAATAGTACATTATGCAACAAGAAAGTATAGTTGGAGATTATTCGCGCATAAGGCAGTAATCCCTCGAGAAAATAATTGACTTTACTCCGTACTGCATGCACCGTGAACTGTATTCACGACCTAATTGTGTAGCCCCACTTTGTTGTCATGAAAGACCTCCTCACCTCGCCCCCGCCCCCCGTTGTTATGACCTTGAAATAACTTCTGGGAACCCCTTGACCAAGGTCATAATGACGTATTTAAAGGTAGAAAATTTCAGTCACTATGTCAGCCAAATGAAATATTGGTTCCTATTAAAAAAATTGAAGTTGACCTTGAAATGACCTGCAAATTTTATCCCAAGGTCAAAGCGGGAGGCACCACTTGATAACCTTGTCTAATTATTAAAAACATTTTTTTTAAATGTGATTCTAACGAGAGAATAGCGTTAATAAATTAAAATCGGGCACTGAATATTTGTGATTGTAAGGGCGGGTTTTACTCGCTATATAAACTTGAAGGAAAAAAAATCAGAAACACGTGTCGAATATTTTTTGTTTGTCTTTCGAGTTATATAATCATAATAATTATTAATTACTATTTTCTATCTGAAACTGATGCGTTTGTAATGTCGAAAATACCTATTTTTATCAATTCAGGAGTGGTTTTGACGGCCTAAACCAGCGAGTTGGCAAAAATAAAAAAACACATGTCGAGTATTTTTTGATACTCTATTCACCAGAAAAGTTTCATGGTAATCGGTGATTCACAACAACCTACCTCCCCTTGTCAGTGGGGTTTGCTTGAGCATGATAGAATAACCCCCAATTCACTTAACCACGACGTCATCAAGTTATTTGAAAATTCCGTCCCATTATCTGTAACTAAATATTTTGGGCAACCCCACCTAAATACAACTAATTCGTCAAAAGCTTTCGAAATTAATTGAGCATTAGCTCGACGAAGAGACCTGACTTCCACAAATTTGGTAAACAAGTCCTGAAAAACTACAACATATCAATATTGTGACTTACTAGATGGGAAAGGTTCCATGAGATCCGACGCAACAACCAGCCACGTACCTTCAACCTCATGCTTCCCCATCAGACCAGCTGGAGCTTGTTGAAATACTTTATGCAATTGGCAGTCCCAGCATTGCTTAACATACCTCGCTACATCCTTATTTATCAACAGCCAAAAGAAAGTTTGTGCAACCCGACAACGGGTCTTTTCGGCGCCGAGGTGGCCGGCATGAGGAGGGTTATGACATTTGAACAAGACTCGTTCTCTGTCTGCCTCCGGGACAACTAATTTCCACCTATCCAAATCAGCGACTGTATCATCGAAGAACCGATTAGGGCAGTGTTTATACAGGAGTTTATTCTCAATTTTCCAACCAGGATATTTGGATGGCTCTTTTTCTACGGCAGTAAAATGGTGCGAATACCATTCGTCCGGGTCCACTACTCCTACAACGGGTATTTCATCTACTTTTTCATCGAAAGCTCGAGGTAAAGCATCAGGGACTTTGTGTAAAGCTCCTTTTCGATGGACAATTTTAATATTGTACGCTTAGAGAGCGGTAGCTCATCTAGCCAAGCGCCCGGTTGGATCTCTCAAATTATGGAGCCACAGAAGACTGCCATGATCTGTTATGACCGTAAATTCTTCTCCTAACAAATAACCTCTAAACTTTTCTTCTACCCACAGTACTGCTAAGCACTCTTTTTCTGCAACGGTATAGTTCCTTTCTGCCTTCATTAACCCTTTTCGTACCAAATGTCCAAAATTTTTTCTGAACATTCAACGCTATAAATTTTTACGTAATCGGTCCAGAAAAAAATTTAAAAATGCCATTTCCGATGGTTTGAAGTCTCCTCTTTCGAATGCCGTAGTCAGAATTAGCCTATCATTTTTCTGTAAAAAGTTATAACAATTTTTATAATAAAAAATAAAAAATTTTCAGCATTTTTTTTCAAAAATGTCAAATTTTGAACATGAAAAAGTAGAACCTAATCATCGCAAATGCAACAAATCGTGGAGTTTTTATATGCTCTTTAAAATTTCGTTGGATTTTTTTTTTTAAGTCAATTTTTCAATTTTTCGCCTATTAAAAATAGGGGTTGCAACCACCAAAAGTCAAATCTATCAGAATTTGTTACGCTTTTTATAAGGATTATTACCCACTTGGTTTTATTAAAAAATATTGATTACAAAAAAAGATATTTAAAAAAAACTGTTTTTGGGGGTGAACTTTGAGGGTGGTTTTTACCCCTTAGATATGTTTTTCCGCCGATAAAAAAGACACGTATCGCTTATTTTTCAATGCACTACAACATATCCAAAAATCATCAAAATCGGTGAGTTCGGGTTGGAGTACTTTCCTTGTAAGTGAGACCTATGAAATTGATTCGCATTTGCAGGCGCTCCATAACGTCCATTCCTAATATAATGTCATAGTTAAGAGAATTTGACACCCTAATGTGAATGGTGACTTCCTCTCCGTCTATCATAATAGTTAATTCTACCTTGCCTACTATTTTATCCGTTTGGCCATTTGTCATGACCATATAAGTTTAAGAGGATGTTATCCGAGATTTAACCAGCTCAGCTGGTTTTGAACCTAAGAACGAGGCTATGGCTCCGCTATCGAGCAATGCCGGGAAGACGTGACCATGAATTTCGATACTAACATAGCGATTGTCAACATGTCCTACAGAGGCTAACGCACTACTATTCGACAATGGCGAATTTTGTTTCTTATCCCCTTCTGCTGTCTCCTTGTTTGCGCTGTTGCAGTTTGGACACGTTGCAACAACAACTTCTGGGTGTCCACACCGGTAACATAGGATCCCACGCCTTTCTTTGCAGCCTTTCGCCCAGTGTCCTGGTTCTTGACATACCCAGCATTTGTCGGTTTCCGTGTCATTTCTCATCAAGGGTTGAGGGGTAGGTGAATTGTTGGCAGGTGGCGTCGGTTGGTGGGCTTCCGTTGATGCCTACTTATTCTCCTGTGTCTTGCTGGTCTGCTGGGCTGGCTTCGCTCTTGATGTTGTTCCATTTGGGGATGTTACCTTTCCCCCTTGTCATTTCGGTATTGGGTAGTCTTTGGTATCTTCTTTTACTGCAGCCACGTTTTGTTCGCCTTCCATTTCCGTTGTGTTTATGACTGCTGCTTTCGTTCGCTTTTTCATTTTGGAGGCGAAGTTCGAAAAAAGCACCGATTCGGAAGGTGGTGGGGGACGATAAGCTTTTATCTTTTTCTCGCCTCATCTCCCCTCTTTGTCCAGGGATCTGCAGTTCTTCAAATATACTGAACTGGTCACTGAATATGAAACGATATAACGAGGGGTGCAAGTTTCGATATGCCCTCTCGAGCTACGCCTCCAAAGGCATTTTCGGTACTACTTTATCTAACAACAATCTCAAATTCAGAAATGAAAGAAGAAATCGGTTCGGCTGGCCATTGGGTTCTGGACCTAATTTCCTCTTCCAGCCGTACCTGGAAGTCAGCAACGCCGTATTGCAACCGAAGGGCTGTGAAGAAATCGGTCGTTGAATTTCAATTTTGACTCAACGGCCTAGCCCAAAAACGAGCAGCTCAAGTCAATATCGAGGGAATCAATCGCAAAATTTCACAATCTGTTACGTTTAACGACTGTTGACATTCTTTAATTCTTTCTATAAATTCTTCTACATCCTCTTTATACCCACCAGAAAAACTAACCTGCCATTTTTGTAAAAGGGTGCATGTTCGGGTTCTCTCTGAAATGTGGTATCAAGATTCGAAGAACGTCTTGACATATTTACTATTGAGGGTTGCGAAAATGAGGCATACCTCGGATCATTTTGCGCAGAGCTACGATAATCAAATGAAAGAGCGTGTTGGCCATATGCTGGCCCGTATGCCATCGGAGGATGGTATGCGTGAGGTGAATACATAGGCGGGTATGGCCATGGATAACCACTATTAGGGGGATAAAAACTCATACTACTATCGAATCCCTGGTGGAGGCCCTGCCCTGCGAGCGACGATCTCACATTTTCCACCGGAGGCTGTTTGAGGGTTATGTTTACCCGCACCTTCCATACCTAACGGATTTTGCTGATTTCTAGTCGCCTGAGGATTTTCTATTCTACTCAAAAAATTCAAGCCGAAAGCCAAACTAAAATTCAATCTAAAGCCAAATTTAAAATTCAAGTCGAAAGCCAACAAAAAAAATCAAGTCAACAGCCAACTTTATATTCTACCCGAAGACCAAACTAAAATTCAAATCAAAAGCCAAATTTAAACTCAAACTGAAACCAAAAAAGATTCGAACTGAACGCCAAATGGAAAGCCAGCTAAGCAACTTACTATATCAAGCATGAAAGCAGAAAATGCTTTGCAATAGGGATGTAATTATATTAAACACTAAAACTCTAGCAAAGGTACAACTAAGCTATAAGGTGGGAAAATTCTAAGGGGTTTTGGTTCCGACCGACAAGGGGGATAACTACTACTATGCTATGTAGTATCGGATGGATCAGCTGATACTAAAGCTAATACTAACAATGTTCCCCAAAATCAAGTAAATCGCCGTTAAAAATTTCTTAATTGATTCATAAAAGGTTTATTCTACCTATTTATTTTAGGTAATAATTCTTTAAAACAAACTAATTTAAAGCAACTTACCCTTAATTAACATTATTTAAAAGCAAAGGTATTGTTAAGCACACGTTAGAGGTAGTACCAGTCTAATTAAAATATTCGATGGCAACGATAATTTAAGTTTAACATCTGAAAGTAATCACCGCTTAAATACTGTTTCCAGTAACAACAGAATTTAAAAATTCGAAAAATGAGACTTAATAAATAATAGTCCCAAAAAAACGTGTATATATATTTTTTTTCGAAAATTTACTGCAATAGTTTCGAAATTGTTTATTTAAACAATAGTAATTTTAATATAAATTTAAAAGCAATAATCTTTTAAATAGTTCATAAAAGAAACAACAATAATGTAAGTATGATATTCTAAAATGATAGTTTATCAAATCTCTTAATCAAATGAAAAACAATTTCAAAATACTATTTAATAATAATATGTCAAAATATATTATTTGACAGACATAACATTTTAAGAGAGATAATATTTCGGATAATAGTACTCCGTAACTACTTATAATAGCTATATATGAGAACGTGTCTCGCGCACAAAATCTCACTGTATGTAAACAAACCGAGTTTCGTATATGTGCTGCAACGGGGTTAATTTGAAAGAGGGTATTAATCCCTCTCTGAGGTGCGCGAAGGTAATATACGGGCGTCGACTACGCCCAGGGCAGCTCGCCGTTGTAGAAGGACCCGTAGACCGGCAGGAGGGCGTTGGTGCAAGCTCCAAACAAGCGCGCCCGGCTTCTATTGTAGAAAGCTTAGGCCGCTTTCTACTAGAACCGGCGCTCCGCTCTGCCGCTGCTGCCAACTTCGGCGCACGAATCACCGGCGGCTAGCTAGGAACTAGCCTTACCTACCCTCACCGGTGTTCCCATACAACGCCGCTCAGGGTCACCTGAGCGACTTTAACTTACTATTCCCCGTTATCGATGCTCCTCTAGGAGGTGATGCCTCCGGCTAGCTGCAGCTGCTGAAAAGGTAGAGGGCGGTATTCGGGGGGGATAAGGAACGGTTACTCGCAAAATGATTGAGTCGAAACTACAGGATTAAAATAAAAGGCAGTATTTATTACTATTGGCTCGCGCTAAGGGCGCGAAGCCCGAACAAATCCTACAGGAAATAAACGCGCAGGCCGAGACTTACGCGGAGCCGGCTGGTCGCACAGCCGACATAACCGCGTCGCGAGACGCCACAAAATGCCGCACGCACGTACGCGAGACCGGTCGCCTCGATGCAAGCGGCGTCGGGTAGCCGCGAAATCACACTCGCGAGCCGCTCGCACGCAGAGACCTACGCGGCGTATAAAAGGTTCGCAAACTTACGTTTGAGCTGGCCAGCCGATGCACGACGGTCCTCTTTTCTCTTTCTCTTCCTCTCTTTGAGGCGTCGGGCCTCGTGGCTGCTCGCGCCTTTGGTGCCGCGGACTCTCTCGTTCTCTCTTTTCCTCTCTTCCTCACTCCTCGGCTGGCGAATGCAGCCGGCGCTGCGTTGCTGCTGTTCCGGCGGATCGGAGGCGCAGGAGGGCACGAGGCGCGGGGCTTGATGTGGCAATGACGGAGTACTCGGGCACGTGCGCACCTGTTGCGCGGCGAGACTGGACTCTCAAAATGGCTGCGGCGTCACTTCGGAGCGTCGTGGCGTCGTCCTCCTTCTTCTCGCTCCGCTGCTCGCGCATCCCGCTTGGCGCGCGGTGAGTCGCGATAAGTGCAAGCGCGCGAGATTCAAATCTCGCTGCGCGGTATACGCGACTACCTCTACCTTTATTCATGCGCCCGTTACACCCCCCACCCAGATTGAGCGTATCCTGGACGTAATATCGGGGAAAAGGAAGGGCGCGGAAATAAGGCGTACAACTAGGTAGGTGGAGGCTCTTCCCTTTATTGCAGCCTCTTGGGCATTGGCACCTATTTACAATATGTACAAAATAACCATCGCAGTAACAAAAATATCTACAAAATATTGACACAAAAAAAACTGTACAGCACTGCCCCTCGAAGGGAGGGGTCTTCTGGCCCGTGAGCGTCCCTCCCCGGGCTAGCCACGGGGAGGCGCAGAGGGTCTCGGTGGGTGCATGGCCACCCTAGGGTACTTGCGAGGCATACGAAGCCCTGGCCACCCGCACACATAACAGAAGCGGGGGCGTCCCGCTCCTGCAGGGTTCGGCCGGACGGGCGAACGCTCCATAGCGAGGCCCAGGTCGACGGCCGCCCTCTCCTCGGCTCGGCGGACCTCATTCCACCCGGCGCGTGCGGCCTGGAGCTCGACCTCCTCGGGGAGGTGGCGGGCGGGCCTCTCCCAGAGCCCGCTCGGATGTGGCGCGGAGGCGTGCCTCCTCTTCCTCCTTCTCGCGTTAAAGGCGGGAGCGCCGCTCCGCTCGCCAGGTGACGAGGTGCTCGGCCTCCTTCTTGGCCTCCACCATTCGGCGCCAGGAGGCGGCTTCCGGGTGCGGCTCACCGCAGGTCTCGGTGTACCGCTCGAAGGCGGCGAAGGCCTCGGCGCGGGTCTGGTTGGCGGCGCGGTCCATGTCCCTGACGGCCGTCAGTGCGGCCCGCAATTCGTCCCAGGCGGGCTCGGATGGCAGGAGGTGGGCCTCCGTCTGCGAGGCGGCGTCGTGCATTATCCTCCGTGGATAGCCGGTGGGGATTGCGCCGCGTGGCGGCGTGGCGAGCTCCTTGGGCGCGAGACGCGGCACGCCTGGGCTGGTGCCCGCGCGGCTCGTCTCCTGCTCGTCGGCCTCCTCGATGTGGGGCTGCTCCCTCAGCAGCTCCCGGGCCTCGTCGACGGCGTTCTGACAGGAGGTGGAGCACGGCCTGGGCCACACCCTCGACTGGCTTGCCCAGGTCGAGGGTGATGAGCTCGGCCATTGCCTGCGCTCTCTCTCTCTCTTCCGGTAAGGACTGACGCACTTTTCGCTCGCTCCCAAGTAAGTCGCCTTTTTACAACTATTAACCGACTCGTGGGAGCTCAAATTGTTATAGAATACTACGGACTCCTGCAGACTCCATGCACCCGGAGTGACAACTGCATACCTTTGATATTCAAAGCGTAGGAGTTCTATAAAAAGTCGTTCAATCCAGTGAGAGGTTAAGTTTTTCCGGAAGCTCCGAAGTATATAAAGGCCAATTCGCACGTCATTCTAACTACAGCGCACGCGCAGTCATCGCCTTTCCAGTCGCTGCGATAGAAATTGGACCCGAAATGACCGTTCGATGAGAAGAGAGGGGAGGAGCTTTTCGAGGTGGCCGACAGAGGGAGTTTCTCAACTTGCAAGTAGGTGTACATGGCCAAACTTTATAGTGTCGACAAAGCTCGTATAGGCCACCCGAAATATTGATGCGCATACATAAAAATTATTTTCAATAAAGGTGCTGCATAAATTGTTTATTTGCATAATTCTAGCGCGCTTAATTTAAATTTTGTAAATAATAAAATAATGACTTGGGGATATTTTCAAAGATCTTGACCTTGAAATTTTGACTGTTTCCTGTGACGAAAGTATTAATATTAGTAGACTTATACTAAATATCGTCCTAAACTGAAACACGCTATGGCACCAACAGTAGCTACAGTCTCATGCTTAACGTGCAAAAAAAGAGATCGTAAAGACGCAATTTTACGCAGGTGCAAAATCTGCTTAAAATTATTAAAATTATAATGAAATTTGAAAAAAAAAAAAAAAAAATACGACAAATTCACTAAATATATTTTTTGTGAAAATCTTTACATATTGACAATAGATAATGATAACTAAAAGGATACAAGGAAAGATGCAGTACTGAAATTCTGACGATCCCATATTTTTATTGCAGTTGACTTTGGCGACTGTTCACTATTTGTATACTCTTTAAAAAAATGAGCCAGTGTTGTAAATGTGACGCAGATATTAAAAAGAATAATGGTTCATATGAAACAGATAAAGCTACTGTAACGCCACAAATTCTTTGGATCCAATTTTTGGGATAGGACGATAATAAGCCAAGATTTTCCATCGATTATGTTTAAGCATATAATTGATGTCAACGTAATACGTAAAATTTCAATAATTTGATTATAATTATAAATTTTTTGCTTTTTAATTATAGGCCATATACATAGAGTTTATGCAATTAATCTGAATCAAAATAATATAATACAAATGCCAATGAAAATACTATATTTTGTAGAGAAAATAATTTTTGATAAATTGAAGAAATCTCTCACACTATGTACATTCTTGGTTATGGCCCAACTACAGGTAGTTCTGGAAAAACTGAAAGAGCAACTCCAGTCACTAATAAACGAATGGATGTATTTCTTTCAAAAATATGTTTTTGTAATGCCACTGTCATTAACATGCTAATATTGTAAAATCATCTGTACATAAGACCAACAAACATCATTAAGGTAAAAAGATAGTACCAAAAATTCAATTAATGGTTTATTCGAATTATTTTCTAAAGTCGGTCCTTTTCTTATAATTTCTCTAAATGCAAGCCAAAAAGACACAACACATACAAGACCATATCCTAGTAATCGCCATTCCTTACAACCTGCAACTGAAATATTTTAAAATTACAGTTAATATAAAAATTACTTTCTTACAAGTTCCATTTTAATAATCTATTTTTATTGAATTTTATTTTAATAACACTTATGGTTCATTTTTATTTTCTCACCTCTATACTCAGTAATTAGTG
Source organism: Torymus aiolomorphi (assembly GCA_036365515.1). NCBI lineage: Eukaryota > Metazoa > Arthropoda > Insecta > Hymenoptera > Torymidae > Torymus > Torymus aiolomorphi. Next base: position 157,167,293 of record CM070874.1, on the reverse strand, counting down.
GAATAACTAGTACTATAATAAGCCAACTGAATATTCTGACGTGGGATCCCAGATAGATCAACAAATAGAAGTGCAATCCAACAAATCCACATTAACATCGAGCAGAGTAAAAACTTGTCTGTTTGATATCGCCTGTAATATGTAAGAGTCTCCTTATCTACTTTAGCAGCATATTGAGTCTTATAAATAGACTGTTCAAAGTTTTTTTCTTCTAATAGTCTCTCCGATTGAATAAGATATTCATTAAATTATTTATCTTTCAAAACGGTGTTAACAATGCTTTTACCAACCGTCAAGTTTCGATTAGCTTTTACTTGTTCACCAACTTGTTTAGCATTAGTCTAATAATTTAAAAAGCACAAGTCCAAATGTATCGTCGTTCCTTTATCAAATTTAAAATTTATATAAACTAAGTTTCACTTAAAACAAAATAAACTTATGCTAGTAGTACTAAAATTAAATTTATTAAAATAATCGCACCATCACAATGTTTCTTTTTTTAGAACCAAAGGATTTCTTAGACGCGGCTGCAAACCTACATAAGATTTCACATCACATTCAACTTCGTCGTCACTCAACACAATTATTTCTGAAAAGGGAAATTATATTGATTATGTATGTAACAAAGAAAATGATAGCAATACCAAAAGAATTAAATACTTACCAGATTCCTGCACGGTATTTTGTTCTATTTTCATTTTTGGCTGCTCCTTTGTTGGACTCTCCTTTGCCAGCTTATTTTGGGTTATAAAATTAAACAATAGCAGAAACGCCTCTACCCAAAATTGCATTTTCGCTTTCTCGCCTTTAATCTCGTCCATATACGGTAACGTGCTATTCAGAAATTGCCAATTGGCTGCAGTGTACGGATTTGCAAAAGGTTTAGTAATGTCAAGGGATGGCTGCTCTTTATGATTCGGCAATTTACTTGTTTCGTCGCTCATTGATTCACTAGTGTCTTCGTCAATCTTTTGGAGGAAGGAGATATTGCCTGACGACGTCCGCTGCACTTTATCTTCGAAAAACAACATTGCCTCAAAGTGACACCCTTTAGTTTTGGGTTTGGAGGTAGCTGCGCCGGATCTTACCAGTGGCTGGTTAGCCAATTCACTTGTATACTGTATTTGGAGTGTTGTCCATTTACTCCTGGCCTGATCCTCTAAAAAAAGAACACGTTAAATTAATTTATAATAATTAATTAGTTATTATACTAGCTAAATCCATGTGTTTACGTTATTTTTTTTATTAAAGATGCTATGAATTATTTGTTTTAAAACAAAAATATTTTTCTTATTATTTCAATGCACTTTAACATTTGTTCTAATTCTCTACTAAATTTACCCTTAATTAGTACTAAAATATAAAAACACACACACACACGTGTGTGTGTGTGTGTGTGTGTGTATGTGTGTGTGTATGTGTGTGTGTGTGCGTGTGTGTGTGTGTGCGTGTGTGTGCGTGTGTGTGTGTGTGTGTGTGTGTGTGTGTGTGTGTGTGTGTGTGTGTGTGTGTGTGTGTGTGTGTGTGTGTGTGTGTGTGTGTGTGTGTGTGTGTAAGTGTGTGTATGTATGTATGTATAATCTTACTTATCACATTTAATTCCTTAGCAACTTCAGCCCACGATTCTCCCAGTTTCTTGTTGTTTATGTGAGTTTTTAATGCCTTCTCCCACAATTCTTCTCGTTCGGCAACTAGGGAAATCAGTTGCTCCTCCTTGGCTGTAGTCCATTTTATTGACACTGAAAACACAAAGCAAGTTTGAAGACAATAAGTTAAGTCAGTATCTAAAAGTCGGTTTGATAGAAGTTCAGTACGCATACTGTCTTTATCCACATTTTACTTGACAGTATCTCTAAACATTCTAAATGTAATCTAACTGTCGATTCAGTTGCAGCCTCAGCCGATCACTACACTCTAAAAACAGGTTGTGTAAAATTACTACTCTCAGAGGTAATTAATAAGACCTATTCTGAGGGGAGTAAATCTACTTACTACAAAAGTGGTAAATAATCCTTTCAGAATAGGTTGCATTAATTACCACATTTGAGAGTAGTAATTTTATAGAAACTTTTCTTAGAGTGCAGAAGTTAAGCATCATGTGACCTCTGTTCTTATAAAGTGATTAGAAACTATTATTTAACTAAACACGTGCAACTAAATCATTCTGAATTATTTTTAGACAAAACAGTTGAATAATTTCATATAACTTGGATGATATATTTTATATTAATTTCATGTGTAAAAAAAACATTTAGTTTTAATTTATATGAGTTGTAACACATTATTTTCTTGATTTATAACAACTGTATTTAATTTATGAGATTAAATGTATTATTTGTAGTTCTGTTATTTTATTACTTTCATAATTATGTACTTACTTTAATTTAAAATTGTCAATTGTAAACATTGTAAATCTAATCTAACTATCGATTAAGTTTCAACCTTAGCCGATCACTACACTCTAAAAACAGGTTATGTAAAATTACTACTCTCAGAGGTAATTAATAAGACCTATTCTGAGAGGAGTAAATCTACTTACTACAAAAGTGGTAAATAATCCCTTCAGAATAGGTTGTACTAATTACCACATTTGAGAGTAGTAATTTTATAGAAACTTTTTTTAGAGTGCAGAAGTTAAGCATCATAGGTATTTGACGTGGCCAGTTCATGGATAGGTCATTGCAATTTTTGTTGGGACTGCCTCGTGATAGATACGTGCATTATTACTTATAAATGCCAGACGTGTTTATTACTTACTCGTTAAAAATTCGTGAAAGCCCACAGGGCACAGATGATGCATATATTTTCTTCGATTATCCAAAGATTTCTTCGTTATATTTCCTTCGTTATAGTAGAAGAGACAAAAGCCGACCACGCGGCCTGTGTCAGTCTAGCGGCTATACCCAAGCCTGTTCTCCTTCATGTACTCTGACGTGTATCGGCTGTATACTCCACGACACAAAAAGGCCGCGTCCACAACCTCCGCGCCGGTGCAACGACGCGCGCGCTCGCCCGTGTATAAGGTATACCTATATATACGCGAGCGTTATATATAGGTATACCTGATACACGTGCGAGCGCGCGCGCCGCTGCGTCGGCGCGGAGCTATGCACGCGGCCGATCGGCCTACCGGCGCAGTGCTAGCTGTTGTTTACACTTTACAGGCTGGCATACACACTGATCATCGCGGCACGACGTCGGAGGACAACTGAACGCTGTTTCCGAAGAATGGCAAGTCATATAGGTACTTCAGAGCTCCAGTCCAGACCTATCTAGACCTCATACTTCAGTCTGTTGAGTCACGTTACGCGTTCAACAAAATATTCCCGCCAGCGGTGAATGGAGCCCGCTATTCCGCGTGCAGTCGCGACGCGCGTTTAATGTCTCTTTTGTTTTTATTGTGTTTGTTGCTATAAACACTGAGAATATAGTTTATGAGTACTTTTACTTGAAATCGTAAATTAAAGTACAAACCATGACAGAGATCGAGTTGCACGGCGTCGCGGTGCGCTTCCCGTTCAAGCCGAATGAAGTCCAGGAGGATTACATGAGCAAAGTGATCGAGTTTGTATTCATCCGGAGGTTGCAAAGGAACAGAATTCTGCCACCAAGATTCACATGTGTCAAGCAAAAGAGAAGGATTATATGTTTAAAAATGATTCAATAGAATTTAATCACACTTACCTTAATATGATTCTAAGCCAATTTATGTAAAGCCTCAATCAAAAGAAGGATTTAACAGTATTATGAGTGAGTATTATAAGAAAATCCATGATCCCATGCACACGGGAGCTATTTTCATGGGAGCATGTCGAGGAAAAGTTAGTGAAGATTTAGATTTTGCTAATACAAATGGTAGGGCAGTATCGATAACCGGATTACCTTTTACGCCGCTAAAAGATCCTAGAGTTATATTGAAACAACGATATTTGGAAAAAACAGAGCTTCAGAAAGCGAGGTAAATCGAGATCATTTGTTTCATTATTCTTTGTTTATTTTTTGTTTAAATATTTTGTAATACTGTATATTTTTAGTTGCCTCAACCAATTATGTGTTCCACCAATGCATCAGCTGGATTCCTTGCCTGCAGTTTCAGCATAATTTGATATAACTAGAATGTGAGCAGCCAAATCTGAATCTAAACATATATCGGAGGAAAAGCAAAACGAGAACTTTGATTTTAATTTGTATAAAACTGAAGCAGGATCTAATACAGTAAAAATTGGTTCACAAGCTGGTTCGAGTAAAAAGGATTTTGGATCATTTTTTGAAACGAAACAAAAATCAATCGTAAACTTTAGTACATGCAAATTACAAAGTGTATCCTCTGTTGCGGAAAAAATTGTGGTGTCAGTTAAGCCTAGCGCCAAAAAGAGAAAACTGAAAATCAAACCTATGGACGTCAGTATCAATACACTACCCATGCCATCAACGTCTGTTTTCAAAAAAGAATTTAAAACTGCATCTCAAATTGTGAAATCACCAGAAAGTATAAATAATAGTACAAATAAAGAGGAACAAGGAAAGCAATATCTAAAAGAGGTAAGCTATTAACTGATTAATATTTTAATGGCAAAACTAATATAAATATAAATAACTTGAAGGTAAAAATATCTCTATCTCAACAGGACTTCCAAACTTTTAAAAATTTAATTGCTCAATATAAAACAAGTAAATGTGGATTTGAGGATCTGATTATTACTTTAGAAAAACTTTTTATTAATAAAGTTTGTTTATTGATTCCAAAATTTAACTTTAACAAAATATATTCAAATGTAATTTAACATCGATATAACTTAGGATTTAGAACTTTTCTGAAAAAAGATCATATAAGATTATTTGATGAACATATTGAGTTAATGGAAGTTACTTCTACGTGGTGAAATTACAAGCTTCAAGCAATTGTGATAATAATTTAAAAGAAAATTATAAGTACAAATAATATTTTCATTACAAATTTGTTTATTTATAGGAAGCTTTAAACAATGTTCAAGATTTTATTTTAGCAATTGAAAGAGTTGAACGTCAAACAGTTTTTGGCTATACAGGAGAAAAGAAATTTCTTTTCTTAAAGATAACAGTTGCTTTACCAAAATGAATAGCTCGTTGTAAAAGATTGCTAGAAACTGAAATTATATATCCAGCACTGGATCATAAATACACAGCCTTTGAGATTAATATTGATTTTGATATTAGGTTTGTACATAAGGAATTTGAAATTTTTATGTATTTTTTAAAAATATATTGTAATTATTTACACTTTAATTAATTAATACATATAGGTTTATGGCTGACACGCATATGGTAGGATGCTCTTGGATAGATTTACCTGCTGGAAAATGGAAATTAAGAGGAAAATATAATCACAAGTTACCAGCAATCACTAGATGTCAATTAGAAGCTGATGTTACTTGGGATCAATTCATTGCTCTTGCACCTGAAGGTGAATGGTCCAAGATTGCACCGTTTAGAATTTTAAGTTTCGATATTGAATGTGCTAAAGGTAAGAAAAGTGTTTTAGTATGCAATGGTTTAACAAAAATTGCAAAAAACTTTTTCTCATTTTTCATATTAATTTAACAGGTATTTTTCCTGAGCCTGACAAAGATCCAGTTATTCAAATTGCTAATATGGTCATTTTACAAGGAGAAAAGGAACCATTTTTACGTAACATTTTCACATTAAGCACATGTGCTCCAATTGTTGGAAGTCAAGTTTTGAGTTTTGATAAGGAAAGTAAATTATTAGAGGTGTGTTGAACTTTTATTATTACAGCTTAATTATTTTTTAATTATGTGATTTTGAAAAGTTATACTAAATAATATTTTACTTTTAGAAAAAGGCAGATTTTGTTCGTCAAGCAGATCCAGATACTTTTACTGGATACAATATCAATAATTTCGACTTTCCATATTTAATTAATCGAGCACAGCATCTGCATGTGCGGGATTTTAATTTTTTGGGTAGAATAAAAAATATTAGGTCTGTGATAAAAAATACTGTATTGCAAAGTAAACAAATGGGTCGTAGAGAAAACAAATCTGTTAACTTTGAAGGACGTGTGCCTTTTGATTTGTTATTGGTAATTATTTCTTTATGAAAAAGTTGTTTTCTTTAAGAATAATATTTAAAACTATTGTAACGAATTTATTTTTCAATTTTTAAGTATTAATAAGAGATTATAAATTAAGATCTTATACTCTTAATGCTGTAAGTTATCACTTTTTGCAAGAACAAAAGGAAGATGTTCACCATAGTATCATTTCTGACTTACAAAATGGTAATGCCCAAACAAGAAGACGTTTAGCTGTATACTGTCTAAAAGATGCATATTTACCTCTAAGATTACTGGACAAACTTATGTGTATAATTATCTACATGGAGATGGCTAGAGTAACTGGAGTATCTCTCTCTAGTTTGTTAACTAGAGGTCAACAGATCAAAGTTATATCACAGCTGTTGAGGAAGTTAGTGCAGTTTTTATCAGCGTTCAGTAGTATAAAATTTTAACATGTAAATTTTGGTTTAATAATATATAATTTTTGTTTAGACTATTGAAAGAGGATATTTAATTCTTGTTCACCATGGTCAAGGATGAACAGTATGAAGGTGCAATTGTTATTGAACCTATTCGTGGGTATTATAATGATCCAATTGCTACCCTGGATTTCAGTTCTCTATATCCAAGCATAATCATGGTACACAATATTTGTTATACCACACTTTTAAGCATTGTTGCTCAAAACCAATACAAATTGAATGAAGAGGATTTCACAAAAACCCTTGCAAATTGTACTTTTATTAAAAGCAGCGTACGCAAACGGATATTACCTGAAATCTTGGAACATTTACTTACTGCTAGCAAATTCCAAAGGCAGAATTAAAAAAAGAAACAAATCCTCTGGAACAGAAAGTACTTGACGGTATGCAATATGCTTTAAAAGTATCATCCAATTCAGTACATGGTTTTACTGGTGCACAACAAGGAAAACTACCTTACATAGAGATCTCGAGTGTAAGTACTACGGACATAAGAGGGCTTGAAAACGCACTTGTTAATAAAAATTAAATATATTAACGAATTTGTAAATTTCTAGAGCGTTACTGCCTACGGTCGTACAATGATAGAAAAAACGAAGCAAGAAGTAGAATCGCATTATCGTAAAGAAAACGGTTACGACCACGATGCTACTGTTATTTATGGTGACAATGATTCTGTGATGGTCAAATTTGGTGTCAAAGATCTTGAATCTGCTATGGCACTTGGAAGGGAAGCTGCCGAATATGTCACCTCAAAATTCATAAAACCTATCAAATTAGAATTCGAAAAAGTGTACTTTCCATACCTCTTAAACAACAAGAAATTATTTTTTTTTTTTTTTTTATAAAATAAAAATTAATTTTGTAACACTGTTCTGAATTTTGAACTACTTAATTCTAAAATTAAGGAAAATTTTAAATTTAGTTAACTGTACACATTAAATATCAGACACACATAATAATATTTGATAAGTTTAATTTCTGTTTGTAACAAACAACAGTACAGTATTGCTAAATAATATGATAGTTTTTTAATACATTATACATAAATTTAATAAAAGAAGTTATAATGAAGTAAACAGTCCTGTATAAGTAGTATACTAAGTTCTTTCAATTGCATCAAAGAAATTAACATAAATTAATTATGATTTATTGATTTGTGAGCTTTGTTCATGGTGTATTAAAACATCATTATAGAAATGTTACTGAAGTTTGGATCGTTCATCGTGAACGAAAATTCTAAAATCTGGATTTTCGCTTAAATCGAAATTAGACGATCACAAATGGTATAAAAGTGATGAATATCAACAAAAAAGGTATTTAGAACACAACTACCCCCGAGAGCACCACTAAAACTACCCCTAAGAGATACATAACGAAAAATAAAAATCCGACAACTGAGCATATTAATTGGGGACAAATTTTATTGCAGATATTAGTTGGGGGGCATCTCGTGGTTATACAGAAAAATTGCCGATGTCAAAATCGTTCCGGAACCCTTCCAAATAAGGGATGAAGGGGGCGCGAGAATGAATAAAAAATTCTAACTATTGCTCATAATAACTGGGGACAAATTTTATTGCAGATATTAGTTAGGCGGCATCTCGTGGTTATACAAAAAAATTGCCCATGACAAAATCGTTCCGGAACCCTTCCAAATAAGGGATGAAGGGGGCGCGAGAACGAATAAAAAATTCTAACTATCGCTCATATTAATTGGGGACAAATTTTATTCCAGATATTAGTTGGGGGGCATCTCGTGGTTATACAAAAAAATTGCCGATGACAAAATCGTTCCGGAACCCTTCCAAATAAGGGATGAAGCGGGCGCGAGAACGAATAAAAAATTCTAACTATCGCTCATATTAATTGGGGACAAATTTTATTCCAGATATTAGTTGGGGGGCATCTCGTGGTTATACAAAAAAATTGCCGATGACAAAATCGTTCCGGAACCCTTCCAAATAAGGGATGAAGCGGGCGCGAGAACGAATAAAAAATTCTAACCATCGCTCATAGTAATTGGGGACAAATTTTATTGCAGATATTAGTTGGGGGGCATCTCGTGGTTATACAGAAAAATTGCCGATGTCAAAATCGTTCCGGAACCCTTCCAAATAAGGGATGAAGAGGGCGCGAGAACGAATAAAAAATTCTAACTATCGCTCATATTAATTGGGGACAAAGTTTATTGCAGATATTAGTTGGGGGGCATCTCGTGGTTATACAAAAAATTGCCGATGACAAAATCGTTCCGGAACCCTTCCAAATAAGGGATGAAGGGGGCGCCAGAACGAATAAAAAATTCTAACTATCGCTCATATTAATTGGGGACAAATTATATTGCAGATATTAGTTGGGGGGCACCTCGTGGTTATACAAAAAAATTGCCGATGACAAAATCGTTCCGGAACCCTTCCAAATAAGGGATGAAGGGGGCGCCAGAACGAATAAAAAATTCTAACTATCGCTCATATTAATTGGGGACAAATTTCATTGCAGATATTAGTTGGGGGGCATCTCGTGGTTATACAGAAAAATTGCCGATGTCAAAATCGTTCCGGAACCCTTCCAAATAAGGGATGAAGAGGGCGCGAGAACGAATAAAAAATTCTAACTATCGCTCATATTAATTGGGGACAAAGTTTATTGCAGATATTAGTTGGGGGGCATCTCGTGGTTATACAAAAAATTGCCGATGACAAAATCGTTCCGGAACCCTTCCAAATAAGGGATGAAGGGGGCGCCAGAACGAATAAAAAATTCTAACTATCGCTCATATTAATTGGGGACAAATTTCATTGCAGATATTAGTTGGGGGGCATCTCGTGGTTCTACAAAAAAATTGCCGATGTCAAAATCGTTCCGGAACCCTTCCAAATAAGGGATGAAGGGGGCGCGAGAACGAATAAAAAATTCTAACTATCGCTCATATTAATTGGGGACAAATTTTATTGCAGATATTAGTTGGGGGGCATCTCGTGGTTATACAAAAAAATTGCCGATGTCAAAATCGTTCCGGAACCCTGCCAAATAAGGGATGAAGGGGGCTCGAGAACGAATAAAAAATTCTAACTATCGCTCATATTAATTGGGGACAAATTATATTGCAGATATTAGTTGGGGGGCACCTCGTGGTTATACAAAAAAATTGCCGATGACAAAATCGTTCCGGAACCCTTCCAAATAAGGGATGAAGGGGGCGCCAGAACGAATAAAAAATTCTAACTATCGCTCATATTAATTGGGGACAAATTTTATTGCAGATATAAGTTGGGGGGCATCTCGTGGTTATACAATGTGTCTGAAATTGCGAACGTGCACAGTGAACGAAAAAATTAAAATTTGCGATTTACATTATAACCGGTTTAAAACCATAAAACAGGGTAGGAATTGATCAAAAACCGTGTAAAAACTAATTTAGCACTTCGCCACCCCCATAAACCACCCCCAAAACCATCCTTACAGACAAGTCTATTTTCCCATAGCGACACACACGAAAACTAAAATTCCCAGAGTCGCAATAACTTCGTTAGGAAAAATTTTGCGACTGGTACTTGAAGGAAACGTCCCACACGACCTAAAAAAAAAATTATGAGGCCGAATCCATCTCAAATCAGACAGCCCGCGTATGCCTATTTCACCTATCATGTTGAAATAAAAATATTTATGTTCTACTCGAAAAAATATTTTACACGTGTTTTTTTATTTTTTTGTTTCATCAAAATTTCATGCGTTCAGCGATACCGAAAAATTCCGAGAAAATTCTTTCATTGAGAAAAAAAATTTTCAATGTGATTTTCAGACTGCTATTGTTTCAGCAGTTTTTCAAGCTTTTAAACGTGTAACACATAATTTCACTCAGTTTTGAGCCCTCTTTAACGGCCTTAATGTCATTTTCAAAAAAAAATAAAAAATCCACGTGCTATGCACTTTTTACTGAAAAATTCATTTTTTAGAGAAGTGCCTTTTTCTCGAAAACCCCATGTTTTTTCTCCACAATTTTTGTTGTCGTGATAGAGGACGGTAATGCCTAGCTAGACGTATTTGTGAGATTCGGTAATTTTTCCCTGGGATAGCGATCACTAATGAGATAACACACAAACAAATTTTTCACGCTTAACGCTTATATATAGTCAATGATATTAGAGTCAATGTAAAGGTATTTATCTTTGTGCGTATGTAATATACATGTACGTGCGCCTACTTATAGGAGTATATGTACTAGTACATTTGTCCGCTAGATGGATATGGTTTGACTTAACATTTACAAAGAAAAGTTCGGTTTCTGCTATATATCACACATCTCGTCTTATTTAAAACCATCATCTTTTGGAAAATTATTACATATTTACACCTTATCAACTCAACTACGATGTCTCAATATTACTCAACAGAGAGAATCAAATGTGCAGACTTTTTAGACAAACACAAACAAATTATTTACAAATCTAGTTCCGTACGTTTAAAACAACTTGAGAATCTTGCTCATCCATTGAAGCACCTCTATCCTCATTTACCTTTGACACCTTCTACATATCTGTGTCAACATTGTTACAATCGTGCTTTAGAATTGGTGAGTAGTACTGACAATGAATTTATAACGGATAATGAAGTTACCGATAACGTAGTTGATAGAGATGAAGATTTTTTACCAAGTACTCCAGAACGCATTGAAGAATTTAATAATGAAATAAGTACATCTTTCTTAGGTTCTGTATCGCCTCTTAAAAGAAAAAATCTTATACATGAAAAATCAATTGAAAATTACGTAACAAAGAAGAAAAAAAAATACTTTCAACATTGTCTAATACCCTTGATGTGAAGTTGAACAATGTTTATGACGTTTCTATAACAGCAAATGAATCAACTGTATGCCATTGTACAGAATGGATACAAAATCTTGGTCTAGCCTTGCAAAAGTGTTCTACGGTATCAGAAAAAATAAAAATTCTGACTTTGCTACCTTCATCCTTTACAAAACATGAAATTTTATCTTTATTTCCAGAAATAACAATGTATATGATCAACAAATCGAGAAATCTTGTCAAAGAAAAAGGAATTTATTCAGAACCAGATGCATATTCAGGCCATCCGATTGATGAAAACATGGAAAAAATTGTTATGGAATATTATTTAAATGATGATTTTAATTGTTCAAGACAAAGTCCTAATAAATGTGACGTTGTTACAATTAAAGTTAACAATAAAAAAGAGAAAAAAGTTAAGCGTTTTCTTACTCGAAGTTTAAAAGAGACGTATAAAGTATTTAAAAATGATTATCCAGAATTGAGAATTGGAAAATCGAAATTTTATAGTTTGCGACCAAAGTATGTCTTACTTAGCCCCATCAAAGAAATTTGTCTCTGTATCTATTGCGCAAATTATGATTTATTTCTTACGAGCTTAATTAATTTTAGAGGGAGTAACGTCACAGAGTTGGATGAAAGTCGGTCACAAATAATAAATGCAACAATGTGTTCTGAGCCATCTGATTTATGTTATTTACAAGAATGTAAACTATGTCCAGGGATTAAGGGAATTACGTTTCATGTTTTAAAACTGCAAGATGTAGAAGGCACAGAAGAAATTACATATGCTTTGTGGGATAATGGAAACCTGATTAAAAAGACACTATCAATTTCTGCTTTTAAAGATGAACTTTCGGTTTGGACCATGAGGGTTAGTACTCACATGTATGTAAAAAATATACAACGCAAAGCTATAAAAACAGAAAGAGAAAGTGCTAAAAAAGACTCACATCATTTAGTTCTTCAAATAGACTTCGCTGAAAACTGGGCTGTGATTCATAATAAAGCTGTTCAAGGAAATCATTGGGTTAATGATCAAATTTCTATTTTCACAGCAGTCTCTTATCAAGGGATTCGACACAAAGTTTCGCAGTTATAAGTGATGACCGAAAACATGATTCAGCGTATGCTTTGCTAGCAGTACAAAAAATTATAAAATTCTTGAAAGAAAATTGTTGTGATTCAATTAAAAAAATTACCATCGTATCAGACGGCGCTGCGAGTCACTTTAAAAATCGCTTTCAATTAGATGAACTAAAACGAGCACCGTCTGATATAAAATGGTTGTTCTCTGCTACTGGGCACGGCAAAGGAGCTGTAGATGGTGTGGGTGGACTTATAAAGCATTATGCTACTTCGCATAATCTTCGAGAGCCCCTTGAAGAAGCTATTCAAAACGCAAATGATTTTGCAATACATGTTCAAAAATATACTGATGCTATTAAAATAATACATTCACAAGATGCTGAAATAGAACAATTCAGAAAAGAAAAAAATATTGATTGGCTTACAACTCCAAAGTATCCTGGAATTCAAAAAACTCATATATGGGTTAAAAAAACATGTGACGATAAAATACATTGTTTGACAGCAAAGACCGCTGATCGTCCGCTTACTGAATTAAGAACAATGAAGCAGAAAAACAAAGGTAGTAAAATAGGTATACAAATGAAAAAAAGGTATAAAAATAAAAAATCAAAAAGACGCAAATAACAAATAAATACATAGTTATGTGTACCTGTATATTACATACACACAAAGACAGATACCTTTACATTGACTCTAATATGATTGACTATATATAAGCATTAGGCGTGAAAAATTTGTTTGTGTGTTATCTCATTAGTGATCGCTATCCCAGGGAAAAAGTACCGAATCTCACAAATACGTCTAGCTAGGCATTACCGTCCTCTATCACGACAACAAAAATTGTGCAAAAAAAACATGGGGTTTTCGAGAAAAAGGCACTTCCCTAAAAAATGAATTTTTCAGTAAAAAGTGCATAGCTCGTGGATTTTTTATTTTTTTTGAAAATGACATTAAGGCCGTTAAAGAGGGCTCAAAACTGAGTGAAATTGTGTGTTACACGTTTAAAAGCTCGAAAAACTGCTGAAACAATAGCAGTCTGAAAATCACATTGAAAATTTTTTTTCTCAATGAAAGAATTTTCTCGGAATTTTTCGGCATCGCTGAACGCATGAAATTTTGATGAAACAAAAAAATAAAAAAACACGTGTAAAATATTTTTTCGAGTAGAACATAAATATTTTTATTTCAACATGATAGGTGAAATAGGCATACGCGGGCTGTCTGATTTGAGATGGATTCGGCCATGAAGGAAATCACTTTTCCGGAAAACCCCTTCACGACGATATACAGTGTCTTAAACATGAAAACGAATTCCCAGAGCCGCAATTAAATCGTTCGGAAAAATGTTTTGACGGTTTCTTGTAGACCAAGTCCCCACATGCTTAGAAAAAAATTACGAACAAAATAGCTTTTCCGGAAAAGCCCCCCCAGGGCGATATACAGTGTCGAAACGGAAAAAAAATCCCAGAGCCGCAATTACGTCGTTCAGAAAAATGTTTCGATGGTTTCTTGTAGAGCAAGTCCTCAAATTCTTAGAAAAAAATTATGAACGAAATAGCTTTTCCGGAAAAGCCCCCCCAGGGCGATATACTGTGTCTTAAACATGAAAAAAAAAATTCCCAGAGCCGCAATTAAGTCGTTTGGAAAAATGTTAAGACGGTTTCTTGTAGATAACGTTTCCAAATGCTTAGAAAAAAATTATGAACGAAATAGCTTTTCCGGAAAAGCCCCCCCCCAGCGCGATATACTGTGGCTTAAACATGAAAAAAAAATCCTAGAGCCGCAATTAAGTCGTTCGCAAAAATGTTTCGACGGTTTCTTGTAGATAACGTTCCCAAATGCTTAGAAAAAAATCATGAACGAAATAGCTTTTCCGGAAAAGCCCCCCCAAGGTGATATACTGTGTCTTAAACACGGAAAAAATTCCCAGAGCCACAATTACGTCGTTCGGAAAAATGTTTTGACGGTTTCTTGTAGACCAAGTCTCCACATGCTTAGAAAAAAATCATGAACGAAATAGTTTTTCCGCAAAAACCCCACCAAGGCGATATACTGTGTCTTAAACATGAAAAAAAAATTCCCAGAGCCGCAATTAAGTCGTTTGGAAAAATGTTAAGACGGTTTCTTGTAGATAACGTTTCCAAATGCTTAGAAAAAAATTATGAACGAAATAGCTTTTCCGGAAAAGCCCCCCCAGCGCGATATACTGTGGCTTAAACATGAAAAAAAAATTCCCAGAGCCGCAATTAAGTCGTTCGCAAAAATGTTTCGACGGTTTCTTGTAGATAACGTTCCCAAATGCTTAGAAAAAAATCATGAACGAAATAGCTTTTCCGGAAAAGCCCCCCCAAGACGATATACTGTGTCTTAAACACGGAAAAAATTCCCAGAGCCGCAATTACGTCGTTCGGAAAAATGTTTTGACGGTTTCTTGTAGACCAAGTCTCCACATGCTTAGAAAAAAATCATGAACGAAATAGTTTTTCCGGAAAAACCCCACCAAGGCGATATACTGTGTCTTAAACATGAAAAAAAATTCCCAGAGTCGCAATTACGTCGTTCGGAAAAATGTTTCGATGGTTTCTTGTAGATCAAGTCCCAAAACGTTTAGAAAAAAATTATGAACAAAATAGCTTTTCCGGAAAAGCCCCCCCAGGGTGATGTACTGTATCTTAAACCCACTTTTGAATCTCTGAATAACATGTATTTTATAAAGAACGTTGAGATGAACTGTTCCAATGAGATATCGCAAGAAAGAAAATGACTGCATATCGTTTTTTAACCTCAAAGTCTCTACCAGCTGGAGTAGGTACAAAGCGACTCGGCCAGCACAGCTTGCGAGATTCGGCTGGGCCCCAATATACGAGTTCCGCTAGAAACCAGCCAGCGAGCTCCGATTTGTGTACCTGTCCCTATTTGTGTGCTCTGTTATTTAAACGCGTACGAGAACGCGTCATACAAATAAGCTGATACGAAGACAGCCTTGAAATAATTTTCTTTCAAAAATTAATCTATTTAGCTTTTATAAGATTTAAGTGTCAATTTTTTTTAGTCAGTAGTAAGATTGCAATAATGCTTTAAAAAGTACAACATGTGATTTGGAAAGATTCATTACTTTTTCTTATTTGAAGGTGCTAAGAAACAACAATATTTTTATAAGATAATGTATAATAGTAATTTGAAGTATAAAAAGTAAAAAGTGGTTACATGTTATAAAACTACTTTCACACTTACACAATAACCATTTATAACAAATTTCAAGATATTCCTCGTATTTTAAATGACTTTGTCCAGTAATACCGCACGCAATCAGCATTTGTGCGTGCCGATAGAGCGTAAACATAACGTTTGTTAGGTTTTACGTGGCTCAAAAGTGATTGTACAAACTACGTTTTTTCGTGTAGAAATATTTCATCACGTTATAGAAAAGAGTGTTATAACATTCTTTTTATTATATTATACTTTTACTGGCAATAGATTTTGGAAGTGAATTCAAAATTAACTTCAAAAAGAAGAAAATTGCATAAGACGCCGATGCAAAATATATCAATGAACTTCCAAATCGTAGCACCGGTAAATTAATATATTTTTGTAATAAATATGTGAAACGCTAATATATTATCATAATTTGTATATTTATAGGTTTGGTTATATTGAAAATGATATTTCTTATGATGATAAAGTACACTAATCAGGAGCACACAAACGTGTACAAGCACATTAATTGGGGGCATACAATTGCGTTCATCGCCGTCTCTTGGGTCACACAAATGTAAGCAAAAATGATTTTTTTTACTTTTAATATAACTTTCGATAGAGTTGATATTTTGTAGAAAAAAATATTTCCTTATTTAGATTAAAATTAAACTATTAATATGTATTAATTTCACATTCGTGCATTGTTAAATGAGTTCAACAAATCGCGACAAACCGGGAAGCGTCCTTAAACGCTAATCGGAACAACTACCCTTTGCGCTTTTTTCAACTCTCTCATAATCATATGCTGAGTCTCTCGGAAAAAAAACAAAGAACATATATCGATAGATTTTCCCCGTCTTTCCAGTGGTGCTATTGTTTATTCTCTGAAATGCTTTTATGCAGTCAGAAACTTGAGTTGAAAGTTCTGGCCGATTTTTCTAAAAGAATACTATTTTTTTTTTAAATAAATTTTTTCATTCGAAAGTACAAGTTTTCATCTTCGAAACCCAAAAATTTCAAGTTGGAGAAATGAAGGGTTCATAAGTAATAACATTTAAAAGACGGCGGCGAGTCGCCGCGCGTGCTTTGTGCGCTACGCCGGAGCGCGCTGTTGCCGACGTATTTCACTATTTCGTTGTTTCGTACTTAATAAATATCATATAATAAATTTTTTAATCTTTTTTTATTATAAGTCAATACTTTGTGTTCCATCTTTTGCAATTTTTTGTTAATTTACTAATATCTTGTATCTGAATTTAATTGAATAGGTCTTGTCTCAAATTTAGATTTCTTTACTTTTTGGATAGGTGAGTATACTTCTAAAGTTTCCGACCCTGAGAATTGTTATAGTTCAAGCCTCTTAACGTGTGCTAACAGTTTAATAGCATTAAATAATAGAGTTACAGGAACTCTTTTTGCTGATTTTAACCTTTGTTTTAATTTTAATTCATCGTTTCTAATTCATCATTTCAAGACATCTTTTTTCTCTTTTATATAAACTTAAAACTCATACTTTTATTTTCCAACAGTGAAGTTCATATTTATAAACCTTGAGGGTGTACTCATCCAGAGAAGAATTTTTAAATTCTCTTTTAGGTTTCTTGGAAAAATACGTCTTTTTTACCAAGAAGCGGCAAAATCATTTCACTGCAACACTAATCAGTGTAGTTTGGCAGCATTGGTCCTTTATTATAGAGAATTAAATTTTAAAACTTAAAAAAGCATGATACTTTTTTGAGACAATTTATCTCGTGCTGCCGTAGCAGTTTATCTAAAAAATTATAATCAATTACCCCAATAAACAACTCTCTTGATTTCGCCAAAAAAGGTATTTGTTTCACTGATGGAAATGGGCAATACTAGAAAAACAAATACGACTTCCATAATCTTTTTCATCATTTTGAAGATTTTTCTGTTGAAGCAGAGCAGCGCTTTCACGCAACCGCGTACGGAAAAATGCATGGGAATTGATTGTGCCGCTTCTTGATCAATAGGGACGAACTTTTCCAAGAAACCCAGAGAAGTTAAAAATTTTCTTTTGGATAAAAGCTCCCTCAAGGTTTGTGAATACGAAGATCACTGTTTGAAAATAAAAGAATTAGTTTTAAGTTTATATAAAAGAGAAAAATGATGTGTATGATCAAAACGGAAACGAAGGTTAAAATCAGCAAAAAAAGTTCCTGTAGCTCTATCATTTCATGTTATTAACCTTTAGACTGCCGACCTGACTCATATATGAGCCAGCTGTGACCTTGAAAACTCGTTTCGACATATTAGATATTTATATAAATAAACCTTACCTTTTAAAAATATTCATTTTTAATGCCGGCAGTCTAAAGATTAAACTGTTGCAACGCGCCGCCGTCTTTTTAATTTAATAATTTATGAACCCTTCATTTCTCCACTTGAAATTTTGGGGTTTTGAAACTGAAGACTTGTACTTTCGAATGAAAAAAGTTAAAAAAAAAAACGTTATTCTTTTAGAAAAATCGGTCCGAGCTTTCAACTCAAGTTTTTGACCTAAAAAAAGCATTGCGGAGAATAAACAATAGCATAACTGGAAAGAGGAGGAAAAATGTATCAATATATGTTCACTGTTTTTTTCCGAGAGACTTATCATATTATTGTGAGCGAGTTGAACAGAGCGCATTTTACGCGAAAAAGGCTCGGCTCGCGCCCGCTGGCTGGTTTCTGTCGGACGCTTCGATGTGCACTATAAGTGTACCGATCAGCACGAAGTGCCTCGCAGCTAGCGAGTCGTCTGCGCCCGAATACGTGCTATGAGTGTACTGGTCGGCGCGGAGTGGGGGAATTGGGAGAAAGACGGGCTCGGC
The DNA here is from genome assembly GCA_036365515.1 of Torymus aiolomorphi. Taxonomy (NCBI): domain Eukaryota; kingdom Metazoa; phylum Arthropoda; class Insecta; order Hymenoptera; family Torymidae; genus Torymus; species Torymus aiolomorphi. The sequence goes on along the minus strand of CM070874.1, from coordinate 157,148,821 downwards.
CAGCGCAGCACGCGAGAGCTAGCTGCGCTCGAATATATATATATACAAACAGCAAGCTGCCAGAGGGATCAGGGGAGCGGAGCCTAGGGCCCTGTGCTGCGGCCTCGGCGACAATGTTGTCATATGAGCGTGCGCGTGCTGACTGTCGCTTTGACACTCGGGAGCCGTTTTTCAGTTTCTAGCGATTCTACCTGGCCCAGGAGTTGGAAATTTGTTCGCTTCTGTCTCCTCATTTATGCAATTCGATAAAATAACCATCGCTTTTTATAGAGTTTTATTCGTAGACCCTAAATTTCGAGGTTACAATTTAACAAAATTGCTTTTTAAAAACCTTGATTTTAATGCATTTTTTTAAACCAAAACTTAATTTAAACAAATATAAACAATCTATTGCGATCAGAATAATTGTTTCTTCAAAATTCAGTCAATTATAAGATTTAAATGTTGCATTCGACATCTACGAAGAACCAGTATTCAAAGAGTTATAAATTTTTCAAATATTAAGTTTCAGTATTTAAGAGATTTTTATTATAGTCAAAAAATTAAAGATCGAGTAAAAATAATTTTTTACAGTTGCTTACCGTTTACCATCTAAAAAGAGATGTGCATAGTGAATATTACTTTGTATTATAAATAATTCACGTTAATATGCGAGTAAATCTCAGGAACTCTTAACTTATTGGGAATTCCAAAGTTTAAGCAGTCAAATGAACTAAAGCCAAAATATTTACCCTTCAATAAAAAATAAAAAAACAATTATAAATAATGGTACAGAATCAGCTGCGTACACAAAATTAAAAAGAGGTCGAAAAATCATTCATTTTTTATGTTATTAATGTGCTTTGCCAATCGATATATTATGTATATAGGAACAGGAACACACTTACGATCGTCGCACAATTTGTTTAGCTTTTCTGTGTGCCAAAATCTTTAATTTGAGCCCTGATACGTCGATGTACTACGAAAATTAGCCCATATAAAAGATTTATTCACCATACCCTGTCCGAAAGTCCATTTTCGCTCCCAACTCAAAAACGCGTGTATGATATTTTGGCCAGGGTATGGTATGGTAATAGTATATCTACTATTCTCAAAATTATTTTTCTCTTATGTCTCGAAATAAATGAAAAAAAATTTAGAGGAACGCTCATGGGTCAAGTTTTAACTGTTCTTTTAGCTTTTCTGAACATAAAAAGAAATATGTACAAGCTCAATTTAACGGTATTATTTTTTGGCGATACTTTCAAGTCAATTTTGGATTGAAAAAAATTCAGGAAGAAAATGTCACCTTTTTTTCTAAACGACGAAACTTGAAAAAGTGATTTAAGTTTGAAGACACATCTACAGGACAAAGTTTTTCTTGTTCTTTAAGCCTTTCTGAATGTGAAAAAAAATTATTTACAAGCCCGGTGATTGAATGGTATATTTTTTTGGCACTACTTTTAAATCTAAAAATTAAGGAAAATTTGGTTTTTATTCTAAACTACAACTCTTATAAATTTAAACTAAGGCAAGTATTAGTCTCTCTCTCCCTCCCCCTCTCTCCCTCCTTTTCTCTCTCTCCCTCCCTCTCTTTCTCCCCTGTCTCTCTCGACCTCTCTCTCTTTCCCTCCCCTCTCTCTCCCTCGCGCCCATAACATCTGCCAAACTGAGTAACAAAAACTTTAATGAGAGCTTAAATATTTTGTTAAAACAATGAACACGTTTTTTAAAAGCTATTTTTTTAAGTATGTTTTAATAACAATTTGTCTAGTCCTTTTAATTCTTCTAGTCTCATCTATTCAATAAGCACTCTCTACAAATGGTAATAATTTTTTCATGACTGTACAAATAATCTTAATAACTGAAAACTTTCTTTTCGAAAAAATTAATTCCAAAAAAAAAAAACAAGAAGAAAAATGAAAAGTTCATGCAAAACTTATATCCTAACAAAACTAAATTATTTTTACTATTTCTCTAAACCACTGTTAAGTTGCTTTGTAAAAAAATCCCCACCCCTATCTCTCTCGTCTATTTTTACTTAACAACTATGTATAATAACTCCATGAAAAATGTTGAATATTTTTTAAAACAGCCCTCAAGACATTCTGTACAAGAATAATACAATAACAAACTTTATTTTGAAATATCTACGGAATCTTCGAAAAATGTTTTCTTTAAAAAGAAAGCATTAATATTTTTCCTCGAAAGTATTTAATTTATAAATTTCTTTAAATTAAAGTAGAAATAACTTTAATGAGAGCTTAAATATTTTTTTAAAACAATCAACACGTTTTTTAAAATCTAATTTCTTAAGTACGTTTTAACAATACAATTTTTCTAGTCCTTTTAATTCTTCTAGTCTAATCTATTCAATAAGCTCTCTATACAAATGATAATAATTTTTTCATGACTACAAATAATAATTTTTGTTAGTATAAAACTTTCTACGAAAGTATAAAATAAGGCAAGTATAAACATTTTTCCTTTATAATCTACTCTCCCTCCCACTCTTCGCCCGCCCTCTCGCGCCCTCTATCCCCCCCCCTCTCTCTCTCTCTCTCTCGCCCTCTCTCTCTATTTTCATCAAACTCTGTATCAAAAACTTTAATGAGAGCTTAAATATTTTTTAATACAATTAACACGTTTAAAAAAAAATTCTTTTTTAAGTACGTTTTAACAACACAATTTTTGTTTAGTCTTTTTATTTCTTCCAATCTCATCTATTCAATAAGCACTCTCTGCAAATGATAATAATTTTTTTCATGACTGTACAAATAATAATATTGTTAATATAAAACTTTCTACGAAAGTATAAAATAAGGCAAGTATAGACGTTTTTTCTGTATAATATCTATTAAATAATAATATTTATGATTTTGTAAAAGAAATAAAAAATACCAGTGAAAAAGTCTTTTACTTCTTTGAGTCATTGTATAATGAACAAATTATATGTAAGTAAGTACATTCAAATTGTTCACTGCAAATCAGACAAATGAAAGTTGTGAAATCAATTATCGATAGTCAAGTAATGCAAGCCACTCTCGGAAACTACTGTATGACTGTTCTCAGAAATGTATTCAAATTTGTTAATCTTTCTGTACAAATTAAACACAAGAAAGTACTGAAATCAATTTATTGTAGTCAAGTACCCATAAGTTAACTTGACTGACATAATACAACTTTTCGTACCTACTCATCAAACATATTCAGCCAGCGAGCATAAATTACTACTTAACGCCCAAGGGGCGTAATAGCTCATATATACAGCTCTTACAAAACTTTATAGAACCTACGCACTTTACGTCCATGTGGGAAAAATTATTTGAATTGTATAATATTATATATAAGTACATTCAAATTATTCATTGTAAATCAAACAAACGAAAGTTGTGAAATCAATTACCGATAGTCAAGTAATGCAAACAACTCTGCGAAACAATTGTATAACTGTTCTCAGAAATGTATTCAAATTTGTTCATTCTTCTATACAAATTAAACACAAGGAAGTTCTGGAATCAGTTTATTGTAGTCAAGTACCCATAGGTTAACTTGACTGACATAATACAACTTTTAGTACCTACTCATCAAACATATTCAGCCAGCGAGGATAAAGTACTACTTAACGCTTAACAGGCGCAATAGCTCACATACTCCTACAAAACTTTATAGAACCTACGCACTTTACGCCCATATGGGCGAAAATTATTTTAATCATATAACTACTATGCCTTCTTTTTATTTCTAAAATTCATAAGAATTCAGATATTTACGAAAACTCAAAGCCTATATAAAAAATTACATAGTTACCACCATATCACCATTTTTCATTATTCTTTCTCAATTTTGAAATTTCTATAATATTACGCATCTTGGGAGGGCAATAGAAGTCTATAGAGCTGCTCTAGCAGGGGTGGTCTTCCAATCTCCCATACATACTTGGCGGGCCCGACGGTTTGCAGTTTAAGGTGTAGACATGATCATTTTCATATAAATATTCATATGTTTACAGATCAGATAAAATGAATAAATAGGTTGCTTCTACATATTAAATACTAATACGTATTGAATGTATTACTCTGTTTTTAAATAGAAAGTGCAAACCCGCATGAAAATATCATATGAGATCTCATATAAGATCTCATGAGATCCCATAATATATAAAATTGCAGATGACATCACATATATCATACCTCATATGAGATCTGATGTCTGAAATACTCATATAAAATCTCACATGATATTTACACGTTGGAAAAGGATAAAAAATTAGTGGCTTATACAATGATTAGTAAAATCTAAAGCACTTTTGAGTAGACTATAAATTTGATGTATTTTTTATATCAGATTCCCGCTTAAAAAAACGGACACAAGGAAAAATATTTTGGGTAATGGAAGTACATCATGAGATTTTGCACATGTAGGGATATTATATTTAAACGGTATCAATTCAAAATTAGAGCCAATGTAATTATTTATAGTGGACTTATAAGTATAAACATTGTTAATGAATTTATGCAATAATATAGTATTCTACATTTACAAAGCCCACCGGTAAACTGCAAACCGTCGGGCCCGCCAAGTATGTATGGGAGATTGAAGACCACCCTGCTAGAGCAGCTCTATAGACTTCTATTGCCCTCCCAAGATGAGTAATATTATAGAAATTTCAAAATTGAGAAAGAATAATGAAAAATGGTGATATGGTGGTAACTATGTAATTTTTTTATATAGGCTTTGACTTTTCGTAAATATCTGAATTCTTATGAATTTTAGAAATAAAAAAGAAGGCATAGTAGTTATATGATTAAAATAATTTTCGCCCATATGGGCGTAAAGTGCGTAGGTTCTATAAAGTTTTGTAGGAGTATGTGAGCTATTGCGCCTGTTAAGCGTTAAGTAGTACTTTATCCTCGCTGGCTGAATATGTTTGATGAGTAGGTACTAAAAGTTGTATTATGTCAGTCAAGTTAACCTATGGGTACTTGACTACAATAAACTGATTCCAGAACTTCCTTGTGTTTAATTTGTATAGAAGAATGAACAAATTTGAATACATTTCTGAGAACAGTTATACAATTGTTTCGCAGAGTTGTTTGCATTACTTGACTATCGGTAATTGATTTCACAACTTTCGTTTGTTTGATTTACAATGAATAATTTGAATGTACTTATATATAATATTATACAATTCAAATAATTTTTCCCACATGGACGTAAAGTGCGTAGGTTCTATAAAGTTTTGTAAGAGCTGTATATATGAGCTATTACGCCCCTTGGGCGTTAAGTAGTAATTTATGCTCGCTGGCTGAATATGTTTGATGAGTAGGTACGAAAAGTTGTATTATGTCAGTCAAGTTAACTTATGGGTACTTGACTACAATAAATTGATTTCAGTACTTTCTTGTGTTTAATTTGTACAGAAAGATTAACAAATTTGAATACATTTCTGAGAACAGTCATACAGTAGTTTCCGAGAGTGGTTTGCATTACTTGACTATCGATAATTGATTTCACAACTTTCATTTGTCTGATTTGCAGTGAACAATTTGAATGTACTTACTTACATATAATTTGTTCATTATACAATGACTCAAAGAAGTAAAAGACTTTTTCACTGGTATTTTTTTATTTCTTTTACAAAATCATAAATATTATTATTTAATAGATATTATACAGAAAAAACGTCTATACTTGCCTTATTTTATACTTTCGTAGAAAGTTTTATATTAACAATATTATTATTTGTACAGTCATGAAAAAATTATTATCATTTGCAGAGAGTGCTTATTGAATAGATGAGATTGGAAGAAATAAAAAGACTAAACAAAAATTGTGTTGTTAAAACGTACTTAAAAAAGAATTTTTTTTTAAACGTGTTAATTGTATTAAAAAAATATTTAAGCTCTCATTAAAGTTTTTGATACAGAGTTTGACGGATATTGAGAGAGAGGGGGAGAGAGAGAGAGAGAGAGGGGGGGGGGTAGAGGGCGCGAGAGGGCGGGCGAAGAGTGGGAGGGAGAGTAGATTATAAAGGAAAAATGTTTATACTTGCCTTATTTTATACTTTCGTAGAAAGTTTTATACTAACAAAAATTATTATTTGTAGTCATGAAAAAAATTATTATCATTTGTATAGAGAGCTTATTGAATAGATTAGACTAGAAGAATTAAAAGGACTAGAAAAATTGTATTGTTAAAACGTACTTAAGAAATTAGATTTTAAAAAACGTGTTGATTGTTTTAAAAAAATATTTAAGCTCTCATTAAAGTTATTTCTACTTTAATTTAAAGAAATTTATAAATTAAATACTTTCGAGGAAAAATATTAATGCTTTCTTTTTAAAGAAAACATTTTTCGAAGATTCCGTAGATATTTCAAAATAAAGTTTGTTATTGTATTATTCTTGTACAGAATGTCTTGAGGGCTGTTTTAATAAAAATATTCAACATTTTTCATGGAGTTATTATACATAGTTGTTAAGTAAAAATAGACGAGAGAGATAGGGGTGGGGATTTTTTTACAAAGCAACTTAATAGTGGTTTAGAGAAATAGTAAAAATAATTTAGTTTTGTTAGCATATAAGTTTTGCATGAACTTTTCATTTTTCTTCTTGTTTTTTTTTTGTAATTAATTTTTTCGAAAAGAAAGTTTTCAGTTATTAAGATTATTTGTACAGTCATGAAAAAATTATTACCATTTGTAGAGAGTGCTTATTGAATACATGACACTAGAAGAATTAAAAGGACTAGACAAATTGTTATTAAACCGTACTTAAAAAATAGCTTTTAAAAAACGTGTTCATTGTTTTAACAAAATATTTAAGCTCTCATTAAAGTTTTTGTTACTCAGTTTGGCAGATGTTATGGGCGCGAGGGAGAGAGAGGGAGGGAAAGAGAGAGAGGTCGAGAGAGACAGGGGAGAAAGAGAGGGAGGGAGAGAGAGAAAAGGAGGGAGAGAGGGGAGGGAGAGAGAGACTAATACTTGCCTTAGTTTAAACTTTTGTAAAAAGCTTTTTAGATAGATTTCACAATTTTTGAAGAGAAAATAATAATTACATAGTGTGATAACGTTACGAGAGTTTATTATAGTATATTTTTAATATCATTATTTTAAATGGTATTATTTATTTGTACAGTCATGAAAAAAATTATGACCATTTGTACAGAGTGCTTATTGAATAGATGAGACTAGAATAATTAGAAGGACTAGACAAATTGTTCTTAGAACGTACTTAAAAAATTAGCTTTTAAAAAACGTGTTGATTGTTTTAAAAAATATTTAAGCTCTCATTAAAGTTTTTGGTACTTTATTCCTTACATTCATAATATTGCACAATCTATTCCTTGCAAAATAGGAGCTTTCAAGATATTCGTCTACTGATATACTGTTTATATGACACATAAATTAATTTTGAAATCACTTCTTTTGTTTTCTTTAATTAGTCAAAATAGTCTATAATATACTTTTACTTCCATAAAAGTCGACAAATATATTTCACTGAAAAACCTCATGGCTTTTATATTACAAAAACAAGTCATTTCATACATAGCCGATATTTCCTTCTATCTGTAATCTGTATACTAAAAAATTTCCATTGTTTATTTTACACTTTTCTTATATCTTCTTTCTTCATTGTTTGTATATTATACAACCAGTTTATGAACTGACAATCACTAAAAACTTTCTTGATATTCTTGTATGGATCAAACTTTTGACGTCTTCCACCCTGGGAAAATCATACACGAGAATAACTGAGCACTTTTATTTTTTGAAATTTTCACAATATAACACATCCTTTTCGCTTTTCCCATTTGATATAATCTTTTAGTTTCTGTATACTAAAAAAATTTCCATTGTTTATTTTTCACTTTTTTTACATCTTCTTTTTCATTGTTTGTATATTATACAATCAGTTTATGAACTGAGAATCACTAAAAACTTTCTTGATATTCTTGAATAGATCAAACTCTTGACGTCTTCCACCCTGGGAAAATCATACACGAGAATAACTGAGCACTTTTATTTTTTGAAATTTTCACAATATAACACATCCTTTTCGCTTTTCCCATTTGATATAATCTTTTAGTTTCTGTATACTAAAAAAATTTCCATTGTTTATTTTACACTTTTTTTACATCTTCTTTCTTCATTGTTTGTATATCATACAACCAGTTTATGAACTGAGAATCACTAAAAGCTTTCTTGATATTCTTGAATAGATCAAACTCTTGACGTCTTCCACCCTGGGAAAATCATACACGAGAATAACTGAGCACTTTTATTTTTTGAAATTTTCACAATATAACACATCCTTTTCGCTTTTCGCTTTTCCCATTTGACATAATCTCTTAGTTTCTGTATACTAAAAAAATTTCCATTGTTTATTTTACACTTTTTTTACATCTTCTTTCTTCATTGTTTGTATATCATACAACCAGTTTATGAACTGAGAATCACTAAAAGCTTTCTTGATATTCTTGTATAGATCAAACTTTTGACGTCTTCCACCCTGGGAAAATCAAACACGAGAATAACTGAGCACTTTTATTTTTTGAAATTTTCATAATATAACACATCCTTTTCGCTTTTCTCATTTGACATAATCTTTTAGTTTCTGTATACTAAAAAAATTTCCATTGTTTTTAACACTTTTTTACATCTTCTTTGTTCATTGTTTATATTATTAAAATTCTTGGTCATTCTTTGATGCATTGATATGCAATGAACTTCATCATTTTTTAGTGTGTTTTTATCTATCTATTCCATCTTCTAAAAGTCTATCTAATAATTGTATTACTTGTAGTCTATGAAGACTTAGTCAAAATGTAATGAGAAGTTACTGGCATTACTCCTGGTGCTGCTCCTTCGATAAAAATCTGTTCCAGAGCTCAAAGGCTGTGAAAAAATTCTATAATCTGCAAATGAAAAAAATTTTTACAAAGTATCTATTCTTTATCTTTATTTTTTTTCAAGTTATATTATAAATATAATACTTATCTATGTATAAAAGTATGCTTATGCCATCAGCTGATTGAAATTCATATTTTTTTTTTTTAACCTAATTACGTAGTATATTTAAAATACGTATTATGTTTATATTTAAAAATTAAAAATATCATATACAACATAAGATATTTTGAGGCTATTGTAGAGTCACAGTTTTAACACATCCTTTTCGCTTTTCCCATTTGACATAATCTTTTAGTTTCTGTATACTAAAAACATTTCCATGGTTTTTTTACACTTTTTTACATCTTCTTTCTTGATTGTTTATATTATTAAAATTCTTGGTCATTCTTTGATGCATTGATATGCAATGAACTTCATCATTTTTTAGTGTGTTTTTATCTATCTATTCCATCTTCTAAAAGTCTATCTAATAATTGTATTACTTGTAGTCTATGAAGACTTTGTCAATGTAATGAGAAGTTGCTGGCATTACTCCTGGTGCTGCTCCTTCGATAAAAATCTGTTCCAGAGCTCAAAGTCTGTGAAAAATTCTATAATCTGCAAATGAAAAAATTTTTTACAAAGTATCTATTCTTTACTTTATTTTTTTTTTCAAGTTATAATTATTATTATATAATACTTATCTATGTATAAAAGTATGCTCATGCCATCAGCTGATTGAAATTCATATCTTTTTTTTTAACCTAATTACGTAGTATATTTAAAAAATACGTATTATGTTTATATTTAAAAATTAAAAATATCATATACGACATACGATATTTTGAGGCTATTGTAGAGTCGCAGTTTTGTTGCTGTTATCTATATATATATATAGTTACAGAGCAGTGGTCGGAACAAAACAGCTGATCGAGGAGAGAAAAGAAGAAGAAGAAAAATTTTGGAGGATAAGAAAAACAGCCCTCGGAATATATAAACTAGATATACATCAAAACGACATAATATTTTTAATTGAAATTTTTTATACATGTAGTATATCAAAAAAGCTATCCAGTGATATATTTAAATATAAGATAAAACATAACACAAAGTCGTAAAAAATAAGTGAAATTCTCGCACACCCATTTCAAAGTATATGTAGCGCGGTCGTCCCTCAGGCTTCTTCTACATTGGACAGATACTTGCCTTCGGAGCGCTCCCGCGCTCCTTGATACTGGCATTCTGCGTATTTGATCTTTGAATAGATAAGAATCTACACTGAATTTATTACTTTAAAAGTTTCTGTTTTCTAAGAAGTAATCGTTATTACAATTATATGTGGAAATATAAAATATCAATCTTCTTTCAAACATCACATCAGATTTACGTATTTCTTATGATTGCTAAATAAAAAATTAAATGGAATGACTAATGTTCTTTATTGACTTAGTTATTTCAATTATAATATGCATTGAATTTGTTGTGTAATTATAAATAAATCGATTGGCAAGGCACATTAATAACATAAAAAATGACTGATTTTTCGACCATTTATAATTTTCTGTACGCAGCTGATTCTTTACCATTATTTATAATTATTTTTTTATTTTTTATTTTTTATTGAAAGGCAAAAATTTTGAGCTTAAACTTTGGAGTTCCCAATAAGTTAAGAGTTCCTGAGATTTACTCGCATATTAATGTGAATTATTTATAATATAAAGTAATATTAACTATGCACATCTCTTTTTAGATGGTAAACGGTAAGCAACTGTAATAATTTCAACTCGATGTTTAATTTTTTGACTTATAATAAAAAATCTCTTAAATACTGAAAATTAATATTTGAAAAATTTATAAATCTTTGAATATTGGTTCTTCGTAGATGTCGAATGTAACATTTTAATCTTAAAATTGCCTGAATTTTCAAGAAACAATTATTCTGATCACAATAGATTGTTTCTATTTGAAGTTTTGCTTTAAAGAAATGCATTAAAATCAAGGTTTTTAAAATGCAATTTTCTTAAATTCTAAAATTTCTGATACTGAGAAATGTTATAGTTCAACCCTCTCAACGTGTGCTAACAGTTTAATAGAATGAAATGATGAGTTATAGGATAAATGATGAGTTACAGGATAAATGATGAGTTACAAGAATGAAATGAGTTACAGGAACTCGTTTTGCTGATTTTAACGTTTGTTTTAGTTTTAATTCATCGTTTCTAATTCATAATTTGAAGACATCTTTTTTCTCTTTTATATAAACTTAAAACTCATTCTTTTATTTTTAAACAGTGAACTTCATATTTACAAACCTTAAGGGAGTCCTCATCCAGAGAAGAATTTTTAAATTCTCTTTTAGGTTTCTTGGAAAAGTATGACTTTTTTACCAAGAAGCGGCACAATCATTTCACTTCAACACTAACCAGTGTAGTTTGCCAGCATTGGTCCTCTATTATAGAGAATTAAATTTTAAAACTTAAAAAAGCATCATACTTTTTCAGACAATTAATCTCGTGCTGCCGTAGCAGTTTACCTAAAAAATTATAATCAATTACCCTAATAAAAAATTCTTTTGATTTCGCCAAAAAAGGTATTTGTTTCACCGATGGAACTGGGTAATAGTATAAAAACAAATACGACTTCCATAATCTTTTTCATCATTATGAAGATTTTTCTGTTGAAGCAGAGCAGCGCTTTCACGCAACCGCGTACGCAAAAATGCATGAGAATTGATTGTGCCGTTTCTTGGTCAATAGAGACGAACTTTTCCAAGAAACCTAGAGAAGTTAAAAATTTTCTTTTCGATAAGAAATTCCTCAAGGTTTGTAAATAAGAAGATCACTGTTTGAAAATAAAAGAATAAGTTTTAAAGTTTATATAAAAGAAAAAAAAATGTCTTCAAATGATAAATTAGAAACGATGAATTAAAACTAAACCAAAGGTTAAAATCAGCAAAAAAATTTCTGTAACTCTATCATTTCAGTTTAATAAACGGTTGCGATGCGCCGCTGTCTTTTAAATTTTATTACTTATAAAACCTTCAGTTCTCAAACTTGAAATTTTGGGGTTTTGAAACTGAAGACTTGTACTTTCGAATGAAATATTTAATTACAAAAATAAACATGTTATTCTTTTAGAAAAACCAGTCCGAACTTTCAAGTTTTTGACAAAAGCATTTCGGAGAAAAAAAAATAGCATTACTGGAAAAAGTGGTAAAAAAGGTATCGATATATGTTCATTGTTTTTTCCGAGAGACTCATAATATGATTACGAGCGAGTTGAACAGAGCGCATTTTACGCGAAAAAAGCTCAGCTCGCGCCCGCTGGCTGGTTTCTGGCGGACGCTTCGATATGCACTATAAGTGTACCGATCAGCACGAAGTGCCTCGCAGCTCGCGAGTCGTCTGCGCCCGAATACGCGCTATGAGTGTACTGGTCGGTGCGGAGTGGGGGAATTTGGAGAAAGACGGGCTCGGCCAGCGCAGCACGAGAGAGCTAGCTGCGCTCGAATATATATATATACAAACAGCAAGCTGCCAGAGGGATCAGGGGAGCGGAGCCTAGGGCCCTGTGCTGCGGCCTCGGCGACAATGTTGTCATATGAGCGTGCGCGTGCTGACTGTCGCTTTGACACTCGGGAGCCGTTTTTCAGTTTCTAGCGATTCTACCTGGCCCAGGAGTTCGAAATTTGTTCGCTTCTGTCTCCTCATTTATCCAATTCGATAAAATAACCATCGCTTTTTATAGAGTTTGATTCGTAGACCCTAAATTTCGAGGTTACAATTTAACAAAATTGCTTTTTAAAAACCTTGATTTTAATGCATTTCTTTAAACCAACACTTCAAATAGAAACAATCTATTGCGATCAGAATAATTGTTTCTTGAAAATTCAAGCAATTTTAAGATTAAAATATTACATTCGACATCTGCGAAGAACCAATATTCAAAGATTTATAAATTTTTCAAATATCAATTTTCAAAAATTAAACATCGAGTAGATATTATTACAGTTGCTTACCGTTTACCATCTAAAAAGAGATGTGCATAGTTAATATTACTTTGTATTATAAATAATTCACATTAATATGCGAGTAAATCTCAGGAACTCTTAACTTATTGGGAACTCCAAAGTTTAAGCTCAAAATTTTTGCCTTTTAATAAAAAATAAAAAATAAAAAAATAATTATAAATAATGGTAAAGAATCAGCTGCGTACAGAAAATTAAAAAAAGGTCGAAAAATCAGTCATTTTTTATGTTATTAATGTGCTTTGCCAATCGATTTATTTATAATTAAACAACAAATTCAATGCATATTATAATTGAAATAACTAAGTCAATAAAGAACATTAGTCATTCCATTTAATTTTTTATTTAGCAACCATAAGAAATACGTAAAACTGATGTGATGTTTGAAAGAAGATTGATATTTTATATTTTCACATATAATTGTAATAACGATTATTTCTTAGAAAACAGAAACTTTTAAAGTAATAATTTCAGTGTAGATTCTTATCTATTCAAAGATCAAATACGCAGATGACATTAATATGCAAATTTATAAGAGTTGTAGTTTAGAATAGAAACCAAATTTTCCTTAATTTTTAGATTTAAAAGTAGTGCCAAAAAAATATACCATTCAATCACCGGGCTTGTAAATAATTTTTTTTCACATTCAGAAAGGCTTAAAGAACAAGAAAAACTTTGTCCTGTAGATGTGTCTTCAAACTTAAATCACTTTTTCAAGTTTCGTCGTTTAGAAAAAAAGGTGACATTTTCTTCCTGAATTTTTTTCAATCCAAAATTGACTTGAAAGTATCGCCAAAAAATAATACCGTTAAATTGAGCTTGTACATATTTCTTTTTATGTTCAGAAAAGCTAAAAGAACAGTTAAAACTTGACACATGAGCGTTCCTCTAAATTTTTTTCATTTATTTCGAGACATAAGAGAAAAATAATTTTGAGAATAGTAGATATACTATTACCATACCATACCCTGGCCAAAATATCATACACGCGTTTTTGAGTTGGGAGCGAAAATGGACTTTCGGACAGGGTATGGTGAATAAATCTTTTATATGGGCTAATTTTCGTAGTACATCGACGTATCAGGGCTCAAATTAAAGATTTTGGCACACAGAAAAGCTAAACAAATTATGCGACGATCGTAAGTGTGTTCCTGTTCCTATATACATAATATATCGATTGGCAAAGCACATTAATAACATAAAAAATGAATGATTTTTCGACCTCTTTTTAATTTTGTGTACGCAGCTGATTCTGTACCATTATTTATAATTGTTTTTTTATTTTTTATTGAAGGGTAAATATTTTGGCTTTAGTTCATTTGACTGCTTAAACTTTGGAATTCCCAATAAGTTAAGAGTTCCTGAGATTTACTCGCATATTAACGTGAATTATTTATAATACAAAGTAATATTCACTATGCACATCTCTTTTTAGATGGTAAACGGTAAGCGGTAAATACTGAAACCTAATATTTGAAAAATTTATAACTCTTTGAATACTGGTTCTTCGTAGATGTCGAATGCAACATTTAAATCTTATAATTGACTGAATTTTGAAGAAACAATTATTCTGATCGCAATAGATTGTTTATATTTGTTTAAATTAAGTTTTGGTTTAAAAAAATGCATTAAAATCAAGGTTTTTAAAAAGCAATTTTGTTAAATTGTAACCTCGAAATTTAGGGTCTACGAATAAAACTCTATAAAAAGCGATGGTTATTTTATCGAATTGCATAAATGAGGAGACAGAAGCGAACAAATTTCCAACTCCTGGGCCAGGTAGAATCGCTAGAAACTGAAAAACGGCTCCCGAGTGTCAAAGCGAAAGTCAGCACGCGCACGCTCATATGACAACATTGTCGCCGAGGCCGCAGCACAGGGCCCTAGCCTCCGCTCCCCTGATCCCTCTGGCAGCTTGCTGTTTGTATATATATATATTCGAGCGCAGCCAGCTCTCGCGTGCTGCGCTGGCCGAGCCCGTCTTTCTCCCAATTCCCCCACTCCGCGCCGACCAGTACACTCATAGCGCGGATTCGGGCGCAGACGACTCGCGAGCTGCGAGGCACTTCGTGCTGATCGGTACACTTATAGTGCACATCGAAGCGTCCGACAGAAACCAGCCAGCGGGCGCGAGGCGAGCCTTTTTCGCGTAAAATGCGCTCTGTTCAACTCGCTCACAATAATATGATAAGTCTCTCGGAAAAAAACAGTGAACATATATTGATACATTTTCCTCCTCTTTCCAGTTATGCTATTGTTTATTCTCCGCAATGCTTTTTTTAGGTCAAAAACTTGAGTTGAAAGCTCGGACGGATTTTTCTAAAAGAATAACAAGTTTTTTTTTTTTTTTAACTTTTTTCATTCGAAAGTACAAGTCTTCAGTTTCAAAACCCCAAAATTTCAAGTGGAGAAATGAAGGATTCATAAATAATTAAAAAGACGGCGGCGCGTTGCCACAGTTTAACCTTTAGACTGCCGGCATTTTTACGTTAAAAATGAATATTTTTAAAAGGTAAGATTTATTTATATAAATACCTAATATGTCGAAACGAGTTTTCAAGGTCACAGCTGGCTCATATATGAGTCAGGTCGGCAGTCTAAAGGTTAATAAAATGAAATGATAGAGTTACAGGAACTTTTTTTGCTGATTTTAACCTTCGTTTCAGTTTTGATCATATACATCATTTTTCTCTTTTATATAAACTTAAAACTAATTCTTTTATTTTCATACAGTGATCTTCGTATTCACAAACCTTGAGGGAGCTTTTATCCAAAAGAAAATTTTTAACTTCTCTGGGTTTCTTGGAAATGTTCGTCCCTATTGATCAAGAAGCGGCACAATCAATTCCCATGCATTTTTCCGTACGCGGTTACGTGAAAGCGCTGCTCTGCTTCAACATTTTTTATTCGTTCTCGCGCCCCCTTCATCCCTTATTTGGAAGGGTTCCGGAACGATTTTGACATCGGCAATTTTTTTTAGAACCACGAGATGCCCCCCAACTAATATCTGCAATAAAATTTGTCCCCATTTAATATGAGCGATAGTTAGAATTTTTTATTCGTTCTCGCGCCCCCTTCATCCCTTATTTGGAAGGGTTCCGGAACGATTCTGACATCGGCAATTTTTATGTAGAACCACGAGATGCCCCCCAACTAATATCTGCAATAAAATTTGTCCCCAATTAATATGAGCGATAATTAGAATTTTTTATTCGTTCTCGCGCCCCCTTCATCCCTTATTTGGAAGGGTTCCGGAACGATTTTGACATCGGCAATTTTTTTGTATAACCACGAGATGCCCCCCAACTAATATCTGCAATAAAATTTGTCCCCAATTAATATGAGCGATAGTTAGAATTTTTTATTCGTTCTCGCGCCCCCTTCATCCCTTATTTGGAAGGGTTCCGGAACGATTTTGTCATCGGCAATTTTTTTGTATAACCACGAGATGCCCCCCAACTAATATCTGCAATAAAATTTGTCCCCAATTAATATGAGCGATAGTTAGAATTTTTTATTCGTTCTCGAGCCCCCTTCATCCCTTATTTGGCAGGGTTCCGGAACGATTTTGACATCGGCAATTTTTTTGTATAACCACGAGATTCCCCCCAACTAATATCTGCAATAAAATTTGTCCCCAATTAATATGAGCGATAGTTAGAATTTTTTATTCGTTCTGGAGCCCCCTTCATCCCTTATTTGGAAGGGTTCCAGAACGATTTTGACATCGGCAATTTTTTTGTATAACCACGAGATGCCCCCTAACCAATATCTGCAATAAAATTGGTCCCCAATTAATATGCTCAGTTGTCGGATTTTTATTTTTCGTTATGTATCTCTTAGGGGTAGTTTTAGTGGTGCTCTCGGGGGTAGTTGTGTTTTAAATACCTTTTTTGTTGATATTCATCACTTTTATACCATTTGTGATCGTCTAATTCCGATTTAAGCGAAAATCCAGATTTTGGAATTTTCGTTCACGATGAACGATCCAAACTTCAGTCACATTTATAGAATCTATCTTAGACCAAAATAAAACTGAAAATGTAATTACTTCAGATATATGCCTTCTCATCCAACAAACATCTGGTTTCATCTTATGCTTTGATAAAGAGAATTTGCACTTAAAAAAAGTTACCAGTCCTTACTTAACGATATTGCATAATTATTACGTGTGTAAAAAGTAGTTTTGTGTTTTTTTCTTTTATAAAGCCTGTAAAACTTTATTAATTATTGGCAACTTATTTTCTATAATCATTAACAATTTACAGTACAGCTAATTTATTATTTTTTATTTCAAATGTATTAAATAAAGAATACGTTAATTCAAAAAAATATTTGTTGAGAAATAAATTTTTCCTATAAATTGGCAATAAGTAATATTTCATTTATATTTGCCAACTAAAGAAATCATTTAAATAAAGTTTTTTTTGCGTGTGATTTTAAAAATTTTATATATGTTGCTTATTTTTTTATTTGCAGATAATGTCGATATGGAATAAAATCCTGCAGCAGTATAAGATAGATTTAATTAAACAAGATCATAGAGTAAATTTTTTTGTTATATTTTTTATGATTAAACTATCATTATTTTTGTTATATTTAATTATTTATCTTTTACTTTTACAGATTATAGTAGTATGTGTAAAAGATTAATTGGTATTCAAACACACATTAAATATGAATGTTACAAACAAGCTATTTTTCATTGTTGTGAATGTGGTTATAAAACTGCACGAAAATCACAACTCGTTAAACATATCCAAAATGAACACTTTATATTAATAGTACATTTAGTTTTAATTTATATGAGTTGTAAAACATCATTTTATTGATTTATAACAACTGTATTTAATTTATGAGATTAAATGTATTATTTGTAGTTCTGTTATTTTATTACTTTCATAATTATGTACTTACTTTAATTTAAAATTGTCAATAGGGTGATTAAAATTGATAAAATAGAGGATGGACGATTTTATACGTTTTTCATTTGATTGAGTCAAAAGATTTACTAAATGATTTATTTATTTTGAGTACAATTATCAATATTACTATCTTTCTAAACGCACATAGATTTGTTTAAATATTCTATTAAATCCTGTGAATTATAAGCAAATATGTTTTAGTCAATTTTACGATCATTAAATTATATTTTATTTAAAATATTATTGCACTAATTCAATTAATTCAATAAGCGCAAGGAAAGTGACAAATTTATTTACCTACGCGGCTTTGTAAAACGTATCTGCATTGTTAAATATATTTTTAAAAATGAAATTCATTGTTTTAGAAAATAAAATCATTTGTAAATTAAAATCGTATTTTGAAATTTGTTTGAGATCTGACAAAAGTGAAGGATGGAATATGTTAATGACTGCATTATTAATGTTACTTGTTAAGAAACCTAAAAATTTTATAATAACAGGATAAATACAATTATAATTTGTGTATATATCTAGACGATTAAAGAATATTTTAAAATAAATAAGTTTTTAACCTATCTTTACAAATTGTTTATTTATGCACATGATATTTAAGGTATTTCAAGGTGCGAAAAGTAAAACAGTTAGATGTTAATTTTATCCCCTATTAACATTTATTATTAATCACAGGAAAAGTCGTTTAGTCCAGGACAACTTTTTCATCAATACACTTTAAATTTTTAATCTCAATCTCGCCCCCCCCCCTCCCCTTGTCAATCATTTCTCGCGTGTAATGGGGGTACGAAGACTTTTATTATATTAATTTACTATCAGTCGACGTTTCGGAATCATTGTAGGATTCCCTTTTCCAAAGACTAGAAAACAACGACGTTACTTAATTCGTATGATCTAATTGCGCCACTATAATGACAAACAATACCACAGTACAAATCTTACCTAATTAATTAAATTAACTAACACATACGCCCAACTTCATAGCAATGTAGTTGCTCGTCAATACAAAAAGATTGAACACGTAGCTCTCTCAAAATTTTCTTTCTAACGCAAGTCATATTTGCACTGTAATTAAATCGAAAAAATTATGATTAGAAGGCTGAATGTAAATTTCAAATAATCATGAATCGCATGAATTATGAAATGAACTTACTAAATCAAAAACAAAACCATGTTTGAAAAATTAAAAACTGACAGGAACTGTGATACATTGGCCCGTTGTCAAGCTACTAGTTTTCCCGGGATGGTAGCCAACAGAGCTATCAAGGAAGGACTGCGGATAGGTGACATCGCAGGGGATTATTGATACCCAAAAATCGAGTGGGGGGACTCGACAGTACAGGCGGTGCGCCGCTCGCAGTGTCCGTGGATCGCCCCGCTACTGCAAAGCATCCAAGAAACATAGCGAGTAGAGAGGCTCCTGGCGCTCCTCTTCGCCGCACACACATGCGTATACGCAGCAACTAAGTAGCACAACCTCAACATCGCTCATACCATCGTGCTACCACGACTTCTCAGAATACGAGAACTCGACCCTCTAGGAACAACTGTTTTTTTCTATCTTTAATTACGTTATTGATAATATCTATGGAAGCCTTATAATCATTTTTCAACTTAATAGTGTCAGTGATTCTATTCATAGTATTTTTTGTATTATAAATATGGATCATTTCTGAAAATTCTCTTTTACCTTTCTTAATTTCTTTATCCAAAACTTTAATCTTTTCAAAATTAATTCTGTGACGTGTTTCTGTGGCGTGTACGGCTAGTGCAGATTTGGTATCGCTATTTTTTACACTCAGTTTATGCTCATTCATGCGAATTTTGAGTTTTCTGCTAGTTTGTCCAACATATGTTAGATTACAATTAGAACAACCTATCTCATAAACAACATTACTCTGCTGCAAACTATTTAATCTGTCTTTACCTAACGTGATGAATCTCGAGAACTTGTTAATTGGTTTGTTTACAACCCTGTAACCATGACTAGATAATATAGATTTTAGTTTAAAGCTCAAATCTTTAATAAATGGTAAAACCATAATTTTGTTGTTGTTGGCAACTGTATTATTTGTCAGTGAAGATCATTTTTTGAATTATCATGATTGTTATTTAACTGGAAAATCCTATGTCTCATATTTTCAGAGATAAATTTCATAGGATATCCATTATTTTTAAGAAACTGAGTTGCAATATCTAGATTTTGTCTATAAAATTTTTTATGTGAAAGATTAATAGCACGATCTACAAGATTGTAAACAATTGCTCTTTTATTTTGAATAGGATGATGCGAATCGAAATGAATAAATCGTCCGGAAAAAGTACTTTTACGATACCAATTCGTAATTATCTTGTTTTCATCAGTGCGAAATAATGTCATGTCTGTGTATATTCGAGTTGGTTGGCTTCGCGCTCGCCTCTGTGTTTACATATTCGCATTTTCTATTATACCTTTCGTAATACAACTTGTCAAACTTTTTGTTGTGTTTATTTTGCCATTGAGACACAGAGTTTTTTATATTTTCTGATAACAATTTAATTAAACGTTTTGCATTTTTTAAATTTGTAATTTTTCTGACTTGATCAAAAAGCAATTTCTTTTCACTGAACAATCGAGCCTTTTTTGAATAAAAATCTGAGATTTCAATTTTCAAGATTTTAGTCTACTTAGTGCTACTTAGTTGCTGCGTATACGTATGTGTGTGCGGCGAAGAGGAGCGCCAGGAGCCTCTCTACTCGCTATGTTTCTCGGATGCTTTGCAGTATCAGGGCGATCCACGGACACTGCGAGCGGCGCACCATCTGTACTGTCCTGTCCCTCCACTCGATTTTTGGGTATAAGTAATCCCCTGCGATGTCACCTCTCCGCAGTCCCTTCCTTGATAGCTCTGTTGGCTACCATCCCGGGAAAACTAGTAGCTTGACAACGGGTCAATGTATCACAGTTCCTGTCAGTTTTTAATTTTTCAAACATGGTTTTGTTTTTGATTTAGTAAGTTCATTTCATAATTCGTGCGGTTCAATCTTTTTGTATTGACGAGCAACTACATTGCTATGAAATTGGGCGTATGTGTTAGTTAATTTAATTAATTAGGTAAGATTTGTGCTGTGGTATTGCTTGTCATTATAGTGGCGCAATTAAATCATACGAATTAAGTTACGTCCTTGTTTTCTAGTCTTTGGAAAAGGAAATCCTACAATGATTCCGAAACGTCGACTGATAGTAAATTAATATAATAAAATACTTAATTGCTCAAAAGGATCCACGTATTTCATTACACATACAAACAACCTATCAAAGTTGAATTGCGAGCAGTCTGAAAGGACGAAAAACTCATTTAATTGGTACGAAGACTTTGTAATGCTAATACATAACTTCATTTTGCTATTTACTTTGCTATTCGAGCTAATAAAAAATATTATAAATTATGTTGTTAGATAAATACCTTTAATCTAACAACATAATTGATAAAAAAAATTTCTAAAGCTAAATATAATTCCTTTTATATATATGTACATATGCTACTTAGGGTTTAACCGACCTTTTTTTATATATACCGGGGTTTATGACACCCGAAAAAGTTTGTGGTGCCCGGAGCACATAAACTTCCTAAATATAGGGGTTTATGCCGCCCGACTTAGAGTCTATAACCCCAGGGTCCATTATTTCTTTAGTCACTTGCTATAGGCAACTCTGAGCTGTAGGTACTAATATACAGTGTTGGACGCCATAAACCCCCCGTAACAAACATATTTATTATATATATATATATATATATATATATATATATATATATATATATATATATATATATATATATATATATATATATATATATACACACACACACACACACACACACACACACACACACACACACACACACACACACACACACACACACACACACACACACACACACACACACACACACACACACACACACACACACACACACACACACACACAAACAGATATATAGGTACATATGTAGACTCGTCCGCATAAGTCCCGATCCGTTTACGTAAGTTGTCCGCATAAGTATCGTTTCCATTAGACCCGTGTCTGCACAAGTCACGCTTGGCTAAAGAAATAACTCTCTCTCTCTATGTAGACACTAAAAAATGTCTGCACAAGTCGATGAAAGTCCGCATAAGTACCGTTCCCATTGAGGATGCGTCCGCGTAAGTTACCTTTGATATATATATATATATATATATATATATATATATATATATATATATATATATATATATATATATATAAATATATATATATATATATATATATATATATATATATATATATATATATATATATATATATATATATATATATATATATATATATATATATATATATATATATATATATATATATCCTTCCCTCGCGCGTTTATATGAGGTTTTTTGCCTCTGCAGTGCGATCCGATATGTTATCGGAAAAAATAAAAAATATCCATTATACATTATTAAAATGTTTATTATTTTCAATTCCACATTTGAACGATGTTACTATACACTACAACACTTTTGACATTTATAATTATTTTTTCTTCTGCGGAGGTTGTTCTAATTCATTGTTACTGCTTTTAGGATTTAAATAATGTCTCAGTAGTTCTAAATATTGTATCATAAATTGTAGTCGGTCGTCCATTGATAATTTACAGAGGTAAGGATGGAGCATTTTAATAAAAGTTTGGTTACCCGAGGCATCAAGACCGACATTGTTTAGGTCACTCTTAAATTGGTCCATATTTTGCTATTTTGCTGTAATTATCTGTAACATAATTAATTACAAAAAGAAAAGGTGTAGACATAGGGTAGTGGTCCCTATTAGTGTGTCTGTCCGTATTTGTGTGCCCTTTTTGTCATTTCCGATGTAAACAAAATGTTCTAACCTTAGTGTAGTAAGGTAGTGTTCGATAATTATTATAGTGCATTTGAAAATGTGAAATTGGAAAAGAAAATAAACATTTAAATAATATAGGTACGTTATTATTATTATTATTATTGTTAATATTATTAGATATTTTGTGCTGATACTTGTTCAACTATTTACACTGAGAGAACCTCGGGGTCGAATTCGAACTAAGTACTTACAGCAGACGCATGACCGTTCGCGAAGCAGCTTTACTAAATTTAGGAGAACTGGTTTCCTAAACCGCGAGACGTTTGTTTTCTTTTTTTCCCCGTACTACACTAGCGCAGCGAAAAATTAGGAAAGCAGTTGTCCCATGAGTTTCATGCAGCAGCACCGCTGAGAAGACGCGACTGTTGTGCTGCAGAGGTTATCAAGCCGTACCAAAACAAAGGACAAAGTTTTGTGTACATTTAAGAATCTAGCCGGTATTACCTAGTACACCAGAGCTCCCGAGATTCTCTCAATGTACAAGCAGGCTATTCTGGCAGGTTTCATGTAAATTATGTAAATTAACACGGTGATGCGAAATGCTAGTTTTCACGGCAAGCTTGCGAATCGTGTTACCTTTCATCGCAAACTTGCGAATCGTGCTACTTTTCGTCGCAATCTTGCGAATTGTACTATTATTCCGCGCAAACTCGCGAATGGTGCTAGTTTTCGCGGCAAGCTTTCGAATTGTACTAGTTTCCGCGGTAAAGTCGAGAATTATGCTAGTTTTCGTTACAGTTTTCGTAAGGAGCGTCGATATATAGTATTATTAAATTATTAAATATTTATTAAACCTTTTTAAATTAATCATTTTTGTTTACTATTATAATATAATGGAGAACTTTGATGTAGCCCAATATATAGAAAATCGTGTTTGTACTGTGGATCAGCTCTTAAAAAAAGTCAAAGAATTTCAAACACACGAAATACATAGGAACAGACGTGTTTTTAGTGAATTTTATCATTTGTTTCCTATTTTGAAAAGATATCGTGATAAGTTTCAGAAATATGTCAGATTAGATAAAAATACGTTTAATTATGTTTTATCAAAAGTTAATCATTGCCTGAAAAAAAATTGGTGCAATTTTCATAAAGAACCAATTATACCCGAGGAAAAATTAGTGATTACACTAAGGTATAGTATTTTCTTGTATTAATATATGAAAATTTGCATTCCTCCGATATTTGTATAATTCTATTCATTGTTATAAAAAATATACGCAATATTTTCAGATTCTTGGCAAGTGGGGCAAGCTATACTGATTTATCGTTCTCGTTTCGTATAGGTGTATCAACTGTATGTACTCTGGTAGGGGAAGTGATCCAAGTTCTATGGGAGAAATTATGTCCATTACATATGCCAATCCCTACAAAAGAGAAGTTTTTTGATATAGCCCAAGAGTTTTATTTAAAATGGGATCTACCGCATTGCGTTGGAGCTATAGACGGCTGTCACGTAATGATTAAAAAACCTCCTAATTCGGGCTCTTTAAAAAGTATCATTCTATCGTATTGCAAGAAATCGTGGATACTTGCTATAAGTTTATTTCTATTGATGTCGGCGATTACGGAAGTCAGCACGACTCAACTACTTTCAAGAACTCATCATTTTATGTCGCATTAAAAAATAAAACAATCAAAATCCCAGAGGACAACGAATTGCCTAAATCGCATATTATTCTGCCATACTATCTTGTTGCTGATGGAGCTTATCCTTTAAGTGAATACTTGATGAAGCCATACCCAGGAAAGAAGTTACCAGCAGACCAAAGAACATTTAATTACAAACTATCGAGAGCCAGAGTAGTCGTCGAATGCGCATTTGGGCAGTTGAAGCAAAGGTGGAGGATATTTTATACTAAAATAGAGCAGTTGCCGGATAAAGTTGAGTTAATGATTAAAGCAGCATGCATTTTACATACGTCGCTATTGACGTAGGAGGTACTGAAGCTCCGTTTGAAGAGGATATTGTTCAAGATGTATTGGTGGTCGAGGAACAAGATCCTGCAAACGAATGCATGGTAGCCACGAATGGAGTGGAAGTAAGAAATAAACTAAAACAATATCTAATAGAAAATCTCATTAAGTGATGATAAAACACAGAATATGCTACTATCACAGATTCACTGTTTGCTGTTTCTTGGACAATTGTAACATGCAAATTGTAACATAATAAGACATACAAATAAACTCTTTAAAATTCTTCTTTCATTTAAGTGTTATTTTTAATTATTTTTTTAGACAAATAGTCTTATTATTGAAGTATTTTCCAATATTAATGATCTGTTTATTGTTAACGTACATAATTGCTGATAAAGAAAAATCAAATAAGCATATTGTTACTTAATTATTCCTTTCTGCAATACATCAAATTTTATTAAACTAATGTTAATTTATTATTTACTTGTAACTGAGAAAAAATTACCATTTCATTAGAAATATTGAAAATAACTTCTGTTTATTAGCATATGCCAACGACTAATGGGCATGAATGATAATATTAATATAATTTTAAAATGTACACAAAGATCTACATAGATATACTATACACAATGATCTACATAGATACACTATATATAAATATGATCTTGTTTAATTAAATCTATTTTATACTGCTGCAGGATTTTATTCCATATCGACATCATCTGTAAATAAAAAAATAAGCAACATATATAAAATTTTTAAAATCACACGCACAAAACTTTATTTAAATGATTTCTTTAGTTGGCGAAGATAAATGAAATATTACTTATTGTCAGTTTATAGAAAAAATTTATTTCTCAACAAATATTTTTTTGAATTAACGTGTTCTTTATTTAATACATTTGAAATAAAAAATAATAAACTAGCTGTACTGTAAATTGTTAATGATTATAAAAAATAAGTTGCCAATAATTAATAAAGTTTTACAGGCTTCATAAAAGAAAAAAAGAAAAAACTACTTTTTACACACGTAATAATTATGCAATATCATTAAGTAAGGACTGGTAACTTTTTTTAAGTGCAAATTCTCTTTACCAAAGCATAAGATGAAACCAGATGTTTGTTGGATGAGAAGGCATATATCTGAAGTAATTACAATTTCAGTTTTATTTTGGTATAAGATAGATTCTATAATGATGTTTTAATACATCATGAACAAAGCTCACAAATCAATAAATAATAATTAATTTATGTTAATTTGTTTGATGCAATTGAAAGAACTTAGTATACAGCTTATACAGGACTGTTTACTTCATTATAATTTCTTTTATTAAATTTATGTATAATGTATTAAAAAACTATCATATTATTTAGCAATAATGTACTGTTGTTTGTTACAAACAGAAATTAAACTTATCAAATATTATTATGTGTGTCTGATATTTAATGTGTACAGTTAACTAAATTTAAAATTTTCCTTAATTTTAGAATTAAGTAGTTCAAAATTCAGAACAGTGTTACAAAATTAATTTTTATTTTATAACAAAAAAAAAAAAAAAAATTTCTTGTTGTTTAAGAGGTATGGAAAGTACACTTTTTCGAATTCTAATTTGATAGGTTTTATGAATTTTGAGGTGACATATTCGGCATCTTCCCTTCCAAGTGCCATGGCTGATTCAAGATCTTTGACACCAAATTTGACCATCACAGAATCATTGTCACTATAAATAACAGTAGCATCGTGGTCGTAACCGTTTTCTTTACGATACTGCGATTTTACTTCTTGCTTCGTTTTTTCTATCATTGTACGACCGTAGGCAGTGACACTCTAGAAATTTACAAATTCGTTAATATATTTAATTTTTATTAACAAGTACGTTTTCAAGCCCTCTTATGTCCGTAGTACTTACACCCGAGATCTCTAAGCAAGGTAGTTTTCCTTGTTGCACACCAGTACAACCATATAATGAATTGGCTGATACTTTTAAAGCATATTGCCTACCGTCAAGTACTTTCTGTTTCAGAGGATCTGTTTCTTTTTTGAATTCTGCCTTTGCAATTTTCCTAGTAGTAAGTAAATGTTCCAAGATTTCAGGTAATATCCCTTTGCGTACGCTGCTTTTAACAAAAGTACAATTTGGAGGGGTTTTTGTGAAATCCTCTTCATTCAATTTGTATTGGTTTTGAGCAGCAGTACTTAAAAGTGTGGTATAACAAATATTGTGTACCATGATTATGCTTGGATATAGATAACTGAAATCCAGGGTAGCAATTGGATCATTATAATACCCACGAATAGGTTCAATAACAGTTGCATCTACATACTGTTCATCTAAACCTTGACCATGGTGAACAAGAATTAAATATCCTTTTTCAATAGTCTAAATAAAAATGATATATTATTAAACCAAAATTTACATGTTAAAATTTTATACTACTGAACGCTGACAAAAACTGCACTAAATTCCTCAACAGTTGTGATATAACTTTGATCTGTTGACCTCTAGTTAACAAACTAGAGAGAGATACTCCAGTTACTCTAGCCATCTCCATGTAGATAATTATACACATAAGTTTGTCCAGTAATCTTAGAGGTAAATATGCATCTTTTAGACAGTATACAGCTAAACGTCTTCTTGTTTGGGCATTACCATTTTGTAAGTCAGAAATGATACTATGGTGAACATCTTCCTTTTGTTCTTGCAAACAGTGATAACTTACAGCATTAAGAGTATAAGATCTTAATTTATAATCTCTTACTAATACCTAAAAATTGAAAAATAAATTCGCTACAATAGTTATAAATATTATTTTTAAAGAAAACAACTTTTTCCTAAAGAAATAATTACCAATAACAAATCAAAAGGCACACGTCCTACAAAGTTAACAGATTTGTTTTCTCTACGACCCATTTGTTTACTTTGCAATACAGTATTTTTTATCACAGACCTAATATTTTTTATTCTACCTAAAAAATTAAAATCCCGCATAAGCAGATGCTGTGCTCGATTAATTAAATATGGAAAGTCGAAATTATTGATATTGTATCCAGTAAAAATATCTGGATCTGCTTGACGAACAAAATCTGCCCATTTCTAAAAGTAAAATATTATTTAGTATAACTTTTCAAAATCACATAATTAAAAAATAAATAAGCTGTAATAATAAAAGTTCCACACACCTCTAATAATTTACTTTCTTTATCAAAACTCAAAACTGGACTTCCAACAATTGGAGCATATGTGCTTAATGTGAAAATGTTACGTAAAAATGGTTCCTTTTCTCCTTGTAAAATGACCATATTAGCAATTTGAATAACTGGATCTTTGTCAGGCTCAGGAAAAATACCTGATAATTAATATGAAAAATGAGAAAAAATTTTTTGCAATTTTTGTTAAACCAATGCATACTAAAACACTTTTCTTACCTTTAGCACATTCAATATCGAAACTTAAAATTCTAAACGGTGCAATCTTGGACCATTCACCTTCAGGTGCAAGAGCAATGAATTGATCCCAAGTAACATCAGCTTCTAATTGACATCTAGTGATTGCTGGTAAATTATGATTATATTTTCCTCTTAATTTCCATTTTCCAGCAAGTAAATCTATCCAAGAACATCCTACCATATGCGTGTCAGCCATAAACCTATATGTATTAATTAAAGTGTAAATAATTACAATAAATTTTTAAAAAACACATCAAAATTTCAAATTCCTTATGTACAAACCTAATATCAAAATCAATATTACTGTCAAAGGCTGTGTATTTATGATCCAGTGCTGGATATATAATTTCAGTTTCTAACAATGTTTTACAAGGAGCTATTAATGTTGGTAAAGCAACTGTTATCTTTAAGAAAAGAAATTTCTTTTCTCCTGTATAGCCAAAAACTGTTTGACGTTCAACTCTTTCAATTACTAAAATAAAATCTTGAACATTGTTTAAAGCTTCCTATAAATAAACAAATTTGTAATGAAAATATTATTTGTAATTATAATTTTCTTTTAAATTATTATCACAATTGCTTGAAGCTTGTAAGTTCACCACGTAGAAGTAACTTCCATTGACTCAATATGTTCATCAAATAATCTTATATGATCTTTTTTCAGAAAAGTTCTAAAACCTAAGTTATATCGATGTTAAATTATATTTGAATATATTTTATTAAAGTTAAATTTTGGAATCAATAAACAAACTTTATTATTCTCATCAATGAAGAGACTTTTTAATTCGCGTTCTTCAATAAAAAGTTTTTCTAAAGTAATAATCAGATCCTCAAATCCACATTTACTTGTTTTATATTGAGCAATTGAATTTTTAAAAGTTTGGAAGTCCTCTTGAGATAGAGATATTTTTACCTTCAAGTTATTTATATTTATATTAGTTTTGCCATTAAAATATTAATCAGTTAATAGCTTACCTCTTTTAGACATTGCTTTCCTTGTTCCTCTTTATTTGTACTATTATTTATACTTTCTGGTGATTTCACCATTTGAGATGCAGTTTTAAATGCTTTTTTGAAAACAGACGTTGATGGCATGGGTAGTGTATTGATACTGAAGTCCATAGGTTTGATTTTCAGTTTTCTCTTTTTGGCGCTAGGCTCAACTGACACCACAATCTTTTCCGCAACAGAGGATACACTTGGTAATTTGCATGTACTAAAGTTTACGATTGATTTTTGTTTCGTTTCAAAAAATGATCCAAAATCCTTTTTACTCGAACCAGCTTGTGAACCAATTTTTACTGTATTAGATCCTGCTTCAGTTTTATACAAATTAAAATCAAAGTTCTCGTTTTGCTTTTCCTCCGATATATGTTTAGAGTCAGATTTGGCTGCCCACATTCTAGTTATATCAAATAGTGCTGGAACTGCAGGCAAGGCAAGACCACCTGATGTATTGGTGGAACACATAATTGGTTGAGGCAACTAAAAATATACAGTATTACAAAATATTTAAACAAAAAATAAACAAAGAATAATGAAAAAAATGAACTCGATTTACCTCGCTTCCTGAAGCTCTGTTTTTTCCAAATATCGCTGTTTCAATATAACTCTAGGATCTTTTAGAGGCGTAAAAGGTAATCCGATTATCGATACTGCCCTACCATTTGCATTAGCAAAATCTAAATCTTCACTAACTTTTCCTCGACATACTGCCATGAAAATAGCTCCCTTGTGCATGGGATCATGGATTTTCTTATAATACTCACTCATAATACTGTTAAATCCTTCTTTTGATTGAGGCTTTACATAAATTGGCTTAGAATCATATTAAGGTAAGTGTGATTAATTTCTTTTGAATCATTTATAAACATATAATCCTTCATTTTTGCCTGACACATGTGAATCTTGGTGGCAGAATTTTGTTCCTTTGCAACCTGCGGATGAATACAAACTCGATCACTTTGCTCATGTAATCCTCCTGGACTTCATTCGGCTTGAACGGGAAGCGCACCGCGACGCCGTGCATTTCGATCCCTGTCATGGTTTGTACTTTAATTTGCGATTTCAAGTAAAAGTACTCATAAACTATATTCTCAGTGTTTATAGCAATAAACACAATAAAAACAAAAGAGACATTAAACGCGCGTTGCGACTGTACGCGGAATAGCGTGCTCCGTTCACCGTTGGCGGGAATATTTTGTTGAACGTGTAACGTGACGCAACGGACTGAAGTATGAGGTCTAGATAGGTCTGGACTGGAGCTCTGAAGTACCTATATGACTTGCCATTCTTCGAAAACAGCGTTCAGTTGTCCTCCGACATCGTGCCGCGATGATCAGTGTGTATGCCGGCATGTAAAGTGTAAACAAAAGCCGCGTGCATAGCTCCGCGCCGACGCAGCAGCGCGCGCGCTCGCACGTGTATCAGGTATACCTATATATAACGCTCGCGTATATATAGGTATACCTTATACACGGGCGAGCGTGCGCGTCGTTGCGCCGGCGCGGAGGTTGTGGACACGACCTTTTTGTGTCGAGGAGTGCACAGCCGATACACGTCAGAGCACATGAAGAAGAACAGGCTTGGGTATAGCCGCTAGACTGACACAGGCCGCGTGGTCGGCTTTTGTCTCTTCTACTATAACAAAGGAAATATAACGAAGAAATCTTTGGATAATCGAAGAAAATATATGAATCATCTGTGCCCTGTGGGCTTTCACGAATTTTTACCGAGTAAGTAATAAACACGTCTGGCATTCATAAGTAATAATGCACGTATCTATCACGAGGCAGTCCCAAAAAAAATTGCAGTGATCTATCCATGAACTGGCCGCGTCCAATACCTATGATGATTAACTTCTGCACTCTAAAAAAAAGTTTCTATAAAATTACTACTCTCAAATGTGGTAATTAGTACAACCTATTCTGAAAGGATTATTTACCACTTTCGTAGTAAGTAGATTTACTCCTCTCAGAATAGGTCTTATTAATTACCTCTGAGAGTAGTAATTTTACATAACCTGTTTTTAGAGTGTAGTGATCGGCTAAGGTTGAAACTGAATCGACAGTTAGATTACATTTACAATGTTTAACATATTTCATCCTTCACTTTTGTTAGATCTCAAACAAATTTTAAAATACGACTTTAATTTACAAATGATTTTGTTTTCTAAAACAATGAATTTCGTTTTTAAATAGTACATTTCGACACTGGTGCGGAAGGTGATGATTTACTTTTATGTGACGTTTTTCGCACGAGCGAAGCGAGTCATACTAAAGTTGTAATTTTGAGACTTTCCTTGCGCTTATTGAATTAATTGAATTAGTGCAATAATATTTTAAATAAAATATAATTTAATGATCGTAAAATTGACTAAAACATATTTGCTTATAATGCACAGGATTTGACAAAATAGAATATTTAAATACATCTATGTGCGTTTAGAAAGATAATAATGTACTCAAAATAAATAAATCATTTAGTAAATCTTTTGACTCAATCAAATGAAAAACGCGTAAAATCGTCCATCCTCTATTTTATCACTTTTAATCACCCTATTGATAATTTTAAATTAAAGTAAGTACATAATTATGAAAGTAATAAAATAACAGAACTACAAATAATACATTTAATCTCATAAATTAAATACAGTTGTTATAAATCAACAAAATAATGTTTTACAACTCATATAAATTATAACTAAATGTTTTTTTTTACACATGAAATTAATATAAAATATATCATCCAAGTTATATGAAATTATTCAACTTTTTTGTCTAAAAATAAATTAGAATGATTTAGTTGCACGTGTTTAGTTAAATAATACTTTCTAATCACTTTATATGTGTGTGTGTGCGTGCGTGCGTGCGTGTGTGTGTGTGTGTGTGTGTGTGTGTGTGTGTGTGTGTGTGTGTGTGTGTGTGTGTGTGTGTGTGTGTGTGTGTGTGTGTGTGTGTGTGTGTGTGTGTGTGTTTATATTTTAGTACTTAAGGGTAAATTTAGTAGAGAATTAGAACAAGTGTTAAAGTGCATTGAAATAAAAAGAAAAATATTTTTGTTTTGAAACAAATAATTCATAGCATCTTTAATAAAAAAAAAATAACGTAAACGCATGGATTTAGTTAGTATAATAAATAATTAATTATTATAAATTAATTTAAGATATTCTTTTTTTAGAGGATCAGGCCAGGAATATATGGACAACACTCCAAACACAGTATACAAGTGAATTGGCTAACCAGCCAGTGGTAAGATCCGGCGCAGCTGCCTCCAAACCCAAAACTAAACGGTGTCACTTTGAGGCAATGTGGTTTTTACAAGATAAAGTGTAGCGGACGTCGTCAGGCACAATATCTCTTTCCTCCAAAAGATTGATGAAGACACTAGTGAATCAATGAGCGATGAAACAAGTAAATTGCCGAATCATAAAGAGCAGCCATCCCTTGACATTACTAAACCTTTTGAAAATCCGTACACTGGAGCCAATTGGCAATTTCTGAATAGCACGTTACCGTATATGGACGAGATTAAAGGCGAGGAAGCGAAAAAGCAATTTCGAGTAGAGGCGTTTCTCCTATTGTTTAATTTTATAACCCAAAATAAGCTGGCTTGAGTGACGACGAAGTTGAATGTGATGTGAAACCTTGTGTAGGTTTGCAGCCGCTTCTAAGAAATCCTTTGGTTCTAAAAAAAGAACCATTGTGATGGAGCGATTATTTTAATAAATTTAATTTTAGTACTACTAGCATAAGTTTATTTTGTTTTAAGTGAAACTTAGTTTATATAAATTTTAAATTTGATAAATGAACGACGATACATTTGGACTTGTGCTTTTTAAATTATTAGACTAATGCTAAACAAGTTGGTGAACAAGTAAAAGCTAATCGAAAGTTGACGGTTGGTAAAAGCATTATTAACACCGTTTTGAAAGATAAATAATTTAATGAATATCTTATTCAATCGGAGAGACTATTAGAAGAAAAAAACTTTGAACAGTCTATTTATAAGACTCAATATGCTGCTAAAGTGGATAAGGAGACTCTTACATATTACAGGCGATATCAAACAGACAGGTTTTTACTCTGCTCGATGTTAATGTGGATTTGTTGGATTGCACTTCTATTTGTTGATATATCTGGGATCCCACGTCAGAATATTCAGTTGGCTTATTATAGTATTAACTATTCCACTAATTACTGAGTATACAGGTGAGAAAATTAAAATGAACCATAAGTGTTATTAAAATAAAATTCAATAAAAATAGATTATTAAAATGGAACTTGTAAGAAAGTAATTCTTATATTAACTGTAATTTAAAATATTTCAGTTGCAGGTTGTAAGGAATGGCGATTACTAGGATATGGTCTTGTATGTGTTGTGTCTTTTTGGCTTGCATTTAGAGAAATTATAAGAAAAGGACCAACTTTAGAAAATAATTCGAATAAACCATTAATTGAATTTTTGGTTCTATCTTTTTAACCTTAATGATGTTTGTTGGTCTAATGTACAGATGGTTTTTCAATATTAGCATGTTAATGACAGTGGCATTACAAAAACATATTTTTAAAAGAAATACATCCATTCGTTTATTAGTGACTGGAGTTGCTCTTTCAGTTTTTCCAGAACTACCTGTAGTTGGGCCATAACCAAGAATGTACATAGTGTGAGAGATTTCTTAAATTATCAAAAATTATTTTCTCTTTACAAAATATAGTATTTTCATTGGCATTTGTATTATATTATTTTGATTCAGATTAATTGTATAAACTGTATGTATATGGCCTATAATTAAAAAGCAAAAAATTTATAATTATAATAAAATTATTGAAATTTTACGTATTACGTTGACATCAATTATATGCTTAAACATAATCGATGGAAAATCTTGGCTTATATCGCCCTATCCCAAAAATTGGATCCAAAGAATTTGTGGTTTTACAGTAGCTTTATCTGTTTCATATGAACCAATATTCTTTTTAATATCTGCGTCACATTTACAACACTGGCTCATTTTTTAAAGAGTATACAAAAAGTGAACAGTCGCCAAAGTCAACTGCAATAAAAATATGGGATCGTCAGAATTTCAGTACTGCATCTTTCCTTGTATCCTTTTAGTTATCATTATCTATTGTCAATATGTAAAGATTTTCACAAAAAATATATTTAGTGAATTTGTCGTATTTTTTTTTTTTTTCAAATTTCATTATAATTTTAATGTAATTAAAAAAAATCTAACCAGCGAAGAAAACAGTACGAATCCTTAACCAATCCACCTACAGATGCTGTATACCTTATTCTGCTTCTTCGACACGAGCAACATGGCCAGTTTAAGCTCGTTCGATCCATCCCGGACACGGCACTTCCTCCTCACCGTCTTTTCGCCCTTCACCATGGTGCAGTGCTGTTGCTTGGTGATTGATTGCCTTGCTATATGCCACTTATGCCGCGTATGTACAACGTGACCAACGAGGGTAGCTGGCTCGACATCGGCAGCGCAATCAGTAGCTTTGTTATCGCCGCTGCTTCTAGTTTATTACCATACCAAGTCTTTTACGACATTCAGTCTGAAGGAATTCTTGCAGCGCCAATCGATCACCGGTCAACAACTGAAGATTTGAGAGTTTGCTTAGTACTGCTTTAGTTGTTATGTTTACAGAAATTACGCACAAATTGTTTGTAAAATGAAATACTTGACGATGTAAACTTTAATTACTTAATATGTATAAGTGCAATGATTAGAAACACATTTCTTTTAGATACCACGTTTGATTTATAAATGGCTTTTTTAATTTTATATTTATATATTATATTACTTAAGTATTGTACTTAGTACTTTAATTAAAATAATATTGCTAATGTATAGTTTCATGGAAATGTTTGTAATAGATTGATAATTAATATGTAATATTCTAAAGCTTAGTTATAATTAAAAAAAATAAATTTTTCCATTTCTTGAAGTGCAATCTTCTTTGAGAATAAATTCATCAATTTAGTTATGAAATGTTTATATTTATTTAATTGACACCAATCTTCAAGTAAATGATATATTTATGTAACTAGAAAAAAATAAAACATAAATCTATCGTAATAAAAAAACTATGGCATAGTACGATTTCCGAAAATTTGATAGTTCTCAATCTTTTGAAAATGGTGAAGTTGGTGCGAATCCCAATATAGGTTTTTGGTGGTTGTATCGGGAATCAACGTAACCTTGCGTTACAGGTAAAAGATACCAAAGTGCGAACATGTGTCACAAAAAGCTAAATGAGCTGTTTGATTTCGTGCAATTGCGGCTTACTCGTTTAAGACTGCGATTGGTGTAATGCAAACTTTGCACTAGATTGTTTTCCGTGTTACATAACGTAGTTTTTTCACGAGGATATTCTGGAGCTTATTTTATGCATATGTAAAAATTGGGTAGGGGATTGATTGTGCATTTCGAGTAATGCACAATGAAGTTAATAAATGATATTTCCTGCTATAGCACGAGAGGCGAATATTGTTTTCTATGCATACAAGCTCTGTACAAGTTGTGCTAAAATAGTATACTTATTATGCACTAGGGAGTTAAAGTAAATAATGCTTCAGATTGGAGGAAGGTAAGAGTGACAAACATGCAATTTAAGGCATTGTTCATTTGTTCCCGTTGTGCGTATTACAAGGCCGAAAATACAGTAACCTTTATGAGCGGTTGCCGGAAGCACAAATAGTCGTTTGGGCCCAATGGGCAAAAAAATACTTGTTCGATAAACGAGCCATAAAAAGATTTACATCGTGAGACCGTTCGTCCTACGAACTTACGCAAATGTCCACCCGTGGATAAAATAAATTTCCCAGCACGCCCAAAATGCGCGATTTTCTACTCAACTTACAAGCATTAAAGAAGGCTCATTTCATGCTCGAGTTGAAACAAATTTATTACAATGCATAACCATTTAATTACAAATAACACTTGTTTCGATAAGTGGAAAAATTACAGTTTAACGACTCAAATTCGTATGTATAATTGAACTTCGTACAAGTTTATAGAAAAATAGGCTACAATATACGTATATATATATATATATATATATATATATATATATATATAGGCGTACCTTGTACTCATAGTCAGGCCACCGTGCGCGATCTCCGCCGCGACGACTGCAGCCCGAAGCGCTAGAACACCGAGGTACACCCAGGCAATCACCTGGACCTCCTATTAGATGCGCCGTGACATCTAAGTGCAAAAAATTACGGAGCGCAACACCTAGACATCGTCATCGGCTACCTCGAACACCTGGATCACGTATTAGATGCACCCTGAGATCTAATCGCAGAAACTACGGAGCGCACTGTCCAGACTCCATCATCGGCCACCCCCGAAGACTTAGATTACGCATTCGATACGTTCCAGTACCTAAGGGTAATAAACTACGGAGCGCACCACCTAGACACCATCATCGGCTACCCCGGACACCTGGGACACGTATTAGATACACCCTGAGATCTAATCGCAAAAATCTACGGAGCGCATTACCTAGACTCCATCATCGGCCACCTCAAAAACCTAGACCACGCATTCTATGCGTTCCAGTACCTAGAAATAAAAAACTACGGAGTTCACTACCTAGACTCCATCATCGGCCACCCCAAAGACTTAGACCACGCATTCGATGCGTTCCAGTACCTAGAGGTAAAAAACTACAGAGCGCACCACCTAGACTTGATCATCGGATACCCCGAACACCTGGACCATATATTAGATGCACCCTGAGTTCGAATCGCAAAAAACTACGGAGCGCACTACCTAGACTCCATAATCGGCCACCTCAAAAGACCTAGACCACGTATTCGATGCGTTCCAGTACCTAAAGGTAAAAACCTACGGAGCGCACCACCTAGACATCATCATCGGCTATACCGAACTCCTGGACCACGTATTAGATGCCCCCCGAGATCTAATCGCAAAAAACTTCGGAGCGCACTACCCAGACTCCCCATGCATTCGATGCGTTCCAATACCTAGAGGTAAAACACTACGGAGCGCAGCACCTAGACATCATCATCGGCTACCCCGAAGGATTTACTTCGAGTTCTTCGGGTACACTTTGGAAGAGCCTCGAATTGACTGCAAGCGAGCCGCGAGTGTGCCTCGGGTTAGCCTCAGCAGAACCTCGGCTGTACTGCGGCTCGAGCCTCGGGCTTGCCGCGGCATAACCTCGGCTGTACCGAGGTAAAGACGAGGCTGAAGCCGAGATAAAACCAAGGCTCGAGCCGAGTGAAAGCCGAGATGAAACCGAGGCTCGAGCCAACTGAAATCCGAGATAAAACCGAGACTCAAGCCGAGCGAAATCCGAGGTAAAGCCGAGATAAAACCGAGGCTCGAGCCGCGTGAAAGCCGCGTGAAAGCCGAGGTAAAGCCGAGGTAAAAACTCGATTGAAGTTAGCCGCGCATGGTCTAGGGACATTTCAAACTTCACTAGATTACAAAGCAGAGTGCCGTCTATCAATTCTACTGCGTCCGTGCTCCAAGCCCTTTCTCAATCATCGAGTTTGGAACACGGACGCAGTGGAATTGAGAGACGGTACACTCATTTTCCAAAAGCACTCGGCACGGCACGGCACGCCACGAGTTAATTGTGGCGACTCCCTAAGACCCCCGCTACGTAAGGCGATTGTACGCGAACGGACGTGAATGCGCCCGCGCGCGGAGAGAGTATACGCGCTCGCTTCTCTCATTGGTCGTCGTAGTTCCTAACCAATGAGAGAAGCGAACCCGTGTGCACCCTCCGTCAACTGAGTATTTTATCAAGCGCAATACAAGTAAGGAAAACTTGGAGGCACTTTGATAAAATTTGTTGTCGGAGGAATAGCCACGGTATTTCTGCCACTGTGAACGCACTCATATTGGAAATAATACACACTAATTTAAATGGGCCACACTCTGAAGGTTATAAAGGGGAAAAATATGTTCTAACTTTTATTGATGATTACAGTAAATTAGCTAAAATCTATCCAATTAAATCAAAAGATGAAGTATATGATAAGTTTGTTGGATATATAAATTTAGTTGAGAATAAAACTGGCAAGAAAATTAAAAAATTGAGATGTGACAACGGCACTGAGTATTTGAAAAATATTTCATAAGGCGATTTATTTCTCTCTATTGTATTAGCAATTATTCTATTTTTCAAATATGCTGCCGCGCTGATTACTTCAGGCCAATATTTTTTTTCTACTTTTGACTCTGCTAATAAATACCTAACACTATCCATAATAGTCCTATTGAACGTTTCCGCGGTACCATTTAACTTATGTACGTAACGTGGACACGTTTCTAATTCAATTCCCTTCTCTCTACATAATCTAGATATATCTCTACTCAAGATATATGGGAGCGTCCAGCAGGAACGGGCCACCGAGAGCGCGCGGTGCCTTTTTTCGCGTATAAAGGCGCTCTGTTTAACTCGTTCATAATCGTATGCTGCGTCTTTGAAAAAAAACCAAGGACCTATATCGATAGATTTTTTCCTGCTCTTTCCAATGGTGCCATTGTTTTTATTGCGAAACACTTTCTTCCGGACGAAAACTCGAGTTGAATATTGAAAGCCATTTTTCTCAAAGTATATCAGGCTTTTTTTTCAAAATAAACTACACCATTGGAAAGTACAAGTTGGAGAAATAAAGGGTTTAAAAGTAACAACATGAAAAAGACAGCGCCGAGGGTCCGCGCGAGCCCCTCGCGCCCGTGCGTACGGCACGTTTAAGTGCACGCTCTATTCAATTCGCTAATAATCGTGTACCAAGTCTCTGAAAAAAGAACTAAGGACATATATCGATAGATTTTTTCCTGCTCTTTCCAATGGTGCTATTATTTTTATTCCGAATTTCACTGCTTTCAGTGCGTTCATGGATATTTTTATGTTTAATATATTATGTTTTTCAAATTTTGTTATATAAATGAACAAAGTTCATTGTAATATTATACTAACTGTTACAACTAGATCCACAAAATTATGTCCACGCATTGGCATTGTAAGTTACAAAACATTTTATGTTTACAAAAAAGAAAGGGTGAAATAGCACTCGCGTGTATTAATCCGCCCTTGAGCACAGCGTAAAAAGTTCGGGCAGCCGCTGTCTTTTTGATCTTACTATTTTTGAACTTTTCATGTTTCAACTTAAAAATATAATATTTTATAGTTTAAGACTTGTACTTTTGAAGAATATAATTCATTTTGAAGAAAAGACTGATATTTTATTGAAAAAATAGAGTTTAAACATTCAAATGGAATTTTCAACTAGAAGGAAGCATTTCGGAATAAAAATAGTAGCACCATTGGAAAGAGCAGGAAAAAATCTATCGATATATGTCCTTAGTTCTTTTTTCAGAGACTTGGTACACGATTATTAGCGTATTGAATAGAGCATGCACTTAAACGTGCCGTACGCACGGGCGCGAGGGGCTCGCGCGGACCCTCGTTCTGTCTTTTTCATGTTGTTACTTTTAAACCCTTTATTTCTCCAACTTCTCCAAGATAGGGCTTTGAAGCTTAAGAGTTGTACTTTCCAATGGTGTAGTTTATTTTGAAAAAAAAAACATGATATACTTTGAGAAAAATGGCTTTCAATATTCAACTCGAGTTTTCGTCCGAAAGAACGCGTTTGGCAATAAAAACAATGGCGCAATTGGAAAGAGCAGAAAAAAATCTATCGAGATAGGTCCTTGGTTTTTTTTTCAAACAGAGCGCCTTTTACGCGAAAAAAGGCACCGCGCGCGCTCGGTGGCCCGTTTCTGCTGGACGCTCCCATATATAAATTATGTAGAGAGAAGGGAATTTGAATTAGAAACGTGGCCACCTTACGTACATGAATTAAATGGTACCGCGGAAAGTTTCAATAGGACTATTATGGATAGTGCTAGGTATTTATTAGCAGAGTCAAAAGTAGAAAAAAAATATTGGCCTGAAGTAATCAGCGCGGCAGCATATTTGAAAAATAGAATAATTGCTAATACAATAGAGAGAAATAAATCGCCTTATGAAATATTTTTCAATGAAAAACCGGACTCAAAATATCTAAAGTTATACGGAAGTAAAGTCTTTGTTCGCGAGCCAGAACAGAAAAGGAGTTCAAAATGGGACAGAAAAGCGGATTTGGGAATTTTAATAGGTTATGATGTTACTGGATACAGAGTTTTGATAAGAAATAGAGTCATTGTAGCTAGACACGTCGATATTATTGAAGAAGATGCTAAATGTATATGATTAGAAGATAATGATCTTGAAAATGGAAGTGCAAATGAAAATTTGAAAATTAGTGAAAATGAAGATGATAATAAAAATGAGGTAAACGAAGAAATACCTGAGTTAAGAAGGCCTCAAAGAAACGTTAAAAGACCAAGTAGATTTGATGATAATTATGTATATAGTGGTTATATATATGATAATTATTGTAACGGACATTGTCAAGTGAGTTTTAGAGAGGCTATAGGTAGTAATGAATCTAGTTTTTGGATTGAAGTGATGAACAGAAAGTTGAACAGTTTAACGAAAAATAAAACGTGGCAATTAGTAGAGAAACCAAAGAATGAAAACATTTTAGATTTAAAATGGATATTTACTCGAAAATCAGAAAATGTGTATAAGGCTAGGATAGTGGTAAGAGGTTACCAACAAACAGGCGTATTGGATGATATTTATTCACCTGTCGCAAAAATGCAAACGTTGAAAGTGTTATTAGCTTATTACTGTCAAAAGGGACTTTTGATTGAACAAATGGATGTATAGACGGCTTTTTTGAATGGGAATGTAAAATCGAGAGTTTTTGTGAAGCAGCCTGAAAAATATGATGATGGTACGGGAAGAGTGTGTATGTTAAAGAAAGCGTTGTCTAGATTGCGTGAGAGCCCTAGAGCGTGGTATGAGAGTCTGCATGAGTATTTAAAGTCATTAGGATTTGTACGAAGTGAATTTGATTATTGTTTGTATACACTAACAGGAAAAGACGAGATTATATTTTTAATTATATTTGTTGATGACCTTTTAGTTTGTTGTAAACGTAGAAAAAATTTAGATTATATTAAAAAAATGTTGAAAGAGAGATTTAATATGAAAGACTTAGGAAAAGTTAGTACGTACTTAGGCATAAATATTGAATATAATGAAGAGAAAAATGAAATGTCGTTAGATCAAGAGAAATACATAGAATCATTAGCGAGAAAATACCAGGTAAAACAGGCTAAGTTGTACGAGACGCCTATGGAACAAAATTTGAAGATAGAGCCCGCAGAAGAATCAGATGAGAATTTAAAATATAGAAACTTGATAGGGGCACTGTTATATGTTAGTTCAGGGACGAGATTAGATATAAGTTACAGCGTTAATTATTTAAGTCGTTTTCAGAATTGTTATAAAGAAACACATTTTAAATACGCTTTAAGAGTTTTAAAATATTTATATTTAACAAAAAGTTTGAAATTGAGATTTAATAAAAATGAAAAGGCAGAGATTTTAGAGTGCTACGTGGATGCAGATTGGGCTGGAGATTGTATCGATAGGGAATCGACGACTGGTTATGTTGTGGAATTATTCGG
Organism: Torymus aiolomorphi; assembly: GCA_036365515.1. Taxonomy (NCBI): domain Eukaryota; kingdom Metazoa; phylum Arthropoda; class Insecta; order Hymenoptera; family Torymidae; genus Torymus; species Torymus aiolomorphi. Next base: position 157,107,123 of record CM070874.1, on the reverse strand, counting down.
AAATGTGATACAATGGAAATCAAGAAAACAAGGAAGTGTAACAAAGTCTTCGACAGCTGCTGAATACGTTGCGTTGTCTGAAGCGGTGAGCGAAGTTTTGTTAATTAAGGATTTATTAAGTGCTTTTGATGTTAAAGTTGATAGACCTGTTGGTATTTTTGAAGATAATTTCGGTGCAGTGAGTATAGCAAAATTTGGTAATTTTACGAAGAGATCGAAATACATAGAAGTACATTTTCTTTTTGTTAACGAACATTATGAGAAAGGATTGATTAATGTTATTAAAGTTAGTTCTGAGAAAAATATTGCGGTTATATTGACCAGGGCTCTTGGGCGCGTACGATTTGAAAAATTGAGAGAATCATTAAACTTGAGTTAACCAACATTGTAATGCGAACAGTATAAATGTAAGGAGGCGTATTAGAATATAAAGGTACATTTATACTGCATGGAATGGGCGCACAGAGCCATCACACGAGAGTAGGTGCGAGCGTACAGGGAAACTGAGCGGGAGCGTCACTCTGCCGTCGTCCTCCGTCTTGAGCCGTTGTAACGAGCAAGAGCTCGTCGAAGAAAACTAACAATAAATTTCGTTATTATTACTGTTCACAAGACTGTTTTATTTGAAGAAACTCTGTTTGATTTTAACAATTATAAGAGATTGAATTTTTTTTAAGTCTACTAATCGATTCGACTGTAGTCGATGAAAAAATCAATAGTATACATAATACAGCTCTTATAGAAGTATAAGTATGAAAATCTGGTGTTTTGAATGCGCAACTTCCTATAGATTCTATATGTTCCCATGTTAAAAATGCAATCAACTGACGTTTTGAATGCGGTATTCAAAAAGTCAATATATATAGGGATATTATTTCTTTAGTCACGCGATCGTCTGTCTTCGTCTTACACATGGGATTTTGCTATAGTTTCCTGGTAAAATGGCATCGCGCATTCAAAACGCCGGTTTTATTTTACATACACACACACACACACACACACACACACACACACACACACACACACACACACACACGCACGCACACACACACACACACACACACACACACACACACGCACGCACGCACGCACACACACACACACACACACACACACACACGCATGCGCACACACACACACACACACACGCACACACACACACGCACGCACGCACGCACGCACGCGCGCACACACACACACAGATATATATATATATATATATATATATATGTGTGTGTGTGATATTTCAGATGAAGTCAACAGCTCAAAATTTTAAGATCTTTATGAAAAAAACATGTTCCTAAAATTTTAGATCGATATTTGTATAAATAAAAAAGATATGCAACATTGAAAATTTCGAATTCTTGGTTAAAATCCAACTTTCATCATTTTTTTACTTAAAAATTTGAAACTTTTGTATGTTTTTTTTGTATAGAACATTGATTGGAAAAGAGTTTGAATTTTATCTGTAGAATGTGTCAGTATTTATTTTATGTCCCTTTTCGAAAGTCTCTGATTGATTGGTTTTTGATATACCTTCATCGTAGAATATTGAGACTGGTCAAGCTAATTGAAAAAAGTTATGATTTTTTGAAATATCAAGAAAAACCAATAATTAGCATTTTTGATAATATGGTTGATTTAGAAACTTAATATTATTTATACATCCTATATAATGGATCAAATCACTGAATTTTGTTAGAGCATCAAATAGAACATGAAACATCCACTTTCAATAATATTAGGCTTATACAATAAGCCTTATGTAATTATCAGTTATTAATTACATTTATTTTTAATTTTCTGAATATTGGATAAAAACCACTCTCTTTACGAATACACATTTCATACCTGCTTAAAATTGCATTTCATAATTACCCGGTTGAAAAGGTCTGATAAAACCACACAAAAAGGGTGCAGAAACCTAATAACCTATGCGGTTTTTGCAACAGAATATGCAAACTTGTATTAGTTTTTATCAGACCATTTCAACCTGGTATTATTATGTGTGCATAAATTAGGTGACAGTTTTGCAATGTATATTCCAATACCAAGATAAATACTGCTTAATTATTTATAAATAAAATGACTTTCTTGTTAGGGCTATGCTTCATAAAAGTTGTATTATGTACCTACTTAACTATTTGATCTACAATTTAATCTATAAATTATTGAAATCTTTAATATATTAATTCTTAATTTCAAGCGGAAAAAGTACCCAAAGGTTTACTTCGTTAAAATATACATAAATTATGCAAAATATACAATGATTAAGTTAATTGGTTCATTGGTCGATACTCATCCTTTTTATATGCCTTTTTTTATTCAGAAAAAAGGTGTCTAACCCCCTTAATATAGTATTTGAATGTAATAATAAGGTCGCAAAGCAATAAAATAACATAAACTTTTTAGATAATAAAATCTTATTTGCGATAATAAATTTCTTATTACTATTATAATTAAGTATTTCATGAAATAAATTGAACCAAAACTATTTAATAATAATAATTATATTATTTTTTCTTATTTTAATATACTATGTAAATTGCTATTAATTATTAACGTGTATAATTAACTTTTCGAGTGCATTCATTAATATATTATTTGAATGTGATAATAAGGTCGCAAACAAATAAAACAACATCATTTTGCCAAATATTAATATTTTATTTGCAATTAAAAGGTTCTGTATAAAACTGTCATACAAAAAATTATACAAATAGTATACAAAATCATACAAATAGTACACACTTAAATATACAATATACAACCTGTTCGGAAAATGTATGTATTGCTAAACACGGTCGTGTAGAGGGCCAAATTCTAAGACAAAAGTCCCTGTGCCGTTTCTGCAAATTTTGCATATTAACGCCGTTACAGGGGCCTGATTCTAAATGTGTATCGGCCTCAAGACAACTGCTTTGCCTTTTAAAGGAGCTCCCTGATTGGTCTACAGCTCCGGATTTGGTGTGTCTCGACGTCGAGACAAATTTAGAATCAGGCCCCAGGCGATCAAAAGTTCAATAAACCGGTCAATCAGCTCCGACGTCGGCGCGCGCGACAGAGAAGTAGGCGGAGCTCCAGAGCTACGGCCGCAGGGGCCTGATTCTAAATTTGTCTCGACGTCGAGACGCACCAAATCCGGAGCTGTAGACCAATCAGGGAGCTCCTTTAAAAAGAAAAGCAGTTGTCTCGAGGCCGAGACACAGAATCAGGCCCCAGGAGTGGGAGAGGCGCGACATCAGCGCTTCGGCCACTGGAGGCAGGACCGCCGGCGACTATCGATCTATCGACTACTCGCTCGTTCGCCCTTTTTCCCGCACTTTCACGCTCTCTCTCGCTCTTTCTCGCTCTCTCACTCTTTCTCGCTCTCTCGCTCTTTCTCGCTCTCTCTCGCTATCCTCGCCCTTTCACGCTCTCTCTCGCTCTCTCTCGCTCATTCTCGCGCTTTCTCGCTCTTTCTCGCTCTTGCCCTCTCGTTATCCTTGCACTTTCTCGTTCTCTGTCGCTCTTTCTCGCTCTCTCTCGCGCTTTCTCGCTCTCTCTCACTCTCCCTCGCTATCCTTGCCCTTTCATGCTCTCCCTCGCTCTTTCTCGCTCTCTCTCGCTCTTTCCCGCTCTCTCTCTCGTTCTTTCCCGCTCTCCCTCGTTATCCTTGCTATTTCACGCTCTCTCTCGCTCCTTCTCTTTCTCTCTTACTCTTTCTCGCTCTTTCTCGCTCCGCCTCGCTCTTTCTCTCTCTGTCTCTCTCGCTCTCTCTCGTTATCCTTGCTCGTTCCCGCTCCCTCTCGCTCTTTCTCGCTCTCTCTCGCTCTTTCTCGCTCTCTCTCGCTCTTTTTCGCTTGTTCATACTCTCTCTTCTTTCTCGCTCTCTCGCTCTTTCTGGCTCTCTCTCGCTCTCTCTAGCTCTTTCTCGCTCTCTCTCTCTCTTGCTATCCTTGCACTTAAACGCTCTCTCTCACGCTCCCTCTCGCTCGTGCTGCTCGCTACCGTTCTTTCTCACTCTCTCTCGCTTCCTCGCACTTTCACGCTCGCTCTCTTCGTTCTCGCTCTCTCACTTCGTTCTCGCTATCACTCGCGCTTTCTCGCTCTCTCTCGCTCCCTCTTCGTTTTTGCTCTCTCATTTCTTTCTCTCTATCACTCGCGCTTTTTCGCTCTCTCGCTATTTCTCGCTCTATCTTGCTCTCTCTTGCTATCGCTCTTTCTCGCTCTCTCTCGCTTTTTTCGCTCGTTCACGATTTCTCTCTTCTTTCTAGCTCTCTCGTTCATGCTCTCTCACTAAAACAACGTTAAAAAACTTCCTAAAAGTCGAAATTGAAGCTTCTGACTCAAGCTTTTCATTTCATTTTACCAAATTATCCTACGAGCTTTGATTAAAAAACTACGCTTATTCAAAGTTGAGAACAAAAATCGGGATCTTTTTATTTTTATTTTTTAATGTAAAATAGAAAAGAAAACAATAAAATAGTTAACACTTGATAATGGTCGTAAAGCTCTTGCTTTACGCTTTTGAATGCGATCCTGCCCGTTCTGGTAGCCCAATAGGGAGCAGAGTTATAAAACTTTTTCGATGACCCGAGAAGACGTTTAGGTGGGCAAAATCAAATGAGCGGGAGTGCAGATGTTTCAAGTATAAGTCTATGACGAATTCTAAGTCGTTTCATAAAAATAGATTTGAAATATCTAAGTCGATGTGACAAATGTTAGATCGAGACGAGACATTAACATTAACTAGTGTCTCACTCAATTCCGACCTCTAAGACCTACTAAAAAAACCAAAAACATAAGGGTTTGCGCATGCGCGTGCCACAATTTCAGCCGATATAGCAGTGTATCGTCATTTGGTACATGTCACATACGAGACGCTTAGAGAATCAGGCCCCAGGCCATGAATATGAAAGAACGAAATAAGCAAGACATCCGATTGCAATATGATCCCTATTAGTGGAAGTCCGGACGGTAGCGGCCGTAGCTTGTTGGTTGTGTTTCTGACTAGCAAGTCGGCGGCTCTGGTTCGATCCCAGAGTCCATCACTTTTTATTATTAAAAGTTGAGATAACTCACTCGTAACAGAAGTAAAGTACTAAAAAGCGACAATTATCAACTCTGTGCCTTTGTTGTGTAATGTACTGTTTCAAACTTATGGAGCATAAATCGATTAATTAATGAATGTTGAACGGGCACCAAACGTTTAATTTGTGAACTGTGATAAAAATTGTACCAGCTTCAGAAGTATTAAAAGTCGAATTAAGCTTCCCGGTTCTCAGAAACTGAATTTTTTCGTGTTTATAGCAGTTTTTCGATTTTTGATATTTATGTTTCTGAAGTTTGATTCTTTAAAACGTTTCTCATTTATGTATCAATAATGAAGTTGGACAGAAGAATATTCTCGGCAATTAAAAAAAAAAGTTTCTTATAATCAGCCCTTGATTAAAAGTAAAAAATTATATGGCTTGTGTAGTAATCCTGTGTCAAAAATACTTTTTTTCAACACGTGCATGAAACGGGCTTTTTTCATGCCTAAAAATCGTGTAGAAAGTCGTACAGTCCCAGCGTGATTTGGAAAAAAATGAAATGAAATACATTTTTCGCCATACTCTGGCCGAAAGTGCCATATTACCGCTCGGCTCAAAACGGGAAATGTGGTGTTTTTGGCCCGGATATGGCGAAAAATAGTATACACACCACGGGAGTAAAATTGAACAGTCCACAGCTCGTGTAAATTGCCACTCGAGCCGAAGGCAAGTTTTTTCCACCCTAGGTGCGTAATATACTATCTTCACAGTGTAGTAGGGAAAAAAATTTGTATTCCCGCTTGAGTGTGAGGGGGCTCTGGGTTTGGATATCGGTCGGAAGTAGGACCATTTTCTGAAAGCACTTAAAATTCTCTATCGATCCAAATTTTAAACAATGTAACTTCATATTAAAATATAATATTACCCTCCCACCTTTGGACGATTAGGAGAGAGGGAACCATTTCAGAGGTGAATAAAAGCCGATGAAATCAGCGGTGCTCCCTCCTTCGCTCTCTCCCCGCTGGACGACACCTGAAGTGCTGGCCGAAAGACTCAGGACGCAGGCCGACCGACGTATCGTCGATATCACGACGATTCATCCGCGTCGCGCACATAAACTTACAAACGATTAGGATTCCTCTCTCTCGCGCAGTTGAGTATTTAATAAATACCACAGTTTACTTATACTTCCTGTATTCTCGACTTCTTATTTCACGTAAAATTAACCTCTCCGGGTGCGTAACCCAGAGTGGCTGGGAACTAAAAGATACCCCCTCACACGTAACACTAGTTTCATTTTATGTTTTATAAATTTGTCTAACACGTCTCTGAAATAAATGGCTAAAAGTTAAAAAAAAGTAATTTTCGCATTTTTTTTTAATTTTTCAATATTATGTGATAAAAACAGTAGGAAAAATCGAGCCTGGAAAGTGTGCCATTAAAAAAAAAATGTTATCGTCATACGTATCCATAAAATATGTACTTTACGGTCTCATTTCCGTAAAGTAAAATACAACTTTACAAGTTCAAAACAAACCGCAAAGTACATACTTTACGGACATTTATGACGAAAAATAATTTTCGCTTCACGGCCTTTGCATTTTACGAACCAAGAGGCATGTAAATCCTCGGACCGGCTACGCCGGTCCGACGACGTATAATTCCCACTCGGTCTGTAAAATGCAACGGCCTAGTACCGAAAAGTATTATTTTGTCATATGTGTCCGTTTAGTACGTACTTTACGACCTTTGGGCGCTAGGCCGTAAAGTAACCGACTACGCTGGTCCTCGGGCGCATCGATTCTCACAAGGCCGCAAAACAGGCCGTAAAATACGTACTTTATGGACACGTATGACAAAAAGTAGTGTCCGATCCACGGCCGTAAAATGTTACTTTACGGCCTCGTATACCGAAATAGTATATTACATACCTAGTCCAGCAAAATAAGAAATGTCTCGGATCACATGTAATTGTCGGTCGAGGTGAAGGTGAGGTTGACAAACATGTGATCTGAGGCTTTCTTTTTTACTGGCCGAGGTGTGTATACTATTTTTCTGTTCGACGGCGCCGTAAAGCGGCAACTTCATTTCGCGCAGCGGCCAGGAAGTTGGCGCTTTTCGGCCGGAGAGCAGAAAATTACTATTTATGTACTTTTGGAAACAGGATAATTAAATGGATCTCTTTAAATCTTACGCGATCGAAATTATATTTAGGTTTAGGAGCTCAAAATACATACAAATTATAATGTTATTTATCGGTATGCTATATAATTAATATAATTCAATAATAAATTAAGTTCCGATAACTAGCCAGGACAGTCCCTGACCTCTCGAAAACAGATTAAAATAAGACTTTGCCATGCAATTGCTGATACCTTCAAATGAAGTTTAGTGACTACAGTTTGTACCAATTGACCCTTCTTTTAAAGATATTAAATAGAAAGTGTAGAATCTTATCTCTACGAAGTACGTGAAAAGATCCTATGTCAGCCTACTCTATTTCGTTAAAAAATGATGTATTTTCTATTGACTGACATTAAAGAAGTATTGATAAGGCAAGTATAGAAGTTTTTTCTGTATAATCTATGTATAATCTAAATATAAAACTTTCTACGAAAGTATAAAATAAGGCAAGTATAGACGTTTTTTCTGTATAATATAATCTTCCTCTCTCTCTTCCCCCGCCCTCTCTCACCCTCTCTCCCCCCTCCCCTTTCTTCCTCTCTCTCTCTTAACATCCGTCAAACTCTGTACCAAAAACTTTAATCACAGCTTAAATATTTTTGTTTAATACAATCAACATGTTTAAAAAAAAAATAATTCCTTAAGTACGTTACGTACGTTAATTAAACACAAGAAAGTACTGAAATCAATTATATTGTAGTCAAGTACCCATAACTTAACTTGACTGACATAATACAACTTTTCGTACCTACTCAAAAATATTCAGCTAGCGGGCATGAAGTACTATTTAACACCCAAGAGGCGTAATAGCTCTCATACTCCTACAAAACTTTATAAAACCTACGCACTTTACGTCCGTGTGGGCAAAAATTATTTAAATTATATATAACTATCTTTTCTTCGTCGAGTAAATGTATACTGAACAAATTATATGTATGTAGATTCAAATTCTTCATTGCAAATCAAACAAACGAAAGTTGTGAAATCAATTACCGATAGTCAAGTAATGCAAACAACTCTCCGAAACAACTGTATGACTGATCTCAGAAATATATTATTCTAATTTGTTCATTCTTCTATACAAATTAAACACAAGAAAGTACTGAAATCAATTTATTGTAGTCAAGTATACCCATAAGTTAACTTGACTGAGATAATAGAACTTTTAGTACCTTGCGTGTAAAATTACATTTCACGCCCACGTTGTAACTTCAAAAATATTCACCCAGCAGGCATAAAGTACTACTTAACGCCTAATAAGCGGAATAGCTCACATATTCCTACAACACTTTATAGAACCTACGCACTTTACTCCCGGGTAGACGAAAATTATTAATTAATTACTATTATGCCTTCTTTTTATTTCTAAAATTAATAAGAATTTTATCAGATATTTACGAAGTCAATGCCTATATAAAAAAATTACATAGTTACCAACACATCCCCATTTTTCATTATTTTTTCTCAATTTTGAAATTTCTATAATATTACGCATCTTGGGAGGACACGAGAAGTCTAGAGCTGCTCTAGCAGGGGTGGTCGTCCAATCTTCCATACATACTTGGCGGGCCCGACGGTTTGCAGTTTACCGGTGAGCTTTGTAAATGTAGAATACTAGATTTTTGCATATACCTATAAGTCCACCATAAATACCGTTTAAATATAATATCCCTACATGTACTGTGTGCATAATCATGATTTACTTTTATTACCTAAAATATTTTTCCTTGTGTTCGTCTTTTTTTATATGGGAATGAAATAAAAAGATACATATAAATTCATAGTCTATTCAAAAGAGCTTTAAATTTTACTATTTTATGAGCCACCTATTTTTATCCTTTTCCCGCGTGTAAATATCATATGAGATCTTATATGAGTATTTCGGACATCAGATCAGATAAGACATCATGTTATGAGTATTTCGGACATGACATCAGATAAGACTCATATATGTTATGTCATCTGCAATTTTATATATTATGGGACCTCATATGTGATCTCATATGGGATCTGATGTCCGATATTCTCTATGAGATCTCATATGAAATTTTCATCTGTGTTTGGACTTTTCTATTTAAAAAGAGTAATATATTCACGGATCAGTATTTAATATCTAGAAGCAATTGATTTATACATTTTATCTGATCTTTAAACGTATGAATATTCATATGAAAATGACAATGTCTACACCTTAAACTGCAAACCGTCGGGCCCGCCAAGTATGTATGGAAGATTGGACGACCACCCCTGCTAGAGCAGCTCTAGACTTCTCGTGTCCTCCCAAGATGCGTAATATTATAGAAATTTCAAAATTGAGAAAAAATAATGAAAAATGGGGATGTGTTGGTAACTATGTAATTTTTTTATATAGGCATTGACTTCGTAAATATCTGATAAAATTCTTATTAATTTTAGAAATAAAAAGAAGGCATAATAGTAATTAATTAATAATTTTCGTCTACCCGGGAGTAAAGTGCGTAGGTTCTATAAAGTGTTGTAGGAATATGTGAGCTATTCCGCTTATTAGGCGTTAAGTAGTACTTTATGCCTGCTGGGTGAATATTTTTGAAGTTACAACGTGGGCGTGAAATGTAATTTTACACGCAAGGTACTAAAAGTTCTATTATCTCAGTCAAGTTAACTTATGGGTATACTTGACTACAATAAATTGATTTCAGTACTTTCTTGTGTTTAATTTGTATAGAAGAATGAACAAATTAGAATAATATATTTCTGAGATCAGTCATACAGTTGTTTCGGAGAGTTGTTTGCATTACTTGACTATCGGTAATTGATTTCACAACTTTCGTTTGTTTGATTTGCAATGAAGAATTTGAATCTACATACATATAATTTGTTCAGTATACATTTACTCGACGAAGTAAAAGATAGTTATATATAATTTAAATAATTTTTGCCCACACGGACGTAAAGTGCGTAGGTTTTATAAAGTTTTGTAGGAGTATGAGAGCTATTACGCCTCTTGGGTGTTAAATAGTACTTCATGCCCGCTAGCTGAATATTTTTGAGTAGGTACGAAAAGTTGTATTATGTCAGTCAAGTTAAGTTATGGGTACTTGACTACAATATAATTGATTTCAGTACTTTCTTGTGTTTAATTAACGTACGTAACGTACTTAAGGAATTATTTTTTTTTTAAACATGTTGATTGTATTAAACAAAAATATTTAAGCTGTGATTAAAGTTTTTGGTACAGAGTTTGACAGATGTTAAGAGCGAGAGAGGAAGAAAGGGGAGGGGGAGAGAGGGTGAGAGAGGGCGGGGAAGAGAGAGAGGAAGATTATATTATACAGAAAAAACGTCTATACTTGCCTTATTTTATACTTTCGTAGAAAGTTTTATATTTAGATTATACATAGATTATACAGAAAAAACTTCTATACTTGCCTTATTTTACACTTTCGTAGAAAGTTTTAAATATCAACACTATTATTATTAGTACAGTCATGAAAAAAATTATTACCATTTGTAGAGAGTGCTTATTGAATAGATGAGACTAGAAAAAATAAAAAGACTAGACAAATTGTGTTGTTACATTAATAATATTATTTGTTTTGCTGATTGTTTTAAAAAAATATTTAGGTTTTCATTAAAGTTCTTGGTTCAGAGTGTGACAGATGTTGATTAATTATACAGAGAAAACTCATACATTTGCCTTAGCCACTATTTGTTTTACTGATTGTTTAAAAAAAATATTTAGGCTCTCATTAAAGTTCTTGGTACAGAGTTTGACATATGTTGAGGGAGAGAAAGAGAGGGGAGCGGGAGAGAGTTATAAAATAAATACATTGTAACTAGCCACACTACTGCAACACAATCCGCTAGCAAATTAAAATATTGGTTGCAGATAAAAAAAGTAGCCATTACAGTAATTTATATATTATGGTTTCATATACGGTAATTCACAGAACAGATAGCTACTCTGAAACATTTGGCGCCCATCACGATAAGCCAATCACTATATAATAATTACATTATATTTTCAACTCTTAGATTCGTTGAAATTTTAACTAGAAACCAGTTGAATTAATAACCAATCAGACACATCTTGCAAAATTAAACACAAAAGTTTATGAACTAAGAATCATTGAGAGAAAAAAGCTTTCTCCATTCTTTTAAAATATAAAACATCTTGAAACATCTTGAATTTCTGATAATAAATGCTTCCGTAACATTCTTGTATACTTTTTGAAATAATTATCTGAATCTTGTGTAGAAAAATATTTACTGAGAACTCCTCTGAAACATTTTGACGTCTCCCACTGTGAGAAAATTATAAAATTAGATTAACTGAGCACTTTTATCCGTAGACATTTTCACAATATTTACTGAGAACTCTTCTGAAACATTTTGACGTCTCCCACCATGAGAAAATTATAAAATTAGATTAACTGAGCACTTTTATTCACAACAATAACACATCATTTTTTCTTTTTCTCTATTTTATTGTTCACTTAACATAATCTTTTAATTGATGTTTAAGTAAATAAATATGCACAGCGCCAATATCAACAAAGTTTCTTGAAGTATAGACAAAAAATGTTTTTTTTTTTAACCAAGGCTCTGACCAATATTTTAAATTCTGATTTTAAGTAGAGGTTAGAAATTTGTTATCAACACTTCATTTAACACATCATACCGATACTTTATTTTATTTATAGGCACCCATTGCCATAAGCCAATCACTATATAATTACATTATATTCGACACTTAGATTCGTTTAAATTTTAACTAGAAACCACTTGAATTAATAAGCAATCAGATACATCTTGCAAAATTAAAAACAAAAGTTTATGAACTAAGAATCATTGGGAAAAGAAAGCTTTCTCGACATTCTTTTATAGTAGAAACTCATGATTGCCACACATCTTGTATCAGTTTATGAACTAAGAATTTCTGATAATAAAAGCTTCCGTAACATTCTTGTATACTTTTTGAAATAATTATCTGAATCTTGTGTAGAAAAATTACTGAGATCTCCTCTGAAACATTTTGACGTCTCCCACCGTGAGAAAATTATAAAATTAGATTAACTGAGCACTTTTATCTGTAGACATTTTCACAATATTTACTGAGAACTCTTCTGAAACATTTTGACGTCTCCCACCATGAGAAAATTATAAAATTAGATTAACTGAGCACTTTTATTCACAACAATAACACATCATTTTTTCTTTTTTCTCTATTTTATTGTTCACTTAACATAATCTTTTAATTGATGTTTAAGTAAATAAATATGCACAGCGCCAATATCAACAAAGTTTCTTGAAGTATAGACAAAAAATGTTTTTTTTTTAACCAAGGCTCCGACCAATATTTTAAATTCTGATTTTAAGTAGAGGTTAGAAATTTGTTATCAACACTTCATTTAACACATCATACCGATACTTTATTTTATTTATAGGCACCCATTGCCATAAGCCAATCACTATATAATTACATTATATTCGACACTTAGATTCGTTTAAATTTTAACTAGAAACCACTTGAATTAATAAGCAATCAGATACATCTTGCAAAATCTTATATATCACTATTTCCGGGTTTTAATAATGCTAGTTTACCTTTAGAAATCATAGGGCCAGTAAAGCATATCCACAATTAAAACACCATAAAGTAGAACGAGGCTTGATCTGCTAGAGCGAATATTATCAGCAACAGTATTTCTATTTTTTCTACTACAGGAGGTTGCATGCTTTGACAGACTTGAACATAATTAATCTTTTGGTGGCCTTAAAATACAAAATAATAATTTTGAACTCTTCTATGTTACATACTATTTAAAGATGATCTACTTGTCAATTATCCTTGTTCTGATATCTCTGTAATAACAAAAAAAAAATATTTCACAAAGTAACAATACTTATATTAATAACATTATTTTTTTTATTTTATAATGATAGTTTACTACTTATCTGAAAATATATCTGAGATATACCAAGTCCATTTAATATCTATCGAATTTCAATGATGTAAAAAGTCTTGAATATAACTTGTATATAAATGATGATTGTATATGGACCAATGCGTAATATTGAAAGTTTTATGTATACATAAAATAATAAGGTTAGGTTGGTTGACCAGATATATATATATACCATATACGGATTCTCTCTCTCTCTCTCTCTCTCCGTCGCTCTTCTCTTTCCCTCTCTCTCTCTCTCTCTCCGTCGCTCTTCTCTTTCCCTCTCTCTCTCTCTCTCTCCGTCGCTCTTCTCTTTCCCTCTCTCTCTCTCTCTCTCTCTCTCCGTCGCTCTTCTCTTTCCCTCTCTCTCTCACTCTACCCCCTCACTCACTCTCTCTCTCTCTTTTGCCAGTCGGTCGGACAAAAATGCTATACTATGTACCGGTCGGACAAAAATGTATAGTTTGTGCGTACTGAAGAATATGGAGATTCGGAGATTCGGAAATAGTACATAAAAATATTCAGATCTCTAAATCTTTTGAATGAGACAATCTTTTTAAATGAAACCTTTCGATTTGAGTAGAGCAATGAAATGGCTTTCGATTAATAGGGATATGTTATATAGTTAAAACTAACGCAATAGGTATATAATCGCATTGAATTTCTCGTACATCCATTTCAAAGTATATAATCACGCGGTCGTCCTAAGGCTCTTCTATACTTGCCTTCGGAACGCTCCCGCGTTCCTTGATGATACGAAGACGAATAAAGACTATCAACGTAGAAAAGGAAAGCTAAAATTCAAGCTATGTTTTGATAGAAAATAGTTAAAATAACGAACCACGAAATACTTTAAAAATAAGGTATATACATTTGTAATGATTTTCTTACTTGATAATTGATTGCTCATAATTTCCTGAAAAATTAATATTTTTTAACGAAACATTGGATCATACTAACGAAGTGGAGCATACATAAGATAAGATTGCCCATATTTTGAAAAAAGGATTTATTAAACGGAATTAGGGGTACTGGAATTCATTATTAGATGCCAGGAATCAGACATCTCATGGAGACTTGTATACGGAGTCGTACGAAATTTACAGAAGTAAAATGTTCCCAACTCAGAGAGAGCCCGAGAGAGAGAGAGAGGAGAGAGAGAGCGAGAGCGAGACAGGAGAGAGGGCGAGAGATAGAGGAGAGAGGAGAGAAGGCGAGAACGAGAGATAGAGGAGAGAGGAGAGAAGGCGAGAACGAGAGATAGAGGAGAGAGGGCGAGAGCGAGAGATAGACGAGGAGAGAGGAGAGGACGAGAGTGAGAGATAGAGAAGGAGAGAGGAGAGAGAGCGAGAGCGAGAAATAGAGGAAAGAGGAGAGAGGGGAGAAAGAACGAAAACGAGAATGGATCTGAAGTTTGCTTCGTTGGAATGCAACGAAATAATTTTTCACGTAAAGTTAAAGTAAAAAAAAAAAAAAAAACTAAACTTCGAAAATAAAATCATAGAAAAATACTTACAACTTTATGATCTAATATTCCAGCCCATACATTAATCGAGCACCGATGTTGAAAGTTCGTCACCCTGGTTAAGTGAGGGTTTTCTAGCGCCCAATAGTGCGTGTTATGCTGATTAAAACAGCCATCACGGGTGAACGTGCATTCATCGGTCCACAAGATGTTGAACAAAAAGTCATTATTTGCACGTATTTGGGCTAGAAAACCCTCACAAAAGTCAGTTCGACGAACATAATCTTCTGGCATCAACTGTTGCACCTTCCGTAGAGTGAACGGATGTTTCCCCGTGTCACTAATAACGGTATGCACCCTTTCTATGGAAACACCCGTTTGGCGCGAAACTTGGCACACACTTGTGGTTGGGTCTTCTTCAAATGCATCGTCTATCTCCTCCTCTACTTCAGGCGCAAGCACATGAGTAGTATATGGTCAGGTATAGCGAGACATATCATATTACAAGTGGGGGAGGGGGGGCGCCCCCGGGAAGGGTCATTAAGTCAAGTGTTATGTAAACAGTAGCTGCACAGTAGCTGTCCCATGTCAATGGGCCTATTGTTCTCAACCGCAACTGTTGTGTAAACAAAACACCCATTGACATGGTTAATTAGCTACTGTTTTTACATAGCACTTGACTTAATGACCCATACAGAGGCGCGACCCCCCGCCCCACTTGTAATATGATATGCCTCGCTATACCCGACCATATACGAGAGAGAGAGAGAGAGAGAGAGAGAGAGAGGAGGTGGAAGGCGGGTGAGGGGGAGGCGGTGGGTGTTGGGTGATGGGGAGGCGGTGGGTGGTGGGTGAGGGGAGGTGGTGGGTGGTGGGAGAGGGGGTGGTGGGCGCCGGTGGGTGGTGGGTGAGGGTAGAACTGAAAAAATGTTTATAAAAATATTTTTGTACACACACACACACACACACACACACACACACACACACACACACACACACACACACGTACAAATTATGTTGCTTACGCGGACGCCTCTCGCACACACACACACACACACACACACACACACACACACACACACACACACGCACGCATACACACACACGCGCACGCATACACAGAGAGAGAGAGAGAGAGAGAGAGAGAGAGAGAGAGAGAGAGAGAGAGAGAGAGAGAGAGAGAGAGAGAGAGAGAGAGAGAGAGAGAGAGAGAGAGAGAGAGAGAGAGAGAGAGAGAGAGAGAGAGAGAGAGAGAGAGAGAGAGAGAGAGAGAGAGAGAGAGAGAGAGAGAGAGAGAGAGAGAGAGAGAGAGAGAGAGAGAGAGAGAGAGAGAGTGGGTGAGGGGACGGTGGGTGAGGGGGTGTGTGAGAGAATGAGAGAGAGGAGGTGATGAGGGAAGGGGAGGTAGTGGGTGATGGTGGGTGTGGGTAGAATTAAAAAATTGTTTATAAAAATAAAAAATATTTTATTTTTCTTTTTTTACACACAAATTACAAGGCGCTCGCATACGCCGCACGCGCACACGCAAGTGTACAAATTTTACGGCGTGCGCAGACGCCTCATTCACACACACACACACACACACATACAAATTACAAGGCGCTCGCATATGCCGCACGCGCAAGTGTACAAATTTTACGGCGTGCGCAGACGTCTCATTCACACACACACACGTGCGCACTCACTGATGAGTTTTTAACCAGCACTGGGCGATCCGGGCGTGTCCAGCCCTATAACACACGGGCATGTGCCCTCGCGACATGCTCCGCATCGCCAACACTTGCACCGCCAGCACTGATTCCACAACCGTCCCTCCGGGTCGCCGGCGAGGACACAGAACATGATTCCGCAGTCGTTGCAATACGGCGGGGTTTCCTCCTGTTTAATATTCGGCTGCTCCCACTGCTGCTGTTGCTGCGCTGCCTTGTTCGCTCGCTTCAGTTTGGCCTCTAGCTGCCGCACCATCTTCGCAGCCTGTAATGCGTTGGCACGGTGGAGTTGTAGCGCCCGTCGGTGCTTTCGCAGTCTTATCCGCAGGTCCAATATCTCCGTGGCTATGGGGTCGGTGCTGACGGATGTGGCAGCGCTGACGTTGTCGTCCGCAGGAGTGGAGCCATCCGCTCTCAACATTCTCCGGACGGCCTCTTCCTGGGTACAGGCCCAGACCTCCACACTGGCGCGCGCTGCTCCGCGGGCCAAACATTCAAAAATAGCCGGATGTCCTCACAGCATTTGTCCAGTAGTTTCGAATTTTCGCTTATGTAAGCGACAATCTTTCGAAGTAGGCGGTGGTCCCTCGGACTGCTGAAGTCACGGTCAATCCGCGATCTTATAAACGCAGCATCGCGCTCTGCTCGCGCTAGCTGCTTGGTGACGTGCTGCCCGTAGACGCAGACCGTGCACAGCATCTGTATGATGAGCTCGCCTTCCTTTTTCGACACCATGGTGAAGACTGAAGTAACCCGTATACACGATCAGCCTCATAGCCTCGGGTACTTGAAAGAAGTAGGTATGGTAGGGGTGCGTATGCGGCCGTACTGACCCCAGATGGTTTTAACGCGAGAGGAATTCTCCACCAAAGTATTAGGAAGAAAGCGCGGACACGTCGGAAATGTTTTTCCTCAGGGTCTGTTAATCCGAGAGAAATTTTTTCATACTCGTGACTAGTGGCCGTTTGTCATGTCATTTTTCAGTGGTGTTTACAGCACTACCCCGTCGGCGATTTTTATCAAAAAAATCTTTACGACTTGAGAACGCGGCATATAACGGCAACTCCAATGCACCACAGGAGGGTTTGGAGCATTCCACAGATGTGTCACGAATGTTTTGCTTTCGAGAAGTTTCGAGTATAGAAGGCTCATTGTTTTGTATCAAGTATCCTTTGGAAAAGCGCTGTTTCGCGTCATATAGCGATTTTTGTCAACTACCCGTTAGGGCCTCTGTTATTGTTTTTTCATACATGCATGCAGAGACCCGTCTAGGAAAATGCGATTGAACGGCAACACCGATGCACTACAGGGGGTAGACCCATCCCGTCAAAAGTAATAAACTATGCTTTATAAAAAATATTTCGGGGCCATTAGCCATGCGCGGTAAATTTTTGTCTCGCCTGTGTCACGAATGTTTGGATTTCGAGAAGTTTCGAGTATAGAAGGCTCATTGTTTTTAACGAGCATCTCGGGGTCTCCTTTGGAAAAGCGTTGTTTCGTGTCATATAACGATTTTTTATCAAACGCCCACTGTTTTTCATACATGCATGTATGCAGAGGGCCGTCTAGGAAAATGCGATTGGTCGTTGCGTGGAAAAGCGCGATTGGATGAATGTCACGTGACACGATGTTGAATTTTTATCGCTCACGCTTGTATAAGAGCTCTTGACAGCGTTGCGCAAACCTCACTCTGTTCGAAACTCCGAGATGGATACGTTCATAAAAATTTCGCTGCGAAAAGCCATACTTCGTCTCTGTGGTAGAGAGAGATATAGTAGAGGCAGTTCGTGGCTGCAACGCTTGCGCGAGATGACGCGTGACGAGTTGATTCGTCAATTACAGAGGGCTCTTAGGACGGCAGGTTACCGCGCGATCGCGCGTCTATATCGTGCGTCTAGGCGTGCCGGTGATGTTTTGCGGGTAATCGAGGAGTTTGTTTTCGATCGTGGATTAATCGATCTTCCGATTTTTACTGACATAAGCAACGGACGATCGGAACGGCTTGGTAAGTTTAAAATATTTCAAAACAAAATTTCAAACAAAATTTCAAACAAAATTTATAATCATTGACATTTTGGTATTTTCAGCTCTGGAGAGTCTACTAAACGACGACGACAGCGACGTTACGTATTTTTCCGGCGCTGAGGACGACACACCCTCGCGCTCGCGGCGCCCCGCGGGTGTGTTTAATCCAGTCGCTCGCACTCTGAATTTCGATGCCAGTGATACAAGCGATGATGAAGACGGCGCTGGCCCGTCTCTTGTTATAGCTGACGTGCATGCTGACGGTGAGAGGGAGGAGGAGGTTGTCCCACCCCACGAGAGGTAGAAAGCCCTGCGCTAATTGTAGGGAATATTCGCATGGAGGAGGAGGAGGATGATGACGTAAGAGAGGCGCGCGAAGTGGCGAACGAAATCGAGCTTCAAGAGCAAGTCATAGGCGAGTATCTTGCGCCGTACGATCGCCCACCTCTCACCGATGAGGAGTTTCGCCTTCTGTCAAGTCACCCACCTGCTGTAGCAGCTGACGACGATTCTCCCGCCGCTGAGAATGCACGCAGAGAAAGGAGGCACATACTTAGTGTGTTGTGCGCCACAGCTAATCAGCCGTCTTTCGGTTACAATCCACTTGATCGTCTCGACCGTGTGGTTAATGAGTGTAAGTAAATATTTATTTTTATATTTTTAAATGTCCCCGTTTCTTTAAAAAATATTTTCCTGTGCGCAGTTGTACGAAGTCGCGATCGTTCTGTAACGCAGATTGTACCATCGCTCCCGGAGCTTACGCGATTAGTGGAGGTATACGAGCGTGTATCAAGCAATCGAAATGCACGGCTCCAGCGATGGTTTCGCGATCAAGCCGAAGACGAATGCTCTCCTCTGTACACAGAAAACAATCTGCGCGAATTGGTGGATAGAGTATTAGAAAGCTTTGCGGGGCTGCTGAGCCTTAAAGTAAATCCCACAAAACCATTATTATTTTAATATAGATATATATTAATAAAGGTATCATTTGTTTTGTTACAGCTGAGAGGCGTTCGCCCCTGCAGGTAGGCAGCGGTGTCGGTGATAGTGGTGCAGTTGTGGAAGAGGAAATTTATGACACTGAGGACTACGACAGAGTACGACCGCCCGGTGTGCGATTCACAGCTGTGGTCGAGGGACAGCAATACCTGCGACGCTTCGGAGTGCAGGGTCATAGGATAAACTTTTCAATTATAGAACCGCGTGCGAATGTAAATCCGGTATTATGGTTAGAGGCGGCGATTAGGGATATACACGATTATACAACCGCGCGTGTTCCGGGTGATGCTCTAATAGGTATTACAATTTGTAATGAGCGCTTTTCTCGCGGTACGGGCGGGCTGACGTTCAGACCCGTCGCGAACTTTAATTACGCTGATTTATGGAATTTAATAGCTTCCATAAGTCAGAGTAACGAAATTTTGGGTATCGGCGAGGGGCTCGTGTTACAAGTGTGTTATGTAGTAGTACCTGTAGGCGCGGGTGGGAGCGGTGGTTTAAAGTTGAGCGATTTACGGAAGCGGTCAATCGTCGTTATTAATAATAACGATAATTTATGTTTACCGCGTGCGCTTGCGGTCGGCAGGGTATACATTGCTCTCAAGGCACAGCCTTGCGATGAGGTGCGCGCAGAATGGCAAGCGATTCGGGACGGTCGCCGAAAATTGCAAAAGAGCGCGCGGAAAGTCTCGTGATCGTAGCAGGGGTAAATATTCCGGATGATGGATGCGGGTTTGACGAGGTCACGTGCTTTCAAAATTTTTTCTCGCAAGCGGTATAGCATTGGTTGTTTTCGAGAAAGAAAATTTTGGAAGTGGCGAACCACCGCTCTTTGACGGTCGAAATACTCTCCACGAATTAAATATCGCACTTAGTGGTATTATTTATTTGATGTTTGAAGAGCGTGCGCGTCATTTTAATTTAATTACGAATTTATACGGAGCGGCCGAATCGCGTTTTTTCTGCTCTTATTGCAATAAGGGGTACCGTTATGTACACCAGCACAAATGTACACAGACATGCGCGTGCTGCTATGTTTCGCCGCCCTGCCGTACCGACGGTGTCGAAATGATAGAGTGCGTGGATTGCGGGCGTCAATTTTTCGGCCACAATTGTTTTACGAATCACAAGCGTGCGGGTTCATACAAAAAAAATAATAAAAAAGTGTGCGATGCTGTGCAGCTGTGTAAGGATTGTATGCGCATTGTAAACATGTGTCAGAAGCAAAAACATGAGTGCGGTATTAGCTTTTGTAGACACTGTCAAAAGCAGCATAGCTTTAATGACATGTGCTTCATGCACCCGATTAATGTTGACGAGGCGGGTAAAACCAAAAAATATCTTTATATTTTTTATGATTTTGAAACGACACAAGACACCCCGTATGGTGAAAAGGCGCGCGTCCATGTGCCTAATTTGTGCGTCGCCCACCAAGTATGCACGGACTGCATCGACGTGGACGATGTACAAATAACTTGCCCCACTTGCGGTGTGCGTGAATTCGTTTTCAGGCGCGATCCCGTTAAACAGCTCTTGGAACTCTGTGTGCGCGAAAAGACGGATTTTTCCGCAATTGTATGTATAGCGCACAATGCTCGGGCATTCGATTCTCAATTTATATTGAAAGAACTTGCGGAAAGTTCCGAGCGCTGTTCACCCCGTGTAATATTAACCGGTCATAATATTACACAGCTAAAGTACGGCCGCACCAAGTTTATTGATAGTATTAATTACTTTCAATTGAAACTGAGTGCTCTCCCGGCGACATTTGGCCTGCCCGAGAGCGCTAAGAAAGGTTATTTTCCGCACCTTTTCAACACCCGTGAGAATGAGCACTACAGGGGTCCTCTACCTTCGCCCGAGTTTTATTGCCCTGGCACCATGTCCGTGACTGAGCGTGCCGCTTTTCTCGAGTGGTATGAGAATACACCCCCAGACTACGTATTCGACTTTCAAAAAGAGATTGTCGAATACTGTAAAATGGACGTTGAAATCTTGAGACGGGCGTGCATACGGTTTCGCGAAATTTTCATAGAAGTCGCGCAAACAGACCCATTCGTCTGCGCGTGCACAATAGCGTCCACCTGCATGTATATATTTAAAAAAAATTTTTTGCAGCCTAACACTATCGGGCTGATACCACCAACCGGCTATAGGCGTGGAAATAAGCACTCGCAACGTTCTGTAGAGTGGTTGCTTTATTGCGAGCGCGAGTGCGGCCGTGAAATTATACACGCAGGGCGTTCGCGCGAGTTTCGTTTACGCGAGGGTTTTCTAGTAGACGGGTATCTTTCGCCGCTCGGTGAGTCTGTCTTAACAGACAAGGGGACTGTTTTTGAATATCAAGGGTGCTACACGCATGGGTGCCCGCGCTGCTTTATCGCCGATCGGACTGTGAAAAAGAACAAATATGATCAGACATACGCACAGGCGTACGAGGCCACGTGTGCAAAAGTCGCCGCTATGAAACGTCTCGGATACGAGGTGCGCGAGATGTGGGAGTGCGATTTCACGCGCTTAAAAAGTCAACAGCCGGAAATTAATCAATATTTAGCGGCTCACCCGATCATGAGCAAAATATCTTTAAACCCTCGCGACGCTTTTTTCGGTGGACGTACGGAAAATATCGTCACTTCTCGCACTGCTGCGCCGTGTGAAGAGATCAAATATACCGATATTTGTTCGCTTTACCCATACATTTGCAAGAGGGGACGTTACCCAATCGGGCATCCGCGTATTTACGTTGGCAATGAATGCTGTGAGTTGACAGGCGGCTGTAACAACGATCTCGCGCGCGTGGAGGGGCTGATAAAGTGCAAAGTTTTACCGCCTCGTAATTTGACACTGCCTGTGTTACCGGTAAAAATGCACTCACGATTGATTTTCGGTCTGCCGCTCGTGCTGTGAGGAATTGCGCGAGTTTGACTGTAATCACGAGCATCCCTCTGAGCGTGAATTTACAGGCACATGGGTTGCTTGCGAGTTACAGAAGGCGATCGAACTTGGGTACAGTGTCACAGAAATATTTGTTATTTGGCAGTATGAGACCACACAGTTTGATTCTGTCACGGGTGCGGGTGGCCTGTTTGCATCCTATGTAAATACTTTTCTCCGTCTAAAGCAGCAGGCGAGCGGTTGGCCCGCTTACTGTACAGACGACGAGAGTAGAAAGCGGTATGTCTACGAGTACGAGCGCGATGAGGGAATAAGTTTAGACCCTGAAAAAATAGAAAAAATCCGGGTTTGCGTTCTGTCGCGAAATTATGTTTGAATTCGCTGTGGGGAAAATTCGGGCAACGCTCAAATTTGAAACAAACGGCTGTTATAAAGACGCGTGAGGCTCTACTAAAACTTCTTACGGCGCCGGAAAAAGAAGTATTCGACGTTCTTATATGGTCAACGAGCAACTTTTATATACAAATTGGCGCTATCGCGATGATGCTATCGAACTTTCGTGTAATACAAATGTAGCAATAGCCGCGTATACAACAGCACAGGCCCGTCTCGTGTTGTATTCTTATATTGAAAAGCTCACATCAGCGCGTGTTTTATACATGGACACGGACTCGTGTATTTTTACATGTAAGAAAGACGACCCTACTGAGTATACGCCCCCTCTGGGTTCTTTACTCGGCAACATGACGGACGAGCTAAAGGCCTACGGCGAGGGGTCCTACATTACAAAGTTTCTCTCAGCAGGGCCAAAATTTTATGGTTTCCGCGTGGTCGTACCTTCTACAGGCGAAACTGTCGAGTGCTGTAAAATTAAGGGAATTAGCCTCAATAGCACCAATTCACGTATAATAAACTTCGACAGTATCGAACGTTTGATCGCAGCGTATTTTCAAAACGAAAGAGACCCAATCGTTTTGAAATATAAAGCGATCAGGCGCACGCGTGAGCATGAAGTAATCACCCGCGATGAAAAAAAATCGTGCTCTGTTGTACTTAAGAAGCGTAGATACTTTTCCAACGCTGTATCACTACCTTTTGGTTACAAGACTGACACATAGTATGTATGTATGTATGTATATTTTATAAAACCTGTAAATGCGTGTATTTATGTAAAAAAATAAAAATTGTTCTTTTTATATTTTTAATAAAATTTTACCTGCAAAATGTTTTATCATTATTATTATTGTTGTTATTTCTACCTATACCCATCACTTTCCTCATATTAGTAGTAGATTGAAAAAAAAAAAGCATGTGCTGATAATAATTAATAATTTTAATAATTTTGAGCGGGCGGCTGTATGCTAGTCACCGCGGTAGGCCTGTTCATTTCCGCGGGCGGCTGTATGCTAGTCACCGCGGTAGACCTGTTCATTTCCGCGGGCGGTGGCATGCTAGTCAGCGCGAATCAGCTTGTCGCCGCGGTCATCCAGCTCATCACCGCGGTAAAGATGCTAGTCCGCACGCGCCGCCGCCGCCGCCGCCGCCCCCCGCGCGCGCGTCTTGCAGACAATTTTGTCAATGTTTCGCTCGACTGAAAAAGAGGGTCTTATAAAATGCATGGAAAAGTGTGAGACGCGCTCATTCGGTGCCTAGACGTCGTAACAAAAAAAATATGGACACGCGCTTGAAACACCCGTTTACGTGCTGTGTGTGCGGACCCACAGGGTGTGGAAAAACACGCTTTGTTCAGCGCTTTCTCGCTCATTTACCGGTCATGTGTACCGCACGCTTCGACCGTATACTGTTTTATTACGCTGAATGGCAAGAGGCTTACAGAACTGCTTTTAAACCCAAAGAACCTGTCATTGAGTTTCGAGAGGGGCTTCCGCATCTGGCCGACTATTCCTCGGACAACGAAAAGAAAAAATTACTCATTCTCGATGATCTTATGCGAGAATCCTCGAGCGACGTTATTTTAGACTTATTTACGAAAGGTAGTCATCACAAAAATATCAGTGTGATATTCATAACACAAAATGTTTTCCACAAAGGAAAAGCGCAACGTGACATAAGTTTAAATACAAAGTACCTTGTGCTCTTCAAAAATCCGCGCGACAAGGCACAAATACAGCATCTCGCGCGTCAAATTCATCCCGAAGACTCGGGTTTTCTCCGCGAAGCCTACATAGACGCCACGCGAACCCCGCACTCTTATCTCTTTATAGACCTCGCGCAAGATTGCCTCGACGAGTTTAGATTTCGCGCGAACATATTCCCCGATGACGGCGCGCATTACGCATACGTGCCCAAATACTTTAAATCACGGTGATTTGCGCGAGCGAACGTCAGTCGGAAAAAAACTATGGCGCCGTACGGACGAGCTGCCTCTTGTCGCGCTACGTTACCTCATGGTAAACATTTTTCCAAGAAAAATCTCGCGTTACTCGGTGCACTCTGCCACGGTGATAAGAAACATCGCACAGTCATAGCCCGAGCGGCTGACAAACCCCTCGTCAAGTGTATATGCGAGTGCGTGCTGAACGTTTTACACGGGGTCGTAAAATTATCCGACAGCGAGAAAAGGCGTTTGAGTAAGCATAAAGCCGCGTTGCGCAAGTTATCACACCCGAGTGTTGGAAACAACGACTGGCGCACAAAGAAACGCGTGATTGTTCAGAACGGCGGATCATTCCTACCTATCTTATTAGCTCCAATCGTGAGTACTCTCATTTCAAAAATATTTGGCTCGCGTGACACGCAATAAGATGGAGCGCGCGCGTAAAATGATTCTCGTGCCCGAAAGTTCGATGGCCGCTGCCCCAACCGCCGCCGCCGCCGCCGCCGCCGATAACGAGGAAAAAAGTTTACAAACTCAGGGTGATAATTTTTCTCGCTTGGACACCGAAATGTACGATGTTTTACGCTTGAAGGCGGCGCGCGATGATTACGAAAAATGTCTGAATTATTTGCAAATTTTACGTCGTTATCTTTTTTCCGCGACGCGAACGTAGCGCCGAGCGCGAAACGAATCACGAAATAGACGAAATCGAAGAGAGTCTCGCACCGCTCAGTGAGGACGCCATTCTCCGAGGTATACCCAGAGTACTCGTGCCCAAAGCACGACTCTTGCTCCGGCACTGGAGGACAGCGGTTCCCGAGCGGTTAAAGTGGGACAATGCAGGCACTGTGACCATCGACGGGCGTCATGTGGCGCGTTCGAACATAATCGAGTTACTTCTTGACACACTACAAAAGAGCACGCCTGCGAGCGAGGAGACGGACGTGCCTGCTGGGCGTTTTGAGTTTGCGAAATTTCTCAAAACTAGTGAGACGCCTGTTAATCTCATCGAAAACCCCAAAGTTTTGAAAATTGGAAGAATATTGACAGCACCCGCGAAAACTGCCAAGCGCCGACTGCCCCGGCACGACGCTATAGCGGCTGAAGAAAATAGCGCAGCTTCGCCCATGCAAACACGCAGTAAAGCGCAGATCAAAAAAAATGGCTGCGGTTTGATATGTAAATGAGATGTCTTACGACCAACAATACTACGATCTCGAGCATGAGGCTGGTTACGCGGGTGCGCGAAACCTTCTACGCGTGAATGCCAAGAAGGAGAAGAAAAAAATTTACGCCTGGCTGAGCAATCAAGATACCTACACGCTTCATCATCCGATAAAAAGAAGATTTCCCCGTCTGTCGTACAATGTAACGAACGTCGATGACGTGTGGGAGTGCGATCTACTTCAGCTAACGTCACTAAAGGATTACAACGACGGATACTGCTATATTCTCGTGGTCATCGATGTACTCGGTAAGTTCGCCTGGGTTGAACCGTTGAAGGATAAAACGGCGCGTAACGTTGCCGACGCTTTCGAACGAATTACCGACAGAGCGAAACCACGCTTACCTCGGTGCGTACAATCCGATCGCGGCAAGGAATTCCTCGGCAGCGCATTTCAAAATCTTCTCAAGCGCTTGGAGATCGATTTTCGTGTCGCTAGAAATCCAGATGTCAAGGCGGCCGTGGTCGAGCGCCTCAACAGAACATTGCGCGAGCGCATGTGGAGATATTTCTCTCACCGTAACACTAAGCGCTACATCGATGTTCTACAAAAAATTGTGTACGCGTATAATCATTCTCTCCACAGCGGTACACGAATGCGCCCCGCAGAGGTCAACCTTTACAATGCTGCGCGTGCGCGCGAAAACTTGGCCAAACGCGCACGGTCCAATTATCGGCGGCCTGCTGAGCCTCACTGTAAATTTGCCGTGCGTGACCTCGTACGCATCAGTCGTACAAAGAACACCTTCGAGCGAGGATACGAAAAAAATTTCAGCGAGGAGATTTTCAAGATAATACGTGTATCGCGGCGCCAAGGACTGTACACGTACGTATTGGCGGACTTAAACGGTGAAATAATTGACGGCTTCTTTTACAACGAAGAGCTCGTATTGGTCGGGCAAGATCGCGTGGCTGACGAGCAGAGCTTCAAAATCGAGCGTATCGTGCGTACGAAAGGCCGCGGTGTCAACAAGCAAGTTCTCGTCAAGTGGCTAGGCTATCCCGATAAATTTAATTCTTGGGTAAAAGCGAGTCAACTCAAGAGCATTTCGTAGAAAACCACGTGCAGGCATGGATGCGAGCGAAGATTTTTACATGGTACTGCCTAGCAACAGTAGTATGGATTTCTTTCCCGATAACACAACCAGCTGTTTCACCACGCATTTGCCGCGCGAGATCAAATTACACGGAGAGTGGCAGGTCGGCCTGGTGGAAATTCACATACCATGTAGTATCGTGCATTTTCAAGACAATGACGCCTTTTACACTTTTAGTTCGTACAGCGAGGACGACAACGAAGAGACTGAGAAAACACTCTGCCGTTTTCCAGTCGGCATTTACGACTCTCTCCAACAGCTGACAGATGCCATAAACAACTCGAATGACACTTATAAGCATCACATGCTTGAACCCGTAAAGGAGAGCAATGGCTATTATGCCATCAGACGCAAGTGCGACTGTCAACAGCCACATGCGACTCATTTCAATGACAAAATTCTGCGCATTTTTGGCTTCGATGACGAACCCGGGAAAAAACTCTGTTTACGACCTTTAACCATGGCGCACTGCGAGAAATTGTAGCCGAGAGGCCAGCCTCGCTCTCGCGCGCCATACCTGACCAACTGTACGTTTATACAGATATTTGTGAGCCCTACACAGTGGGGGACACACAGGCCGCCCTCTTGCGCATCGTTTCCTTGGATAACTCAAAATTCAAATACGGCTGCAGTGCTGTGCAGCGTTTCACATCCACTCACTACATACCGCTTCTCTATCATAATTTTCACAATATTATCATCGATATAAGAGACCAGCACGGGCGTCGCATTCCATTCGAGTACGGTACGCTGACTGTGACACTCCATTTCAGGCGAAGTCGCTGAGATGGCTCATTACACTAGATACTACGACGAGCAGATAGGGGCGGTGGCGGTGAGAAACGTTTTCGCGGGCTCGCCCTTTCAGCGAGGGCGTGGCATTGGCTCTTGGTTAGGAGGCCTCTTTCGCCGTATTCTCCCGTACGTCAGAAGTGGCGCTAAGGCTATGGGGAAAGAGACCCTGCGCGCAGGTATGAAAATCATAGACGATGTCGCAAACAATGGTGTCAATTTCAAGGAGGCCATAAAATCGAGAGCCGGAGAATCGGGAAGGCATCTCAAGAGAAAAGCGGCCGAGAAAATTAGCGAGATCATGAAGGGTTCGGGGTATAAAACTACCAGGCGCGTCAAACGACAGCGGCAGTCGACAAAGACACGCACAAGCACCCGTACCTCGCGGAGCAAGCGTAAGAAAAAAATTACATCAGTCGCGCGCAAGACTCGTAAAGCGAGCAAGAGAAAGCGGAAAAGCCCTACTTTTCGCGACATTCACGATATTTTCGGACCAAAGTAAATCTTAAAAATGTCTTTCTTGCACTCTCACTCGTCAGAGTGTATGTCGAGCGAGCTAGACCTTTTCTCTCTCCCATCTACTCAAACCTCCATCGAGGGTAGCACTTTTTGAACTATAAGCCTGTCTCCTCGATCAGCGACGAGGGTGATGCCCCCATCGAATTCGTCGTACCCAGTGCCAGCGAGCATTACATCGACCTCGCACACACCATGCTCTTCGTAAAAGCACAAATACTTCCCAGCGACGACCCCGACTCAAATCTAAAAGTTGGCCCCGTAAACAATCTTCTTCATTCAATGTTCAACCAAATCGATATTTTTCTCAATCAAAAGCTCGCCTCACCACCCAACAACATGTATGCGTACAGAGCTTACATAGAGTCACTGTTGAGCTATTCACCCGCTGCCAAAGATTCTCATCTCACAGCAAGCCTCTGGTACGATGATACACCCGGCTGTATGGAAGGTGCTCCGGAAAATCAAGGAATCGGGTCGAACAAAGGTCTCATTCAGAGACAATACTTTACGAAAGAGGGGCGCGCATTCGATATGATTGGCCATCTGCACTGCGACTTGTTTAATCAGGATAAAATGCTCATCAACGGCGTCGAAATGAGAGTGCGTCTAGTGCGTAGCAAGGACGCGTTTTGTCTGATGGATTCCACAAACGATGGCCGTTTCGGAATAAAAATAAAAGAAGCTACGCTCATTATTCGCCGCGTCAAGATAAACCCCGGTATTTTGATCGCACACGCCAATACATTGGCCAAAGCAACAGCCAAATACCCCATTACGCGTGTCGAAGTGAAAACATTTACGCTTCACACAGGCATCCTAGGTGATAGCATCGATAATGCGATTCTGGGCCAACTGCCGAAACGTATAATCATCGGCTTCGTCGATAACAAAGCGTTCAATGGAAATCGTGCGCTAAACCCATTCAACTTTCAACACTTTGACATAAATTATCTCTCGTTGTATATCGATGGCGTTCAAATACCAAGCAAGCCATTACAACCGCACTTTACGGGCAACTCCCCAACATTTATCGAAGCCTTCCAAACACTCTACTCAGGCACAGGAATACATTTTCTCAATGAGGGCCTAGGCATAAACCGCTACAACTATTCAATCGGTCATTTTCTCACGGCATTCGATCTCACGCCTGATTTATCAGCACACTGCCACTCTCATTGGAACCTCGTGCGTTCGGGCAGTGTACGCATCGAAGTGGGGTTCGCATCAGCACCGACTGTTACAATAAACTGCATTGTTTACGCCGAGTACGATAACGTTCTCGAAATAGACTCCACACGACAAATTTTAACGGATTTCAGCGCCTAAGTACTAACGCACACGTGCGACGTTGCCACGTGCGACGTTGCTACGTACGTAAAAAAAGTGGGGGTACGCGCACCCCGCTGCTCACGCGTCCCGCTCTCTAGCATCAGTTCGCTTTTTCTCTTACACGCGACCGCACGCGCACACAACTGCTTCCATTTCTCTATACGCACTCACTCACTCACTCACAATGGACTACGTAATTGATATTCAAGGTTTCCGTGATTCGGAAAGAAAGTTTCTACCCAAGGAAGTGGCCGTTACGTGCCTACAAAAGAAAATTAGCGGTCATTGGATAGTGCAAGCACCACATAGCTTTGCCGAATTGCCGGACGATCTCAAAGAGACAAACACCTTTGTCGCTGTCGAAGTTCACGGCCTTCAATGGTTTGACGGGGAAGTAACACTTCGCCAACTACATCGTCACCTTTACAACATAGCCCGAGTGTCGCGAACGATTTACACACGGGGTGAGGAGAAGGCCCGCTACATCGAAGCGCTTCTCGGACGCCGCGCCATCAACTTGGAAAGATTTAAGTCACCATCGTTTAAAGAACTCGTGAGAATGTTCCCGACCAATACACTGTGCACAGCGCATTCAACGAAAACATTACCGGCCAAACAAGAGCATTGTGCTCTTTACAAAGTTAACCAGCTAAAAAGTGGCTCTATTCGATACTTCCTGTAGAATGGAAAGCGCTCCCTAAAGAAAAAGTGGATAGTGAGATGTTCACTAGAGCGATTTACGCCTACGCGCGAAGGGATACAAATAGCGACACCAGTAGCGATAATAATGACATATACGTCACGGCCGCCGAGTACGACGCATCCACCGAATGAAAGAATGAACACCAATGAAATAACTCACGTCATTGAAGGACTCTCTGCTAATTCAATCGGAGTTTACGCAGCCAATCACATCCCTAGACGACTGAGCCACCCAGCGGCAATCATTGCAAATCTCGACACAGCGGACAAGCCGGGCTCTCATTGGGTGGCTTTCTACATAGACAGCCATGCACGAGGTACCTATTTCGACAGCTATGGACTACCGCCATCGTCGCGACATCATCTCGAGCGACTCAGAAGAAATTGCAAGTGGTTCAGGTGGAACAAGAAGAAGTTGCAAAGTTTCGATTCTAAAGTGTGCGGCGAATATTGCGTTATGTTTTTGCATTTTATGTGTAGTGGTTTTACTTTACAAAAATTTTGTAACATCTTTACGACGGATGCTCGATCCAACGACAAAATAGCTGCTAAATTTTATAAAATTATAAAGGTCAAAAAATTAAAAGAAAAAAAAGATGCCCGCGCGTACAATTTCCCGTGTGCTACTTCACGGGGGTACGGGTCGTGCACTCAGGCATGTATGCCATTGAACCATTATTATTAATCTTTCTAACTTTAAGATATATTTTGCATTGCTAATATATGTATGTATGTATGCGTGATTGTTCATTACTTGTAAAACTTAATACTGAAATGAAGCAGACCCCTGTTCAAAAAGTGTAGTTAATTTTAAGCATCGATTGTGCCTGTCTCGATTATACCATATGTATTCGTAGATTGTAAGTTTTTGTCTCTTCCCAAAATTTATGTATTCATAGTTTGTAAGTTTATGTATTCATAGTTTGTAAGTTTGATTGAATAAAAAAAAATATTACATAAATAATGTTTTCATTTACAGACCTTTTCATTTTCCCACTCCTGAAAAAAGAAAAAAAAACAGTTAAATTCATTTTCCTCCCGCGAGAGAGAGAGAGAGAGAGAGTATTAAAACGTTTTGTTACGAAATACATGTGTAACTTAAACCCCGCGACACTTAAATGTCGTTGAACAAAGAGTGCGTTCAATGTATGCGCTTTGACTTTTAAGCAGTTACACATTTTTCTTTCTCACGCCCTCTTGAAACCGGCCGTTAAAACTATTAAACAATTGACACATTCATGATGATGGTGAAGTGTTCTTAGAACCACTTAACGCTGTTATCGCGTACATATCACAGCGCGCATTTCCTTCTCATAGAACAAAGAATGCATTTGCCTCGTAAAATTGAGAGCACATTCTTGAAACTGACCGTTAAAGTCGTTGAACAATTGACACATTCACGACGAGAGTGAAGTGTGTTTAGAACCACTTAACGTTGTTATCGGGTACTGTTATAGTTACACGTCACAGCGCGCATTCCCCCCTCACGAAAATGTTTGTCGTGAGTGTGTGATTGGAAGCGCTAAACAATGGACGCATTCATAACGACAATTATTGGAAACACTTATCGAATACAGTCATAAACCTAATATTTTTTTCTCGCCGTCTACCCCCACCACCGGGTACGTTGCGTCACACGCATTCTCATTGGTGGCGCGACCGCCTCCCACTGCTGGCAGCCCCTACCACATCTCGACGCGCACGCCCAAACGAATAGCGCAGCGGTCGACGTTGCGTCAGTCTAGTAGAACACGCTACACCAGCAGCAGCAGCAGTCAAGTCAGCTGTAGAAAGTACATCTCAGTATTTCTTTACACACACACACAAAGTGAGCCAGTACAGCTTCATCGCAACACGCTACACCAGCAGCAGCAGCAGCAGTCAAGTCAGCTGTAGAAAGTACGTCTCAGTATTTCTTTACACACAAAGTGAGCCAGTACAGCTTCATCGCTTCAGTCACGTGAATTAGTATTTCTTTTTTAAAAACAAGTTTGCGACAACAGGCTTTAATAATGATGAATCAAGACGAGCTTCCACAAAACTTGCTTTTAATACAAGTTACGCACTCAATAAGTCTCACACGAAGTTTGCATACCTTGGATTGCAATATTACGCCGGCCATTTCCGTGCTGTGATTCAATTCGGCGGCGATACTTCGCCACGCAAATACGTAACCATGAAAAGCAGCGCCTGGGAGGAATTCACCACACATTTTTCTGCAATAATGTATCATCTCTACGGGCCCAAGCGGGCGGATGTAAAAATAGATCTAACAGAGCACGAGCTTGATTTGACCACTGCGTATAGCTCGAGAGTACTTGGAATCATTCAGAAGAAAAAAACATCGGAGCCCGTGTCATTACGGAGCCGGGTGTATCGGCATGAGGCGCAGGCTTGGGACATCACCGACGGCTTGCATATCGATACATCCAGTGGCGCAGGGGTTGGAAACGACGACGACGACGACGACGAGAACGCACCAGCGCAAAAGAAGAGAAAAGCTGAAAGACTTCCTAGTGTTGTGATTATGCGTAATACTTTTATAATATTAAAAAGCATGCGTGAGTGTATCGAGTTGCGCCTTCGAGAGTTAGAGGATATGTCCACGTATGTTAATGTAATGTATGATGTAATAATAGACAGTTTGAAAGTACTCGAGGAAAGCCGCGCTATTGATAAATGTTTCGACGGTTCCACATTTTCTAATCTTTATAATGATCACAAAGATGTGTTAATATCTAATGTAAAAAACCGAATGATTTATTCAAACTTTGGTAGTTCGAATGTGGAAAGACTGTATGTAGAAATAAAATGTCTTTATTTACCGACACTAGAAAAAGATGTATACGAAACCGTTAATAATCAATAAATACAAATTTTAATTGAATTGCCTTCTCCTTCTTCATTATTTCATAATCCTACTCTTACGCCCCTTCCCCACCATCGCTCACTCGATCTTAGATATAAGCTAATAGTAGCACAGTCGCGAGAGCAAAAGGTCTGCAGCCTTCACGGAGTACACATCATGGGGCCACCATTCAGCAAGCAGACACCAGAGGATAAACAGCCTCTCATTGATAAACAAAAGAAAGATTATTCATCATCGGATAAAGATTCATCGCGATATAAATCTTTTTCAACCAATACCAATTCCTTTCCCAAAAAACAAGGTTATTCACGATATAATTAAAACTTAATACAAAAAAAAAAAACGGCCCTTTTCAGGGCCACAAACTCATTATTACGTATACAAATCTATTTCTTATACTTTGACCGCTTGGGACACCCGCTGCGCTGACCGTCGAACGTCGGAGGACTAGGAATGCAGGCCCATACCTGCACCACACAAAGGATCTCTCTCTCTCTCTCTCTCTCTCTCTCTCTCTCTCTCTCTTGTGTATGCGCGCGCGTGTGTGTGTGTGTGTGTGTGTGTGTGTGTGAGATGCGTCCGCGTAAGCAACATAATTTGTACGTGTGTATGTGTGTGTGTGTGCGCGTGTGTGTGTGTGTGTGTGTGTGTGTGTGTACAAAAATAAAATATTTTTATAAACATTTTTTCAGTTCTACCCTCACCCACCGGCGCCCACCCCCTCCCCGCCCCTCTGACCCACCTCCCACCACCCCTCTCCCACCACCCACCACCTTCCCTCACCCACCACCCACCGCTTCCCCATCACCCACCGCCTCCCCCTCACCCGCCTTCCACCTCCTCTCTCTCTCTCTCTCTCTCTCTCTCTCTCTCTCTCTCTCTCTCGTATATGGTCGGGTATAGCGAGGCATATCATATTACAAGTGGGGCGGGGGGTCGCGCCTCTGTATGGGTCATTAAGTCAAGTGCTATGTAAAAACAGTAGCTAATTAGCCATGTCAATGGGTGTTTTGTTTACACAACAGTTGCGGTTGAGAACAATAGGCCCATTGACATGGGACAGCTACTGTGCAGCTACTGTTTACATAACACTTGACTTAATGACCCTTCCCGGGGGCGCCCCCCTCCCCCACTTGTAATATGATATGTCTCGCTATACCTGACCATATACTACTCACATGCCGAGGTCGACCCGCATCGACTCGCATTGGGAATACATAATTTATATCAAAAAATCGGCGAACAGCGCTGGTGATAGTTCGCTCGTTTGGCTGTCGTGCGTTTGGAAAAATCCTCCCGTAATATCTCACAGCTTCCACCGCATTTTCTTGACACAGAAAAAAACACCTTATCATCTGCTTATAATCGTCAGATACAAAATCCTGGCCTCTACGCGGACGGTCTGCCATTATACCGCGTTCAAGCACTACTCGCGAATAATAAGATACGGGAATCTCAAAGAATAGAACTAGCTTATGGGTCACTAAAACTAATAACAAAACAACATCAGCATGTGACCTATAGTCTACCTTGCGGGTTTACGTTAACTCGCTCACATAATACGCAGAAAAGGGTTTCCAAAGAAATTCCGTCATTCAAAATATTGAATTTTGTCTGATACGAAGAATGTGTAAAATTTGAAAACACTAGATACGCAAATTTAAAAGAGTGCGATGTACATAACATTTTCTATGAATGTTGTTGGGAGCATCTTTTGATTTGAGTTTTGTTCATAAAACTTGCTCTTATCAGATTTTTCAGCATAAAATGCAGTCTCTCTTGCATTTTAGGAGAAATGATTATCATTAAATAATAATAGTAAGCGTGATGTAAAAAGCATCTAGTTTAAAAACAACTTTATTAAATCTATTTTACAAAGATTATATGAGAGACAATTAATACTATAATATGAATTAAATAAAATTTACGACAGTTAATTTGGACAATTTGACTACATGATAAGTAACAATAACATAATATACAAATTTAATCGTAAAGCAAGTTTTACTTTTTAAATGCTTTTTACATCACGCGTACTATTACTTTTTAATGATAATCATTTCTCCTGTAAAAATCTAAAAAATACTTAAAAACGTTCTTTCTTTTAACATAAATCATTTGGAAAAGGAGAGCCGTTCGTATATTACGCGGAAATGAAAATAAAACCAGAAAGTTGCATTTGTCTGTTAGAAAATAAAAAACCGCTGCCAATTCATTGACCCGTGGCTTCCTCAAACTTAATTTGATTCTTCCTTTAATTAACTTTTAATAACAAAAATTTATAATTTTTGCAACAATTTATGACATGATTATAATTAAATTCATTTATGAAGATTACAAAGTATTAATTTTTTAAATTATTTATACAATATGAATAAAATAATAGGTATGATTTTTCTTTTAAATTATGTGTGAAAAATAAATAAAATAATTAATTGTAATATTATCGTCTTCAAATTATATTTTCTTTGTGAAATTTCACACGTAGGGTACTTGCTCTAATATTATGCCTATCCATATTTGTGTGCTCTCTCTGGAGTTTCCGATGTAAGAAAAAGGTTCTAACCTTAAAAATAATAAAAGGCTATTACAAAACAAAAGCAGGTACACAACACGCGCGGATAGCGCGTAGCGCATGTCATTTCCATTTTTTAGTATACATAAATGCGTTCCCGAATATTACAATTTTCAAAGAGGGCTAAAATAGCTTTAACCTCAAATATCTCTGAAATTCATAAACAAATTCTTTTATCCTAAGAACTCTTCTAATAAATAATACACAAATTCTACATCTCCACCAACTTTCAAAGAAATTAAAACAATTTTAATGTAGTTATATTGTGGAACAACAAAGAAAGTTATTTTCAAAAATACTAAAATTATAAATATCAAACATCTCAAAAAATAATCATATAATCTGGATCAAATTTTACACAGGTATTGCCTATATTGCATACAAAATAGTCTATAAATTTCAAGCTGATACATGAAGTCGTCATTGAGAAATTACAATTTTGAAAAAAACCGTAAAAAAATTTTAACCTTAAATATCTCTAAAAATCATGAGACAATTCTTTTACCTGAAGGACTTATGCGATAATATATAAACTCTACATCTCCACAAAATTTCAACGTGATTATACCAATTTTTATTTTCTTTAGTTATCGTGTGACAAAGAAAATGACGTTGCAAAATACGAAAATTTTAAATATCAAATATCTCAAAAAGTAATCGAACGATCTAGATGAAAATTCTTACACATATTATCTATATTACATACAAAATTGTCTATAAATTTGGAGCTGATACATGGAGCCGTTCTCGAGAAATAACGATTTGAAAAAGAGGTTAAATAAATTTTAACCTCAAATATTTCTGAAATTTCTGGATTAATCATTTTGCCCAACGAACTCGACTGAGAGCTGTCCAAAATCTACCTCTATAAGGAATTTCGAAGCGATTAAGTCAATTTTACTCCCGTAATCATTGGACATACAAAACTCATTTTTTTCATTTTTTAATTTTTTCCTAAAAAAGTAACCAACAGAATGAATTCAAATTTTTACAGATTATAGCTATTTATATTCTGCATTATCATGATTTTTTTCAAAAAAATTTACCGTTTAGTTTAGGAGTTATAAGCTTTAAAGAAAAAAACACGTTTTTGTTAATAACAAAAGAACCGTGATAGCTGGAGATATTTTTTTTTTTAGAAAATTTAGGTATTTTTATGTTCTTTCGAATCCTATCCATGCGATTCAAATATCTCGAACTTATCATTAAAAAAAAGCTAAAATCAATTTTGAGAAAATCGAAAATTCAAAATAAAACAAAAACGCATCGGCGAATTAAAAAACGAATTTTCGACCCGCCATCACATAAAAAAAGCAAAGAAAATGAGATCTGTCCGGTTAAATTCGATCGAGTAGAAGCTGAGATCCAGGCATACACACACACACACACACACACACACACACACACACACACACACACACACACACACACACACACACACACACACACACACATACACACACACACACACACGCACACACACACACACACACACACATCCATACAAACATTTTTCAAAAATCATGTATTTTGATTCCTAACACCTCGAAAAACAATTATAACATGTTTTTACAACAACTCAAAAAATTACTATCACAAAGCTTCCTCTAGGAGGAAGCAAAATAATTTTGATTTCTTCAAAATCTAAACGAGTTTAAAGATAAGCGTAAAATACACTACTTTTAGAAAATGAATTATCATTTTTGCGACATTTAAATGCACGTAACTTTGCACAGGATCATTCGATTCTAACGATCCTCATCTTTAATTAAATCTCTATTCTTATACTTTAATTCGTTTTTTCTGGAAAATTTATTGGTATCTTTAAGAGCTCAATATTTGCTAATCAGTGACTACTTTCCGTCAATGTTTCCCATGTTAAATTTCCACAAGAAAAACTGATGTGCCGTTAAAACTGTGTAACAAGACCGTTTTCCTGTGTTCCAAAGTTTTTTCGTGTATTCTATGGCCTTATAAGACAAGAAAAAACTCACTACAGAGGTGCGCCTTAAAGTGGCACTTTCGGCTAGGGTATGGTGAAATATAGTATACGCACAACGGGAGAAAAAAAAGAATACTGCAGACCACATGTTTGTGATCCGAGCCGAAGGCGAGGGTGAAAATTTACATGCGATCTGGGACATTTTCTACTTTTACTCCCAAGGTGCGTAATATGCTAATTTCCTCCCATACAAATAATGAATTATTTATAAAAAACCAACGAGTCGAGAACAGTCGCAGTACGTAGCCCAACATGAAAACCTTTACAAAAAAATTGTAGTGACAAGTAACTATAGTAATGAGTGGCAACTGCATACCATAAAAATTTTAAACTCTCTCAATTATAAGGTCTGGAGAATCTTTTTCGTTCTGTCGAAATAATTTTTATTATTATTCCTATTTTCGATTCTTATTCTTTTAATTAATAAAGAGAATGCAGTAGATGCCAGGAAGTTGATTCCTGGCATCTAATAATAATATCCATATTTTATATATTTTTGCGTGATTCAAGAATTTCTAAATTGTTTTCTATCCTTTTTCCCTAACCATTTTTTTTATCATTTTTTATCGAGCTGTGGACTGTCCAAGTTTTTTCCTCCTTGGTGTGCGTAATATACTATTTGAAGCAATTGAAATTTTTTAATTTAAAAAAAAGTAAATATAAGCTGGTTTTTAAACGTTTTTTCCTATTTATTGCACATTTCTGTATACAATTTCTGAGATAAATGAGCACTGAAAAAATAAAACAGCAAAGTCAATAGAATTATAGAGAGATTCTACATTTCAAAATCGAAGATCTTTTTTGCAAGAATGGGAATTCTACATTTCAAAATGGAATTTTTACTTTTCAAGAATGGAAATTCTACATTACTAAATGGGGATTCTACTTTTAAACAATGGAGATTCTAGATTTCAAAATGGAAATTCTACCCATAATTTTGACAGTAAAGCGAACTTGCCACTTTATAGTCAAATCAACTGTAGGAAATGTAGAATCTACTGATTATTTTTTTCCGTAATTAAAAGTTAAGAAAAGGGCCTTTTTTGTATTTTTTTTCAATTTTCAATCTATGAAAAAAGGGTGTCACAAAGAAAAATAAATTAACAGAAAAACATTATAACGTAAATTATGAGCAAACGGAAATCGATATTATTATGTTATAAAGTTTTTTATTAAAAAAAACTCTATAGTCTATTACAAAATATTGCGTTGTTTACAATAATTTGAGGTACAATAATAAAGAATAGACTATTTTTTCTGCCACCTCGTCTCAATGGTAAAATGTACCTTCAATTTTTGAAGGAAGTAAGGAACTAATTTTATCAGCAAGATGGGACACGTCCACATTCCATATTTGCTGTGCGAAATCATTTTAATGAGGTGTTTCTTGACAGGTAGGTTGAGGGATCAACGGCTGACTATAAAAAACTATTTTTCTCAAATTGTAGAGAATATTCTTCTGTTCAAGTTCATTATAAATACATAAATATGTTTTAAAGAGTAAAAAATCAGAAAACAAAATATCACAAATCAAAAAATTACTATAAATCACGAAAAATTTAATTTTCAAGTCCTGGGAAGCTGAATTCGACTTTTAATGCTTGCTTAGTAGGCAAAATTTGCGCCCTTGGTGACAAATTAAACACTTTTCATCCGCTCAACATACATCGATTATTCGATTTTTGCGCCACAGGTTATTTCAAACTATTTCAAGTACACTACACAGCAAAGGCGCACAGTAGATAATTGTCGTCCTTAACTTCTTTATTTCAGGTAACAAACAAGCGAGAATTGTGCCACATTAGTAATAACCATCATTTTATACACTAGAACATTCAGATTGAACCTTACAAATCAACATAAAATAAAACTTTGATTACAAAATAAAAATGTTTCATGCAGAGCGAAACATTTAACTTTGGTAGCATTTAATGCATTAGGTAACATATCATCGTCAAAGTCTGGAAATGTTCATTTTTCCCTTGTCACACACCGTGAGTTTTTAATATCATATCAATGAAATAGCACATTATGATACGGGTGTGGAAGGTGATTATTTACCGCACGAGACGTTTTTCGCACGAGCGAAGCGAGTGAGAAAAGTCGAATGGAGTAAAAATCACCTTACGCACCAGTGTCATACAGTATTTTATACCACGAGAGCCGAATAATCATATTAAAGCTATGCTTTTGAGGTTAGAGTGCTATAAATGAAATAGTTATGCCTTGGTATAATATTAAAAAAAAATAACTAACCAAAACATATACACGAATAATTGGTACTCAATTCATTTATAGTACTGTTTCAGGGGCTACAAACAAAAACAATGATTTTCCCGTTTGATTCTCTCTCACTCCTCGCTACAATAGCAAGCCTCTTATTAGCCATTTCCTAACTAACAAAAACTGGACAACTTGATATCTATTAAATATTCATAAATAACGTTTGGTAAATTTGTGAAAAAACTAAATCTATGTATTCTGTCTGCTAATAGTATATTACGATACTAATGCCTTAAGTGGCCCATTATTGCACGACGTGAAATTAGCGCTAGAGCGCAGCGAGAGTGATAATTCATATCGTGCAGTGGCCCACTGAAGGCACTAGTGTCGTACGATATTTCATAATACGTTTACCTAAGTCCGCTGTTCACTAAGCAGTTCATTTTTGCACCGTCAGAACGAGCGTAGCGAGTGCGATAAACACGGTGCAATAGTCGACTACTTAAGTCACGGATAGGCGTAACCTAAGTGCGGACTTAGGTTACACCATGCTACAAATGGCAAATATGACCGAAAAAATCGTTTAATTCATGAATAGAAATGGTCAAAAACAGTGTGTAATTTTTGGCGATTATTGGGGAAACTAGCTATTTATTAGATAAATAATGGAATCCATTTCACCAGGGTGTAAATACTTATATTTTATTATTCTTAATGGTTATGATTAAATACTAAAATTTCAAACTGACCTTAACTTAAATGAATTGTAAGAAAATACTAAATGCTTGCAAAAACTGTAAGGCTTTATAACGGTGAAAATTTTCGAATCAAAGATTTTGATGAATTTCGATATTTTTGAGGTTCCTGAGTCAGAATAATAGGTTTTTAAAAAATGTATGTATGTATGTATGAAACCAAATTTTGTCCCCGTCATAACTCTTGAACGGATGGACGGAATTAGCTGAAATTTCGCGTGAACCTTTGGTATGTCTCAACTTAGAACTGATTAAATTTTGGAGTCGAATGGATAACTTTAAGGTCTTATTTAAAAAAAAATAACAATTTTGCAAATTTCTTTTACAAAAATAATTCTTTCTTTTTCATTTGTTTGAAGATATGCCAAATAGAGACTGATATTCTTATAATACGTTTGATTTCCTTCTCAATTATGTATTTCAAAACTACTTACGAGTTATTTTTGACTTAAAATCGCGGATTTGAAAAAATAGCAATTTTTTAGAAAAATAAATAATTTTATGAATTATAAATAACTTTTTCGGCATTACATCTCAAATGTAGACCGATATTCTCAAGGTACATTTTATTTTCTTCTAAATTATACATTTCAAAACTACTTACTGACAATTATTGACTTACAATTGAGAATTTGAAAAAGTAGCAACTTTTTCTAACAAGCCAGGTTGAGGCCGTATGCTTCCATCCAGCAGCTGACGATTTTTAAAGTCTCGTTTCATTTTATATTAAAATATACATTTAAAAAAATTATTTGATGTACTTAATCAATTCTCTTTGAGAAAGCATTCTGCTAAAGCAGTTAGCAGCGGTTTTTTTACTCATTCCAAATTAGCCCCAAAATACGAATATAAAGTTTTAGAGCAAAATATGCAATCGTTCAAAGTTATGACTAATTAAAAATTTGAAAATTTTGAATTTTTTCGTAAACTTCAATTTTTATGATTTTTTAACGCGAAAACTTGAAATAGTGCTTGAAAATAGTACTTTTTTGCTGTTTTGATAGTTTTAATTGCTCGTAACTTTTTTCAGTGATCTATTTACATCTTAATCAAGGTCACATTTTAACGGTAACATTTTTTACAAGTCCTTTAGCCTTTGGTGAGGGATATTGATACTGTCGCATTCGCCTTAAGCATATTTTGAATGGTGTTCTGTCAAGTACAAATTAGCAAAATAATTGGCATTTATCTGAAAAAGTTCAGAGCAATTCTACTCACAATTTGCAAACTTTTTCCCATTTAATATGCTATACAAAAAGTTTCAAGTTTTTCAGTTAAAAAATCTTAAAATTTGAAGATTTATGAAAAAATTCAACATTTGCAAATTTTCAATTAATTATAACATTAAAAATATTGCATATTTTGCTCTAAAACTTTACATTTGTGTTTTGGGGCTAATTTGAAATGAGTAAAAATATTTTGAGCGATTTTAAAATTTTGAGATGAACAGTTGACATGAAGTTACCCACTTTTTAAAGTTATACATTAGATATTTTCATATCAACTGAGTAATAAAAAATATAGTAGAACATCGGAAGAGAGAGAGTAAGAGAGAGAATGAGAGAGAGCGTGAAAGTGCAGGGATAGCGAGAGAGAGCGTGAAAGTGCAAGGATAGCGAGAGAGAGCGAGAAGAGCGAGAGAGAACGAGATAAAGCAAGGAAAACGAGAGAGAGACAGAGAGAGCGAGAAAGAGCGAGAGACCGAGAAATAGTGAGAGACAGAGCGTGAAAGGGCAAGGATAGCGAGAGAGAGCGAGAAAGAGATGAGCGAGAAAGAGCTAGAAAGAGCGAGAGAGAGCGTGAAAGAGCAAGGATAACGAGAGAGAGCGAGAAAGAGCGAGAGAGAAAGCGAAAGAGCGAGAGAGAGCGTGAAAGGGCGAGAAAGAGCGAGAGAGAACGAGAAAGCGCAAGAGACCGTGAAATAGCCAGGATAACGGGGGAGAACGAGAAAGAACGAGAGAGAGAGCGAGAAAGAGCGAGCGAGAGCGAGAAAAAGCAAGGATAACGAGAGAAAGCGAGAAAGAGCAAGGGAGAAAGAGAAAGAGCGAGAGAGAGCGTGAAATAGCAAGGATAACGAGAGTGAGCGAGAAAGAGCGAGAGAGAGAGAGAGCGAGAAAGAGCGAGAGAGAGCGAGAAAGAGCGAGGGAGAGCATGAAAGGGCAAGGATAGCGAGAGAGAGCGAGAGAGAGCCAGAAAGAGCGAGAGAGAGCATGAAAGGGTAAGGATAGCGAGAGAGAACGAGAACGAGCAAAGATAGTGAGAGAGAGCGAGAAAGTGCGAGAGAGAACGAGAAAGAGCGAGAGAGACCATGAAATAGCCAGGATAACGAGGGAGAGTGAGAAAGAGCGAGAGAGAGCGGAGAAAGAGCGAGCGAGAGCGAGAAAGAGCAAGGATAACGAGAGAGAGCGAGAAAGAGCGAGAAAGAGCGAGAAAG
The DNA here is from genome assembly GCA_036365515.1 of Torymus aiolomorphi. Lineage (NCBI taxonomy): Eukaryota > Metazoa > Arthropoda > Insecta > Hymenoptera > Torymidae > Torymus > Torymus aiolomorphi. Next base: position 157,064,044 of record CM070874.1, on the reverse strand, counting down.
AGCGAGAGAGAGCGAGAAAGAGCGAGAGAGAGAGCGTGAAAAGGCAAGGATAGCGAGAGAGAGCGAGAAAGAGCTAGAGAGAGCGAGAAAGAGCGAGAGAGAGCCTGAAAGACCAAGGATAACGAGAGTGAGCGAGAGAGAGCGAGAAAGAGCGAGAGAGAGCGAGAGAGAGCGTGAAGGGCAAGGATAGCGAGAGAGAGCGAGAAAGAGCGAGAGAGCCTGAAAGCGCAAGGATAACGAGAGAGAGCGAGAAAGAGCGGGAGAGCGAGAAAGAGTGAGAGAGAACGAGAAAGAGCGAGAGAGAGCGTGAAAGTGCGGGAAAAAGGGCGAACGAGCGAGTAGTCGATAGATCGATAGACGCCGGCGGGCCCGCCTCCAGTGGCCGAAGCGCTGATGTCGCACCTCTCCCACTCCTGCGGCCGTAGCTCTGGAGCTCCGCCTACTTCTCTGTCGCGCGCGCCGACGTCGGAGCTGATTGGCCAGTTTATTAAACTTTTGATCGCCTGTAACGGCGTTAATATGCAAAATTTGCAAAAACGGCACAGGGACTTTTGTTTTAGAATTTTGCCCTCTACACGACCGTGTTTAGCAAAACATACATTTTCCGAACAGGTTGTATACATGAAGGCACTAAATCTAATAATAATTATGTAGGGACCTTATTCTAATCTTTGGCGTTTATCGAGATGATCGCAATCAGGATCATCTGGATAAACGTCAACGTCTATGGCGGATTCTAAAACATTGCTATGTAAGAAACTATTTCGGTTTCTTGTGCATCTAGATTTTCGTCAATTTCTTTAAATACTTTCTCTTTATTGCAACAATCTTCACTACATACACCTACGATACTACAGAACAGCCTCTTCATAACAGATCCACATATATATTTTTTTGCAGCTGGTTGTATATCGACAACTCGATACCTTTAGCAATTTTTCTGGAATTAAAGGATCTTCTGAGTAAACAGGCTTAAGGCCGTTGTCAATTTTTTCCATCCCCATTCATGTGCTTCTTTATAATTACCTAACCATTGCTGTAATTGTTCAGAGGTGAGGAATAAGTATTGCTTTCCTGCACCTTCTGTTGAAGTAAGATTTTCTAATTTAAAACTTGACCTTCACGATGATTACTTGAAGTTCTCAAATCTTAAATCATTTAAGTCGGTGATATTTTTATCATTACTGTACATGCGTGCAATAATTTTGCTAGCGCACGCTGCTTGTTCAGCTCGGTTAGAATTTGAATTATAAAATGTTTGACACAACACTACAAAATCTGAGTTATTTAAAAATATTTTTATTAATTTATTTTTCAGAGATGGGGGTACAGAGATCTTGGTAAAGACGTTGAATTTAGCGAAGGTCTTACCGCAAAACACCGGTTGGCTTCACGATCCCCAAGTTGGTCATCATCGACGACTTCATGCGCGAATCGTCCTCTGGAAGAGCCATAGCGAATCTCTTTACGAAATGCAATTATCACAACAACTTGAGCGTGATTTTTATCACTCAAAACATCATCCATCAAGGCAAAGGCCAGCGCGACATATCTTTGAACGCTCAGTACATTGTAATCTTTAGGAATTTGCGAGATTGTGCCCAGATACATCATCTTGCCAGGCAAGTATATCTTGAAAATCCTCGATTTTTAGAAGAAGCCTACCGGGACGCAACATCGCAAGCTTTTGGCTACCTCTTGTTGGATCTGAAGCAAACCACATCGGATAACTGCCTATTTCGAACGTGTATTTTCCTCGATGATGAGTACCAGTACGTTTACGTACCGCGAAAACAACTGATAAACAGTAAAAATCAAGTTCCAATTGTGTTATTGTAATGGCTACAAAAACGCGTTTTGGTCGAAAAGAGGCTACCGTCTTGGCGGCATTGTACCATTTTAACAAAGAACAGCGAAAAGCAGTTTTGCAGAAAGCTGATGCAAAATTGGTTCGTCGTATTTGCGAGTGCGCTTTAAACGAATTGATGGGTAATGTTCCGCTAAGTAAAGGTCACAAGGGTCTCCTACGTCAGCACGCAAAAGTTCTGCGAAAACTAGCATCACTCGATATCACTTTACAGCGAAGAAAAAAGATTATAGTGCAATGTGGCGGTTTTTTGCCTGCTCTGGTAGCACCTCTGATTGGCCCGCGTCTTGTTAATCTCGTGAATAAATAAAGATGGAACACGCGAGAAAGATGATTCTCCTACCACAAGAGAGTGTTGAACGTTTGCAAACCGCGCTAGGAAAAGATAAGATAAAGTCTGCAAACACCGGGATCAGTGACGAGTAGACGCGATCCTGAAATGGACGAAATATTAAACTTACCAACATACACTGACGAGCATTAAAAGTGGACTCTTTAACAAGAGTGTTTGAAAAGACGTTACCAGACACTCATCGACTAGTGAGGATTCATACTTCGAGAATTCAGAGTAGCGGCAAGAGTGTCGGTGATGACACAGATTCAACGAAAACGGAAAACAGAAGAAGGAAGTCAGATGAAAAAAAGAAGGTCTCACCAACACACTCTGAAATGCTGTCATGGCGCGGAATGAGCAAGACATTCGGACTACGCTAATAAATTCTGAAGAAGGAGAAAAGGAGAAAATCAGCGTTCTAGATTCACTCGTTGATTTATTACCGTTTGAAATGCATGTACCGCATTATAAATTTTGCGGTTCTGAAACTAAGCTAGCAGAGCGTATCGAACGTGGCGACATTGGAATCAATCCGTTGGACGAGGACCGCCGACAGCATGAACTAGCTTATGCTGACTCGAACAGTGACCGTCGTCAAGCCGACCAAGTTTTAGCGCAATAAAAAGCGCAATAAATTTTACCTTCTCTCGCATGCTCGCCGAGGAAACACTGTCTGACGAAAGAACAGTCGCGATGATGACAGCTTGTTGCATGGCTAGCAAGATAACGTTTGAAAAATTTTTTCGCGTATCAAGAATATTATCAGGAAACGAGACAAGAAAGATAAAAAATCAAAGCGTGGGCAAATAAAAAAAAGGATAAGAGGAATAAGAAGGAACAGAAACAAAGGATAAGAAGAAATACACAAAATAATAATCTCGAACAATGAATAAAATAGCGGAAAAACTTTATTACGAAGTACATCAACCTTCGGCGTACGCTGTACGCTTGTTCGGCAAGACGCTTGTAACTTGCATAAACCTGTTCGAAATCGTTTTCCTAGATGTAATTATAATGTGCGCAATTTTGACGACGTGTGGGAAGCTGATTTGATGGCCATGAGATCTATAAAATCTTACAACGATGGTTACAGCTACGTTTTAACTGTTATCGATGTCCTCAGCAAATGCGCATGGGTTGAATCTGCCAAATACAAAACTTTCAGAAACGTCGCTGATGCTTTTGCGCGTATTTTGACAAGAAGTAATGGACGGAAACCAATATGTCTTCAACCTGATAAAGATAAAGAATTTATCAGCGGAGCGCTGCAGAGGGATCTCACAAAGTACGGTATAGCGTTTACAGAGGTACGTAGTCCAGATGTAAAAGCTGCCAGTGTGGAAGGATTCATAAGAACTATAAAAGGAAGAACATGGAGGTATTTTACTCATAAAAATACTCGAAGGTATGCTGACGTTTTGCAGAAGATCGTAGAGGCGTACAATCACACCAAACACTCGGCCACAAGAATGGTGCCAGCAGTCGTAACACTGTATAATACAGCCAAAGCTCGTGAAAATTTACGACATCGATATGGCAATCGTGTTTTCAAAACCCTTAAATACTGCGTCGGTGACTTGATGCGCGTCAGTCGTGCAACTAACGTTTTCGCTAAACGATATGAGAGTGGTTGGACACTAGAGATCTTTAAAATTACACGAATCTCATTGACGCAGAAGTTTTTGAAATTGATGAAATTTTGAAAACTAGAGGCAAAGGTTCGTCTAACGAATATTTTGTAAAGTGGAAAGGATATGGTGATAAGTTCAATTCCTGGATTAGAGCGAATAAATTGACGAAAATATAAAAAATATTTTTAAAATGAAAGATCAGTTTTATATTGTGTTGCCGAGCAACAGCAGCATGAATTATTTTGCGGAAAATACCACGACACGTTTCATCACGCAGCTCCCTCAGCAGATACGTCTTCAAGGTTCATGGTCAGTCGCGCTTACGGAGGTCCAAATTCCGCTGATGTTTCAACACGTGTCTTCCGAGCAACCGGATAGAACAGTTGCGCTTAACTTCATTTCACAGTCGACTCTACGGACAAAGGCAAAAAATGTTAGTACTAAAGTGTCGTTGCTTCGTCCAGGAATTTATAGAGATGTAAACATTATAGTAAGCGAGCTAAATAATTTAAACTGTATAGAGGACCATTTGCAATTTCAGTGTCGATCCTGGTGTGATAGTCTACAGAGTTTGTACAAAGATAACTTGCTCTGAATTCAGTAACCGACTAAACTTATGCGAGAAGTTGCGAAAAATTTTGGGATTCGAAAGAACGAATAGTATTTTTATAAGAGATGCAGAATCAGTAGTAAGTGATAGACGTGCTCATCTCTCAAATGGGCTTCCGTCCATGCTTACGATTTATAGTGATATTTACGAACCTTACGTAACAGGTGACGTTCAATTGCGATTGTTGCGAGCAGTACCGTTAAATATCGACGATTATACGTATGATAGTATGAGAATCAAGAGTTTTCCCCCACCCAAGTACATACCTTTATTATTCTACTCATTTCAGACAATCGAAATCGATATAAGGGACCAAAGTGGCCGTGTGATCCCATTCGATTACGGTACTTTGACGGTGACACTTCATTTCAAGAAACTTGACTAGAACTCATTTTTAATACAGTGATGGATCGTGACCAAGATCGTCAACGGCTTAGTGGTGGGGTTGGACGTATTTACGTTGGATTCCCCTACCAAAGAGGTCACGGCGGTATTGGTTCATTTTTGGCTGGAATTTTCCATCGCGTTCTTCCACTTTTCATCCGTGGAGCCAAGCCTGTTGGAAAGAAGGCTGTGCGTACTGGTATGAACGTTCCACGCGATGTATGGTATGCCTGATGTTACAACGCGAAACACATCGTTCAAAGAGTTGATTTGCAAATGCTTTAAAGAATCTGTCGAAGTTCTCAAACGAAAAGCAGAAGAGAAATTGGATAAACTAATGGGGGGCTGCGAACGGGCGCTGGCTCTGATATATATCACAGAGGTAAAAAGAAGAAAAGCAGTTCTAGAAAAAGGAAAACAAGAAAACGTAAGTCTAATAGTTCGAAAAAAGGCAAAGCTAGGAAAAAACAAACGAAACAAAAGAACAAGAAGAGAACCACCAAAGATATTTTTGGATAGATAAGATGGCTTTTTTACACACCCATTCGTATGAGTGTCTCAAGTCAGAGTTGTTTCTGTTTGAAATTCCTCCTATTCAAACCACGATAGAAAATTCACACTGGATACAATATAAGCTAATATCGTCTTTAACTAATGACTCACCTATAGAATTTGTGTTACCTGGCAATGGTGAAGAATATATTGATCTTGCTCACACGATGCTTAATCTGCGTGTAAGTCTACAAATTACGGTTGACGTCTCACAAGCCGCTACAGCACAGGTGCCCAAAGTCGGACCTGCCAATAATTTTATGCATTCTTTATTTAAGCAACTAGATGTATTTTTTAATCAAAAACATGTATCACCGCCAACAAATGCTTACGCTTACAGAGCATGCCTTGAAATTTTATTGAATTATGGACTTGCTGCCAAAGATTCGCATTTGGCCAGTGTGCTGTGGTATAACGATACTGCTGGAAAATGGACGACGGTCAAGATGCAAATGCAGGCCTTCTGCAACGTCGCAAATTACTGTCAGCAACAAAATCAGTTGACATGATTGGCCATCTTCACTGCTACGTGTTCAATCAAGAAAAATTATTAATAAATGGTGTCGAGGCGAGAGTGCGATTAGTAAGGTCCCGCGATAGTTTTTGTCTCATAGATCCTACGGGCTATACATATCGACGAAGCTAATCTTTTAGTTAGGCCCGTAAAAATTAGTCCAAGTGTATTACTAGCAAACGCCCAATCACTTTCAAAGACAACTACCAAATATCCTCTCACGAGGGTTGAGATTAAAGCTGTAACAATGCATAGAGATATTCACGGTGAAACTTTGGATAATATAATATTAGGTCAACTGCCAAAACGAATTATAATCGGGTTTGTTAACAATAAGGCTTTCAATGGCGATCGAGCTCTAAATCTGTTTAACTTTGAACATTTTAATATAAATTTTCTATGTTTATACGTTGACGGTGTACAAATACCTTCTAAACTACTACAACATAATTTAGGAGCTAGCAAATTATACATTGACGCTTATCATACGTTATATTCTAGAAACAGGTGTACATTTTCTTAATGAGGGTAACCAAATCTCGCGTAAATCGTATCCTAATGGCTATTGTCTTTTCGCCTTTGATTTAACTCCCTATCTATCGGCTAACGAATTTGATTGCAATTTGATTAAGCATGGTAGCGTCAGATTAGATGTACGATTCGCTGAAGCATTAGCCAATACTGTAAATTGTATTGTCTATGCTGAGTACGATAATATTTTGGAAGCAGACGCATCGCGTCAAGCTATTGTAGACTTTAGTGGTTAGAATAACGAAGTGTAGATGGTGCTGTCGTACTACATATACGTGGAAGATTTGTTTCTTGGTAGCCAGTACATAAAAAACGATGAATTTAGTTATAGATATTCAGTGTCTTAAAGATACTGACAATAACAATGTACCAAAGGAAATTGCCGTTGTTGCTCTTAATGGTGATTTTCACGGCCTTTGGCTAGTGGCGCTGACGGCTTGTGTAGATGATTTTAGCGATGAAATTAGAAGTCAAATTAATTGGTTAATTCAGTATTGTCACGGCCAGTGTGGCCAGGTAAACAATATATATCGTAATACTACGCATGTAAAAGTGGAGATTTATCGCCACAACCTGGTCACACTGGTCACGGCAGTAATTACTTGGAAGGTGAAGTTGATTTGAAGGTGTTACATAAAACTCTGCCAGATTTATCAAAAAGAACACGAAAAATATACGTTAGAGGCAGCGAGAACTGGTTGATGCTTCATAACATTATAGCAAACAAAATCATTAATTTGGAATATGGCGATGATTGTCCTCCTTTCGATAAGTTATCATCTAATGTCTATTGTATGCATCACCCTTTAAAATTTTCGGGTTATAAATATCGATGTGCGTTGAATAACGCTTATCGTTTGGAAGGCTACTTATCTTTAGACCTTGGTGATGTAAATAAAAATTTAATCGATCTTCACAATGGACAGTCTTCAAATATTGAAGATCCCTTCACCAATCCAGTAGCATACTGTCGGTGTATTCACAGCCGATCAAATCCCGTGGGTGTGGATCAAACCGACCGCGATCATCGTAAGCACTGACGATTATACCAAGCCTGGTATACATTGGGGGTTGCGTTCTACGTCGATAGATGTTCTAACGGTCTATACTTTGACAGTTTTGAATTACCGCCTATTATACCCGACCACATAAGCCATTTACGAAAAATTGTAAAACATTTCGTTGGAACGTAATACAACTTCAAAATGACGGATCAGATGTATGTGGTCAGTATTATATTATGTTTCTATATTATATGAGTCATGGTTTAGGTTTCAAGAAGATTCTCGATAATTTTTCTGACAACTTGCAGAAAAATGATAACGTAGTTAAACTCTATGTACGCTATAAAAATGCTGACGGAAATTTCATTGGTAACGGTGGCTGATTTATCAGATGCTTACAAACCTGCCGCTCTAAAATGTCTTTGTTATAATATAGTTTGTCACCACTTTTATTATCGCGCGAAAAATGTTTTTTGATGTAAGACGATACAACGTGTGTCATGGAAATTTAACCGTTTCAACTACATATGCGTCATTGTTTAATCTTGCTCATCTCATTCTTTACTTCTTAAACGTCTGCACCTTTTTAACCGTATGCGTTGTTTGAAGAGCTGTATTTAAAGGATCGCTTCAGAGCCTTTCGCACCAGTCGCTTTCTACTCGTAAAGATACGCGGATCGCCATGGAGGACGTAGCATGAGCTCAAAAACACCCACATCAACTCTTTTGTACATTGTACGCCTTAAATAAATCTTTCACCAAGAAGGTAACAGTTGGTTTGGAATACGATGAGCTCGTCGACAAGTTCAGCGACGAATACTACAAACCTGTGGTTCGGCTACTATCGAACAATTTTGAAGGGGTTGCGTTTTTATACGGGGACTAGAAAGAATTCAAAACAAGTTTCGACGACATTAATAAATATTTTCGTGAACTTGATAATAGTTTCAAGGACCAGAAAATTTAGGGCAAGAGCCGTACTTTAAAATTCACCACATGTCACCAGGGCAAAGCATTCGAAATTGAAGAAGACAGGAGGCCTGGTATTGGTCGAATCAAGCTGTTTCGTCATAGTTTAGTAATGAAGAAGGTAACTTTTAACTGCCTCCAAGAATTTATTGTAAAGTGCATCGATACTCATCTTAAATATTTAAATTCTATTGCGAGTAGTGTACAATATCTTGCCTGCGACGTTATGGAGTTTATTAAAAATAAAAGTAGTCTCATGCATGAAGCACAAGTACAACTGTGTACAACTAGTATTGTAAAAGACATTGTAAATTTAGTGGATGATGCTGATTACAGCATCATCAACTAAATTTACAATGTCTTTTACAATACTATGTATTAACGCGAAATAGCCTCTAGCATAGAAAAACGATGTAAAAAAAAAGATCAAGCGTCTCTAAGTCCGATGTTACTGATTTATTGATCAGTTTGTATTATTACACACGTCAAGAATTGTTGATGTATTAAATACTATATTATTTGATAATAAATAGAAAAATTTGAATATACTTACTCTACACTTCCTTTTGTCTTCCTTGCCTTCCGCTTAATCCCAACTTATTATATTTTTAAAGACATTAATTTTTAATTTACACTTATAATTTGTAATTTATAAAAATTAAATTTTATTTCACGAAATGAAGATAGCTTACATTTGGATATTTTTTGAAAAAGAATTTTTAAATTATTTAATTAAAAGTATAAAAATTAATTGAAATTAGATTCTCATAAATATTTTTAATATGCTGACTCAAACATGCGCTGACGCAATCTCCGTGGTTCTTTTGCCGGCGAGCGGTGGCCAATGAACTCTTAGCCGCTCCGCCTCCCGCGGCAGCTAAATCAGCTTGTTGGGGCACACAGGAGCCAATGAGCTCTTTTCTGGTGCGCCACTGCCGCTAATCACAACTATGAGGACACAGCGATAGCCAATGAGCTGCTTTTACATTGTGTCGATCGTCACCGGTCACGAGTGCGTTCTTTGTATTGCTACACCAGCACCACTAACTTTCCAGGGTGTGGTCCCCTGATGCGTCAGTAGTAGACGGACCACGGATGTATCCATATGGATAACTGAAACGGTATTTGAAGCAGGTATTTCCATCAGACGACAGCCGACTTCTATCAGTCAACAGCCGACTTCCAGCAGTCGACAGCCGACTTCCAACAGCCAACAGTTGACTTCCAACTGCCGACAGTCGACTTCCAGCAGCCCATAGTCAACTTCCCACTAGTCATCCACTCCTCGAGAATTGTTTGAAAAGACATTACTATTAAAAGTTATTTCCTTTTCTATTCTTTTTTTTGCTGAATTTAATATTAACCGTGCGATCGCGCTGGTACTACCATCGCGGTGAATCAGCTCGTCGAAGCGGTGACCAATGATTTTCTTTACTGCTGCATCGTCACCACCAATCAGATTCTTCAGCGTGTTATTACACCAGCGTCATCCGAACTTGTTAGGATGGAACGTGGTCACACACTACTTCAGTGTTTGCCGAACTCGCAAAGTAATCGCGCGGATAATGCTTCCTCGTTAATGCTGTTTTCTTCCATTAAAAATGATTTGATGGGTAATGGAGAATTATGTATCATCACGGGTCATAATCACCAGCTGTCATTTAACTTTCCGTGTAGTCACATCTTTTTAATACCGGTTTTGTTTACAGACATTTGTTATTTGTAATCTCTTTATTCCTTTCTGTGCCTCATTAGAGTTTCGTTACACTGCAACTCATTGTGCCATCGGTAAGTGATATTTTTAAAAATAACATATCTGCAGTTCGTTGTCTGATGTTGCACTATTCGGCTTACGCTAGAAATGAACGTCCGTAGAGTGTCGTCCGTGAACGCGACCGTCGATGAAGAATGTCATAGTGAGGAGCTTTTTACACGTGAGTGTAATTCTATAAATTGAAAACATGATGGGTCACATGACAAGATATGATTTCGAAGACTGTAAGTTTTGACTAATTCGAGGTAAGACGACATAATGCGACAGCAGAGAGCCCACGTACGATGAGATCATCCGTGGTAAAGACCAACGGTCGATTGGCTGTCAGTCGTAGATATTGTCTTGTGGCGTGAACATCTTTATTCAAAGTATCATGAGTGTATTGTGCGGATTCTGAAGTGCATTATGTGTCTGTCTTGTGCCCCATACAAATATTATGCGCGAGTACTTTATGCAGATAGTACAGTTCTACGACTGTGTCGCGAAAATGTAATCTATGATGAAGTGGTCTTATGGGATTTCCATTAAGTTACGGTTTCTTCAATTTTTTTTAATCCTTTATGGCGCGGTAGTAAGTATATTTACTACCTAACCTAAATCGGGATTTTATGTACATAGCGCTTAAAATTAAAATTTTATGTGGGGTTTTTTTCTTTTTTAGCTGTCTGAAATGTCAATGAACATATACCAATACTAAATTATACTTTTGTATTGCCATTTTTTTATAATAAACAAGAAGGACAAGAAACTGGCAATTTTTTCATTAAAAAATCGACTTTGGAATTGCTGTTATACTTAGAATCATCAAAATATATTTCTAGGGGGTTTTTGAGGTCGCTAATTACGAATCTGAAGTCAAAATTTGATAATCTACAAACCCAGTAACAATTTAGCCGCAAAGGGTTAATCGTGCGCGATTAGACACTGTACGTGGGCGTTGGCAGCGCGGTGCGCAGTACAGAGGGGCTATACACAATAGTTGTAAAAAACCATAAAAATCCCATGAACCCGAAAATTTTTTATGTAGGTACTCTTGCCATGGTACAGAGAGAGGCTATATACAAAAATAATAAAATACACCATAAAAACCCCATAGACACTCCATAAGTCCATATATTCATGAATTATGTACCATTAGCTTCCAAAATCCGATAAAATATCAAAAGCCCCATAAAAACCCCATAAATCTGAATAATTTTTTATGTAGTACACCTTCCATTGCACAGAGAGGTTATACACAAAAGTTATAAAATACACAATAAAAATCCTATAGACACCCCCTAAGACCATATATTCATGATTTATGTATCATTAGATTACAAAATCAGATAAAATATCGGAAACCCCATGAATTTGAAAATTTTTTATGTAGGTACACTTGTCCTGGTACAAAGAGGCTGTACACAAAAGTTATAAAATACACCATAAAAACCCCATATAGACCCCATAAGACCATTCATGAAATATGTGCTATTATCTTCCAAAATCTGATAAAATATCGAAAATCGCTAATCTAATTAATGTAGGTACATTTGCACATAATACCCTATGTTAAACCGAACACACACATACATACACACACACATACACCCACCCACCCACCCACACACCCACACACACACATAGTCACCCACACACATACACACACACACACACACACGTTTTGATGCGCTAAAGTGAAGCCTACTACTTCCATGTCAAAGCAAACTGGCCTTACAGCGAATGCATAGCATAGTGCGTGCGAGTGTGCGTCTAGGTGTGGGTACGCGTGGGCGTGTGTATGTGTGTGTGTGTGTGTGTGTGTGTGTGTGTATGTGCTACCTCCAGAATATGCTTACGCACGCGTGCACGCACACGTGTGCGTTGCTTTTATCCCCGGCGCTATGCGTCGTTGGACTTCTTGACCTTGACCCCAGCTGGCGCCTGTGGTTGAGGTCAGGTTTGTTATGAGGGCACATAGAGCGGGTATACTAATTCCGTCAAAAATTAAAAAACTATTTTTAGTATAATGTCTTATTATATAATTAACATATTAATGTAAAATGTCGTCGATAGTATCGTTCTGACGTCAAAGTACTCTGTGTAACAAGAATCCGCCATCGATTACATGAACAAGATTTTCTAGTGAAGGCATATCTTTTATAGATTCAAAATTCATATAAAATACAGATTTTTGAGTTTTTCGCATCCCTCCTTCATCAAACAATGCCAAAGGAAAAGGCGCAAGTTCACTTTTTAAATATTCTTTCATACCTTCTTTCCTTGAAATATTTAATGAAATTCTTTCAAAAATCAGTAGTGGATCTATAGTTACAATTTCGTCATTAATTTTCATATAGGAATTTACAGACCGTAGTGATTAAACTTTAGATTTTCGTTCTAATTTTACTGAACGAAACGTTTTACCTATAATTTTCTTTTGTAGAGTTTGACCTATTTCTCGGGCTTTATAAAAATTTATTGCTTCATCCCCAACGATGCCAGAACTAATTGTCATAATGTCGTTTGATATGGTGTCTCTCAAGACAGATGAAACGGAAGTGTCGACATGTTGTTCTGAGGTATTATAGGAAACGCTACACAACTGTTTCATAGTATTACATACTTAATACTTCGATGAGGACAATCATACTAAAAATCCATTTAGTTAACCCTTTTCGTACCAAATGTCCAAAATTTTTTCTGAACATTCAACGCTATAAATTTTTACGTAATCGGTCCAGAAAAAAATTAAAAATGCCATTTCCGATGGTTTGAAGTCTCCTCTTTCGAATGCCGTAGTCAGAATTAGCCTATCATTTTTCTGTAAAAAGTTATAACAATTTTTATAATAGAAAATCAAAAATTTTCAGCATTTTTTTCTAAAAATGTCAAATTTTGAACATGAAAAAGCAGAGCCTAATCATCACAAATGCTACAAATCGTGGAGTTTTTATATGCTCTTTAAAATTCCGTTGGATTTTTTTTTTAAATTCAAGATGGCGAAGTCAAAATGGCGCCCTAAATGCAGGAAAAAATTATAAAATTGCAAAATTTTGCATAAACATCGCCTTTTTTATATGAAAAAACTATGCCTGATCATTGCAATGAGCATAATTAAGAACGATATTATTTGCTCGTCAAAATCCATTTGAATGTTTTACTAATTTACTATGGCAAGGTCAAGATAGCGCTTAGAATCTAAAAAAACAGTGTTCAAAAACATTTTCCGCCGACTATACTTTTTGTATCAAGTGATAATCCATGGAAAGTGTGTACTCAATTCCATGTAATTTTTTCCACTGATTCCGAATATATAATTTATTTTACCGAAAAAGTTGTTACTTATTTGTTATTAACAATTTAATTGTTTATAACGCTATAACCTTTTTATTAATAATTATTGAAAAATAAAATTGACGCCAAAATGTATGTTTTTTCATTTAGAAACTTTTTTATCTCTTGTAAAATTTCGCTATCTTGCATACTTTTCAAGATATTGGCAATAAACCATAACGTATATGCACATAGGTGTGCGTAGCCTATGCTATTGTTTATTATAAATATCTTGGAAAATATGCAAGGTAGCGAAATTTTACAAGAGACAATAAACTTTTTAAATATAAAAATATACACTTTGGCGTAAATTTTATTTTTGAATATTAATTAATAAAACAGTTATAGCTTTATAAACAATTAAATTGTTAATAACAAATAAGTAACAACTTTTTCGGTAAAATAAATTATATATTCGGAATCAGCAGAAAAAATTACATGAAAATGACTACGCACTTTCCATGGATTATCACTTGATACAAAAAGTATAGTCGGCAGAAAATGTCTTTGAACACCGTTTTTTTAGATTCTGAGCGCTATCTTACCCTTGCCATAGTAAATTAGAAAAATGATAGGCTAATTATGACTACGCCATTCGAAAGAGGAGACTTCAAACCATCGGAAATGGCATTTTTTAATTTTTTTCTGGACCAATTACGTAAAAATTTATAGCGTTGAATGTTCAGAAAAAATTTTGGACATTTGGTACAAAAAGGACTCCTCTTTCGAATCTAAAAAAACGGTGTTCAAAGACATTTTCCGCCGACTATACTTTTTGTATCAAGTGATAATCCATGGAAAATGTGTAGTCAATTCCATGTAATTTTTTCCGCTAATTCCGAATATATAATTTATTTTACCGAAAAAGTTGTTACTTATTTGTTATTAACAATTTAATTGTTTATAACGCTATAACTTTTTTATTAATTAATATTCAAAAATAAAATTTACGCCAAAGTGTATATTTTTACATTTAAAAAGTTTATTGTCTCTTGTAAAATTTCGCTACCTTGCATATTTTCCAAGATATTTATAATAAACAATAGCATAGGCTACGCACACCTATGTGCATATACGTTACGGTTTATGGCCAATATCTTGAAAAGTATGCAAGATAGCGAAATTTTACAAGAGATAAAAAAGTTTCTAAATGAAAAAACATACATTTTGGCGTCAATTTTATTTTTCAATAATTATTAATAAAAAGGTTATAGCGTTATAAACAATTAAATTGTTAATAACAAATAAGTAACAAGTTTTTCGCTAAAATAAATTATATATTCGGAATCAGTGGAAAAAACTACATGGAATTGACTACACACTTTCGATGGATTATCACTTGATACAAAAAGTATAGTTGGCAGAAAATGTCTTTGAACACTGTTTTTTAGATTCTGAGCGCTATCTTGACCTTGCCATAGTAAATTAGTAAAACATTCAAATGGATTTTCACGAGCAAATAATATCGTTCTTAATTACGCTCATTGCAATGATCAGGCATAGTTTTTTCATATAAAAAAGGCGATGTTTATGCAAAATTTTGCAATTTTATAATTTTTTCCTGCATTTAGGGCGCCATTTTGACTTCGCCATCTTGAATTTAAAGAAAAATCCAATGGAATTTCAAAGAGCATATAAAAACTCCACGATTTGTAGCATTTGCGATGATTAGGCTCTGCTTTTTCATGTTCAAAATTTGACATTTTAAAAAAAAAATGCTGAAAATTTTTTATTTTTTATTATAAAAATTGTTATAACCTTTTACAGAAAAATGATAGGCTAATTCTGACTACGGCATTCGAAAGAGGAGACTTCAAACCATCGGAAATTGCATTTTTTAACTTTTTTCTGGACCGATTACGTAAAAATTTATAGCGTTGAATGTTCAGAAAAAATTTTGGACATTTGGTACGAAAAGGGTTAAAACACTTTGCATTATTCCGTGACCATGAGTGAAGCACCCTTAGCTCTTCGCTGATTTCATAAGAACTTGCTCGATTGTTATATCAAACTATATATATATATATATATACTAGGGGGGCTGCGCCCCCTACTCGCTCAGCTCGTCAACCCCCAACTTTGAAAAATAAGACCTTGAAGACTTTAAACCTATTTATTTTCAAGGTAGTGATTTTTTTGAATATATAAGAGTACATTTACGCTATCAATTTTGATTTAAAAATCTTTTGTTGTATTTTATTTTTATTATTTTATGTATAAACTGAAACTTAAATAAATTTCGTATACCGATTTCATTTAGCTATTGATTTAGATCTCTTATAATATCTTTTTGTGTAGTGTGGTACCCTCCATTGTTTATTGATTAAATATAGGTAGGAATAATGGATCCTTTGAGGGCCAATGTCCAAGGTGAAAATGAATTTCAGTCCATTTTTTATTTTGCGACGTTTCGCCAGACTCTTATAATATCGTTTAAACAATTTCTCATTTATTTTTTACTATTATTGGGTATTTTATATTCTGAAATTTGTTTTTTGAAAATATAAAAGCATAAACACTTTAAAAATTTTGATTTAAAAATCTTTTCTTTGATTTTATTTGTATTTTTATATGGATCAAATCGAAACTTAATTAAATTTTATATACAATTTTCATTTAGCTAATTATTAAAATCTTTTATCATTCATATAATTTCTCCTTTATTTTAGACTTTTATTGCGTATATTTTATATTGAGAAATTTGGTTTTTGAATATATATGAACATATTTTTTAATAAACATATGCAATAAATATACATATTACTTATATAACTAATTGTTTTTTTTTAATTATCAAGAATTCCTTCCCAAACAATATTTTCAATTTCTAATGAATTTTCTAAATTATTTTGTATATATAAGTTATCTGGATTTCTACATCGTGATAAAGCAACATATAATTCACCGTGTGAGAATAATTGCCTTTTGATGTATAACCCTACATAATCAAAACTTTGTCCCTGAGATTTATTAATGGTCATGCAAAATGCTAATCTTAATGGAAACTGTTTTCTATAAAGAATAAACGGTAATGAAGTAGATTCTCCTGTATTTAATGTAATTCTTGGAATAAAAAATCTATTACCTGCTTTTTCTCCTGTTAATATTTCTGCTTCAATATTATATCTAAATAATTTGGTTATTTTAAATCTAGTACCGTTACACAAAACTTCCTGTATACTCAAATATCTAATTAACATAACAATAGCATTAACTTTTAAATCTAATTTCTGAGGTGGCAAACCTTCATAAATATTGTTTAATGTTTCTATTGGAAAAAGTAGATGAATGTTGTCATCACTTTGATCAACACCTTTATGAGTCACATAATCTGTACTATAAGAAGTCTTCTTATCACCACTTAATAACATTAAAATTTTTTTATTCAAAAATTTAATGTCTTCATTATGAGGTGCTAAAATAACACGATCATAATCATTTATTTTATTAATATTTTTATAAATTTGTAAGCAAACATCATTAGTTCTCCAATTATTAGGTATTATAAAAGGATTTATATTACCATCTCCAATTTGTAATAATAATTTTGAGAATTCATTATTCTGAGAACGAATATTGTGTTTTAATTTGAAAATTTTAAATAAATGCTAAAGTTCAGAGTATTTAATAGTCTTCAATTATAGCACTTCTAAATCCGTTTTTCATTACTGCGAGTATTTGTCGAAAATAACCTCCTAAAATTATTAATTTTCCCCCAAAAGGTAAATCGTTTGTACATAAATCTCTTAAAGTTCTGTCAATACTTTCTAAAGCTTTTTTGGGTACCATAGATGCTTCATCCCAGATTATGACTTCTGTTTCTCTTAATTTCTTTTTATCTGATTCTAATTTTAAAAAAGAATATTCAATACTATTTAAATCTAATGGTAATCTAAAGGTTTTATGAGTAGTCATTCCTTTGAGTAATAGAATAGACGCTTTACCGGTCCAAGCCATTGATATAATATTTTTTCCTTTTGATAGAAAATAATAAATTAAAGTTTTATATAAAAATGTTTTACCCGAACCTCCAGGTCCGTCTATAAAATTTATTTTATTAAATTTTGTGTAAGTTGTTTGAAAATAAATTTTTGATCTTCATTTAATTTTGTAAACATATCTTCGAATATTTCCTTACTAATTGAAATTATTTTACTATCGTATTTTATATCATTTATGATGGGATCAGGTTCAGGTAATCCAAAATCTGTACAAGATAAATTTTCCAACAATAATAATTTATTTATATGATCTAAAGCTAAGTTATGTTTATTTTCATGAAAATCTTCACTAAAGTATTTTTTAAAATTTTCCCAAATAATATTGGCCTGAATATTTTCTGTTAGTAAAAACGAAGTAAAAAATTTACGTAATTGAAAAGGTAACATGATACGACATACTTCTTCAAAAATTTTTAAAATTTATAAATCGTTTTCTATTGAATCCATTGCAGTCGCAGCTTCTTTATGAGTATTATACGTTACATTTTTATATGTACGTAAATCTTTAATGGATGTAGCGCCTTTTATACGACTTAATATTAATTTTAAAGCGAATCTTTCAGAATCTTTTGGAGATACTAAATTTAAACGTCCAATAGCATAATGTTTTTGTTCACGTTCACGTTTTACCCAAACTTTTTTTGCGTTAAATATATAATAATGCGGTATATTAACGTATTTTATATTATTTGCAAATTTATCATTTTTATTCAAGTCAAACCACGCTGTTAAAGTTGTTTTCCAATTATCAAGAGCATCTATTTCATAATTTTCTTCAAAAACAATTTTTTGTTGATTTTCTGTATGAACTGCTAAACGGATAACAGTATGACTCCTTCCACATAAGGGAAATTTTTGTAACCGCCATGCTGCTTTCATTGAGCTCAAGTATCGGCCATCAATATATTCAGTAATTTCATCATATATTCCATTTCTTTTGTCATCATTTTTTTAATGTACAAAAAGCTCTATCACTACCTTTATGTATATAATCAAAAATATATTTGATGCTTTGAATTGAAGCACAATATTCAACATTAATATGACATTTATATTTTTCTAATAAAAATTTATTGTAAGGAACTACCATTGAATTATCTACTGGAATAATTTTTTTAATTCTTTTAAGTCGATATGTGTAATTATCAGAAGAATTATTTGTTCATTTATATTGAGGATAACCATTTTTTTTAAATGTTGTTGACGATTGAAAAGGCTTAGGAAAATTTTTTTTACAAACGTCTTTACATTTATCGTAACACGGAGAATTTTCACTATGTGGTCCATGTAACATATGTTCTATAAATAATTTTTGTAATTTTTTATCATTATTAGAAGGTATCTCAGCAGAAATGTGTTTATTAATAGCTTCTGGTGTCATTAATTTATTTTTATGATCTAATGTTACTACAAGAGGTGCATGCGGTAATCCTCTTTTCTGAAATTCAATAGTATACATATAAGCTAAAGCATTTCCAAAAAATTTATGGTTTTCTATATCATTAAGTAAACACTTAAATTTTGTATAAAATAATCTAACTGTAATATTTGGTATATCATTGGACGTAGTTCCGATAGGAAATGTCGTTAATACATTTTTTAATTCTTTCCACTTAGGATTACACGTCATAGTTATAAATAAATCAGGTCGACCAATATTTCTTACTATTGCATCTTGATAATGTTGCTGCATATATCTAGGAATACCTATATAAGTTGCTGGCAGTACAAAAATATTTCCTAGTCTTTCTTTTTTTTCAAAATTTTATGATATATTTAATGCACTATATATAACATGATCCCTCAAACCTTGATAACATTCAGTACATAATTTTTTTTGTTTTTGCTTAAAATAATTCATTCTATTGTTTTCTATCATAATATAGGCATGTAAAAAGAATTGTTGGGTTAGTCTCTCTCCAAATAAATGTGGATTGAAATTTTCTGAATTTGGTCTGTAAGCTAATTTATAAGAATGGTGCTGTGTTATGTGCCAACATTTGTCTTATTAATTTATTAATTTTTAAATGGTTCAATTATTTGTTAAAACCGAGTAGCTTGCTATTGCGCAAAACCAATTAAGAAATAAGAATTGCGCGATGACCAGAAATCGCTGCGCAAGCGGGGCAACGGTCTTAATCCAGCGCAACGGCCGCGAGGAAACGCATACGACACGAAGACAACAGGCGTTGCGCTGAATTAGTTGCAGCACCTCCCGGGCATCTCTCGAGCTCCCTGCCTTACCTGCGCCGATAGGAGCTACGGGGACGAGAGAGACAGCGAACGATTGTAGTGGGAGGGAATTTTCGCGGATCCAGGTGTGCGGGCGTGCGAAAATTCGTTGCCACGATAGTTGCGTTTTAATTTTCAATAGGGTAGAGTCGAGAATAATTAATTGTTGAAGATAGTCAATTAATAAATCATCGGGAATATATATACTTCGTTAATAATTTTTATAAGTTCTTGTAATTTAATTTCAAGTTAGAATATTTGTGTCTCGTGCGAAAATTTGTTATATCTGCCCTTTGTTAAACTGGACCACTGGACTTCAATTAAAAAGGAAAATAAAAGGAAAGAATTACTGAACCTTTAACGAGTATTTTAATTCGGACTCCACCAGTACCTGGAATTCAATTATTATATATTATCATACTATACGAGGAAATCATCGATCCGGTAAAAATCTTTATTTATTATCGGTAATTTATTCGCGTACTATTTACTCGCGTCCGGGGGTGTTCATTAAACTTCTCATAATTGTCCTATATGCTCGTATCCGTATCTATCGGTTAATCGTAATTTGGTTTCCATTCTCCACCGCGTAATTGTATAGGATTCCCGTGAGTCCTGCCATATGTACCGGGAGGTAGTCGTTCGGGTTTCGTCGAATTACTTAGTATCTTCTTGTCGTTTTCAATAATTTATTAGTATAAATTTTGCCATTTTAACTAATTTTATGGTTACATTCGCGCGCGTTGATTCGATAACTAATAATAATAAACACATATATATATATATATATATATATATATATATTGTAACGAAGTTCGAAATCCGCGGGCGAACTACCACGCGCACGAGCCATCGAGGCGCGAAGCGGGGATGCGCAGGCGCGAGTAGGGCGGATCGGCAACGGTGCGCGCGAGAACGATTCAGTCAAGTTTCTGCCGATTCGGTGCGCGCACGGAAAAAGAAGAGAGAGAAAGCAGAGAGAGAAAGAAGAGAGAGAAAGCAGAGAGAGAAAGAAGAGAGAGAAAGAAGAGAGAGAAAGAAAGGAGAGGGAGCAAGACGACGGAGAGGGTCCTCATCGTCGTGCGCGAGAGAGAACGAGACGGCTCTAGCCCGGGCTCCGCAGACACATAAGTAAGGTTAGTGCCTGCAGGCCCCCTACGCGCGAGCGAGACTCTACCTCGACGCGCGAGGTAGAGAGCGTCGGAGACGGGTGGTGCACCTCGTCTCCGGGAGTGTATCTGCGCGCGACATCCGCGACGCGTGCGACTCGCGAGGCATTTCGTCCTCGCGAGAAGTAGAGACCGCGGCGCGTTCACTACCCTGTTCTTTTGTAAACTCCTCTTTTGAATAGACAATAAAACGGTCTTTTACATTTCTTAATTAAGAGTTCGCGAATTGTTATTTCGCCCCTTCCCTTCCGCCGTTATTCCTACGAGTACCTCGGATACCGCCGCCTCCGCGGGATCGCCGACTTCCTCGGCGATCATCTGAGCCCCAGGTACTCGCGCGTGTTTCCCCCTTCATTAAGGAACGCGTAGAGTCACACACACGATATTAAAATTCCCGGGTAACTTCTGAGTTACCCGGTTGTACACAGTCAGCGAACGGCATTGCACCGAGCGCGCGCAGAGCCGGCAAATCTGCCAGGGTGCCGCTCGAGCCGCAACGTAGGCGAGCATCGTCCTCGACGAGCAGCGCCGAGGAAGGCATCGTCGTTGCGGAGCAGTGTGAGCGAGAGAGAGAGCATACAGGTAAGCTTTCGGCGTTGCCGAAAACTCTCTCGCTCCGAAAACTATTCGCCCTGTTACAACTGGCGCCCGTACGTGTGGATAGGTACAATAGGATAGCGCGCGGCGCGTGTTTGTAAACACGCGCGGGCTCGCAACACAGCCGACACCGCGATCGTTCGACCGTGAGAGTGTATGTATGTGTGCGAGAGTGTCGTAGACAATTCTAAGTCCACGAAAATACTTTTCGACAACAAGTATTATATCGCGAGCAGAAACGAAAATAATTCGGACCTCGCGATATATAGGCTCATTTACGCAAAAGTTCGCAGCTGTGCTTTTCCCTCATACTAATTCGGTTTATAATCAATTAGTAAGTCGTTTAGCGATATAGCTAAACAACTAGGAGATATATTCGTTCGTTCTAAAACCTTATTTGTTTGCTCGGATAAATAGCAAAAGACGGAAAGAGAGATTATTGTTGGTAATAATCCAACAATAATTAATTAATTAAGGAAAATTATTAACAATAAAAATTAAAGATTATTAGAATTACAAACTAAAAATTATGAACTTGAAGGGATAAAAATTATTAATAATAATAACAAATAAAAATTATTAATAATAATAACTAATAAAAATTATAAATAATAATAATTAATAACATTTTTTTTTGTGTTTTTAGTACTTTTGAGAATAAATTTAAAATTTTTTTTGTGATTTTGGAAGGAAATTTAGAATTTTTTTTTTTGGTTTTTCCCTCCTTCTTTCTTCAACCATTTAATCTCTCTCCGCCTTATTGTTCTTTGGAAATCAGCAAGTTTTCTATCTTTCGTGTGGCCCTTTATTATAGCCTCACGTGTGCAAGAAAATTTTGTTTTTTTTAGTAACGGTTAAATAAAGCGTCGCCGTATTTTGACGAGCGACGCAAATACCAAACGTGTTCTCGTTCCACAGTTTATTTTATTATTTTGTAGTGGAAGGAGAAAACGAACGTCTCGCAAACTAAAGTTTTGCGAGAAGATTTTGGTTTTGATATATTCGCTGTTATATAGGAGCAACAAAATCAGGGGAAAAGCAAGCGCGATTTCTTTCTACGTCTGCACTTTTTGTAGAATACCCTGCAATTTAAGGCACTCAAAATTCTTTTTTCGAGTGAATTGTTTTCTTTCAACGACTTTTAAACGGGGTGTCGCCGAATTTTATCGCGCGACACAATTGCCGAACGCACCCTCTTTCCACAATTTATTTTATTATTTTGCGGTGGAAAGAGAACTTCTCGCAGACTAAAGTTTTGCGAGAAGATTTTGGCCGCGTGGACGAAAATTATTCTCGTTCTTCATTGTAAATTTTCGTAAAAATAAATACAACGCGAAGTAAATATTTAAGCGTAACACTCTTTTCGTGTTTCGCTGTCGTTTCTGCTCGCGAATTTACTCAGTGCGACAGATTGAGAAACAGTTTAGTTTTTTTTCTTCTGTAACTCGCGATTGTAAGCGCCCAGGGATTAGGGAAATACGCGCACTCAATCGACGCACTGAGTAACAACACGCTGTAAATTGCGGAGCGAACGAGCCGAAAAATCTACTTGCGATCAGTTTTTTTTCGCTCTTCTGTTTTATATTTTTTTTTTTTTCTTTCGCATAAATATTCCAGTGAGAAACCAATATGGCGGCACAACTAGCACTCGAGAATTGGTGTATGTGCCTCTCACTGGAAGAGATAGATAGATATCTCAAGGCGATGGAGTTGAAAACATCTGGCGCGCGATTTCAACAGTTAGATCGCGCGAGCAGATGGCTGCTCGGGGATTACTCGGCAGACGAGTTCATCGCCACAAATGCAGACCTCGATGAACACACGACGTGGGTAGCGAGAGCAAACCTCCGCCAAACGTTCATCGATAGAGTCTGCAACGGCGAAATCGAGACGCCATGGGCACGCGGTTCAGACGAGAATGAACCGCATCCACTTGAGTATGTCCGCGACGATAACGTCGTAAAACTCAAGCTGGAATGGACGCGTCTCGAAATCGAGACGCGCGCAGCGGAAAGAAGCTCGATGGAACAGGAACCAGCGGAAACAACGGAGAACGAGACGGATCGAGAAGACGGATCTAAGGAGAGGGAGACAAGTACAACCCTCCACCCACAACAGCACACCCTAGCAACGGCGGAAACGCAGGATCTGCCAATCCCTGCGGAATTGAGGGCATTTTTAACGCAACTCACGCAGAAGGTCACGCAACTCTCGGACAATCAGTCCAAATTGCAATTAGCAATGGAGAGCTTCACGCAGCTAGCGACAAAGCGAGCTGCGTGCAGCACGCGATTAGACGAGGCGCAGAGCGGGCAACGTCAGGTGGGCTTCCAAGATACCCTGACATTCAGATATCCGGAAGAGGAGGACACCTATCTGCATACACCACCGACGTCTGGCCAACCGCTCATTCCCCCCCAAGGGACGCCGCACAATCGTCTACTAGGCGGAACCTGGGAGGGGGGGGGGGTCTCCCGAATCGGATGAATTCGAGAGATTTGCGCAGCGACCCAAACGCGCTTGATGCCAGCACTCCGCGACATACGGTGCAAAACCGAAATAATCAGCGAGACGTCGGCAACATCGCACGAAAATGGGGGCTGAAGTATACCGGCGAGAAAGGGCAGAGCATCGACGTGTTCTTAAACCGTGTCGATGAATGCCGAAGCCTCGCGAAGATGTCAGAGGAAGAGATGTTAAGTTCTCTCTCCGAACTCTTCGCGGGAGTCGCCGCCACGTGGTACCAGAATAATAAGACGAGCTGGTCCACGTGGAACGAATTCTGCGCGTCAGCACGCAAATGGTACGGCGCGAACCGCAGATTCCAACAACGGGTGCTGCAGGAGGCAACAGCGCGCACACAGGGGAGAGAAGAACCGGTGCGCGACTTCATCACCTGCCTACTCTCGATCATGAAAAAGATCGAGCCACCTCTCCCACTTTCTCACCAGTTGGACACCTTACACCGCAATTTGCGGCCAGATCTCCAACGCATGGTGAGGAGAGTCGATTTCGAGGACATCGACACGCTATTGGAATTGAGTGTCGAGGCCGAGCTTACTCTCGAGGCGGAAAAATCTTATCGAGAACCACCGCCTCCGGAACAGAGCCTCCTCCCCGAGGCTGCCTATAACCCTCGGGGAAAGAAAGAAAAACATACGCCACTGAAAGTTGCCGCACTTCCAGGGCATATGAACCCGCCGGTAACGGAGGGAACTGGACAGAATTGGATCGCAGCTCTGTCCAAAATGCTCGCGGAAGAGGTGAGGCTGGCGCTACAGCCAGCGCTGCACCCGAAGCAGACTCCACCGCCCTCTCGAAAACCTTCTCCCGCCAAGGGGAAAAAGAAGGGAGGGAGAGGAGAAAAGAGAGAGTCAGCAGGCGGCTCGCCGAAGCGCGACCCGCGGCCTCGGCAAGCAGAAAGGAAAAAATCGCCCGATAGCAGCGCAGTGAAACCGAAGGGTAACAGTGAGGGTATTCATTGTTACGGCTGCGGTCTGCCTGGCTATCGGACGTACAATTGTCCCACGTGTGCGGGAAACGGGAAATCGGGTGCGTAGTAGGAGTCTATACGACGCCCGCACTCAAGAAGACTCCCTCCGAAATCGCCGTCGCGGCCTCCACCGTTCAGGAGGAGCCGCGCGACGAATCAGCAGCATCAGTTACAGCGATCAGCGTAGAGAACGCACCGATCGCTAACCCCGACGAGGAGGCCAGATGGTGGCTCCAAGTTAACGTCGGGGGTTTCCGAATACGCGCCTTATATGATACGGGCGCGGCACGAACAGTGATGGGTTCGATCGGGTTGCAATTAGCATCCGCGTGCCGTAGCCCGCTATTATCAAGCCACGGAAGGAAAGCAAAAGTCCCCGGCGGTCATACAGTGGCGATCGCGGGGTATGTAATGCTCCCCTTCGAGGTAGCAGGCATAAAAAAGGAGATTCGTGTCGCCGTGCTCGCGGACGAAACCTTAGAGTGCTACCTCGGCGCTGATTTCATTCGGACATTCGGAATGATTCACGATGCAGTGAAAAATCAGCTGACCGTGAGCGCGTCAGGGCAAACGGTAGATTTAGAAGTAGCCAGCGTTTCTCTTGGCGAAACTCTGGAGCTAGCTTCGATCGGTCTCGAGGAGATGTCGGAGGTGCAGAAGAAACAACTCCAAGAACTCCTCGACCAGTTGCTTGTCCAGACGGATGAACCTCTCGGCCACACGACGTGGGCCGAACACGCGATTTCTGTTGGCTCGGCTCGGCCGGTCAAACAGAAATATTACCCCGTCTCCAAGAAACTCGAGGAGATCATGCACTCTCAGGTACGAGAGATGCTGGAGGCGGGTATAATCGAGCCCTCGACCAGTGCTTGGTCGAGTCCAGTAGTAATGGTGCGGAAAGCGCTCGAGAAATATCGATTCTGCATCGACTTCCGGAAGGTGAATGCCGTGTCCAGAGCTGACGCATATCCGCTCCCATATATGGACGCGATTTTGCGGAAGCTACAAGGCGCTAAATATATTTCGACTCTGGACTTAAGCAGCGCATATCACCAGATTCCGCTGGAGGAAGAATCTCGCCCATTAACGGCGTTCACGGTGCCTGGACTGGGATTATTCCAGTTCACGCGCATGCCGTATGGCCTCTCGCAGGCAGGTGCAACATTTCAGAGGTTAATCGATAAGGTTATCGGTCCTGAAATGGAACCCTATGCCTTCTCCTATCTCGATGATATAATCATTGTCACCGAGACCTTTGAAGAACACGTAAAGTGGCTTGGCCACGTTCTCAAGCGAATAAAGGAGGCTAATCTCACTATTAACCGAGAGAAAAGTGTGTTTGGCCAGACGGAAGTTCGCTACCTGGGCGTACTCGTTAATCGGGACGGTTTTCGTCCCGATCCCGAGAAAATCGCGCCGATAATAAGCTATCCTGAACCACGGAACCTAAAACAGCTTCGGCGTTTTCTAGGAATGGCCTCGTGGTACAGGAAGTTCCTAAAAGATTTCGCTGCTATGGCCGAGCCACTAACCCGACTCACCAAAAAGCCCGCCGATACGATTGGACAGAGGAACAACAAGTAGCTTTCGATCAGATTAAGGCTTTTGTTGCGTCTGCTCCAATTCTGTCTCGCCCGCAATTTGAAGAACAATTCGTTCTTCAAACAGACGCGAGTGATACAGGCATCGGCGCGGTACTCTTCCAAATAATCGATGGCGAGGAAAGAGTACTGGAATTTGCGAGTCGCACACTCTCATCCGCGGAGCGTAACTATAGCGTGACGGAGAGAGAATGCCTCGCGGTGGTCTGGGCCATTGGAAAATTCAGGCCGTATATCGAGGGCTACCATTTTCGAGTGATCACCGATCATAGTAGTCTTCGTTGGTTACACAGCCTGCATAGTCCAACTGGTCGGCTCGCGCGGTGGGCGCTCGAACTGCAAGGGCATAGCTTCGAGGTAGAGCACAGGAAGGGCGCACTTAACCACGTCCCCGATGCTCTATCTCGCATGTTCGAGGGCGACGAGGAAGATGCGTCACTCGCCGCAATCGATCTGACAAACGAGACGGACGATACATGGTATACCTCTTAGCGAGAGAAATTGCAGCGAGAGCCAGACGCATACCCGCGCTGGAAATTATTAGGTGGACAGTTATTCTACTATCGCCCCGACGAACTCATAGAGGCGGCGGTCGGGGACGAAGAAGCGTGGAAAACTGTCATACCGAAGGAGGGTCGTCAGCAAGTGCTCGCTGAGAGCCACGACGATCCGACCTCGGGACACCTGGGGCGAGACAAAACGTACGATCGCGCTACGAGATTTTACTACTGGCCACACATGTACAAGGCAGTACGTAAATACGTGCGCGAGTGTCTCGTCTGCCAGCAGTGCAAAGTCGAGCAACGCGCTCCTGCCGGTTTAATGGGAAAACGCGACATATCGCGCCCATGGCAGGTGGTGGCGGCCGACATGTTGGGTCCTCTACCCAAGAGCAAACGCGGCTTCGAATATATTCTTGTATTCGAAGATTTATTCTCCAGATGGGTAGAGGTTATTCCGTTGCGGAAGGCGAACGCAAAATCTATCTTGAAGGAATTGAAAGAGAGAGTGATTTTACGTTTTGGCACGCCGGAAGTATTTCTCAGTGACAATGGAACGGAGTTTAAAAACCGCGCCGTCACTGAGTACTTACGGAACTTGGGGGTACACCACACGGTGACACCGCCGTATCACCCCCAAGCCAACCCGGTGGAGCGAGTAAACCGGACGCTCAAAACCCGGTTAATCGCTTTTGTGGAGGAAAAACACGCCTCTTGGGACGAGAATCTGCCCGAGCTGGTGTTTTCGCTCAATAACGCCGCCCATAGTAGTACCGGACTCTCGCCCGCAATGTTAAATTACGGGCGGCGACCCCTACCTCCAGGAACGGCCAAAAGAGCTCGTGACCGCGTAGCGAAGAACGAGTGAGCCAGGAGAGAGTCGAGGAATGGGTCTCGAGGATGAAAGGCCTCAATCGATTGAATAGAGCCGTCGCCGATCACATCGACGGCGAACAAGAGCGGCAAGCGCATTATTATGATGCAAAACACCGCGAGCCCCTCTTCCAAGCAGGAGACTATGTTTGGAAGAGAAACCGGATCCTATCGTCTGCCGCACAAGGAATCTCGGCGAAACTGGCACCGAAATTCGCGGGGCCGTATGCGATAATAGCCAAAATAGGCACTAACACTTATCGCATACGCGCGCGCTCGACGCAAACGATGAGGAATTAGTTCACGCCGAGCATCTGAAGCCTTACGTGGGTGTAACGCCTTCAGATGAGGAGCCGGAGGAAGAACCTCAACCGCCGAGGGATAGCGCAGCGATTGTGGCGATGTGCGACCCGCCAGTAGCGAGCGACAGCGAGAATAACTCGCAGGTAGATCGCGGAAACGACGGCGCCGCAGCCATCTCCGATCGCGTACCGCTTGAGAACCCAGCGAGCGAAGCGGAAAACTTACGTGCCCCTACTCCTCTCCCCAGGCGTAACCCGGGTCGTCCAAGGAAGGCGGTACGGCTTGTAGTAAGGCCGACTGCTATACGCGTGATAGCGGCGAGCCCAGCAAGGAACCTCGCTGCGAAATCGCGCGGACGACCCAAAGGCTCACGCAACGAGGCGAATACTCTCGATCCGACGACTATACTACCCTCGCGGACGCGGACGCAGTCTCGCGCGGCAGTATAAGGCCTGGACGGGCCGTATTTTTTTGATACTAGTTTCGCCTTATTTTTCTTTCTCCCACCTCCGCTCCTAACCTAGCATGCCCTTACCATCCACGCGTGCGAACTTCGCATGTTACGTGTCCAGAGCGCCGACCAGGGGGTAGTACGTCGCGTCTGGGAGGGGGGTGTAACGAAGTTCGAAATCCGCGGGCGAACTACCACGCGCACGAGCCATCGAGGCGCGAAGCGGGGATGCGCAGGCGCGAGTAGGGCGGATCGGCAACGGTGCGCGCGAGAACGATACAGTCAAGTTTCTGCCGATTCGGTGCGCGCACGGAAAAAGAAGAGAGAGAAAGCAGAGAGAGAAAGAAGAGAGAGAAAGCAGAGAGAGAAAGAAGAGAGAGAAAGAAAGGAGAGGGAGCAAGGCGACGGAGAGGGTCCTCATCGTCGTGCGCGAGAGAGAACGAGACGGCTCTAGCCCGGGCTCCGCAGACACATAAGTAAGGTTAGTGCCTGCAGGCCCCCTACGCGCGAGCGAGACTCTACCTCGACGCGCGAGGTAGAGAGCGTCGGAGACGGGTGGTGCACCTCGTCTCCGGGAGTGTATCTGCGCGCGACATCCGCGACGCGTGCGACTCGCGAGGCATTTCGTCCTCGCGAGAAGTAGAGACCGCGGCGCGTTCACTACCCTGTTCTTTTGTAAACTCCTCTTTTGAATAGACAATAAAACGGTCTTTTACATTTCTTAATTAAGAGTTCGCGAATTGTTATTTCGCCCCTTCCCTTCCGCCGTTATTCCTACGAGTACCTCGGATACCGCCGCCTCCGCGGGATCGCCGACTTCCTCGGCGATCATCTGAGCCCCAGGTACTCGCGCGTGTTTCCCCCTTCATTAAGGAACGCGTAGAGTCATACACACGATATTAAAATTCCCGGGTAACTTCTGAGTTACCCGGTTGTACACAGTCAGCGAACGGCATTGCACCGAGCGCGCGCAGAGCCGGCAAATCTGCCAGGGCGCCGCTCGAGCCGCAACGTAGGCGAGCATCGTCCTCGACGAGCAGCGCCGAGGAAGGCATCGTCGTTGCGGAGCAGTGTGAGCGAGAGAGAGAGCATACAGGTAAGCTTTCGGCGTTGCCGAAAACTCTCTCGCTCCGAAAACTATTCGCCCTGTTACAATATATATATATATATATATATATATATATATATATATATAAAAAAATAAATATATATATATATATATATATATATATATATATATATATATATATATTTAAAAAAAAAATAAATATATATATATATATTTATATATAAAAATATATATATAAAAAATAAATAAATAAATATATATATATATATATATATATATATATATATATAGATAAATAAATAACTACTCATAATTTTATACCGATATAACTATTATATTTATTATAATTCCTAATAATAACTAACCTTTAACTCTAAAAATTTTACTAATTCCTAATCCGGATTTCCTCCATGCAGTAGGTAGCTGGGTCGCTTCATTGTAGCATGAATCGGCAAAACTACTGAAGATTGGAGTGTACGATCCGTCCAGCTCTAGGACTAACACTCGTTCGACGAAACAACAGCTACGCTAGAAGACGGAGTAGTACGACACGAAGAAGGAGAGTTTAGCCCTTTTATTCCTATTTAGGTTTTCCTCTGTTCTCGGTTTAGAACTAGCCCCTCCCCCCTAGCTAGTTTTTTAGTTCGATTCCACTCTAGTTCCCGAAAGCATAGCGAGTTATTATACACGGGTAAAGGAATGATAGATGTCCTTGGGCGACATCCGAAATAAATTTATAGTTCTGCCCTTACGTGTGAGAATTCTAACCTCTCACGTAACATGCTGTAATATTGTTAGAAGGTTTTCTTTTGAATCATATGATTTTTTTAGTATAACCAATACTCCAGCTTAAATCTCCTGAAGGAAAAAATAATGGAAATACCATTGGGTCAACATGATGTGATAATTTACTTAAATATATGTATTCTTTTTCACTAGAACTATTTTTCGGGTAAAGGCATAGATCATAATTATGAGGGATTCCTGATTTGGAAATAATTATAGCTGCACATTCCGACGTTAATGGTTTAGTATAATTATGTTTTTGATTATTATTCTTATGAACAAAATATAATTTATAATTTGAAAGTTTCCCTGTATTAGTTATTTCGTGTAAATATTTATACTGTTTAGCATAAGGATTACTGTTTAAAACTTCAGTCAATAATTTTAAATGTGCTTGAGTTAAATCTTTATGACTCTTTATTTTCATTTCAATTGCAGTATTGTCATCATATATATCTAATTGACCACACGAAGGTTCTGCATTTTTTTTTTGGTAAGAAAGTATTTGGCGTTATATGACAAACTTGTCTTTGAATTTTTAAATTATAAATAGCTTTTTTCTTTTCGTATTTTACGTTTGCACTAAATGTAGCAAAGCAAAATAAGTTATTATAATATCTGATTAAAGTTCGAAAATTATTATCATATAATAATAGATTCTTTAGTGTTTTATTATATATACTTAACGGAGACAAAATTATTTTACCCTTACTACAACAAATTGATTTATTATTTTCTTCTTTCCAATATACTGCCGAACAAAATTTACAAACATAGCTCATATTACCAAAATATGATTCATACTCTAAATTTTTATTTTTACTACATCTCTGTTTATTTACTTTTAACGTAGAAAAGGATGATGACGCGAGATGTTCGAGGATGAGCTCGGCAATGCCTCTCCTACATTATAAGTATATAAGAGAAAGAGAGAGAAGAAGAGAGAGATAGAGAGAGGTGGAGAGAAAGAACTAACGAAGGCACTCAATCGGTCTCTCGCCGTCTTCTCATGCTCTGTTTGCAGTTGCTGCACTTTTCTTTGGGAAGAAAAAATACGGACAGCGTTCGACTTGTAACTGAACTGTCAAATGAATGCGCATACGCCGCGCTGCGCTCGCGTGAGTTTGGCGTTATCCTTGATTTGAATAATTAAGAAGTTTCCTTTCAAAAAGTTGCTCTGTAATTAATTGGTCTCGTTAATTGCGGAGAAAAGGCGCGCATTATAATAAATGCGCGAACGCGCTTCTTACGCTGAAGGCAGGAGGGTGGCAAGTTTGTTTTCAGAAAGCAGCCTGTTATTTTTATATCGAGGTGAAGAACTGACAACGGAGCGATGCAAAAGTTGTCGACGGAAGTGTCTTCTGCATCACAGATAGTTGTTATTAGAGGGACAATGCGGAGGGACAATGCGGTGGGACAATGCGGAGGGACGCGGAGGGACGCGGAGGGACAAGACCCTTTTTACGGAGGGACGTGGAGGGACGCGGAGGGACGCGGAGGGACGCGGAGGGTCACGGAGGGATGCGGAGGGACGCGGAGGGAAATGCGGAGGGACAATGCAGACCCCAAATAATGCAAAAAAACAGTGAAATTTACGTTATTTTGTGGAGGGCACTTTGCGGAGGGACGCGGAGGGACGTGGAGGGACGCGGAGGGACGCGGAGGGACGTGGAGGGACGCGGAGGGACGCGGAGGGTTAACGACTCAATTCAGCTTACAACTATATAGTATAGTAAGATATAACGGGTGTCCCATTTTAAAACCACCAGGCAAATATCTCGAAAACTAAAGGAGATGGAACAAAACTTTTAATACAAAAGTTGTAGGGTTCAGAGGGGCCCAACTGATCGTGACCTTGGATATGACCTTGAGGTCAATGATCAAGTTCATTTGAAGGTCAAATCGATTTTTTCAAATGGGAACCCCCACTTTTAACCTCGTAAATGGAAAGAGCGGAAAATTTTACGTTCAGATATGTCCTTGAGTCAAGGTCATGGTCATGGTCATGGTCATGTTTAAAATCAAAATCAATAAACGCATCAAAACATTCCCATAATTAGGTATACGAGACAAATTGTTAAATACAAAAGTTGTAGGGTTCAGAGGGGCCCAACTGATCGTAACCTTGGTTATGACCTTGAGGTCAATGATCAAGGTCATTTGAAGGTCAAATCGATTTTTTCAAATGGGAACCCCCACTTTTGACCTCGTAAATGGAAAGAGCGAAAAATTTTACGTTTAGATATGTCCTTGACTCAAGGCCATGGTCATGGTCATGGTCATGTTTAAAATCAAAATCAATCAACGCATCCAAACATTCCCATAATTACGCATACGAGTGTTAAATACAGAAGTTGTAGTGTTTGGAGGGGCCCAACTGATCGTGATCTTGACCATGAACTTGAGGTCAAGGATGGTGTCGTTTGAAGGTTAAATCAATTTTGTTTAACGGCAACCCTCACTTTTGACCTCGTAAGTAGAAAAACCGAAAAATTCTGATATGACCTTGGGTCAAGGTCATGGTCAAAGTTATGGTCAGTTTCCGTCCAGTTAAGAGCAAAGTCGGAGATGACCCGGTGACCTAAGGCAAGGTCGCAGATTACCCGGCCAGTTAAGGCAAGGTCGGAGATGACCCGGCCAGTTAAGGCAAGATCGGAGATGACCCGGTCAGTTAAGGCAAGGTCGGAGATGACCCGGCCAGTTAAGGCAAGGTCGGGGATGATCAGGCCAGCTAAAAATTCATTGGAAAATTCCACGTTCATGTGTATTTAGTCATAGGATCCAAGTGTTTTGGTCACCATTTACTGAAGAAGATGCTCAAAAGTTGCACCATTTACTTGTTGACAACATTCTATTCTCCTTTTAAAGTTTCTAACAGTATTTAATAATACTTGACGTGGAATACTTAAGCAGATTTGTGTAATCCTTTGAATCATGTCATCTCTTGTAGTTGGCCTGTTGCGGTAGACTGTATTTTTTAGGAAGCCCCATAAATAAAAATTTGGAGATGTCAGATCTGGAGATCTTGGTGGCCATGCTACGGGACTTCCTCTACCAATCCATCGACCGTTAAACCTTTCATTAAGAAAATCTCTGACAATTCTGGCATAATGTGGAGGAGCACCATCTTGTTGTAGCCACATTCTGGCCCTTGTATGGAGATCAACGTTTTCTAGAAAGAGTGGCAGCTCGTCTCTCAGCAACTGTAAATAAGTATGTTGAGTTACGTGACCTTCAAAAAAATAAGGTCCAATCAGACATCCGTTAATAATACCACACCATACCGTTACATTCCAGCGATGCTGATGATCAACTTCTCGCATCCAATGAGGATTAACAGGAGACCAGTAGTGGCAATTATGGCGATTCAACATACCAGTACTCTGAAATGTAGCCTCGTCGCTAAAAAGAACATTGTTAAAGAAATTTTCATCATGAGTAATTTGTTGTGTTGCCCATTGGCAAAATGTTATTCTCCGTCGATAATCTTCCACAGTTAAAGCTTGATTTAGAGTAATGTGGTAAGGATGGTAACACGCATATCGTAAATATCTACTGGCCGTAGATCTTGGAATACCCATTGTTAACTCGATTTCGCGTAAACTGATATGAACATTTAAATGTACCATGGCTAGAACAGCAAGAAAGCGAGGATTATTTTCATAATCGTGTTCATTCAGTGTCCTCCTTCTTCGAACGAAGTTTCCTTGTCGACCGCGCAGTTCAATGTCACGTATTACCGTATGATCAGGATGTTGTCGTTGAAGGAACCGAGCACGATACAATCTGCTTGCCTCTCGATAGTTTCGTCGACATTCTCCTAAAATAAGAAGAATGTCAACTATTTCATTAGCAGAATTGTCAGGCATTCTTTTTTAGTTATAAATGCAATTATTTATCAAAACACACCACAAAAGAAATAATGTGTTATTATACCAAACAATATTTTAAAACGAAAAAGTTTAATTTTCTGTGCCAATATAAGTGTGCTCAATTTGAAAACAATTTGATGTAAACAGTAATAATTATTGACTATTACCGATCAATGCTGAATACTACCGGTCACTATTGGATACAGGTGGTCAACACTTATTAACTTTTGTTATTATTTGATATAAGTGGTTAACCCTGGTAAATATTGATAATAGTAAAAATAGTAAAATTTTCCGCTCTTTCCATTTACGAGGTCAAAAATGGGGGTTCCCATTTGAAAAAATCGATTTGACCTTCAAATGACCTTGATCATTGACCACAAGGTCATAACCAAGGTTACGATCAGTTGGGCCCCTCTGAACCCTACAACTTTTGTATTTAACAATTTGTCTCGTATGCCTAATTATGGGAATGTTTTGTTGCGTTGATTGATTTTGATTTTAAACATGACCATGACCATGACCATGACCTTGACTCAAGGACATATCGGAACGTAAAATTTTCCGCTCTTTCCATTTACGAAGTCAAAAGTGGGGGTTCCCATTTGAAAAAATCGATTTGACCTTCAAATGACCTTGATCGTTGACTTCAAGGTCATAACCAAGGTCACGATCAGTTGGGCCCCTCTGAACCCTACAACTTTTGTATTAAAAGTTTTTTTCCATCTCCCTTAGTTTTCGAGATATTTGCCTGGTGGTTTTAAAATGGGACACCCGGTATATAACCTGACGAAAATTTATCTGAACGTCTAATTGTAAAAAAATTCATCATTAGTAAATTTTTCATATTCAAATGTATTCATTTTTTTTTTAATTTCTCTCATATCCTGTAAATACAAATGCGCAGATTTGGCATATAAATTGTGGCCTATTGCATGGTAAAATGAAATCATTTGCTGAATACAATTTAAGTGCGACACCCAATCTTCAGACCGTTCTGCTGCAATAAATTTCTTTACAAGCGATGTCATATAAAAGTACTCCATCTACAGCGCAGCAGTTGGTCCATTTTCAGCTATAGATTTGAGATATGATTTGATTTTTTCGTTTATTTGTGAAAAAATTTAATCGTCCCTCAAATTATTTGAAATTTTTTTCTCAAGGTTTACAATTACACTGTCTAATTCAATTAATTCTACTTCAGAAAAATTTATGGTCGAAAATATAATATTTGCTAGAGCAATTGAAACTAACGAATGCCCTCGAACTGCTTTAGAAAAGGCGTGGCCTGTGAGAGCTTTCTGTGCTGAATTTTCTGCAAAAATTTGATTAAATGCTTCTTTTAAACCGCTCCCTTCCATTATAAATCCAATCGACCCAAGGAACGACATTAAAGTATGAAATTCTCTGAGTCGTACAACAATGATACTTAAATTGTATTCATCTTTTTGTGGATCAACAGATGCTACTGTTTCGCGAGCTTTCCAATATAAGGGCTGATCAAAAGTAACAAAGCAATGTTCTTGCCCCATTGTCTGACATTTCGTTGCGGCTTCTATTAACACTGTCAAAATTGTGTCATAGTTGCTTGGCGGAGCGTTAACGAATGTTAGAGGTATTATTTTTGAAGTACTGTACTCTTCAGATTCAGAATAAGTTTCAATCAAACCGTTCCATCCTGAAGATTTAGTGTATTTTTCCATTTTCCATAAAATCAGATTATACCAGTAATTTCAAAATCAATTTCATGTTCAATCGGATTATTAATGTTTAAATCTTTAATAGCTACATTTTTTAATCCTTCAGATATACCCTTTTCAAAATTTTTAAAGGTATTAATCGAAATTTTCCAAGATTCTCTGATATGGGAATTTTTTAACTTTTCAATCATTTTGTCGGATGAGACTGCAGAGCTTGGAGTTACGCAATTAATTTCCCCCATAGCGTGAAAAGTGTTCAAACCATCTATTGCATTCGTATTGAATTTGCATTAGAAAGTTTATGATCTTCCGGATCGTTAACGACAGAAGCCTCGAAAAGCATCGTTTCGTGGTATGGCGAACAAAGCCCTAAATACGATAAAGAATCTATGAGATTTTTTGATGCATGCTTTTTATGCATCATCGCCGATAAATCTAATAACATTAACGACAAAAATGATCGCGATCTTACTGATGATATAATCGCATGCGCAACCGTTGTTACCCTTCGCTCCCATTTCAATTTTGTAGCATGTTTATCTAATCTTTTATTTTGCTTCCTTCTAGAGGAAGCTTTGTGATAGTAAAAAAAAAGTTTATGAGACAATGTGTTAGAAATGTTATTTAGCAAATTTGGAATCGAAATACACTATTTTTAGAAAATGTCCGTATGGATGTGTGTGTATGTGTGTGTGTGTGTGTGTGTGTATGTATGTATGTCCGTATACGCTAATATCTCATGATCTACTCGACCAATTTTAAAGGGAGAGTGATCATTTTTTTAGATTTTGCTTCCAAAATTGGGGCCAATATTCTATTTTTGTAAAATTTAATTTTTTTTTTTATAGCCATTTTTTAATTTTCAAAATTTTTATTTTCGATTTTTTTAATATTTAGAACAAATATTGTTTATATATCATGAATTCTCTGTATGTAGGATAAAATTATCTACATTTAAAAAAAAAGTCGGTAGCTATATTTCGTCATAAGTTATTGATGAAAACTTAATTTTTTGTAAATAGGTTATATTTCGAAATTAAAAAAAGATATTAACATGAATATTTTGCGGTTATAAAGGATATTAAGTACTATAACTTACTAAATTTTTAGGTTTTTTTATTCATTATTTTTTGAGAAAAAAATAATTTATAAAAAAAAGTGATTTTTTTTTGTCGTTCAATAACTATAGTAAAATTGGCTTAATCACTTTGAAATTCTTTGTAGGGGTAGATTTTGTATACCAATCGAGTGAGTTCTTTGGGCAAAAGGATTGATCCATAAATTTCGGAGATATTTGAGGTTAAAATTTTTTTCAATTTTTTTTTAAATCGTAATTTCTCGAGAACGGCTCTATGTATCTAAATGGGGTGGGTGGCATTCGAAAGAGAATTAAATTACCTATATTTTCTAAAAAAATTAATTCTCTAGCTATCACGGTTCTTTTGTTATTAACAAAAACGTAAAAATTGAAAACTGAAAAGAATGAGTTTTATATGTTCAACTGTTACAAGAGTAAAATTGTCTTATTCGCTTCAAACTTCATTGTAGAGGTATATTATTGATAGTTCTCGGATGAGTTCTTTTGGCAAAATGATTGGTTCATAAATTTCACAGATATTTGAGGTTAAAATTTTTCTAGACATTTTTAAAATGTATTTCTTAAAGATGGCTCTGTGTATCTGAATGGGATGGGTAGCATTTGAAAGAGAATTAAAATATTTATATTTTCTAAAAAGAAAAATTTTTTAGTTATCACGGTTTTTTATTATTAACAAAAATGTAAAACTTGAAAAATTGAAAAATGAAAAAAAAATCTGTCTCTATCAAATTTTTTAAAATACGTCCCCTCACATTATAACAGCCTTTCCACATAACGCATTCAATATAACACGTTCAATGTTCAACGTAACACGAAAAGAAATTTGTTGTCCGACATCTACCAATTTCATACTCAGTGGTAGTGGTGCAGAATGGGTACATTTCTACCACTGACTATGAATTCGATAGAATCGGACAGCAAAATATTAAATAAAATGAATATATTGACCTAGCATATGAATAATATTTATATAGAAACATTTATTTATAAAATCTGTATCAAAAATTTTCTATGAGAAGTCGATCGAATCGTCAAACCATAGTTATTAAAAAACGATGATCTTGTACGAGATGTAGAATCATTCTCTGGATATTAAAAGAAACAAGCTTACTCTCTAGCACGACACTAGACGAATCAACAACCTTCGATGTTATTTATTTTATAGTTTAAAAATATGAATTTTTCTTATGAAATTTTTTGTAATCAATCTCAAAATGTAATAATAGCAAAATATTAAATAAAATGAATATATTGAACTAACATGTGAATAATATTTATATAAAAAAATTTATTTATAAAACCCGAATAAAAATTTTTTTATGGAATAATATATAATTATATTATAATTTTTACAGAAATATAATAGAAAATAAAATTGCTTTACTGTATTGCATGCTGTGCCGCATGTGCGTTATGTCTCCCATACAATAATTTTTCTTGTAAACACAATCAAAGAACAACTTCAGAATATTTTTTTTTATTTCGAACCAATGTACGACGAGAAGCCGTGGACAGTGGACTTGAAGAAGAAAAATTTGATGAAGAATAGAACTTGAAGAAGATTGTTTTCCATTCATATAAGAATTAAAATCACAAACAAATAAATTACAAATGGAACCTCAATGAATAGCCATGAAAAAATTACAAGTTAATATTTTCCATAAAATTTTTCCATTTTTTTTCGTGAAAAATTTATTTTTCGAATTTTAATTTAATAAAAGGAATCAAAAAGTTATTTTGAGGAAGCTACGTGCCAATGAATTGGCAGCGGTTTTTTTTACAACAGTACCTAAAAATAATTGCAATGATGGCGGTACATCTTCTGAAACATTATCTAAAATCGCACTCGGCGCTTTATATGCAAAATTATCATAATATTTACTTCTAATATCTTCTGATATTATATTTGCTGCTATTTTAATAATTATATTACGCTCTTCTGCATCTTGAGGTGTACGACATTCATTTGATTGTTCGCGAACGATTTTGTCTTTCATCGAGCGATAAGTTTATAATAATATCATTTTTCACAGAATAAAAACATACATCGTCACTGTATCTATCTTGCAAGTGCCTTTTAATTGTACGTATTTTCGGTATTTCGCCCGTATATGTACTCATAATTTCTTTTAACGAAAATTGATACTGTCCCTCATTATCAAGAAGGTATGTATGCAGATGTAAGAAAGAGGCCGTGCAGTCAGATAAACGACCACCGATAATATTACTCTCGCGATTAACATAAAATGTTCACATACATGTAGCATGATAACGTGCATTTACCGCCGCTAAATCATCAACGTCATTTAATCGTTAGTACAAAATTTTATTGAATTTATCCTCGCTAGATCGTTCTAGTAATGTCTCTAAAATACGCTCTCGTATATTATTGCTTTTTGCTTATCGAACTGTAACTTTCGCAGTGCTTTTAGTGGCAGAATTACCGCAGAAAAAACATAAAGTGGAAAAATCAAAGTACGACCTGACAATGATTCTCTACTTGACATAGAACGTCTTTCCTTACTTTTTTTTCTGCTGCAACAAACGCTGCTTCTGCTATGTATAGTGTGTAACAAGACTTGTGAATATCCAATGAAGAAAGGTTCTCCAGCATCAGATGTTTTTTATCTTTTCTTCTTAAACTGGATGCGATAACCGTTTCTATAGCTCGTCTTCCGGTGGTGCGAGAGTTATCGTCAGCTGTATAATGTTTAAATATTTAATTTTCTATAAACTTTATAATTATGAATTATTAATTAATAAAAAGTTGAAATGTGGTACAATAACAATTGGTTATGAAATTTAAAGAATAAAACTAAAATAAAATAGAAAATTAAATAAGAACAATAAGTAAGCGTTCAATTGAAAAAATTACATCTTATATGAAATTGAATTTGATTTGTAGTTTATTATATAATTATATACAAAATAATAAAAGGGTGAAATATTAATTTATGAAATTTACGTTAGTCAAACGCGAAACGACATATCAATAAACGATTGCAGTTATTGTTATTTTATATAAAATATAAAATACTTACGAGTTTGGTTCGGTGATAGTATGCAGATTTTGTTATGCAGAAAATAAATTATTTCATAGAATTAGAAGCTCTTCTCAACAATATAGAATCTAAGAATCACTAACGACAGAGCAGTTGTCACTGCTACAGTCGGCACGATACTACAAACTGCCACTAACTGACACTTATGTGAACGCTGAAATTCACAAAATGCCTGCAGATGACGTTCCTCAGTACATATTGTATACTGAAGAATTCCTCTTACATCTCCCCCTCTCATCACAAAATTTTATTCCTGCTAAACTATCTGACCCCTGTTTTCTAGAGGGGTGCCCAAATATTCTACCGTTATAAAAGGAAGTACAATTAACGTTCATATCTGTCTACCTACCTGAGTCTTAATTTGTACAGAGTTTCCCCAATAAATTATACTTTAAAAAAATACTAAAATTTCGGATCTTCAGAAATTTACTATAGTTAGAGTTCTTTACCAAGGACATTTACTTTAAATGACAATATTGTAGTACTATTTAAATTAGACACTATTGATTCAAAATATAATCTAAGTAAATTTTGGACTAATTGTACACATAAATAACTAACAGTAATTTACACAGTAAATTAAAATAAGAAAAAATAATATGTTTAAACACTAAAGTTTGTTCTTAGTAAAATAGAGTTATTATACTTATTTCAAGAAATACGTAATTATAATAATAACAAGAAATTTATTATTGCAAATAAGATTTTAATATCTAAAAAATGCATGTTATTATTGTTGGAATGGGAGATAAAAATGAGGAACACTCTTTTAATTCTATAAGTAGTAATAATGGTTTATTTGTGGCAAAAACCAGTCGGAACGTGTATCTTACATCACAGTCAGAAAACGAATAGACAGAAGCATGCGCGCTATGCTGCTCTCTTGTCTCATTCAACTCACATACAGACACGCTGGAGTGGGGAGACACGCATGTGTGTGTTTCGTTCGTGGTCGCTCGGCAGACGCGCAAACCATTGTATCTGCGCGTACGGTGTATATGGTGTTGAAACATTCACATATTCCAACACGCCTCCTTGAATTTTCAACATTATAATTCAGTGTTCATTCTTTTATTTTAAATCACTCTTAAAGCTTTTCTATTTTGCAAAAACTTTGTCTTATCTAGACTCTTTGTCAACATATATGCTAAATTAAATTTTGAGTCTACTTTTACAACGTCTATTACTCCGTTTTCATTGTTTTCATTAATATAGTGATATTGCATTTCGATGTGCTTTGAGTTTTTTGTGAAGTTACCAAATTCTGCAATCGCAATTGCACCTGAGTTATCTTCGTACATCTTAATCGGTTTATTAAATTCTACATTAAATGATTCACATAATAAATTTCTAATAAACAAAATTTCTGTCACTGCTTCTGACATAGCAGTATATTCAGCAAAAGTTGAACATTTTGTTACTGTACTTTGTTTATGAGTTTTCCAAAAAATTAAATTTCCATATAATCTAATTACAAAACCTGTTGTAGATTTTTTGTCTACATTATCTCCTGCATAATCAGAATCTACCATACAATCTAATACTTCGCTATCTACATTATTGTAATTCGTTAGTTTTAAATCTTTAGTCTTAAATAAGTATTTCAAAATTCTCATCGCATACTTAAAGTGTCTTTGGTCATAACAACTTTGGTAACGACTCAAATAATTTACGCTATATGCTATATCTGGCCTTGTACCTGTACTTATATATAATAGTTCGCGTATTAAATTTCTGTATTTTATACTTTCATCTATTTCATTTGCTTGTTCTAATTTTAGATTACTCTCCATTGGAGTATCGTATAATTTTGCATCTTCAAGTTTGTATTTTATAGCCAAAGATTCGATATATTTTGTTTGACTTAAAGTCATTTTACCTCTGTCTTCACTATATTCAATATCGATACCAATATATTGGTCAATTTTACCCAAATCCTTCATTGTAAATCTTTCCATTAAACTAGCTTTTACTTTCTTTATTTTATCTTTGTCTTTGCAACAAATCAAGAGATCATCTACAAAAACTAGCACTCTCCAATATATTCTAGTTGTTTATCTGTAACAGCACTCATCAATATAGTTCTCGCTTTTAAATCTTTTTTCTTCCATTCTTCTACTTTTGTATCATCAGTATTTATATTTCTTGTTGCTTGATCTTTGCATTCTTTATGTTCTAGCAAAGTCATTAAACATATCTTCCAACTTGAGTAATTTATACCGTCGAAAATAGGTATCATTATATCTTCAATTTTGGCTTGCTTTGCCATTACGATTTCTTTTAATTTTATAATTTTATAAATTTCACCTTTTAAGATAATAACTTTTTTGAGTCCTTTCAGAAATATTTTTCTACACCTGTTTCTACAATCTTTATCGAAAACAACGTGTTTATTCACTAACTCACTCTCGTCACTCATATAGACATGTGTTTAACCTATGAGTTTACCGTATTATCCACGTGGTACGTACGTGCTCTATACTTGAGCTCTGCCGCGTGTCTCACTCGCTAACTTTAATCCATTGACATCGCACTTTTTTGTGATTATTTTTTTAAAATCTTTTCACATTCCAGTTGCTTATTACTTTAACTTTGTCATTGTGAGTATATTTTTTAACTTTAATTGTTCTTTATTAATTCGTTTTTACTTCAAACTTCGAGTCATGCTGACCACGTTTTTGCGACCTTTTCTCACGTTTTGTTTAATCCATCGACATCGTACCTTTTCTAAGATTATTATTCATAAATCTGTTTGCATTTCGGTAGCTAGTAATTTTTATTTTCTGTTCACGCATATATTTTTCACTTCCAGTATTCCAAACTTATTATTTTTCACTTTAAACTTTATGTCTTTCTGACCACGCTTTTTTCTTTAATTATTTATATTTTTGTCAGACTTTTGATTTTTCTTTAATTCACTTTTATTTTATTGTTGAACTTTAATACTTGTTCTTCACTTTTAATAACCTCCGTTAATTTGCACGTGGCTTTTCTCACCTAACTTTGTTTTATCCCCCCCACTATCTCTATAAGACTCGAGATTCTATATAGAAGATAATAAATTTAAATCTTACCAACCACGCTGCGGCTACCATGTTGGAATGGGAGATAAAAATGAGGAACACTCTTTTAATTCTATAACTAGTAATAATAGTTTACTTGTGGCACAAGCCAGTCGGATCGTGTGTCTTACATCACAGTCAGGGAACGAGTAGACAGAAGCATGCGCGATACGCTGCTTTCTCGTCTCACGCAATTCAC
Organism: Torymus aiolomorphi; assembly: GCA_036365515.1. Classification (NCBI taxonomy): domain Eukaryota; kingdom Metazoa; phylum Arthropoda; class Insecta; order Hymenoptera; family Torymidae; genus Torymus; species Torymus aiolomorphi. Next base: position 157,020,490 of record CM070874.1, on the reverse strand, counting down.
ATACAGACACGCTGGAGTGGGGAGACACGCATGTGTGTGTTTCGTCTGCCGTCGCTCGGCAGACGCGCAAACCATTGTATCTGCGCAACTCGAGAAATAAATCTAAAATAAAATACGCTAATGTCTCTTCAACAATAAAATCCATTACGAAATCAGATATTCATATATCAAATGGATTTGAAAGAGAGGAAACTATTTGTGATGCTAGTGAACTTATGAATGTAGAAGAAGATTTTATGAAAGACGTCATAAGAAAAAATGAAGATGACAGTGAAAGTGAATTAATGGAGATTAGTGAATGTGAAATGGAATAAAGTAAAGACAAGTATGTTCCATATTCTGTTATGTTATGCAATCCTAAACCTTTTAACCAAAAAGATTTAAACGATTTTATTCGAAATACTGGCGTCTCTAAAGATGTTGCAGAATTCATGGCAGCGGAATTTAAGAGGCGGGAATTAGTAGAACCTGGAACTAAATCTTTTGTTTATAGAAAACGGGAACAAGAGTTTACAAAATATTTCACTGTAGATGAGGATAAAACATTAGTTTATTGCACAGATGTAAAGAGTCTGATTAATGAATTAAAACCTAATATTTACAAGTCCAGTGAATGGCGACTCTTCATAGACTCTTCAAAGCAAAGTCTAAAGGCAGTTTTGCTGCATAATGGAAATAAATACGCAAGCATCCCAATAGCTCATTCCACGAAACTAAAAGAAAGTTATGAAAATATGAAGTATGTCCTAGAGAAAATAAAATATGAAGAACACAAGTGGCAAGTTTGTGGAGACTTGAAAATCATATCCATCATATTAGGGCAACAGTCAGGTTTCACAAAGTTTCCATGCTTTCTATATTTATGGGACAGCAGAGATCGCATGAATCATTACAGGAAGAGAGAATGGCCAAAAAAAAATGCGCTTAATCCAGGTACTTACAACGTGCTTCAAGAACCATTGCTCGATCCATTAAAAATCCTTCTTCCTCCACTGCACATTAAACTTGGTTTAATGAAGCAGTTTACTAAAGCATTAGATAAAGAAGGGGCATGTTTCCAATACTTGTCAGATCATTTTCCAGGTCTCAGTAACGCTAAAATAAAAGCAGGAATTTTTGACGGCCCTCAAATTCGAAGAATGTTTCGAGATCCTAATTTCATCAACACAATGAACGAAACAGAAAAGTTAGCATGGCTCAGTTTTCAAAGTATTGCTGAAAATTTTTTAGGTAATCAGAAAAGTCAGGAATATGAACAAATTGTTTCAGATTTATTCGATAACTACGAACGTTTAGGTTGTTTGATGAGTGTGAAATTACATTTTTTGCACTCACATTTGCAATATTTTCCTGAGAACTTAGGTGACTACAGCGAAGAGCAAGGTGAGCGGTTTCACCAAGACCTAAAAGAAATGGAGAGGAGATATCAAGGCACTTGGGGTGTTAATATGATGGCTGACTACTGCTGGATGTTGAAAAGAGAAACTAATCAAAATGATAAAAAAGATCCAGAAATCCTTTACACAGGTCATTTGAGGATAAGAGAATCCGCTATAAGCGAAAAAGAGAGAATTGAATTAGTTTTTAAAGACGCAAGGTTTAGTGGTTGAGGGTTTAAGAGCTGAGGGTTTCAGTTTTCACTTCTTAAGGGTTTCGAGGGACAGTCAAACCATTAGGTTTCAAGGTTGATGTTTTAAGGGTTCAGAGTTTAGTGGTTCATCGTATAAGGGTTTAAGGGTTGAGGGCTTAAGGGTTCAGATTCTAAGGGTTTAAGGGTTTAAGAGTTCAGGGTTCAACGGTTAAGGGTTAAAGGGTTGTGGGTTCAATGTTTAAGGATTTTAGGATTGGGGATTAAAGGATTCAGGGTTAAAGGGTTCAGGATTTAAAAGTTCAGGTTTAAGGGGTTCAGGATTTATGGGGTATGGGTTTAAAGGTTCCAGGTTAAAGCGTTAAGGGTTTTAAGGTTTCGGGTTTAAAGGTTATAAGTTTAAGGGTTCAGGGTTTAAAGGTTAAAAGGGTAAAAGCTGAATTTTTCGAATTTTTCGATGTTGCGAGTGGTTTTCCGTGATTGAAAAAAAGGAGAGGGAATCTGGTAAATCTCGTTTGGAATTCGGATTCAGTGCTTCAAAATATGTATAGCATTAGATCTGCAGTCATTTTTAGGAAGTTTATACAAATTTGCCTAATGTTAAAAGCGGAATATTCCAGATATTTCGATTAAGGGGTGGTTTTCCACGATTTAAAAAGAACTAAGGGGTGATGGCATGAATCTGCCTTTGGATTCGGATAGGATTAAGCGCATTTCTTGTTGACCATATAAGGGTTCGGAGTTTAGTGGTTCATCGTTCATGGGTTGAGGGCTTAAGGGTTCAGGATCTAAGATTTTAAGATTTCAAGAGTTCAGGGTTCAACGGTTAAGGGTTTAAACGATTGAGGGTTAAAGGGTTGTGGGTTTAATGTTTAAGGATTTTAGGGTTTGGAATTAAAGGATTCAGGGTTAAGGAGTTCAGGATTTAATGGTTCAGGTTTAAGGAATTCAGGATTTATGGGTTCAGGATTAAGGGTTCAGTTTAAGCGTTGAAGGTTTCAAGGTTTAGGGTTTAAGGGTTATAAGTTCAAGGGTTCCGGGTTTGAGAAAGGGTCAAAAGCTGAATTTTTCGAATTTTTCTATGTTAGGGGTGGTTTTCCGTGATTGAAAAAAAAGAGAGGGAATGTCGTAAATCTCGTTTCGAATTCAGATTCAGTGCCTCAAAATATGTATAGCAGTAGATTTGCAGTCATTTTTAGGCAGTTTATACCAATTTGCCCAATGTTAAAAGCGGAATATTCCGGCTTTTTCAATTTAGGGGTGGTTTTCCACGATTTAAAAAGAGCTGAGGGGTGATGGCACAAATCTGCCTTTGGATTCGGATTTAGCGCCTCAAAATGTGTATAGCTCCAGCCCGCAGTAATTTTTAGGCAGTTTATACCAATGTGCCCAACGTTAAAAGCGGAATATTCCGGATTTTTTAATTTAGGGGTGGTTTTCCACGATTTAAAAAGAGCTGAGGGGTAATGGCACGAATCTGCCTTTGGATTCAGATTCAGTGCCTCAAAATGTGTATAGCTTTAGATCTGCAGCAATTTTTAGGCAGTTTATAAAAAATTTCCCAACGTTAAAAGCGGAATATCCCGGATTTTTCGATTTAGGGGTGGTTTTACACGATTTAAAAAAAACTGAGGGGTGATGGCGCAATTCTGGCTTCGGATTCGGATTCAGCGTGTCAAAATGCATAAGAGGCGGTATGTCAAATCTCAGTAACAGACCACTTTTTTTTTTGTGTGCATGTGTTATTATTGCTCATATCATTCTTAATATAAATATATTGCTCATATCTTCCGTAGTACTTACAGGTATTGCTTCTCTAATAATAAGTGCAAAATGTAATTTATGATTTTTATTTGTAATTTTAAATTCTCCGGGATTTAAATGTGAAAAATGCGGTAGTTCTTTTTTTCCGATAATAATTGTAATGTCCCTTTATCATACAGCGTACCATCTGTTGCAATGAAATATATATAATCCTATCTCATAAAAAGTTGCTCTTTACATTTGACAAACATTTTGCCACAATTAAAATTATCGGGTCTATTAAGCTGCAATAGCAAAGTCAGCGTAATCAAAAAACACACATCCTAAGATTTTTAGCTCATTTTTAGCTAACTAATTACCACCAGCAATAATTTGTAACCACTGCCAATCCACCGTTAACACCTGTTACGTTATCTTGACCTTTAAGCTGGCTTAGCATTGCGATGACGACCATAGTTTTTGAGATGCAAAATTCATTCAGGCGCCATAATTTTTAGCTCACTAAGCACTACAAGATCGTATAGTGTAAAATACGATGTGATTAATTTTTAACCATAAAATTAAACAGAAACGAATAAAAAATAACAAAAAATTATCAAGCGCTTATCACAACGACTCGCCGTCGTAGGATTATACTTGAAACTGTAACGGGAGGACAGGGAGACTATTTCGGTTAATTGTTGCTCCAATATTGGGTGCTATAGGGGTATCAGCTTCGGGTCCTGGGCCGGCTTTTTCGTTTTTGCCGCCCGTTGACTCTGTCGAGGCTGTTGTTCGGCAGGACGCTTATTCGCGGCTGCCGGACTCTTCTTTTTCGGCGCTGCAGCCTTTGGAAGCGCCGATAATTGCATGTGTACCTAGCGTAGCTCATTGCGTAACCGCCGCACTTCCTCGCTGAGGCGCCTAAACAAATCGCGCGTTCGACTACAATTGCAGTTGCAATGACGCCCAACTTGCATTTGCGTTGAGCCTTCACGGTATTGCGAAGTAATCGTCCGCTGTGTTGTCTCTAGATCATCCAGGTCTCCCTTGTGACTCCGTGGAAGACTGGCCTGATCTTTGACTTCGAGTCTGGGAAAACCTAGTACAGCCGTCCAGTGTCGATATATTTGATAAGCTACTTATATGCGACATGTCGGACGGGGGAAGGCTTGTAAAATCTCCCCTCCTCCAGGCTGTATTTACTCCGTCTTCCTGGGCATGGAGGTATTCGGCACAGCCGTCCGATGTCGTGAAGCAGTCTGTATATGACAAGCGATGCGCTGTCTCAGACATTTCGAACAGGGGGAAGCTTGGAGAATCTCCCCTCCCCCAGGCTGTGCCTACTCCGATGTCGATTTCATCGATGGAAGCTGAAGTTGATGGCGCTGGTGAGATTGTTGCACAGCTGTCCGAAATCCATGTGCTGCCTGCATTCCCCGAGCGACTCGCATTCTCGGATTTTTCGGACTGGGAGGAGATCGGGAATCTCTCCTCCTCCAGGCTGTACTGCATCTTAGTTGCACCTGTACTTCACCCGGTCCACCCGACGGCAGTAAAGGGCTCTATTATGACGTGAGCGCCTCGTGTCTTACGTCGGGAGGACTTCCTGTTCTTTGGCTCCTAATCTGCAAGAGATGCGTTTCTATGGAACTCCGCAAGTTGTTGTCGACTTCTTTGTTCAACATCAATTACTGAAACAGGCTGCGGGTCGAGGGATCGGCGTTGTTTATCACTTCTGAAGAGCCGCTGGCGTTGAGGATCGTTCCGTTCACATACTTATTCCTCAATTCGAGTCTCCTGGTGAACTGCTCAAGTGCACTTCCACTTATCTCTTGCGTGAAGTGGGCCGGGTTGTAATTTCCCAGCAGCCAGTGAGTGATTCGCCTAGAATCCCCCTCGATACATCCAGTGCTTCTTAAATCTAGAGCTATATTTGCTTCTATTACAGCTTGGAAGCTCAGCTCTAGATTTTTGCGCCGCTGCTCCATCAATTCGGCTAGATCTTCTGAGGTCGATGATTCCATCTTCTGAAGCTAGACCGATTATACAAAAATTTGGCGACGAATTATGTGTATGCGCAACTAAATACTGAGATTCTCTCTCGAATTGGCCGTCTGTTACGCAAATTACAATGTTAGAATCCTAACTACCACACACAATTGTCCCAAGCCGCTCGAGAACAACGTATCTCGATGCAGCTAGCTAGGTGGAGAGCGTGGCTATTCCAAAAAAAAATTTGCAAAGATAACGATTAAAATAAATCCCGCTATAAAAAAAGGAATGAAAGCGTTTTCACTTTCGACCGGCTGCATGCACAGGCACAGTCAATAAATTCCAAAAAGAAACGCGTGAAAATCGCTTAAAATCTCGCGTCAAAAAAAAAAGGAATTTAATTTCGCCACATATGACGAAAAAAACAACTACAATCGTCGTTTAAATCCTCTTACCCTGGCTTTACAGCAGTTTAAAAGGTTCCGGATAAGTATACAAAATACTGACCGAGCATAAACATAAACACCTACAAAAACAAGCAACCTGCTGTTTTGTGTTTATGTTTCTATGCGCGCTGCGAGTCTTCTTGTCTGTTTATTTACGCCCGGCACCTGGACTTGGCGAGTTTAAATCACTGCGCCTATCAACTGTAACGGCTTATGGCCATTGGCCGTCAGCTGAATAGTCGGGTGCAGTGATTCGCGCGCGGGCGAATTTGAACGAAACACGATTTGAATAGGCCGGTCTCGAATGTACCGGCCGCAAACCTTCTCCTTAAACCCAACCCAACACGTTAGAGCGCCATTTGTAATGCGCGGACTAAAAAAAAATTTTTTACAGAAAAATACGCGTCGCGTTGCGCGCAGAGAAGAAGACGGGATCCGCCGCTCGGCGCGAGCGGATCAATGTGATTATTTTCGCTGGGTCGGTGGACGCACCACCGGCCTCGCTGCTGCGAGCCGAAAATACAAAAATAGATCGCTGTGCGGGATATTATAAAAAGTCTTACCCGGAGAGGAGTACACTCCTCTCGTCGCTCGCTCACTCATCCGCTCTTGCATGAGACCTTATCCTCGTCGACTTATCGGTCGACTTCGGAATATTCAGGTCGAGTCCTAACGTCCAGCGTTCACCTACAAACGCTTCGGACCCCAGAAGTGGCTCAGATTGTTCACGTGCGCTGCTTTTCGTGGAATGTATGAGGACGGACGCACGATACCATTTTCCTCGAACGATCTAACTCGTGTGCGCGCGGTTCGACAGCCCGAGAGAATCTGATTCGAAAATGAATCGAGCGCAATATTGCAACCGCCAAAGTCGCGCAGTCCCCGCACGCAGCTCGCGAATGCATCATTCGAGCGGTGTCAACATACGCTCGAGATGCTCGAATTCGCGGGAAGGAGAGCTAAACGAGTTCGATAGAATACGGAGAACCGAGATTCTCATTTTCTCCGTATTTTATCTCGGAACTTCGTTATAAAACATAATTACAATTAACTACCATTACAAAACATTAATTACCGCTCAAGAACACAGATTAACACCTTTTTATCGGGAAACCGACTTGAGCTAGCGCACACTCGCGCTATTCCTGCCCAAGTCGAATTGCGGAATCGATTCTGGTCTTAAAATTTTTAGCTCGGCTAGTACTATACAATGGTAAAATGAAATATTAAATATGCTTAATTTTTAACCGCTAAATTAAACAAAAACGAATAAAAAATAACAAAAAATTATCAAGCACTTATCACAGCGATTCCCCGTCGTAGAATTAGACTGGAAACATATAATCACAATTAATTATCATTTAAGTACACCGATTAACACCTTCTTTACCGGGAAAACCGACTTAAGCTAGCGCCAACTCACAGCGTTCCTGCTCTAGTCGAGTTACGTAATCGGTCTTAAAATTTTTATCTCGACGAGTACAAGATGGTATAGTGCGAAATATGATGTGTTTATTTTTTAACCTGCAGATTAAACAAAAACAAATAAAAAATAACAAAAAGTTATCAAGCGCTTATCACAGCGACTCGCCGTCGTAGACTTATTGTTAGACTTGAAACGCATACAATTGATTACCACTCAAAATCACGGATTGACACCTTCTTTACGGGGAAAACCGACTTAAGCTAGCGCAAATCTGCACCGTTCTGATTCTAGTAAAGCTAAGTAAAGTTATATGTTATAAATTACATTTTTGATACAATATAACTCATTCATAAAAGTATAAGTTAAGTTCACAGTAAAGTTAAGTTTCGAGGGACGCAAGGTCCACGCACATAAGGGAGTTACGTAGACGTGCGACACTAAGCAAGATAATTGTTTAAATAATTCTTAAATTCATGTTCCGAGGGACGTGAGGTCTACGCATATAAGTTACGTACACGTGCAAACCTGACAATTATTTAAAAAATTCTTAAGAGGACGCAAGGTCCACGCCTATAAGGGAGTTACGTAGACGTGCAGTAAGCAAGACTATTATTGAAAAAATTCTCAAACTCCTTAACTTCCTTATTTGCATGCACCTCCCATCCCCCAGCTATTTGGGTTTAAGAATTTTTTAAGTAATTGTCCTGCACAATGTTACATGTCTACATAACTCCTTTATTTGCACGGGCAAATTAATTAAATAAAATTAAATAAAAAAAAATTATTTAAATAATTGTCTAACTTACCAGGAGAGCGTCAGGGATCCGGATCACGGATTCGGCTCAAACTTTAGGATATGTTTTTGGACGTAGAAACATGAAAAAAGATGCAATATTAGACAACAAACTCAAGTTATGAACATTTTTTGCTTTATTTTGAAAAATCTTTTATAAAAGTCTCTTCTTAAAATAGTAACTATTTACTCTAGCAAAGTCTTAAAAACTTTTTCAAGAGGAGAAAATAAGACTAGAAAAAACGATCCTTCCTTTGCTTTTTTCGGAATTATAAAATATTAATTCCTGTTGTTACATGGGGAGATATTAATAAGTTGAGGTTTTATTGTTAATATATAAAGTATGTTTATTAGCTACTTACAAGGAAAGTACCCGAACTGACAAATTCAAAAAAATTCCAAACCCATATTAAAAAGTAGACCTCCATGCGAGATTCACGAAACCATTTTTTTTATCGGCTGAGAAGCGCTTTATAAGGGTTAAAATCACCACTAAAGTTTACCCCCAAGAAACGTTTTTTTGATATATCTCGGCTTCTACTTAACTTTTTTTAACGAAACAAAATGGAAAGAGTTTCTTATTAAAAAGCCAAGAAATCCGTGGTAGTATGAACATTAAAGGTTGCATCCCTTATTTTTTAGAGGGTGAAATTGTGTTTTTTTAAGAATAATTTTTGTTGTGAGAATTCATAAAATAATTAAAAATAGGTCAAAACATTATTTTTACCAACTACAATAAATAACAGTTGGTGTTTTTGGGCATTCTTCGCGAAACAACCCCTTAAGAGGTAGTAAACCACCCCTAACACAAATGAATTAGGTATATTTTTTTGGCAATTATTTTTTTCCTTAAAATGGGTTCTTGAAGTCGTTAATCGGAATCCACAGTTAGATCCACAATAAAAATTTGAAAATAGTGAATTCAATATGGCGAAAAATTTTTTAGAAATATTTTTAATTCCACGAAAAATAGTATGTAGACCCCCTAGCGGAAATTATTTTATGTAAATAAGTGTATAATAATGTAACAATGTTTTGTTATGTTATTCTATTATTTATTATTTTTTTATCATACACTTGTTTATCGTACGATAAACAAGTGTATGATAATGTAGTTGTTTGTAAAAATGTGTAAGAAAACGTAACAAATTGTACTTTTCTACTGGATTTCGGACGCTTTTACATTTTACCACAGTTTATACCATTTTTTAATAATTTCTTACTCTTCCTTACATTTGTTTACGTTTTATTACTTTTTAATTTGTACTCTTAATTCAAATTTTATAGGCATTCTTACACTTTCGTACATCTTTTTACATTTTATTATATATTTGTACTTTTAATTACATCTTTTTACGTTTATATACAAATTTTGATACACATTTTACATCGTATCACATATTTGTACACTTTTTTCAAATAGTTCATAATTATACTTTCATAATAATTTATAATTGTACTTTTATTTAAATAAAGCTATAAATAAAATATTTTCGAAGATGTAAAGAAAAAATACTAAAACGTAATAAAATGTAAATTATTATGTAGTAGAAATATAATTAATATATGTTACAAAATGTAAGTTACTGTATAAAAGTTTAAATTTTTTGCAAATTCTTATAGATTTTTACAATTTATTATCTTTTAATACAAATTCTTATACAATTCTACCAATTTCTAAGCAGCACAACGACCAATTTTAAATCCTACGGGTCAGCCAACAGCAGACGGCAAGCTAGCTAATTAATCTGACGATCATGGATTATATGTTTTACAATAATGATATTCATGAAAAAAATGTTGTAAACATAGCGATTTTTTGCACCATGAACATGTTATAATCGCGCGTTTACCACAAATAATGCATGTAATAAAATTAGAATTGAAGCAAAATTTTTTTGGGTTTCCAATTTTTTTCTGGCCTTTCATCAATGTAACCGGCGGCGTACCAAACATATTTAAATAAATTTTGAAAGCTGGGACTTGATAACTGATTATGTACTAATGAATGCATTTTTATTATATTATTTCTATCGTGTAAGTTAAGATCCTCATTTGTTAGAAATATCATATCCGAAAACGTACGAACGAAGTTCTTCCACATTCGAAAACCGTAAATATCAAGCGGTTGAAGTTCACTTGTTGTTCTTTGTGGAATTTGTAGAATCGTTAAGGTTTTATGTTCCGGTTTTACTTTATAAATTATATCTAGGCAGTGACCTCTCCATGAATCAAACAATACGGTACTTGTTATGGTAGTTGATGGAAAATATACATCTTGCGCCCAAGTTTCAACATGTTCTTTAGTCAATTTACCTGATTTCGATGCCATTACATAAACATTTTCTGCTGCAAATAAATTTTTTCTGACTACAGTTCCAAACTCTCCCTTTGGTTCTTGCATGACTAAAAAGAAGGGTGATAGAAGTTTTCCTTCAGCAGATACAGTAGGTTGGATAGTATAAGAATGAGTTGTCGAATGCACTGATTGCACTATACTCTCTACACTTTTATCTCCTCTAAGATTGAGGGTTCGACCACTGTGTATTTCGTAATTAAAACCACTTTGGTCGGAGTTATAAACACGTTTTGCATCATATTTTATGATGGTATTTTTTACTCTATTGCGAAATTCCTGTTTTTGTGCTGACCATTCTTTTGAATCATCTATAGATTTTTTAGTAATAATTTTTGTTATTTTTCGAGAAACGACATTAAATCGCCGTTTAAATTCATTTAACTAGTGTCTAGAAGCTTTAAATTCATTGAAGTTTAACTCTAATGCTTTTTCTTTTGCCATACGTCTTACATCAATGTCATGAATGGGTATTCTATTCGATCTGGCTACGTTAAATTTTTGTAAACAATATTACTCAATTTTTTTCAATTTATCGATCCTACTTCCTCCTATTGCCACTTGATCTCTCCATCTATACAGCTGACGTGCTGTTTTTAATTTTTTGAATTGATTTTGGACTGTTTCAAATTTTAACTTGTTTTTACTACTTAACCAATACTCCAAAGCTTGCTTTTTGTAGTCAAAATTAATACTCTCTGATTCGGTCCTACATTGATTTTCACTTTCGGGTGTTATCATATCTTCTGCATCGATATCTTCATGTAAATCATCTGCAGGTATGTCATCGTAAGGTTCGTAGATATCATCATAATATAGAAATTCTTCCGTTTCTTCGTAAATACTACAATCATTTATACTTGATATTATAATATTATACACTATATTAGCAACATTTCTTTCAGCGTCATTAACAGGTAATTTCTTTTCTTGATCTTGAAACATACTGTTTAAAATAAATAAAACATTCATCGAATTTACCAAATTCATATTTATGGAAAATATTTTCTTTCTTCTTTTAGATACGTTGAGTCGCAGTGTAAACCTGTAAAAGTTTTAGTTATTATAGCCTTTTTATAGCCATAACAGTATAGGAATGTACAATAGTATGAATGTACAGTAAGTGTAAAAAGTATTCAGACATCCAAAACTTTTGAGGAAAACATTTTACTAAATTCCTTTGTAAGTGCATGGGAATTCGTTATTGTTTGTCAATGTTTTGTCTACAAGATACACTATTTTATTAGCATTAAATAGTTGCTAAACGTTATTATTATAAATAAAGTACTACTTCTATTCACTCGTATGAATATATTTTTACACTTAACTTAACTGATTAAATTGTCAGTATGTCATATTTTATATATTAGAATAACAGTAATGTAACAGTAATTCTAAAAATTAAAATCAAAACATAATTTTTACTATCATAAAATAATTCAATGCATGTATTAAGAGTAAAGTTTCACTATTAAAATATTTACAATTGGTACAATAAAGATTCTATAATAGATTTTTACTGAATTTGACTTTCTTAACTTCGGCCACTTGTTCAAAATTTATTGTATATTTTGACGAGTTTTATATTTAAAAATGCTGCATTTTATTTAACTTTTCAATAGTATATCTATTATATCCTTCTATTAGAAATATTTTGAATAATTATGTAGAAGAAAGAAATTTCAATTATATGATTACTTACGACTATTATTATTGTTGTTATCATTCAATTCAAATAGGATTTCGTACTCGTAAAATGTTTACTTCCCATTAAAAAATATGATGCAAGTACCTCCAGACACTTATATTTTCAATTAATACCCATAAAATAATGTTGACATTGAATATTAATTTAATACGAGCGTAGAAAAACGTTCAGTAACGTATATTTGTTTTCGACTGACCGATGTTTCACTTATTTATGAATAAAAGAGGAGGAATCGGGAGATAAGCGCTATCAATGCAAGCGTACGTAATCTTGTATATTGCGCAATAACCATGAATTGCTATAATTATCATTACATTAAAAATTTTGTTCATATTAATTTATATTAATAAATCATAAATAAACTTTTCTTATTAAAACCTATCATAATTTCAACAAGCATGAAAATCTCTCCTAGCTGAAATTATAAAATATGAAAGAAAATAAGAAAATACTTATAAAATGGAATAAATTGTCGAAAAATGTAAGAAATCATACGATACTGGATTTCGGGCATATTTAACAAGTTGTTAAAGTTTCTTACATTTTCTTTCAATTCCTTACGTTTTCTAAATATTTCCTTGTATAGCTTATTTTTATGAAATTATAAGGAAGTATTTGTTAGAAAAATCTGTAAGAATTAATTTGTTAGAAAAATCTGTAAGAATTTGTAAAAATTTAAACTTTTATACAGTAACTTACATTTTGTAACATATATTAATTATATTTCTAATACATAATAATTTACATTTTTTACGTTTTAGTATTTTTTCTTTACATCTTTGAAAATATTTTATTTATAGCTTTATTTAAATAAAAGTACAATTATAAATTATTATAAAAGTATAATTATGAACTATTTGAAAAAAGTGTACAAATATGTGATACGATGTAAAATGTGTATCAAAATTTATATATAAACGTAAAAAGATGTAATTAAAAGTACAAATATATAATAAAATGTAAAAAGATGTACGAAAGTGTAAGAATGCCTATAAAATTTGAATTAAGAGTACAAATTAAAAAGTAATAAAACGTAGACAAATGTAAGGAAAAGTAAGAAATTATTAAAAAATGGTATAAACTGTGGTAAAATGTAAAAGCGTCTGAAATCCAGTAGCAAAAGTACAATTTGTTACGTTTTCTTACACTTTTTTACAAACAACTACATTATCATACACTTGTTTATCGTACGATAAACAAGTGTATGATAAAAAAATAATAAATAATAGAATAACATAACAAAACATTGTTACATTATTATACACTTATTTACATAATATAATTTCCGCTAGGTAGTCTACATACTATTTTTCGTGGAATTTAAAATATTTCTAAAAAATTTTTCGCCATATTGAATTCACTATTTTCAAATTTTTATTGTGGATCTAACTGTGGATTCCGATTATCCACTTCAAGAACCCATTTTAAGGAAAAAAATTATTGCCAAAAAAATATACCTAATTCATTTGTGTTAGGGGTGGTTTACCACCTCTTAAGGGGTTGTTTCGCGAAGAATGCCCAAAAACACCAACTGTTATTTATTGTAGTTGGTAAAAATAATGTTTTGACCTATTTTTAATTATTTTATGAAATCTCACAACAAAAATTATTCTTAAAAAAACACAATTTCACCCTCTAAAAAATAAGGGATGCAACCCTTAATGTTCATACTACCACGGATTTCTTGGCTTTTTAATAAGAAACTCTTTCCATTTTCGTTAGCTATGCTCGTTTGAAAAGTAGGTCAATTGCAGATTCCTACTTACCGACAGTACGATTTTTATTTAATTAAATTAATTCTCATCATTTTTTTGGAAAAACACGCTTGTCAAGCCCTCCGTATATGTTAATACTATACTCATACTTTTTTTAGATGATTCTATTGGTATTTTCATGAGACGGCTGATTAAGAAAATAGACTATTTTGTTACTTTGCTGTTTCATAACCTTATTCACCCTGGACTGACAAAAAAATTTCATTGAGTCAATGAAATGCTTTATTTGTGGCTGTTTTAAAAATATTTCTTTGATTTAAAAAAAAATTCGCATTAAAAAAGTTTTTCCTTGAATTAAAGAAATATTCTTTGAATTAAAGATGCTTCCTTTCAATCAAAGAAATACAATATTTAATAGACCATCCGCAATGAAGCATTCCATTGATTCAATGAAAATTTTCTCTGTATGTTATAAATATATAAGGCAGTAAAAACCATCTTATTAAAAAAATGGCACATGAAATAATGTATGTATGCATTGCTGTAAGACACTATTTAGGGAGCAGACTGATTGGGTCTATTAATAAGATAACGAATAATTTTATGTCTTTCATACAGAATAATGATCCAATTGAACAATTAGGAATGGAAACGCACAATTGTCCAATGAGCTATCAAGGATATGTCCAGGAAGATACAAACCTATTCGATGACGAAAATAACATTCAAAGGATTAATAGTGACGAAGAAAATTATACTGATAATTATTTCTATGATGATTGGTATAACAATTTTTTAGAAAATCTCAGTATAGAGTGTTTAGATAATACAGAAAGTAATGACTTGAGTTCAGACTATGATGAACATGAATCTTCATCAAATGAAGAAATTAGTGAAGATGAAATTTTTAATCTCAAAAATGAATTAACTTTATGGCAACAGGAGTATTTTATTACTCGTGAAGCTATGAGTAAACTTCTTTTAATTTTGCGACAAGCAGGACATTCTGAGCTGCCAAGAGATAGCAGAACACTTTCAAATACTCCGACAAAAACTATTATTACTTCCTGCCGACCAGGAGAATATTTTCATTACGGATTAAAACAATCATTATTAGATGTTTTAGCTCGTACATCATTAAATGAACATATAGTTATCGATATAAATGTAGATGGATTACCAATTACAAAATCAACGCATAGAACGCTCTGGCCAATCCAAGGTAAGGTCACACATGGATTTTCCTCAACGACATTTGTCATTGACGTATACCATGGTACACAAAAGCCATCATCAGCAACCACATACTTAAAACCGTTTATTGATGAGTATAAACAATTAGAGAAACTTTGGATTTGAGTACGCTAATAAAAAATTTATCTTATCTTTGAAATGCGTTATATGTGATACTCCTGCGGCAAATTTTGTTACCTGTACAAAATACTATAATGGTTATTTTGGATGCAGGAAGTGTATGGTTGAAGGTAGTTATTTAAGAAAGATGGTTTTCTTAAATAAAAATTGTTCTATACGAACAAATGAAAATTTTCGTAGTAGAAGTAATCCAGAACATCATAATGATACGTCACCGTTTGAAGATTTAGATATTGACATGGTGAAACAATTTCCTTTAGATTATATGCACTTGATATGTCTAGGGGTAACGAAATTACTTATTGTTTTGTGGTTAAAATATATTCCTAAACTAAGTTCTTATCAAGTCCATCAGCTATCTACTGCGTTTACGAACTTGAAAAAGTATGTCCCGAAAGAATTTAATCGAAAACCTCAGAGCTTCACTGATTTATCACATTGGAAAGCAACTGTTTATCGATTTTTTTTATTATACGCAGGTCCAATTATTCTTGATGGATTTATTGCAGATGACATGATAAAACATTTTAACTTTTTAAGTTGCACTATAAGAATTCTATGTCACCCAACAGAATATAAAGTTAACAATACTTTTGCTCATCAACTATTAGTGAAATTTGTTAAAGGGTTTAAAACATTATATGGCAAAGAATATGTCACTTATAATGTTCACAACTTGATCATTTGGCTCAAGATGCTGATAACTTAGGTCCATTAGATAGCTTTAGCGCGTTCGATTTTGAAAATTATATGAAATTTATTAAAAAATTGTTACACAAAAATGAAAAACCTTTACAGCAAATTCACCGCCGTTTAGCTGAAAAACATCACCCGTCTAACAAACGGAATGCAAAAGTAAATACGTATCCACTATTGTTGGGAAAGATTAACAGAAAGCTACCATTCAATTGTAATAATTGTCACCAAATATTACAATTTAGAAATTTTGAACTGAGAGATTCTATGCCAAATAATTGTTGCATTTTAAATAATGCACATGTTTTTCTGATTGAGAGTATTGGAAAAAGAGATAATGAAATTATTATCATTGGCAAAGAATTTTTAGAATTACGGAGTTTAAAAAATTATCCTTTAAATTCTGGTGAAATGGGTATTTGGTGAGTAAAAAATTTATCAGCTGCAAAAGTATGTTCTGTTCAAGAAATTATAAATAAGGCATTTTTATGTGTTCATAATAAGAAAACGTATGTGAGACCTCTTCTCCATAATTAAAAAAAAATCATCGATAAAAGAAATCAAATAATTTAATTTTTTCTAATATTATTACGTTGGCAGCGAATGTATATTCTATTTAAATATTTGCTCTAATTCTCATGTCACAAAATATAATTACACATACATTTAATGTAGTAAGAAGAAATAAAGTGAAAAATTTTTATCTTCGCATATTTTTATACTTTTCATTTAATTATTATTGTATTAATAATTATATTATTAATAAATACTTGTCAATTATTTTTCAATATTTTATCTAACGGACCTAGTAGAATTTTTTCTGCAAAGACCCAATTATAAACCATAACACGTTCATGAAAGTTCGAACATTTGCCATTTTTACAATAAATAAACTAAAAAATGATTTCGATAATTTATTACATAAAGCAAAGTGTATTCCAAGAATAACATTTTTGACGATCGCAAAAACGGCAAAATTAGAATTTTTTTACGATATTACAGAACAAGTAGGGGTAGTTTGGGAGGGTTCCATGGTACTTGCATCGATGCCCAATTTTTTGTAGCTAGCCTGTATGCCATACAGTGTATTCCAAGAATAAAATATTTGGCAACCGGAAAAGGGCTGAATTAGAATTCTTTTCCGATGATCTGGTGCAAAAGGGGGTAGTTTGGGGTTGACCTGTGGTACTTGAATCGTGGCCGAATTTTTTGTAACCAGCCTGCATGCCAGAAATATATTCTAGAATATATTCCAAGAATATTTTCCAAGGAGATATTCCAGATATTCCAAAAGATACATGCCAGAATATATTCCAAGAATAAAATTCTTGGATTCTCACACACACACACACACACACACACACACACACACACACACACACACACACGCACGGACGCACGGACGCACGCACACACACGCACGCACGCACGCACACACACACACACACACTGGTATTTCAAGTAACTGAAAGAAATTTTTTTACCACAATTTCAATATTTATAAAGTTTATATAAACAATTGAAAAAATTATTCAACAAATCACTTTAATCTTTTTTATGAAATCTAGAATTAGATTCGAACAAAACTTGGTAAACAATTGCCTGTAACTATCCAGGATATAAAAATTGGTTAATTTATCCCAAGATACCTTATAATGCAATTTCACATATATTAAAATGAGTCTTTCCAAATTAAAATCAGAGCAAAAATAAAAAAAAATGATTTGTTGAATAATTTTTTCAATTGCTTATATCTACTTTATAAGTATCGAAATTCTGATTAAAAAATTTTTTTCAGTTACTTGAAATACCAGTCTATATTCGTTTCCAACCATACAATATATAAACAATTCATTAAAAAAAATTTGGTCTATTTTAGGCCACAGAACCCCCTTAAGTAGTCGATTATTACACCGTGTTTATCGCACTGGCTACGCTCGTACGATAACCTCATATTACATAAATAGACTGCTTAAGTCACGGATAGACGTGACAGCGGACTTAGGTAAGCGTGCTAGAAAATAGTATACGTTACTCATGATTTGAGTGGCCCATCCGACGACGTGAATTATCGCCCTCGCTAAGCTAGGGAGCTAAGTTCATGCCGTGTGATAATGAGCAACTTATGTCACACGTCAAATGTATTAACTGCATGTGGTGAGCCGGGGGCTGGCTAGGCGGGCTTATTTCCATGACATAACGCTAACACCTGTCTAATATGGTTAGATATGTATATAAAATTAACCTATGTGCACTGTAAATATTTATAGTGTACATTATTTCCAGATGGATGAAAAAAAGTTTTGTGTTGCTTTCTTGGATGAAGTAATGACGGTACCAATGAAGTGGGTAGATAAATTGAAGAAGAAAATATACTATCCTCCAAAATCCTTTGCAATAAAAAATATTGACTCGATGACAATAGGAGAAGATTGGAACATTGGTCATTTTAACATCTAAATTCACATTAGTTTATCAGTTTTATTTAATTTTCGGTTGCCTTTTATACTTCACAACTTCTTTTATAATTATAGCTTATAAAGATGCAAAGAAATTAGAGCTAGAGTGCGAGAAAATTGACACCGGTGAGGATACGGAAACAATTCTTAAGAGGGTATTTAACTCCGATATAGGTAAACGAAAGCGGAAAAAGCCACGAACATATGATAGCTCCGAGGACACGAATGAAGCAGACACAGAAAGTATTTCAGGTATTCCGCATATTAGTACATTTTATTAAAATGAAATAAATACCTGCGTTAACTCTAAATGAAAAAAGGTACAAAATTACATTAATTTTATTGTCGTACTGAAAATAAAAATCATTTTAAAATATTTAAATTACATGCTATATTATTAATGAAATTTACAGTACATAATATATACGCATTAAAGTTACTATATACAAGGTTTATGAATAATGAATGCCGATTATAAAAATTAATAAACTTTCCCATAAATTTACAAGTGCATTAAATTTTGAGTGATTTTATAAGAGTCCGGGTATTAACCCTGATTTATTAAATTTCAATAAGGTGCATTAAAATAGTTTAATGGCATAATAAAACTTTAATGGAAATGTATTTTAAATTAATTTTATTATACATTACTTTTGATGTAAATTTCGCAATAGAATTGAAGGATTTCCAATAATTACAAATTCATTACTGAATTTATTCCACAGGTAATTGTGATGATCAAAGAAATAAAAAATCTTATTTAGATCAAAGTCCTCCGACTAGTTATGTTTCGAAAACGAATTGTGACTCTAAAACAGTATGTAATGACGAAAATGCAAAGTCTAAAAATACTGAAAATAAAAAATCGTATTTAGATGAATGTCCTTCAACTAGTTATGTTTCGAAAACGAATTGTGACTCTAACACAGTATGTAATGACGAAAATGCAAAGTCTGAAAATACTGAAAATAAAAAATCGTATTTAGATGAATGTCCTTCAATTAGTTTTGTTTCGAAAACGAATTGTAACTCTAAAACAGTATGTAATGGCGTAAATGAAAAGTATAAAAATATTAAAAATTTATTTGTTGGCGATTGGACAGAAGGTTTGTATAAATAATTAAATAAATCTGTAATCACGAGAATATATATATATATACATACATACTAGAGGGTACCCCCTACTCGCCCTGCTCGTCAACCCCCAATTAAAATTTAGAAAATATATTTAATTCAATCTAGAGTGTAATATATTAAATTTAGTAAAGATTTCTATTTTTTCAAAGAAATATCATTTTTCAATTAAGCACGTACTTTAATAAGTGGTCTTTCTATCTACGTCACTGTCTTAATGTTTCTGCCTCTACACACCTCTGTATCTAATCTCTTCCTCTACGTCTCTGTCTCTACTTTTCTGTCTCTACGCCTCGGCCTCTCGGCCTCTGTCTCTACGTCTCCGTCTTTAATATGTCTCTCTACGTCTCTGTCCGTACGTCTCTGCCTCTACGTCTCCGTCCATACAGCTCTGTCTCTACAACTCTTTCACTAATCTCTGTCTCTACGTTTGAATTTGAATGTATATTCCCACGATAAAAAGTGATTCAAACAGATTCACAAGTAAGGTAAAATTAGGAAAAGGAAATGTTACATCAAAATCTCGACATCTATTACATTTAAAGATAAACTTGTTAATATATTACAATTAGACGATTGATCTCGATTAAATACAATCCGGGAACAACTGATGAAACCGAGCACTTGGAGGAATAGTTACGATTAATAAAACAAAGGAACTGATGGGGAGCGGGAGGGAGCGTAAGGGGAGTGTGGATGGGGGAGCGGATGGGGAGCGGAAGGGGAACGGCTACATCCAATAATTGAGGGGAGCGGGGGGGGGTCGATGAGGAGCGGATGGGGAGGGGGAGCAGATGAAGAGTGGCTAGGTTGTAAGAAAAAAGGGCTTACAACTATATAGTATAGGAATATATATATGCGTGTACATGTGCGCTAAATATTGAAAAAAATTTATATGGATTCAGATCGAGTTTCTAACGGTGAATAAGAAATTACCAGCAAGAATGTCAAATCGCCAGTAAAACGGAACGATGATAGAGGCATCACGGCAACTATAAATTCAGAGTGTAGTAGTCAAGAAAGTACAAATAATTATTCATCTACAAAAGTTCCATTAAATAAGTCTACAAGCGACATCACCAAACGAGGTATATCACTTACAATTAAAAATTATTATTCTGTTTCAATATCTATCAAATTTTTTTTTATATAATTTTACTTTAAAATACCAGAATTAGCTGAAATTAAAATAATTAAGGGGGTTCTTGCACGAAATTCATAATGAAAGAATTCTTTGCAACTTGTAGCAATTATTATTTATGAACAATAAATAAGCAACAATTTATAACACTGCGTGGCATAAATCCGCATTTATGTCACGCCTATCCGTGACATAAGTAGTCCATTATTGCACCGTGCTTATCACTCTTGCTATCGCTCGGGCGATACTGCACGGTGCAAAAATGGACTGCTAATGGCACGGATAAGCGTGACATGGCGGATTTATGCAGTCAGTGCTATAAAATAATGTAAGATACACGTGTCATAAGTCGTTCTTTATCGCACGGCGTTAAGGGGGTTAGTGCGATTTAGCGTTTTCTACATAATTTTTTAAAATTTGCAGGGTAGACTCTTGTTACTATTATACACAACATCTGTAAACTTCCGAAAGCCTAGCTTCACCGTTCATGAGATAGAAGCTCCCAAAGTTGCAAAATTTAACACGGCGTCTTATGGGAAGGTCGTCGCAAAGTGTCAAAAACTTAACGTTTTTCTTAATAACGTCATAAGTTTTCTACAGACTATATTTATTACAGACTATATTGTTAATGACTATAATTAGAATGAGACCTCCAAATTCCAGGAAGCCTAGCTTCACCGTTTTCGAGATACAGGTGTTTAAAGTATGTAGCCTCAGTGTAGACGACGCCGCGCACGTCCTTGTGTGCGTGTAAACAAACGAAGGCGAGCTGCGTGTGTGTCTACACTGACGTAGCACGTCTATGTATATGTATACACTGATGAAGCGGCGCTATGTGTGCGTGGACAGTGTCGCGTGAAATTTTAAGAGTGGGAAGACTCGAGAGAGCATGAGGCGTAGGGCGTTCGATCCGCTGTACTTTTGGCTCGTATGTTACCGCACTAACCCTCTTAAGCGCACTCGCTACGCTCGGGCGCTTATACACGCCGTGCCGAAATGTGCGACTTATGCCACTAGTATCGTAATGTACTATTATGAAATAATATTGCAAATTAATTAAATATATCTTCAAAATAACATGTTTTTATAAATTACAAAGATTAATGAGTTTTCATATTCAACAAGTTATAATTTGTAGTCAGTCTCTACTAAATAGAGAATCGTGCAAGAGTCCCTTTAATTTCATATTGAAGTGTAGGCATATGTTGAATATTTTTAAAATCCTGCAGTCACATGCAATTATTTATATAATTAGGCAATTAGATTAAATTACGCTACGAGCGTAAACGTCTTTTGTTTTTACGATAAAATTTTCACAGTGAAATTGTCTACTTATTTTTCCATCTCCCCCCCCACATCGAAAGTAAGATGGCATCTAATCTGATACAATTAGCTTGCTCCCTTTTATAAATAGATTGATGGTATGTATTAATTAATATTTTTCTTTCTTTGAACACAGACGTGTACTCTAATATTTATTGAGTTGTTTTTTCAAATCGGAAAAATTGTAAAAATAAGTTTCAGCGTAATAGGGTTACAGTTATTAAAAACTTGTATTATTAATTATTTGTCCTTTTCTTACATTCTTATAAATATTAAAAATGACATCACATACAACTTCATAATACTGCAGATTTTGATGAAACGAGTTTTATACCAATTACTGTGTTTCCACAATTATTTCAAATTTTTAACCAAAAAAATCATGAAAATTGCCATTTAATGAAAAAGAAAGAAAATTTCAAAATTTTTAAGTTAGAATAACTTTTAAACATTTGCATATATCGCACTAAAAATTGGTTTCTGTGTTTTTTTCATTTGTAACGAAACCGTACACATGTTCTGCACAGAGTTAAAAAAAAAAAAAAAAAAAAATTAGATATAAAGTTTTTAACTCGATTTTTCCTTATTGGGGAACCACAATCATAGCCCTGAATCTCTACCACCACACTGACACCTCTGCATCAAGGGTTGTAGGCTACGACCCGCGCCACTCGGGGTTTTCCCCAAACCGTAATAAAACGACGCGGCAGCGCATACCTTATAGTTTGTATTTCCGTGTTATTAAGCGGACTTATAAAACTTTCTTTTCCTTTTGATGGGGATCTAATACTATTTCCAAAATAAGTAAAATGTACTCGCCGAAATATAGCTACGATCCCAAGCGATAGATAAACTATAGCAAAAGAAATCGTACTACTTTCTTGTAAAAATATTAACCTACTCTAGTAGAAACGTTAACCCGATAAAGATTATTAGATTTATAACCAGTTCTAAATAAATAAATGATGGCATTTACCACTTGCTAAATAACAAGTAAACCTTCCGTAAATTATATTGTTTTTCGTGCAAAATATTTAAATTTATTAAACTGCTTAACTATAAAAAAAAAAAAAATGGTTAGTTTTCTACTAGAATATGTTCCAAATAGTTCAGGTACGAATTAATAAGCAGATCACGCCTGCGATAGTTTTAGTTACGATTCCTCTTCTATGTGTTAATGAAATATTTTATACTTTTATAACTTGCGTCTAGCATTTAAGAATATTATTGCTAGGGTGAGGAGTATGATATTCAAAGAAAAAAGAAACCGTTAGAAAAGCATGGTCCCACGCCTAAGCCTTGCACATCTGGAAAGTCTTAGCTCCCCTAGGACGCTGCGTAGCATTTACAGACCCTAAAACGAACTTTTTAAGGAAACCTTTTCATTTTCCTTGCGCCGCGACAGAATATTATTTCCAATTCTAAATCTTGAAAAATCTATATTTATTGAACTATTTTAGATTTCTAATTTCTAATAACGCAGCTCATCTGCAATAATTTTTCTCTATATTCTTATATAATATTAAATTCAAATTTGAA
Organism: Torymus aiolomorphi; assembly: GCA_036365515.1. NCBI lineage: Eukaryota > Metazoa > Arthropoda > Insecta > Hymenoptera > Torymidae > Torymus > Torymus aiolomorphi. Next base: position 156,997,054 of record CM070874.1, on the reverse strand, counting down.
ATTTTCAAGTGTAATTGTTTATATAAACTTTACTGATTATAAAGGTTTATTCTGTACAATCCTAATAATTTATTCCTAACAATAATCTCATTTCTCATTCAATTGCAAAAATTTATATTTGAGGCTTGAAGAAATAACAATTCAATTAAGTGGCAAATAAATATATAAATTATAAGATTTTACAATGGGAAATAATGTGAAGCGATATTTTAAGTAACCACGAATGAAATCTCTTATGTCAATGCATTAATTTTAAGTAAAATATATGGAATAAATAAATAACAGCGATATTTACAATAATTTTAGAAACATTTGTACAACATTAAGCTTAATTGGTTAGTCTTACAATCTTTAGCAGCGCCTAGTATTTTTGTCAACTTATATTAGTTATTCTTCTATAGAATTAATTATTATATTTAATAATTCTTAATTTAGCCATAACTCTGCTTGTATCCACCGTAGAATCACCGTTCAAAATTGTAATACCCTTCCAAGGTAATACCTAACGAAACTATGCAATAGTTAATTCATAAAAGTTCAACTTTTAATGGTTTTGTAAAATGTCAAATTTACGATTGTAAATTCATATACATGTCAAAATACATGTCGAGAAAAACTCTCCAAAAAGCTTAGAGTGAGAGAGATAAGAATATCTTTTCTCTCTCTCATCTTCCTTCTTCGTCGCACAATATAGCGTTCTCTCTCGCTCTTGAAGAAGGATACGAGCCGCCGAAAAACACCCTAGAGAAGGGATGAGCGCCCGCTCTCTGTGTTTAAGCATAGGGTTCTCCCCGCTAGACGGAATTGTGACGCTTGGAGGGGAGCTCGCCCCCGCATCATTGGGTCCCGCCTTCCGCACTCTTCATCTCGTTCAACATAGAAAACATAGGAGCATCTAAAAATATCACAACCGCCGCCGCACGCATCAGCACCGATTCGACAAAACATCCAAGCCACAGGACCCGATTCGACACCGCAGTTTTTCGAGGGAGGAGCATTGTCATTAAAACTAGCCGCTCTTCAGTGTACAAGCCAGATCAGTCCGAGATCTCGGTCGACTACAAACTTTTGAATAAAGAGTAAGTGTAGACCTAAAACAATTTTTTGTAACCTTTTTTTCTCCCTTCTCCCCCTCCTCGTTGCACTGGCATAAGTAGTACAGATCAACCCTGGTCTAAGTCCTACATGTCGAGCAACTCCCATCGGGCGGTCCTTCTGGCCTAAGCGTAACGTGTCCGAATTGTGGCACAAGTTATCGCAGGCGCGCTGGACACAACGAGCGCCTGTCCTAACACTGGCATAAGTGACTACAGATCAACTCTGGTCTAAGTATCACATGTCGAAACTGGGCATAAGCGATCGTTGGTATGCCACCCACGCAGCAGAGTGACAGAGCTGAGGCATAGGTAATACAGATCAGCAGTGATCTAAGTATTACATGCCCTAAGTTGACACATAAACTATGGGTGAACTATTCAACTAAATTGTGGGAATAAAATCAGGGAGGCCGGTGCAAGTAAGGGTTGGGAATTAGTAATTAAATTTAATTATTTAAATTTACTTTAACCTTGCTATTGAGTGAATTTCCTTTCCTTTTTTTGCTCCCTCATTGCACGGGCATAAGTAGTACGGATCGACTCTGGTCTCAGCCCTACATGCCGAGCAACTCCCCACTCACACAGGGTCAGAGTTGAGGCATAAGTAATACAGATCAGCAATGGTCTAAGTATTACATGTCCTAAATTGATTCGAAATCTGTGGTTGAGGTATCCCAATAAATCGTAGGAAGTAAATTAGAGATTGAAAATTCACAACAAAATCAGTATTTAGTTGTTATATAGTGCCATTAGTGGTTTGATTTAAGGGAACACCGCGGTCTTAAATAAATATCTTAGTTTATCTACCGGGCTTTTAAAGCTTTCGGGTCGTATTTACCGGGCTTTTTAAGCTTTCGGGTCGTATTTACCGGGCTTTATGCTTTCGGGTCGTATTTACCGGGCTTTTTAGCTTTCGGGTCGTTATACCGGGCTTTATGCTTTCGGGTCGTATTTACCGGGCTTTTTAAGCTTTCGGGTCGTATTTACCGGGCTTTATGCTTTCGGGTCGTATTTACCGGGCTTTTTAAGCTTTCGGGTCGTATTTACCGGGCTTTGTAGCTTTCGGGTCGTATTTACCGGGCTTTATGCTTTCGGGTCGTATTTACCGGGCTTTTTAGTTTTCGGGTCGTTATACCGGGCTTTATGCTTTCGGGTCGTATTTACCGGGCTTTTTAAGCTTTCGAGTCGTATTTACCGGGCTTTATGCTTTCGGGTCGTATTTACCGGGCTTTTTAAGCTTTCGGGTCGTATTTACCGGGATTTTTAGCTTTCGGGTCGTATTTACCGGGCTTTATGCTTTCGGGTCGTATTTACCGGGCTTTTTAGCTTTCGGGTCGTTATACCGGGCTTTTTAGCCTTCGGGGTAGATTATTTATATTTTGACCGTTTTGGACTTTTAAATCAAATAACTATAAGCGCTAGTAAAATTAAGATAATTAAAATTAAGCCAGAGCAAGACCGAAAAAGTTTATTCCCTATTAATTGGCTCCAACCCTGGTATAGGGCGAAAGTCTTGCCTAAAAAAGAAGCATGGAATTAATTATTTAATTCTATTTTAAAAACCCTAAGTGACATTCGGACGTCACACATTATTTTAAACAAATTTAACAAGGTTTCAGAGGATTTAAAATTTTGAGCTGCTCACTTCCCATCAAATATCCCATATATATATCATACATACACAAATTTTTTCAGTTTCGCTACCACTGCGCGCACCAAACGAAAATAATTTGAATAAAAAATGTTGCTCGTGTAATTGTCACAAAAATGATATGTCAGATATTTATTTTATTCGACATAATTTACAAACTTCGTGTAAAATCTGAGATATAATATAAGAATTACAATACAATAGTTTATAGTATAATAGTTAAGGGGACAAGCCATGGTTAGGGGGTCGAAAAATCGATTTTTTTTTTATTTAATATTTTGATAGCAAATTTTCCGCTGAATACGATGCTTCCAACCCCATTTCGAAATTCGATTTCGTTTAGAAAATACAGCTAAAACCGTGAAGTTACTTTTTTGCATATTTAGTGATTTTACTCAAAATATCACTTTTAGATAATAATACTATTGTTAATCTTATATTATTTTATACTTCACAGCATACACGATACAATACTAAATGTATAACGTAATGTACATTAACATTGTAGAAAAACTTAACTTGAGGTATAAATCTCGTGTATTTTACTCTTAGGGCTCTTGCACGAATAAAGGAATAGCGAGTAATAACGGCTGACAAACAATCACAAGTGAGCTTTAAAAAGACTTGTTTCTTTTTGAAGGAATAAGAAGGAACACGTCTTTTTAAAACTTGCTTGTGATTGACTGCCAGGCGTTATTCCTCGCTATTCCTCCATTCGTGCAAGAGCCCTTACTCTCCTTATAGAAAGGTATTATACGTAAAATACTCATAGGTGGTTCAAAATCCCAGCTGCATGTTTATGTTGTTTCAGCGCCACGGTCGCTGGAATTTAAACTGAATTATTTTGAATGTAATTGAATCTGCATTTTTCAATGCAATTTATTTAGTAAACAAACATTTGTTCCTGATTATAAGCTATTATACGCTCTAGAGCAGTGTGTCGAAAATTTTTTTAAATTTGGCCTGTAGGTTAGCTACATTGTGCAATTAAAACTTGCTATATTTTTAAGTGTTTTTTTCGGAGTGACTTTTGTGTATCAATTTAATTTTGATACGTAAAGTAGTGATTTGTGAAAAATCATGAATACAGACAAGAGAGGTCGAACACCAGGACCATCTACAAAGAAGAGAACATTTGGAAGAAAAAAGAAACATAAAGGATTTAGAAGGAAAGTAGCAAATGCCCCATCACTAAAGAGAAAAAGAAGCACATCTGCAAGCAAAATTTCAGAATCAGATATATCTAGAAGTCCAGCAACAACAAGAAACAGAATAATAGATATTGATATTTTGTTTCATGAACTTGAAAAGTTAATTGTTTGTGCTAAGTGTCATGGAAAAATCCGAATGACAGAAGGAGACATTAGAGGATTGGGTGCAAAAATTAATATTGTATGCAAAAACTGCAATGGCACGAATCTCATCAATACAAGTAAACAAGTTGGAAGTAGTGGGAATGCTTATGAAGTAAATAGACGTAGTGTACTTGCTATGCGTGCACTTGGACAAGGACATGCAGGATTGGAGACTTTCTGTGGTATCATGGACCTACCATCGCCAGTGGCACACAGTTTTTATGACCATATCAATGAGGAGTTAAGTAAGGCATGTGAAAAAGTGGCAGTTATCTCCATGCAAAAAGCAGTGGAAAAAGAAAAACAATTGACACCAGCTGGAAGTGTAGGGCTCGATGTGTCAGGTGAGGGGTCCTGGAGAAAGAGAGGATTCTCTTCTTTAGAAGGAATCACAAGCTTGATTGGTTTGCGTTCCTAACAAATTCTTGACATCTCTATCAAGAATAGTTTCTGCAAAGCTTGCATGAAATGGGAAAATAAAGAGGGCACAGAAGAATATGAAGACTGGTACACGGACCATCAAGCCAATTGTTCAGCAAACCATGAAGGAAGTGCCGGAAAGATGGAAGTGGATGGAATTATTGAAATTTTCAAAAGTTCCATGGAAAAATATGGTGTAAAGTATCATCGCTACATTGGAGAAGGTGATTCAAAAGTTTTCTGTGATTTGTGTAAAGTTAAACCATATGGAGATGAACTGATAGTAGAAAAAAAGGAGTGTGTTGGACATGTTCAAAAGCGAATGGGTACAAGGCTGAGAAATCTAAAGAAGAATTCTGGCAAGAAGAAGTTAGCTGATGGAAAATCCATTGGAGGACAGGGACGCTTAACTGGTAAAGTTATTGATCAGCTCACCACCTACTATGGTAATGCCATCAGGGGCAATGCGAACTCAGTGAAAGATATGAGCAATGCGATATGGGCCACTTATTACCACAAAATCTCCACAGATAAATCACCTCAACATCATTTGTGTCCGAAAGGAGAAAATAGTTGGTGCAAGTGGCAAAAAGCGAAAGCCCAGAAAAAACTGAAAGGCTTCCATCATACAGGCAGTATTCCAACAGTAGTGATGGAGCAGTTAAAACCAATTTATGAAGATCTCTCTCGACGGGAACTGCTTGAAAGGTGTCTTGGTGGTTTTACACAGAACAGCAATGAAAGCTTCAATCAGATAGTTTGGAAGCTCGTTACCAAGACATCTTTTAGTGGTGTGCATGTACTCAATACAGCTGTATACATTGCTATCACTTGTTTCAATGATGGAAGAATTGGTTTCTTGGAAATAATGGATGCCTTCGACATCAAACCTGGAGTAGCTGCAATTGAGTGGATGAAGAAGAGCAATGATAAAAGATTATTCTATGCTGAAAGGAATGCTGAGGAAAATACCTTAGAAAGTAGAAGAAAAAGAAGGAGAGTACGACTTCAGTTACCAGAAGAGTCATATGAACCAGATTCTTACTAGAGTAAGTAATTAAAAGATTTTTTGTTACTTATACGTATAAAAATAGTTAATATTTATTGTTTTTCTTTTTAGTTAATTTGTGATTGGATCTGTCACCCGGAATAGATGATTTTTGTAGGTTATAGACTGCAGCATCAAGGAATAAAAATATTTTAGTCTAATACGAAAAAAAAGATAAGAGCTACAATAATGTATTATTCTAAATAATATAAAGATGTCATTAAGCTAATTAAACCTTTTTTTACAGATATTTAATGAGACTAGACATGAGATGATTAGAGTGTCCGTGCCAAAATAACTGTCATATGGATATTCCATTTTTCATGTTTAATCAAAGTATATTATACAGAATTGTGAAAAAGATTTTTGTAAGTAGTTTTGAAAAGCTTACCATAAGTTATAAGAAACTCAAGTTTCAAACATAATTTCTGAAAAACTTGTTTTTTGTGTTTACAGGGTCATTGCCGTAAGTTTATTTTTCACCAAGTGAACGAAATCACTTGAAATTTTAGGTGAGCATTCCTTTTTACATTAGCCACAAGGAATGTGCGCTACTTTTTTGAAAAAAGCTTCAGAAAAAAATAAAAAAAATAAAATTATAGAACTTTTGATAAAATATACAAAAAATTGAGATTTTTCATAAAAAATAAATATTAAAAAAATTTTTTTAGGAAAAGTAGCACAGAAAACTGGTAACTGATGTAAAAACAAAGATCAAGCCATGAATTTCAAGTCATTTAATTTAGTTGTTGAAAAGTAAACCTACGGCAATCAATAAATCAGAGTTAAATCATTAATAAAATGTACGCAAGAGCCAGATGTATATTATCAGCTAACTACAGGCGGAAATTGTAGGTAATAACACTACTTATTAGTGGGAAAAATATTAAGTTCAAAGATTACACCTGGAATTTATTATTAATCAAATTATTTATTCTTATTTTTTTCAGTTTTAACCATGGCTTTAATATAATAGTTTGATTGAAATACAATGTGTGTGTGTGTGTGTGTGTGTGCGTGCGTGCGTGCGTGCGTGCGTGTGTGTGTGTGTGTGTGTGTGTGTGTGTGTGTGTGTGGCTCCGAGGCATAACTAAATAAGTCCATTGTTTTGAAAGTCGGAAAAACCTTGGATTTTGTATCTTTAAATTGGTCATTTTCATTTAAAACTGTCAGCAGTAGTGAAAATATTGTCCTAAAGCTATGATATACCAAAAACGTAACCACATAAGTACATTTTTCAGCTTTTGTGCGCGGCATAACCACATAAGTCCATCATTTGATCGTTTATTGTAGTTATAATTTATTTTATCTATCTTAATTGAATATAAAAATTATTTCATATAAAATATGTACAATAACTAGATAAAATTTTAGACTATTTCTTGATTCTAATAATTAATTTGAGTCGATGGGGTTGTTTCTGTATTAGATGCTTGTACCTCTAAAAGAAAAATTCATTGAAAATAAAAATAATCATTTCAATAGTCTTTCACTAAAATGATTAGATATATAATATTGCTTTAAACTTCTGTTGGGATTGTGAATTACAATTAAATGTACTAGATGTATATTATCGTGTCAAATCCATCCCATAAATTTTTTGTAGATTCTTGAATCGGATTGAAAAATCTTTGTAGTATTCGACAAACCCCTTAACCCATTAATGTGCAAAACGACGATTTTGTGTACGGATTTTCAACGATAAATTTTGTTTTTTTTTTTCAAAATCCTATACCGAAGGTTTTTGAGGGTGCTCTTTCAGAATTTTGCATTGGTTTTTCAGAAAAACTTCAATAACAATGTTAATTTTGCAATATAAAATAAAAAAATGTTATTTTTCAACGTGATTTTTTTTTTCAAAGTCGATTTTTTTCTTTTTTCCGTATTTATTTGATCATAATAACACCAGAAATCGTGGACCCGATGTTTAAACCTTCTAAAACCTCGAATAGCAAATTTTTTTTTACCCTGATATTTTCAAAATGACGGATTTGTACCGTGGAGCCATAAAAATGTTCATGAATTTTTTACTCCAAAACTATCAACTCTACAAAAAAATTTTATACAATAAAAAGTGCTTAAAATTACTCAAGGAATAGACGGGAATTTTTTCAGAATTTTTTGGACCACTTTTGGAATTTTAGAATTGGACCATATTTCGAAAAATTCAAAAATGTCTGGAAAAAATCTGAAAAATTTCACGCGTACTCCTGGAATAGTTTTAAGAACTGTTTGTTCAATAACATTTTTTTGTGAAGACGGTTCTTAGCAAGTTAAAAAATCAAAAAGTTTTTTATTTCGTGTTTTTTTAAATTTTTGTACCCCTTATACTTTCATACATAAAAGGGTTCCAATAAATTCCGGTAACTTCGAACCGTCTTCACAAAAAAATGTTATGGAACAAAATGTTCTTAAAACTATTCCAGGAGTATGCGTGAATTTTTTCAGATATTTTTTTGACATTTTTGAATTTTTCAAAATATGGTCCAATTCCAAAATTACAAAAGTGGTCCAAAAAATTATGAAAAAATTCACGTGTAATGTTCCTTGAGTAATTTTTTTTATTGTATAACATTTTTTCTTATGTTAGAGTTGATAGTTTTGGAGTAAAAAATTCATGAACATTTTGATGGCTCCACCGTACAAATCCGCCATTTTGGAAATATCAGGGCAAAAAAAATTTGCTATTCAAAGTTTTAGAAGGTTTAAACATCGGGATCACGATTTCTGGTGTTATTATGATCAAATAAAAACGGAAAAAAGAAAAAATCGACTTGGAAAAAAAATCACGTTGAAAAACCACATTTTTTATTTTATATTGCAAAATTAACAATGTTATTGACGGTTTTCTGAAAAACCAATGCAAAATTCTGAAAGAGCACCCTCAAAAACACCCGGTATAGGATTTTGAAATTTTTTCGAATTGGTTTGGTATCCTTGAAAATGCGTGCAGAAAATCGTCGTTTTGCGCATTAATGGGTTAAGAACATAACATACCGGCTACTTCGAGCGGTTAAGGACTACGTAGCTATGGCCTTACAGGTTATTACTTACATACGTTAAATTTTGGAATTGTTTTGACTCATTCGAGAAATGTTATAAAGATGCCGAGTCGTTTGCTTGTGCCTACGCGTTACGCATGCATTTGAACCTCACGATCGTCCGCGCTTTTTTTAATAGAAATGTCATGGAAATAGAAATCTTATGATTAAGTAATTTATTGATCAGATTCATAATTAAATTAAAGAATATGATCCGAAAATAAAGGAGAACAGTACTTTTACATAAGTCCAAGTTCCCGGCATAAAGACATAATTTCATACTTATTCGAGTTTTCACGAAGCAGAAAATGTAGAACCTGGTCATACCACCGTGTAAATATGTGTCTTGAGTATGTCAATGGACCAGTACAGTATCGCGCCCTATCTCGTTTATTTTGATCTTATACGAATAACTTTCAACATTAAAACCCGTTTTTCTCAGAAACTCAAAAAGTGGACTTATGTGGTTATGCCTCGAAGCCACAGATATACCGGGTGTCCCATTTTAAAACCACCAGGCAAATATCTCGAAAACTAAGGGAGATGGAACAAAACTTTTAATACAAAAGTTGTAGGGTTCAGAGGGGCCCAACTGATCGTGACCTTGGTTATGACCTTGAGGTCAATGATCAAGTTCATTTGAAGGTCAAATCGATTTTTTCAAATGGGAACCCCCACTTTTAACCTCGTAAATGGAAAGAGCGGAAAATTTTACGTTCAGATATGTCCTTGAGTCAAGGTCATGGTCATGGTCATGTTTAAAATCAAAATCAATAAACGCATCAAAACATTCCCATAATTAGGTATACGAGACAAATTGTTAAATACAAAAGTTGTAGGGTTCAGAGGGGCCCAACTGATCGTAACCTTGGTTATGACCTTGAGGTCAATGATCAAGGTCATTTGAAGGTCAAATCGATTTTTTCAAATGGGAACCCCCACTTTTGACCTCGTAAATGGAAAGAGCGGAAAATTTTACGTTTAGATATGTCCTTGACTCAAGGCCATGGTCATGGTCATGGTCATGTTTAAAATCAAAATCAATCAACGCATCCAAACATTCCCATAATTACGCATACGAGTGTTAAATACAGAAGTTGTAGTGTTTGGAGGGGCCCAACTGATCGTGACCTTGACCATGAACTTGAGGTCAAGGATGATGTCGTTTGAAGGTTAAATCAATTTTGTTTAACGGCAACCCTCACTTTTGACCTCGTAAATAGAAAAACCGAAAAATTCTGATATGACCTTGGGTCAAGGTCATGGTCAAAGTTATGGTCAGTTTCCGTGCAGTTAAGAGCAAAGTCGGAGATGACCCGGTGACCTAAGGCAAGGTCGGAGATTACCCGGCCAGTTAAAGCAAGGTCGGAGATGACCCGGCCAGTTAAGGCAAGGTCGGAGATGACCCGGTCAGTTAAGGCAAGGTCGGAGATGACCCGGCCAGTTAAGGCAAGGTCGGGGATGATCAGGCCAGCTAAAAATTCATTGGAAAATTCCACGTTCATGTGTATTTAGTCATAGGATCCAAGTGTTTTGGTCACCATTTACTGAAGAAGATGCTCAAAAGTTGCACCATTTACTTGTTGACAACATTCTATTCTCCTTTTAAAGTTTCTAACAGTATTTAATAATACTTGACGTGGAATACTTAAGCAGATTTGTGTAATCCTTTGAATCATGTCATCTCTTGTAGTTGGCCTGTTGCGGTAGACTGTATTTTTTAGGAAGCCCCATAAATAAAAATCTGGAGATGTCAGATCTGGAGATCTTGGTGGCCATGCTACGGGACTTCCTCTACCAATCCATCGACCGTTAAACCTTTCATTAAGAAAATCTCTGACAATTCTGGCATAATGTGGAGGAGCACCATCTTGTTGTAGCCACATTCTGGCCCTTGTATGGAGATCAACGTTTTCTAGAAAGAGTGGCAACTCGTCTCTTAGCAACTGTAAATAAGTATGTTGAGTTACGTGACCTTCAAAAAATAAGGTCCAATCAGACATCCGTTAATAATACCACACCATACCGTTACATTCCAGCGATGCTGATGATCAACTTCTCGCATCCAATGAGGATTAACAGGAGACCAGTAGTGGCAATTATGGCGATTCAACATACCAGTACTCTGAAATGTAGCCTCGTCGCTAAAAAGAACATTGTTAAAGAAATTTTCATCATCAGTAATTTGTTGTGTTGCCCATTGACAAAATGTTATTCTCCGTCGATAATCTTCCACAGTTAAAGCTTGATTTAGAGTAATGTGGTAAGGATGGTAACACGCATATCGTAAATATCTACTGGCCGTAGATCTTGGAATACCCATTGTTAACTCGATTTCGCGTAAACTGACATGAACATTTAAATGTACCATGGCTAGAACAGCAAGAAAGCGAGGATTATTTTCATAATCGTGTTCATTCAGTGTCCTCCTTCTTCAAACGAAGTTTCCTTGTCGACCGCGCAGTTCAATGTCACGTATTACCGTATGATCAGGATGTTGTCATTGAAGGAACCGAGCACGATACAATCTGCTTGCCTCTCGATAGTTTCGTCGACATTCTCCTAAAATAAGAAGAATGTCAACTATTTCATTAGCAGAATAGTCAGGCATTCTTTTTTAGTTGTAAATTTTTTAGTTGTAATTTATCAAAACACAACACAAAAGAAATAATATGTTATTATACTATACAATATTTTAAAACGAAAAAGTTTAATTTTCTGTGCCAATATAAGTGTGCTCAATTTGAAAACAATTTGATGTAAACAGTAATAATTATTGACTATTACCGATCAATGCTGAATACTACCGGTCACTATTGGATACAGGTGGTCAACACTTATTAACTTTTGTTATTATTTGATATAAGTGGTTAACCCTGGTAAATATTGATAATAGTAAAAATAGTAAAATTTTCCGCTCTTTCCATTTACGAGGTCAAAAATGGGGGTTCCCATTTGAAAAAATCGATTTGACCTTCAAATGACCTTGATCATTGACCACAAGGTCATAACTAAGATTACGATCAGTTGGGCCCCTCTGAACCCTACAACTTTTGTATTTAACAATTTGTCTCGTATGCCTAATTATGGGAATGTTTTGTTGCGTTGATTGATTTTGATTTTAAACATGACCATGACCATGACCATGACCTTGACTCAAGGACATATCGGAACGCAAAATTTTCCGCTCTTTCCATTTACGAAGTCAAAAGTGGGGGTTCCCATTTGAAAAAATCGATTTGACCTTCAAATGACCTTGATCGTTGACCTCAAGGTCATAACCAAGGTCACGATCAGTTGGGCCCCTCTGAATCCTACAACTTTTGTATTAAAAGTTTTTTTCCATCTCCCTTAGTTTTCGAGATACTTGCCTGGTGGTTTTAAAATGGGACACCCGGTATAAAGAGACTGTTTCCGTTTCATTCATATCAATAATTATACTAATATTACGTTTTTGTTATTTTCATTGTAGATATACTGACAGAAAAAAAATATAAAATTTTTCATAATCAGCTACTAAAAAAAAATGTCTATTAAGCTAGCATCGCCACTAACGACCGCAACTATGAAAACTATACCATAATTTGTTGCTAATTTGTTGCTAATTTGTTACGCAAACCCCGAATTTGTTGCTCCAGTCGTTTCCGAGATATCCTGGCGATGCTAGCTTAAGTCTTAAGCTAGCACCGCGACAGCTGTAACTTTTGAACAACGAAACATTTTTTGACGGGAGAGGTGGCATAATTTGTTGCTAATTTGTTGCTTCAAGATAGGCTAGGTCCCGAATCTCGAAAAACAAAATGGCGCCTATTGCCGGAACATGGTCATACTCCGGATTACGTAATTTTATTAAATCACGAGTAATTCAACAAACAACTATTGGATATTTTGTTGCTAATTTGTTGCTAATTAGTTACGCAAACCCCGAATTTGTTGCTCCAGTCGTTTTCGACATATCCTGGCGATGCTAGCTTAAGACTTAAGCTAGCACCGCCACAGCTGTAACTTTTGAACAAAGAAACATTTTTTCACGGGACAGATGGCATAATTTGTTGCTAATTTGTTGCTTCAAGATAGGCTACGTCCCGAATCTCGAAAAACAAAATGGCGCCGTGGGCGTTCCCAGGGCATCCCTCGGCTAACGTATTTTTCTTAAAGGTCGAATAATTCAACAAACAATTATCGGATATTTTATTGCTAATTTGTTGCTAATTTGTCACGCAGACCCCGAATTTGTTGCTCCAGTCGTTTCCGAGATATCCTGGCTGTGCTAGCTTAAGTCTTAAGCTAGCACCGCCACAACTGTAACTTTTGAACGACGAAACATTTTTTGATGGGACAGGTGGCATAATTTGTTGCTAATTTGTTACTTCAAGATAGGTTAGGTCCCGAATCTCAAAAAACAAAATGGCGCCTAATGCCGGAACATGGTCATACGCCGGATTACGTAATTTTATTAAATCACGAATAATTCAACAAAGAACTATCGGATATTTTGTTGCTAATTTGTTGCTAATTTTTTACGCTAAGCCCAAATTTGTTGCTCGAGCCGTTTCCGAGATATACTGGCGGAGCTGCTACCTTAAAACTTAAGTTAGCACCGCCACAGCTGTAACTTTTTAACGACGAAGCACTTTTAGATAGGACAGGTGGCATAATTTGTTGCTAATTTATTGCTTCAAGATAGGCTAGGTCCCGAATCTCGAAAAACAAAATGGCGCATATTGCCGGAACATGGTCATACTCAGCATTACGTAATTTTCTTAAATCACGAATAATTCAACAAACAACTATCGGATATTTTGTTGCTAATTTGTTGCTAATTTGTTACGAAAACCCCGAATTTGTTGCTCCAGTCGTTTCCGAGATATCCTGGCGGTGCTAACTTAAGTCTTAAGCTAGCACCGCCACAGCTGTAACTTCTGAACGACGAAACATTTTTTGACGGGACAGGTGGCATAATTTGTTGCTAATTTGTTGCTTCAAGATAGGTTGGGTCCCGAATCTCGAAAAACAAAATGGCGCCTATTGACGCAACATGGTCATACTTCGGATTACTTAATTTTCTTAAACATCAAATAATTCAACAAACAATTATCGAATATTTTGTTGCTAATTTGTTACGCAGACTCCGAATTTGTTGCTCCAGTCGTTTCCAAGATATGCTAGCTTATGTCTTAAGCTAGCACCGCCACAGCTGTAACTTTTTAACGACGAACCATTTTTAAACGGGAAAGGTGGCATAATTTGTTGCTAATTTGTTGCTTCAAGATAGGCTAGGTCGCAAATCTTCAAAATCAAAATGGCGCCTAATGGCGGTACCCAGCCATCACCCGACTTACGTAATTTTTTAAAATCTTGAATTATTCAAAAAACTAGTATTTGTTGCTAATTTGTTGCTAATTTGTTACGCTAATACCGATTTTGTTGCTCTAGCCGTTTCCGAGATATTCAAGCCATGCTACCTCAAGAAATATGTCTATTAAGCTGGAAAAGCCACTTCATAAGGGCCGGCTGAAAATAATTCCTTATTTTGTCGCCAATTTGTCGCTAATTTGTTATGCAAGAAGCGATGGCTATTCCAGTATAATATTAAGCTGAAAAAGTCATTACGTTGTATCTTATCGGCAATTGACGATAGCGACACCGAGTTTGGCCTCGATTTTGTCGCTAATTTGTCCTTCGAAGATGCCGTAGATCCCATGTCCCAAAAGATGACTGCTGTCCCAAAAAACTGAACTCGGACCACGCGCATATAAGCAAAAATAATAAAAATAAAAAAATCAATCAACTCATAATGGCACATTTTATCGCTAATTTGTCGTTCACTTTTCCCGCAAATACCGATTATGTTGCCATAGTTGTTCTCGAAAAAAAAAATCGCAGCTGTAGTTCCATTTTGAAGCTGGAAAAGCCACGGTTGTATCTTCTCCACAAGTGACGATAGCGACACGGGCTTTGGTCCAGATATAAGCAAAAATGATAAAAATAAAAAATCAATTAATTCATAATTGCACATTTTGTCGCTAATTTATCGCTCATTTTTCCCGCAAAGCCCTATTTTGTTGCCTTAGCCGTCATCGAGATACATTAGCTTAAGGGGGCTAGACACCTTTTTTCTCTGAAATAAGAAGTCACATTTTAATACATAAATGTAAACTAATTATTTCATACTTTTTACATATAAAAGTGGGTATATTTACATTACCTTAAAACTTTCTCCGATGGGCCTTTTATATGGTCCAGAACCATAGTCATCGATGGAACAAGTTTTTTCACTAACCGTAAGCTTTGAAATTTTCCTGTGGATGGATTGACTCCAGATTTGAACTAAATTACTCCTGAATAGTATAATTCCGTATGAGTGTAGGAATTTAGGATTAATTGTCGGAAAAAATTTTTACATCAGAAAAATTATGAAAAAATATAAAAAATTTTAAAAAATTAAAAAAAAAGCTCTTGAAAAACAGCACAATTTTTTTTTCTCATTAGATCAAAAATCCTTACACTCATATGAGAATTTACTATTCAGGAGTAATTTAGTTCAAATCTGGAGTCAATCCATCCACAGGAAAATTTCAAAGCTTACGGTTAGTGAAAAAACTTGCTTCATCGATGACTATGGTTCTGGACCATATAAAAGGCCCATCGGAGAAAGTTTTAAGGTAAGGTAAATATACCCACTTTTATATGTAAAAAGTATGAAATAATTAGTTTACATTTATGTATTAAAATGTGACTTCTTATTTCAGAGAATAAAGGTGTCTAGCCCCCTTAAGGTAATGTGTACTTACCGACAAATTTTAGAACATATATATCTTTTGCAAATAATAATAGAATTACTAAAAAAAAAAATTGAGTATAGTATTTATATATACGGAGCGCCTGACAGAGCTGTTTTTCCAAAAATCTACTCAGAATTTATTTAATTAAATAAAAGCCGCAATGTCGATAAGTAGGGATCTGTAATACTTCGAATTTTGCCAGTTTTAAAACGAGCGTATCTCATGGAAATGCTGATAGAATCGCACAAAAAAAAATCTGAGCATAGTATTTACATACACGGAGCGCCTGACAGAATTGTTTTTCCAAATAAACGTTCGAATGTTTATTAATTAAATAATGAAATTGGGTTGATTTTGAGGTTCACATCGCCTTAAGGTAGTTGGGTACTCGTATTCGGAAGCGAAAGTCAAATCTAGTCGCAAGAGAGAGTCTAATCTCTTGCCTGCCACGCGTGTTTTTTTGTGCGCTGGGCGGGGCGAAAACTTTTTAGCGGTCAGTATAACTTAACCCCGCATTCTCGCCCTTTCTCTCGCTTACGCGTGTCCTCTCTCTTGCACTCGCAGTGTGCGGTCATCTACCAACTAAAAGAATGCTAATTTGAATTACAATAATTAGAAAAAAGTGTCCAAATATCTCCCTTAGTAACATCTACCTTTTTCAAATACATTCCCCAGAGATTCTTTAGTCGATGAAAATGTAATTCATGTTTATTAATCAGGTACGGGCACTATAGAGGGCCGCAATATGAACCATACCTTAATTTATTGCTAATTTGTTGCAAATTTGTTACGCTATTCTCGAACTTTTTACTCCAGCCGTTGCATCAAGAAATCCACGCGGTGCTAATTTAAGACTTAAATCAGCAGAGCCACAGCTGTATCTTTTGATAGGATAACGATATTTCAATCATTAAAACGGGATAATTTATTGCAAATTTGTTGCTTTGAGACTGGGTTGGAACCAAAATCGATAGTCCAACGGGAACGTAAGAAATCGACTTTCAGGCGCTCTAAATTGTGTTTTATTTAGTAAAACGGTAAGTAGCAAATTCAAAACTGTGGCAACAGCTGTGGCTAATATATTGCTAAATTATAATTCCCGCTAAATTATAATTTCTTGCTTCAAGATAAGCCAGGTTTGGCGTTCAAAAATCCATCGAAAACGCAAGGAAACGTGTTTTAGGTGCTGTAAATGGTGTTTTATTTCGTAAAATAGTAAGCAACAAATTTATAACTGTGCGGAATGTTGTTATTAATATGTTTCTAATTTCTAAGGCTATTCCCACATTTGTTGCTACAAATCAGGCTAGATCCCGGAGTCGGAGGACGATCGAAAACGCAAAAGAAAACCTGTTTTGGATGCCGTAAATGGCTCTTATTTAGTAAATCGCTGAGCAACAAATTCAAAACTGTGCAAAATTTTGTTGTAGGTATGTTGCTATGTTTTTACGCTTTTTCCGAATTTGTTCCTTCAAGGTAGTTCATCGGAAGTCGATGAAAAACACAAGATGATTTTGGACATCGTAAACGGCGTTTTATTTCGTAAAACGGTGAGCAACAAATTCATAACGTGCAGAATGTAATATTTAACATGTTGCTAAGTTGTTACAGTATTCCTGAATTTTTTGCTTCACAATAGACTAGATCCCGGAGTCGAAAGTCGATCGAAAACGCAAAAAAAAACATGTTCTGGTCGCTATAATGGGGTTTTATTCAGTAAATCGGTAAGCAACAAATTTATAACTGTGCGGTATGTTGTGACAAATATTTTTCTAATTTTCAACGTTATTCCCGAATTTGTTACTACAAAACAGGCAAGATCCCGGAGTCGGAGGTCGATCGAAAACGCAAAAGAAAACTTGTTTTGGACGCCGTAAACGGCTTTTATTTAGTAAATCGGTTAGCAACAAATTCAAAATTGTGCAAAATTTTGTGGTTGGTATGTTGCAAAGTAGCTAAGCTTTTCCGAATTTGTTGCTTCAAGATAGGCTAGATCCCGGAGTCGGAAGTCGATCGAAAACGTGTTTTGGACGTCGTAAATAGTGTTTTATTTCGTAAAAGGGTAAGCAACAAATTCTTATCTGTGCAGAATGTTATCTTTAACATGTTGCTAAGTTGTTACAGTATTCCTGAATTTGTTGATTCACAATAAGTTAGATCCTGGAGTCGAAAGTCTATCTATAACGTAAAAAAACTTGATTTGGTCGTTATAATGGGGTTTTATTTAATAAATCGGTGAGCAACAAATTTATAACTGTGCTGAATGTTGTTATTGATATGTTTCTTATTTTTAAGGCTATTCCCGAATGTGTTGCTACAAAACAGACTAGATCCTGGAGTCGAAGGTCGATCGAAAACGGAAAAAAAAACCTGTTTTGTACGTCGTAAATGGGTTTTATTTAGTAAATCGGTTAGCAAGAAATTCAAAACTGTGCAAAATTTTGTGATTGGTATGTTGCTAAGTGGTTACGTTTTTTCCGAATTTGTTGCTTCAAGATAGGCTAGATCCCGGAGTCAGAAGTCGATGGCAATTGTGTTTTCGACATCGTAAATGGTGTTTTATTTCGTAAAACGGTGAGCAACGAATTCATATCTGTGCAGACTGTTGTCTTTAACATGTTGCTAAGGTGTTACAGTATTCCTGAATTTGTTGCTTCACAATAGGCTAGATGCCGGAGTCGAAAGTCGATCGAAAACGCAAAATAACGTGTTTTGGTCGCTGTAATGGGGTTTTATTCAGTAAATCGGTGAGAAACAAATTTATGTGTGGAATGCTGTTATTAATATGTTTCTAATTTTTAAGGCTATTTCTGTATTGGTGCTAGAAAACAGGCTAGATCCTGGAGTCGAAGGTTATCGAAAACGCAAAAAAAACCCGGTTTTGGACGCCGTAAATGGGTTTTATTTAGTAAATCGGTTAGCAAGAAATTCAAAATTGTGCCAAATTTTGTTGTAAGTATGTTGCTAAGTTTTTACGCTTTTTCCGAATTTGTTCCTTCAAGGTAGGCTAGATCCCGGAGTCGGAAATCGATCAAAATCGCAAGAAAACGTGTTTTGGACAGCGTAAATGGCGTTTTATTTCGTAAAACGGTGAGCAACAAATTCAAAACTGTGCAGAATGTAATCTTTAACATGTTGCTAAGTTGTTATAGTACTCCTGGATTTCTTGCTTCAAAATAGGCTAGATCCCGGAGCTGAAAGTCGATCGAAAACGCAAAATAACGTGTTTTGGTCGCTGTAATGGGGTTTTATTCAGTAAATCGGTGAGAAACAAATTTATGTGTGGAATGCTTTTATTAATATGTTTCTAATTTTTAAGGCTATTTCTGTATTGGTGCTAGAAAACAGGCTAGATCCTGGAGTCGAAGGTCGATCGAAAACGCAAAAAAAAACCCGGTTTTGGACGCCGTAAATGGGTTTTATTTAGTAAACCGGTTAGCAAGAAATTCAAAATTGTGCCAAATTTTGTAGTAAGCATGTTGCTAAGTTTTTACGCTTTTTCCGAATTTGTTCCTTCAAGGTAGGCTAGATCCCGGAGTCGGAAGTCGATCAAAAACGCAATCGAACGTGTTTTGGACATCGTAAATGGCGTTTTATTTCGTAAAACGGTGAGCAACAAATTCATAACTGTGCAGAATGTAATCTTTAACATGTTGCTAAGTTGTTACAGTATTCCTGTATTTGTTGCTTCATAATAGACTAGATCCCGGAGTCGAAAGTCGACCGAAAACGCCAAAAAACATGTTTTAGTCGCTGTAATGGGGTTTTATTTAGTAAATCAGATAGCAACAAATTCAAAGCTGTGCAAAATTCTGTGATTGGTATGTTGCTCAGTTGTCATGTTTTTTCCGAATTTGTTGCATGAAGATATGCTAGATCCCGGAGTCAGAAGTCGATCGAAAACACAAAAAAACATGTTTTGGTCGCTGTAATGGGGTTTTATTCAGTAAATCGGTGAGAAACAAATTTATAAATGTGCGGAATGTTGTTATTAATATGTTTCTAAGTTTTAAGGCTATTTCTGAATTTGTTGCTATAAAACGGGCACGATCCCGAAGTCGAAGGTCGATCGAAAACGCAAAAAGAACTGTTTTGGACGCCGTAAATGGGTTTTATTTAGTAAATCAGCAAGCAACAAATTTAAAACTGTGCAAAATTTTGTTGTAGGTATGTCGCTAAGTTGTAACGCTTTTTCCAAATTTTTTCCTTCAAGGTAGGCTACATCCCGTAGTCGGAAGTCGATCAAAAAAGCAAGAAAACGTGTTTTGGAAATCGTAAATGGCGTTTTATTTCGTAAAACGGTGAGCAACAAATTTATAACTGTGCAGACTATTGTCTTTTACATGTTGCTAAGTTGTTACAGTATTCCTGAATTTGTTGCTTCACAATAGGCTAGATCCCGGAGTCGAAAGTCGATCGAAAACGCAAAAAAACGTGTTTTAGGTGCTGTAAATGGTGTTTTATTTCGTAAAACGGTGAGCAACAAATTTATAACTGTGCGGAATGTTGTTATTAATATGTTTCTAATTTCTAAGGCTATTCCCGCATTTGTTGCTACAAATCAGGCTAGATCCCGGAGTCGACGGACGATTGAAAACGCAAAAGAAAACATGTTTTGGACGCCGTAAATGGGTTTTATTTAGTAAATCGGTTAGCAACAAATTCAAAACTGTGCAAAATTTTGTTGTAGGTATGTTGCCAAGTTGTTATGCTTTTTCCGAATTTGTTCCTTCAAGGTAGGCTAGATTCCGGAGTCGGAAGTCGATCAAAAACGCAAGAAAACGTGTTTTAGACATCGTAAATGGCGTTTTATTTCGTAAAACGGTGAGCAACAAATTCATAACTGTGCAGAATGTAATCTATAACATGTTGCTAAGTTGTTTCAGTATTCCTGAATTTGTTGCTTCACAATAGGCTAGATCCCGGAGCCCAAAGTCGATCGAAAACGCGAAAAAAAACGTGTTTTGGTCGCTGTAATGTGGTTTTATTTAGTAAATCGGTAAGCAACAAATTTATAACTGTGCGGAATGTTGTTGTTGTGAGCAATGATTTTGTTAATATGTTAACACCAAGTTTCGCCCAGACTTCGTTGGTAAGTTTCCGCTAATTTTTTATACTATATTCTCGTTTTGGTCACCCAAACCGATTTCTAGACACAATCGCAAATGCATCTGAAGATTCGAGCCAGAAATATCACTACCATATTTACCAGCCATTAACGTTATAAATAGCAGCATTCACCTGCCAGGGCGAAACCCGGTGGTTAGCTATCTCTAATTGCCGAGGAGATACAAACGTCCATAATCTGACTTAAGAATTGACCTATAGCTGCATTTTTTTTTTCGGAAATAATGCGAGCGACAAAATCGCCGTATGCGTAACAAATTGGCAACAAATTAGTAACAAAATATCCAATAGTTTGCTTAATTATTCGCTATTTAAAAAGGCCGAAAAACTTATCACCATATTAACAAAATCAATACTCCCAATAACAACATTCCGCACCGTTATAAAATTGTTGCTCACCGATTTATTAAATAAAACCCATTTACGGCGTCCAAAACAGGTTTTCTTTGCGTTTTCGATCGATCTTCGACTCCGAGATCTAGCCCGTTTTGTAGCAACAAATTCGGCAATAGCCTTAAAATATAGAAACATACGAATAACATCATTCCGCACAGTTATAAATTTGTTTCTCACCGATTTACTAAATAAAACCCCATTACAGCGACCAAAACGCATTTTTTTGCCTTTTCGATCGACTTCAGACTCTAGAATCTAGCCTATTGTGAAGCAACAAATTCAGAAACACTGTAACAACTAACATATTAATAACAATCTGCCGCACAGCTACAAATTTGTTGCCCACGATTTAATAAATATAACCCCATTACAGCGACCAAAACACGTTTTATTGCATTTTCAAACGACTTCCACTCCGGGATCTAATCTCTTTTGTAGCAGCAAATTCGAAAACAGTCTTAAAAATTAGAAACATATTAATAACAACATGGCGCACAGTTACAAATTTGTTGCTGACCGATTTACTAAATAAAACCCCATTACAGCGACCAAATCACGTTTTTTTGCTTTTTCGATCGACTTTCGACTCCAGGATCTAGCCCATTGTGAAGCAACAAATTCAAGAATACTGTAACAACTTAGCAACATGTTAAAGATAACATTCTACACAGATATGAATTTGTTGCTTAACGTTTCACCAAATAAAACACTATTTACGATGTCCAAAACACAATTGCCATCGTCTTCTGACTCTGGGATCTAGCCTATCTTGAAACAACAAATTCGGAAAAAACGTAACAACTTAGCAACATACCAACCACAAAATTATGCACAGTCTTGAATTTGTTGCTAACCGATTTACTAAATAAAAGCCGTTTACAGCGACCAAAACACGTTTTGTTGCATTTTCAATCGACTTCCACTCCGGGATCTAATCTCTTCTGTAGTAGCAAATTCGAAAATAGACTTAAAAATTAGAAACATATTAATAACAACATGGCGCACAGTTATGAATTTGTTGCTGACCGATTTACTTAATAAAACCCCATTACAGCGACCAAATCACGTTTTTTTGCTTTTTCGATAGACTTTCGACTCCGGGATCTAACCTGATTTGTAGCAAAAAATGCGGGAATAGCCTTAGAAATTAGAAACATATTAATAACAACATTCTGCACAGTTATAAATTTGTTGCTCACCGATTTACTAAATAAAACCACATTACAGCGATCAAAACACGTTCTTTTGCGTTTTCGATCGTCCTTCGACTCCGGGATCTAGCCTGATTTGTAGCAACAAATGCGGGAATAGCCTTAGAAATTAGAAACATATTAATAACAACATTCTGCACAGTTATAAATTTGTTGCTTACCGTTTTACGAAATAAAACACCATTTACAGTACCTAAAACACGTTTTTTTGCGTTTTCGATCGACTTTCGACTCCGGGATCTAGCCTGATTTGTAGCAACAAATGCGGTAATAGCCTTAGAAATTAGAAACATATTAATAACAACATTCCGCACAGTTATAAATTTGTTGCTTACCGTTTTACGAAATAAAACACAATTTACAGCACCTAAAACACGTTTCCTTGCGTTTTCGATGGATTTTTGGACCCCAAACCTGGCCTATCTTGAAGCAAGAAATTATAATTTAGCGGGAATTATAATTTAGCAATATATTAGCCACAGCTGTTGCCACAGTTTTGAATTTGCTACTTACCGTTTTACTAAATAAAACACAATTTAGAGCGCCTGAAAGTCGATTTCTTACGTTCCAGTTGGACTATCGATGTTGGGTCCAACCCAGTCTCAAAGCAACAAATTAGCAATAAATTGTCCCGTTTTAATGATTGAAATATCTTTATTCTATCAAAAGATACAGCTGTCGCTGTGCTGAGTTAAGTCTTAAATTAGCACGGCCTGGATTTTTTGACGCACCGGTTGGAACAAAAAATTCGAGAATAGCGTAACAAATTAGCAACAAATTAGCAATAAATTAAGATATGGTTCATATTGCGGCCCTCTATAGTGCCCGTACCTGAGTAATAAACATGAATTACATTTTCATCGACTAAAGAATCTCTGGGGAATGTATTTTAAAATGTAGATGTCACTAACGGAGATATTTGGACACTTTTTTCTAATTATTGTAATTCAAAGTAGCATTCTTTTAGTTGGTAGACGACGGCATACTGCGAGTGCAAGAGAGAGGACACGCATAAGCGAGAGAAAGAGCGAGAATGCGGGGTTAAGTTATACTGAACGCTAAAAAGTTCTCGTCCCGCCCAGCGCACAAAAAAAAACGCGTGGCAAGCAAGAGATTAGACTCTCTCTTGCGACTAGATTTGACTTTCACTTCCGAACACGAGTACCCAACTACCTTCAGCTAATGTATCTTGATAACGGCTAAAGCAACAAAATCGGGCTTTGCGGGAAAAATGAGCGATAAATTAGCGAAGAAATGTGCAATTATGAATTAATTGATTTTTTATTTTTATCATTTTTGCTTATATCTGGACCAAGCCCGTGTCACTATCGTCACTTGTGGAGAAGATACAACCGTGGCTTTTCCAGCTTCAAAATGGAGCTACAGCTGCGATTTGTTTTCGAGAACAGCTATAGCAACATAATCGGGATTTGCGGGAAAAGTGAACAACAAATTAGCGATAAAATATTATGAGTTGATTGATTTTTTTATTTTGATTATTTTTGCTTATATGCGCGTGGTCCGAGGTCATTTTTTTGGGACAGCAGTTAACTTTTGGGACATGGGATCTACGGCATCTTCAAACGACAAATTAGCGACAAAATCAAGGCCAAACTCGGTGCGCTATCGTCAATTGCTGAGAAGATACAACGTAATGGCTTGTTCAGCTTAATATTATACTGGAATAGCCATTGCTTCTCGGAAACGGCTGGAGCATCAAAATCGGAGTTTGCGTAACAAATTAGCGACAAATTGGCGACAAAATAAGGAATTATTTTCAGCCGGCCCTTATGAAGTGGCTTTTCCAGCTTAATAGACATATTTTGTCTTTTCCAGTTTAATAGACATATTTCTTGAGGTAGCATGGCTTGAATATCTCGGAAACGGCTAGAGCAACAAAATGAGGATTAGCGTAACAAATTAGCAACAAATTAGCAACAAATTAGCAACAAATTAGCAACAAAATATCCCATACTAGTTTTTTGAATTATTCAAGATTTTAAAAAATTACGTAAGTCGGGTGATGGTTGGGTACCGCTATTAGGCGCCATTTTGATTTTGAAAATTTGGGACCTAGCCTATCTTGAAGCAACAAATTAGCAACAAATTATGCCACCTGTCCCGTCTAAAAATGCTTCTTCGTTAAAAAGTTACAGCTGTGGCGGTGCTATCTTAAGTCTTAAGGTTGCAGCCTCGCCACTATATCTCGGAGACGGCTCGAGCAACAAATTTGAGCTTAGCGTAAAAAATTAGCAACAAATTAGCAACAAAATATCCGATAGTTGTTTGTTGAATTATTCGTGATTTAATCAAATTACGTAATCCGGAGTATGACCATGTTCCGGCATTAGGTGCCATTTTGTTTTTCGAGATTCGAGACGTAACCTATCTTGAAGCAACAAATTAGCAACAAATTATGCCACCTGCCCCGTCAACAAATGTTTCGTCGTTCAAAAGTTACTGCTGTGGCAGTGCTAGCTTGAGACTTAAGCTAGCACAGCCAGGATATCTCGGAAACAACTGGAGCAACAAATTCGGAGTTTTCGTAACAAATTAGCAACAAATTAGAACAAAATATCCGATAGTTGTTTGTTGAATTATTCGTGATTTAAGAAAATTACGTAATCCGGAGTATGACCATGTTCCAGCATTAGGCGCCATTTTGTTTTTCGAGATTCGGGACCTAACCTATCTCGAAGCAACCAATTAGCAACAAATTATGCCACCTGTCCCGCCATAAAATGTTTCGTTGTTTAAAAGTTACAGCTGTGGCGGTGCTAGCTTAAGACTTAAGCTGGCACCGTCAGGATATCTCGGAAACCACCGGAGCAACAAATTCGGGGTTTTCGTAACAAATTATCAACAAATTAACAACAAAATATCCGATATTGTTTGAGATGTGAATTTATCGCCCTCCATATTATTCATGTTTGAAAGATACTTATGGATCAGGATGGGGCTTTTTTAATACAAAAAAAGAGACTTGATCTTTTTTTCTATAAATGCTTCAAAGCGACGTTTCGTCGGCTTGGTCTGCCGACCTCTTCAGGCTAGATGTTTATTAAATAAAAATACAGAATTACAAATCACGTATAACATTCGGTAAAAAAACCAATGATATATAAAAAAGGAAACGAACCCTATTTACCTTAAACGTTGGCACAAGTCAACGAGTCAAAATTTATAACGATGTACAGTCATATTAACACTTACGGCTAGTGGCAAAGAACATTAACGTACATATCAATTTATACACAACGCTATCAAAATAGACGAAAGTATTGAAGTAGTCAATCATAACAAAAACAATCATGACGTTAGCAGTTAAAATTTCGAAAGTAAAGGAAAATAAATGCGGTTAAGTGTATAAATATCCTCTTTCTTGTTTATACTGTGTTTGTTACATTTTATGTGTATCATTTCCGATATGAGTCTTTTTTTATAATTCCGCTCAATGTCTATAATTTTTGTGTCGTCCCAATTAAATTCATGATTCAAACTATTTTTGTGGGTGTGTACTACGGACTCGATGTTTTTGTTTTTCTTATGTTCATTGATTCTTGTTTTTAAAGAACGTTTGGTTTCACCAATGTACGTAGCTGGGCAATTTTTACAAGTAAATTTGTACACCACACCTGTTTGATCCCATTTTTCAGACTTATCTTTCCCCAATTTAATCACGGAGTTCATACTTTTATTCACTGTGGGAATCGTGGTAATATTGTATTGCTTAAAAATTGAAGAAATTCTTTCGTAATTGTTAGTGAACGGTAATTGAATCTTAGGCATTTTTTGGAACATTGAATTTTTATGTGTGTTTTTGTTGATGAATTTTGATTTATATTTTAGATACTGTAGACGTGTTTTAATATTTTTATCAATGAAAGTAGAAGGATACTCATTAAGAATTAACATATTTTTAATTTTTTCAAATTCTCGAAATGAAATCGCTTGTCTGAAAGTACAATCGCTCTGTCAGTTAAGTTATAGATGATATTTCTTTTTTGCTGGATTGGATGTTTTGAAAGAAAATTGATTACTCTACTTGAAGAAGTTGGCTTTTGATACCAATTTGTACTAATTCTATTGTTTTCTTTAATTAATGTCATATCTAAAAAGCTAATACTATTATTATTTTCTATTTCATATGTGAATTGTAAACTTTTGTGGTATGAATTAAAAATGGAAACTACCAGATCAATGTGTTCTCTTTTTATGCACATAATAGTGTCATCAACATATCTATAATAAAAAAGTGGTACACAATTATATTTATTCTTCAAGGTTTGTAAACACATTTTTTCCAAATCATCCATAACAATATCAGCAAAGAGTGGAGAGATCGGGGAACCCATCGGTGTACCGTATATTTGTTTGTAAACCTTGTTATTGAAAGAGAAGTAAGTGTTGTCATATAAGAAACGGATACACTTTTTTATTTCATCTATGGGAATTAAACATTTGTTCATGATAGAACGCACGCGTTTATCGATACTGTCACATACAAGCTCCACCGGAATGCTAGTAAATAACGATTTGACATCTAAAGATAATAAAATGTGCTCATCCTGTAATTTGAAATTCTTTAATTTAACTTTTAGTTCAAAACTATTATTGATGTGGGATTCCGGTAACTTAATTGAATCTTTTAATTCTTTATAAATAATTTCGGCTAAAAGGTGAGTAGGACTATTTACTAGTGATATGATCGGGCGAAGTGGCGCATTTTCCTTGTGTATTTTTGGCAGGCCGTAACCTTTTGCTATAGTTGTGTTCGTGAGAGTTAGTTGATTTTTATGGTATCTATCAGATAAAAACTCGTTATTGTTAAGATTATTAAGTATTACTTTAGTATCTAATCTTAATTTACTAAGCGGGTTTCTACTGACATTAATATAAGTATTTTGGTCTGACAAAAGTTCAAGCATTTTTGAGGTGTAATCAGATTTATTTAGACAAACAGTCACATTGCCTTTATCAGCTTTTGTGAACATTATATTAGGATTATTTTTTAAAAATTTTTTGGAAGCTATTAGTTTTTTGGTGAAATTACGTTCTTCTGTCAAAATCTGGGTTTGTTTTTTAAGGGTCCAATTCAAGTTTTCCGTAACTTTTTCCCTTATGTCATTTTTTATCGACATTTCAACATCCAACGAATACAAACGTTGTTCTATGTTTTTGATTGAAGATACAACGTCATTTTTAGACACACGTCTAGTATGACTGAAATTCGGACCTAATGATACAATATCTATAACCTCCGTGGGAACTTGAGTGTCACTTAAATTCTTAAACCAATTTTCCCTTTCATGAGAAACGTTATTTCTATTCTTTCCTTTTATTAAACTAAGAAATTTGTTTGCGTGTATGTGATGGTGTCGTTTTCGTAATAATGAGAATTTTTTTTGTGAAAAGTCAAAAAATTTTACTTTTGTAGAGAAGTCTAAGTTTGTTTTTGAAATAATCTTGTTTAGTTTTTTAAGATCAATATACACAGAGTTAATGTGTGCATTGATGTTCTTAATTTCCAACTTCAATAATTTCGACGCAAAGTAATTATTCAAATTATCAAAAAAAGATTTACACTTCTTATTTTGAAACGTAACGTACGAGAACTTCCTACTTAAGTTGGTGATGTGCCGTGGAAGGATGTTATTACTTCTGCAACGAAGAAGGAATACTCGTTGGGAAGTGAGCTCCGCTAAGCGTTGTTGTAAGTCAATCCATTGTTTCAAATAGTTTTTCATCGAATGTCCATAGTGTGAATTGATAAAACTGAAGAAACTCTTGTGGGAGTTAGAGTCCATGTCCAATCCGAGACTCGTGTATGTTTGAGATGTGAATTTATCGCCCTCCATATTATTCATGTTTGAAAGATACTTATGGATCAGGATGGGGCTTTTTTAATACAAAAAAAGAGACTTGATCTTTTTTTCTATAAATGCTTCAAAGCGACGTTTCGTCGGCTTGGTCTGCCGACCTCTTCAGGCTAGATGTTTATTAAATAAAAATACATAAAAAGAGAACACATTGATCTGGTAGTTTCCATTTTTAATTCATACCACAAAAGTTTACAATTCACATATGAAATAGAAAATAATAATAGTATTAGCTTTTTAGATATGACATTAATTAAAGAAAACAATAGAATTAGTACAAATTGGTATCAAAAGCCAACTTCTTCAAGTAGAGTAATCAATTTTCTTTCAAAACATCCAATCCAGCAAAAAAGAAATATCATCTATAACTTAACTGACAGAGCGATTGTACTTTCAGACAAGCGATTTCATTTCGAGAATTTGAAAAAAATTAAAAATATGTTAATTCTTAATGAGTATCCTTCTACTTTCATTGATAAAAATATTAAAACACGTCTACAGTATCTAAAATATAAATCAAAATTCATCAACAAAAACACACATAAAAATTCAATGTTCCAAAAAATGCCTAAGATTCAATTACCGTTCACTAACAATTACGAAAGAATTTCTTCAATTTTTAAGCAATACAATATTACCACGATTCCCACAGTGAATAAAAGTATGAACTCCGTGATTAAATTGGGGAAAGATAAGTCTGAAAAATGGGATCAAACAGGTGTGGTGTACAAATTTACTTGTAAAAATTGCCCAGCTACGTACATTGGTGAAACCAAACGTTCTTTAAAAACAAGAATCAATGAACATAAGAAAAACAAAAACATCGAGTCCGTAGTACACACCCACAAAAATAGTTTGAATCATGAATTTAATTGGGACGACACAAAAATTATAGACATTGAGCGGAATTATAAAAAAAGACTCATATCGGAAATGATACACATAAAATGTAACAAACACAGTATAAACAAGAAAGAGGATATTTATACACTTAACCGCATTTATTTTCCTTTACTTTCGAAATTTTAACTGCTAACGTCATGATTGTTTTTGTTATGATTGACTACTTCAATACTTTCGTCTATTTTGATAGCGTTGTGTATAAATTGATATGTACGTTAATGTTCTTTGCCACTAGCCGTAAGTGTTAATATGACTGTACATCGTTATAAATTTTGACTCGTTGACTTGTGCCAACGTTTAAGGTAAATAGGGTTCGTTTCCTTTTTTTATATATCATTGGTTTTTTTACCGAATGTTATACGTGATTTGTAATTCTGTATTTTTATTTAATAAACATCTAGCCTGAAGAGGTCGGCAGACCAAGCCGACGAAACGTCGCTTTGAAGCATTTATAGAAAAAAAGATCAAGTCTCTTTTTTTGTATTAAAAAAGCCCCATCCTGATCCATAAGTATCTTTCAAACATGAAAATATCCGATAGTTTTTTGTTGAATTATTCGTGATTTAAGAAAATTACGTAATGCTGAGTATGACCATGTTGCGGCAATAGGCGCCATTTTGTTTTACGAGATTCGGGACCTAGCCTATCTTGAAGCAACAAATTAGCAACAAATTATGCCACCTGTCCCGTCTAAAAATGCTTCGTCGTTTAAAAATTACAGCTGTGGCGGTGCTAACGTAAGTCTTAAGGTAGCAGCCCCGCCAGTATATCTCGGAAACGGCTCGAGCAACATATTTGGGCTAATTAGCAACAAATTAGCAACAAAATATCCGATAGTTGTTTGTTGAATTACTCCTGATTTAATAAAATTACGTAATCCGGAGTATGACCATGTTCCGGCAATAGGCGCCATTTTGTTTCTCGAGATTCGGAACCTAGCCTATCTTGAAGCAACAAATTAGCAACAAATTATGACACCTCTCCCGTCAAAAAATTTTTCGTCGTTTAAAAGTTACAGCTGTGGCGGTGCTAGCTTAAGACTTAAGCTAGCACCGCCAGGATATCTCGGAAACGGCTGGGACAACAAATTCGGGGTTTACGTAACAAATTAGCAACAAATTAGCAACAAATTATGGTATAGTTTTCATAGTTGCGGTCGTTAGTGGCGGTGCTAGCTTAATAGACATAAAAAAAAATCAATAACTTGAGTTTACAATCTCGTGGAAATGTAGACAACGATGATCTAGAAAATTCATTACTCCCAGATTTTCCTCTAAAGACTATTTTGCAGTTAAAGCAATTTGATAAATTACTTGATGCGAATCTGGATGCAAGAAAGGAATTCGTAAGATAATTCATACATTTTGAGTAGACATGTAGAAATAAATGCACACATAATTGAAACATTATTACTGTTTTTAAATAAGTAACCTGAAATACGTGTAAATAGGGAAGAGCCGGTCAAGTCAACACAATTTTTAGATTCCTTATTGGAATTAATACTCTAATTATTTTTTACTGTATTTAATGTATGTATTCAAAAGTTCTTATTATGGAGAATGTATAGTGACTTATACGGAACGTCTATAACGTTCTGTTTAATTGTTGTAAATGTATATTTTACTTCGTAAAGTGTCTGTCAATTTTCCCCAACTGGGGGGAAAGTATCACAAGGTAGTTTTTAAATGAAAATACTGAAACAACTCTATATCTATAAACCATATAGCAGTATTTTATAAACGTAATGTACATTATATTACGTGTTTAACACATTAACTACGTGTTCCTGAACTTTTCACCTAAAGCTTCTCAAGAGTTTGTTACAGAAGAATCTGTAATAATCTAATAATGATGGATGTCAAAATTCCCCGACAAAACCAAAAAGATATAATTTCATTTTTATAAAAAATTATTAAATTATATAAAACAGTTAATACGTTTGAAGAATCGGTCCTCTATAATATGGACTATTATTATTTGTTTCTATTTTACCTTCATACAATAAATAAACTTTAAACAAAATTTAGAAATTTTACTCTGAGTATATGAAAATAAAAAACCTCACATAAATTCTGACTGCTAATAGCTTAATCTCTCAGACTGTCTCAAAATCTTCGTCACTCTATACACAGTATCTATGACGACTGAGTCGCGGCGCAATACAGTGTTTACAATAAGTTATCAATAGTGTGTCAACTTACCTACCTGCGCAACGTACCCCGCTCTTCCCTACACCTAAATCTCGAGTTGAAATTTTTAATTTTGAAATTGTTCATTGTCATAAAAGTTTCCCTTTCAGTTCAGTTAACAAAAGAAAAATTAAGAAAACTATATCAACGGCCATAAACAGGATATTTTTACAAATCTATTTTTTCTGATAAAACTCTTTTCTATACGCCAATAGTATTTAAACCATGTAAATAACGGCTCAAATATACACGGTGACCCATTTTAATCGCCGCACCCGGATTTCTTGGAACCTAAGCCAGATAGAGAAAAATGGTTCAGACAAAAGTTATAGGGGATAAAAGGGGCCTACGGTCGTAAAAAGGAAAAACGTTGGAAAATTACGGTAACTTTAATTAGCTAACTGTAATTGCCATAAATACTTCCTTTGTCACACTTTTTTAATTTTAAATTTTAAAATAAAATAATCGTTAAAACATTAAAGGTATTCAATTCAATAAAGCATTATTTCTTATTTTAATTGCAAATAAAACTAAAACTTCCTTTTATTTAAATAATGTGAATTAGTAGCGTTCGAATTTCAGAAAGACTAATTTTGATAATGTAATCATTAAAAACACATCTACGAAGAAAATAGGTTCCGTCAATGGTTCTTTTACATTTATTTTTCAGGTTCTAGCAGGATAGTGGAGCACCACATTTCACGCTCATAATAACAGCATTTTTTAATAAACACTTTAGTATTAGATGGATTGGTTGAGAAGGTCCGGTGAAATGGCTTGCTTCTTCATCCGATACTTCACCATCAGACTTTTGTTTATGGGGGTATTTGAAAAATGCTATTTTTGAGCAACAACCCACTACAAGAGCAGATATGCAGGATAGGATTTGTCGAACATGCGCTGCCATTCCGAGACAAACTTTGCAGAACACAGTTCGCCATTTTCAAAGGCGTTTGACTATGTGCCTTGAAGCAAATGGTCGTAATTTCGAACACTTGCTTGGAGGTTAAATAAAAATTTATTTACATTAGTGAGAGGCGAGGGGACTCACTATAATCAAGCACCCCGAACAGTGAGAGGCAAGGGGACTCACTATAATCAAGCACTCCGAACAGTGAGAGGCAAGGGGACTCACTTTAATTAAGCACCCCAAAGGAAACAATCCTTACTACGTCCACGTCATTGTTTCTGGGTAGCGCAAAAAGTAAGGTTAATACATTTATAACAGAAGCTTCAACGATCTTAAAGTTTCCGTTAAAAAATCATTTTGCCCTTGAGAAAAATTTTTCAGGGTTCAGGACGTGTGGGTGTATGGGATGGGATTAGCATGCGTGGGGTAGGGATGTGTGGGACTAGGGGGTATGGGGTATGGTTGTGAAACCGGGGTGTAACAGTTCAGCATGAAGTGCATGGGGTTAGGATGCGCGAGTTTGAGTTTTGTTTACTAGGATGTGTAAGTTTTGGGTTCCTCTATTAAGCCTACGATCAATTTGAACCAGCTTAGCCTGTGGTTCATGGAAAAAACGATTTTAAACGAACTTTTCTGAGTTTGACCTAGATTTGACTTTGAAATGACCTTAGAAAAAATTTCTCAATATGATTTTGAACGTAAAATTTCCCGCTCTTTCCGAATCCGGGGTCAAAACTAGGTGTTTCCATATGAAAAAATCACTTTGACCTTGAAATAACCTCAAAGGTCAAGTTCAAAGACGTTAGCGCCATTATGTGGCCCCCTTTGTTCCCTATAACTTTTGTCTGAACCATTTTTTTCTATGTGGCTTAGGTTCCGAGAAATCCGGGTGCGGCGATTAAAATGGGTCACCGTGTATATTTGAATATATTTGAAGTAGAAAAGTTCTTTTTAGTTTTAAATAGTAATATTATATACATAAATATATCTTTTTCAATATACCTATATTAAACAGATATGATCTGTAAATTTTATTATTATTAGCATAAAATGAAATTAACAATCCAATCCATATTAATA
This sequence comes from Torymus aiolomorphi, assembly GCA_036365515.1. Taxonomy (NCBI): domain Eukaryota; kingdom Metazoa; phylum Arthropoda; class Insecta; order Hymenoptera; family Torymidae; genus Torymus; species Torymus aiolomorphi. The sequence goes on along the minus strand of CM070874.1, from coordinate 156,963,962 downwards.
CATTGATTTACAGCTAAAAAATATGGCCAAATCGAGAATAAAATATAGGTCTATTTGTAGCTAAAAAATATAGCTATATTTTCACCTTTCAATCTACCTATATTTCCATTTAATAATAAATTTATAGGTGTATTTTCCAGTTATTCATAGGTGGAATTTAGCTAAATTTCCAGTTGTTAACAGGTGGATTTACAGCGAAAAATTTTAGCTAAATTTCCAGTTGTTAATAGGTCGTAATCATTTACTTAGATTTACACCTAACAATTTAACCAAATTTTCAGATCAAGGAGCGCGGGAGCGCTCCGAAGGCAAGTATCTGTCCAATGTAGAAGAAGCCTGAGGGACGACCGCGCTACTATATACTTTGACATAGGTGTGCGAGAATTTCACTTATTTTTTACGACTTTGCATTATGTTTTATCTTATATTTAAATATATCAATGGATAACTTTTTTGATAGACTACATGTATAAAAAATTTCAATTAAAAATATTGTGTCGTTTTGATGTAAATCGATTATATAATTTCCGATGGCTATTTTCAGATCAGAAAATTTTTCTTCTTCTTTTCTCTCGTCGATCAGCTGTTTTGTTCCGACTGCTGCTCTGTTGTGATTGATCAACAAGCTCCTATGAGTATCGTCATATATATATATATATATATATATATATATATATATATATATATATATATATATATATAATTATGTATATACTCAAAGAGAGAGAGAGAGAGAGAGAGAGAGAGAGAGAGAGAGAGAGAGAGAGAAAGTATGTATATATAATAACAACAACATATATAACAAACAACAAAACTGTGACTACAAAATAGCCTCAAAATATCGTATGTCGTACGTATATGGTATTTTTTTACGTAATTAGGTATAAAAAAAAAACGGCGCGGCTATTTGTACGACAGATTGTATATGAATTTCAATCAGCTGATGGCACGAGCACACTTTTAAGCACACATAGATAAGTATTATATATATATATATATATCTCTAAAGGGGTTTATAAAGCCCGTTTTTTTTATATATAGAGGTTTATCGAGCCCGATTTTGATTATGCAGCCTGGGCCTCATAATATTTCTAAATATAGGGGTTTATGCGGCCCGACCTAGAGTCTATAACCCCAGGGTCCATTATTTCTTTAGTCACTTGCCATAGGGAACTCTCGGCTGTAGATACTAATATACAGGGTTGGGCCTCATAAACCCCGATAAACATGTCTATATATATATATATATATATATATATATATATATATATATATATATATATATATATATATATATATATATAGAAGAAATCTGGCTACTAAATGCATTTGGCGAGCTGCCAATTCTCCTCTTCCAGCAAAGCCTGTCCTATATAATGCAGTAGCACTGTCTACTATCAGTAGCCCATGTCTAGATTCTGACATCATAACACTGGCTTTTATCAAAAGCTGAGTTTGGTGGTCAGAGTTGTATGCACCGGCAGTTGCAACATTGTCAAGTACACTATCCCCACTGATGTTATGAGAAGTTACTGGCATTACTACTGGTATCACTGCTACACGACTTGTAAAATGTGAGAAAAAAAGCTTTCTCGATATTCTTTTATAGTAGAGATATAAGTTCTTGAAATTATTATTGAAACTACTTAAATTAATAACCCATCATTACCACACATAATCTTGTAAAATTAAAAATGCAACCAGTTTATGAATAAGAATCACTGAGAATAAAAGCTTTCTTGACATTCTTGTATAGATAAAACTTTTTAAAATTATTATCTGAATCTTGTCTAGAAAAATATTTACTAAGAACTCTGAAACATTTTGACATCTCCCATGGTGAGAAATCATATATTAGATTAACTGAGCACTTTTATTCGTTGAAATTCTCACAATAACATATCATTTTTACTTTTTTCAGTATTCCCAAGTTCATTAGGTATAATCTTTTTATTGGCACTTGAATAAATATGTACAACAGCACAGCACTGATATCGACTAAGTTTTTTGAAGATGACAGATGCTTTTTAAACCAAGGCTCAGACCACTATTTCAACCTCACATGTCACTCAGCAATATTTTCTTCTATGCAAAAACTTATTATGAAAATTATGAGCCTCATAACACATAATTATTCAATAAACACTTGTTCTATTCTCAAAACATTTGAAACTGATTTTTAATAGAAGTTTTAAAATTTGATTATAAACACTTCATGTAACACGTCATACTATATTTTATTTATTATTACACAAAACACTGAAAATTATATTGTATATTTATAACCTTGTGTATCACTCAGCAATATTTTCTTCTATGCAAAAGCGTATTATGAAGTTTATGAACCTCATAACACGTAATTACTTATTAATACATACTTGAGCTATTTTCAAAACATTTCAAACTGATTTTAAGTAGAAGTTTTTAAATTTGATATAACACTTCATGCAACACATGGTATTTTATTTTTTTATATTACGCAAAACACTGATTAGATGCCATTTTTTAATCACTATGTTATTTGTTATCTATAACATTTGATTATATATGCACTTCATGCAACACATCATACCGGTCTTTTATTTTATTTAACACAAAACACTGATTACATGCCATTTTATAATCACTATGTTATTTGTTATCAATAAAATTTGATTATATATGCACTTCATGCAACACATCATATTGGTATTTTATTTTATTTATTACACAAAACACTGATTAGATGTTATTTTCTAATAATCACAACATTTTTATTATCAATATAATTTTCAACTAGATAGACGATCTATGAAAATCACAATTTTCTTTTCTTATTTTGAAAAACTTACTTCAAAACATAATACTTCTTTCGTACTTTGAGTCCAATACTGTCTAAATAAACATCTTAGTTGTTGTTTGTTTTATGTATGATTCATTGAAAGCAATGAAACTGTCATTTTCTTCACTGACATCCACGTACTCTATTTGCCCTGTCAAATATGAAGACAAATTTTTAACATTCTTCTAAAATTATATCTCATATGAAAAATTTTCATGTTGAGAATATATAGATACATCTTGAAAAATATTGTGTCGTAAATAGTATTTGCCTGCTCTTCCATAATAATATTGGTTTGGTTTTTCTTTCTTGAGTAGTACTATATTCTTACTATCTTCTTTAATATAAATTATTCTATTCTTAAGAGTCTGTTCTTGTATTAAAATAACTTTTTCTTGTCCATTAATAATAAAATAACCACCAGGATCATGAGGGCACTTGTTCATTTTTGCTAATTCAAAATTAGATTTTTAGACAGTACACAATTAGAACTCAACATTATTGGCTATATTACATATATCTCCATATTTCCAAAATGAGTCGAAAAAAATCTTCTGGTATAATATCTGTTAAGATAATAATTAATGAATTCTTCTTTGTTAAAAAATATTTTTTAACAGTTATCTATTTACTTGGTAATATCCTTATATTTTCTGATATACTCTGTAAAAATAAAAACAAGACTTCACAAAGTAACAATACTTATTATAAACTTTATTGATTTATAACTTGATAATAAAAGTTTGCTACTTATCTGATTATAATATATTGCTATTGCCCATTGATATTCACAGCTGCTTACATAGGTTATTTTCCAATCCACTTGAAGATTTAAACATTTCTTGAGACTCATGGACATACAGAAGATTCGGTTAGCCTACTCTACTTTTTCGATGAACTTGAATAATTAATAACAATTAATGAACTCTTCGTTGTTAAAAACTTTTTTTTAAAAGTGATCGATTTACTTGGTAATAATCCTTACATTTTCTGATATACTCTGTAAAAATAAAAACAAGATTTCACAAAGTAACAATACTTATTATAAACTTTATTGATTTATAACTTTATAATAAAAGTTTGCTACTTATCTGATTATAACATATTGCTATTTCCCATTGATATTAACAGCTGCTTATATAGATTATATTTTTCCAATCAGATCCATTTCAATTCATCCAAAATGAAATAATCTGTACATGTATCTGTATGTATATATATAATAAGTACTTATCTAACTAATAAAAGTTATTTTCCCCGTTGATTGATACACATAATTCTTCTCATAATTAGTTGATTTTTTGAGATCTTTGAAATATATTATTATTAACTAACTCACTAAATGATAGCATTTGTATATAAAAATACTGACATGTTATATGTAAGGTTAGGCATCGACCAGATACGGGTGTGTATATGTACTATAAATATAAATATATATAGATATAACAAGCGTAAATATAGACGACAACCGGAAGTGTCGTAAGAGCTGCAAACTAGATATCTGAACAAGGAGAAGAAAAGTTTGGAAAAGGAAACAGCACATAAAAAAATTCAGCTCTCTATATCTTTTGAACGAGATAATATTTTTAAATAAAATCTTTTGATTTGAGTAGAGCAATGAAATGGCTTTCGATTAAGAGGGATATTGGCCGTGACCACCCAGCGGCAAGTGTCTGATGACGGCTACGAGATCATCACTGATGAGTCCAATCTAGTAGCCTGGACGAAACACTTCGATTGATTTCTTTGACTACAATAAGATATTAACTTATTGTTTTTCGTAATTTTGACAATTTTTTTCATTGGGCCTTTAATTAAAAAGGACACTCGCGAAAAACTTGCCCGTATTACCCATTAGCAGCATTACTTCCCTGGCGGAAGTAAAAACTGCATATATCTGCACATATTTGCACATATATGTACAATTATGTAGATTTCTGCACATTTTTGTAAATTTCTGTACATTTCTGCACATTTCTGCACATTTCTGCACATTTTTGCACATCTTGTCCACTTATTAGACTTTTGTACAAAAATGTGCAAAAAATGTGCAGAAATGTGCAGAAACGTGTAAAAATGTTCAGAAATGTACGAAAATGTGCAGAAATGTGCAAAAATATGCAAAGATGTAGGTACAATTCAATATAATTATCAGATGAAAAATTAATGAGCTTCATAAATGTATAAAAACTTTGTTAATCGTTAGTATAAATATTTCGCATGTTCATTAGAAATTGTTTATTATCAATTAAAATTGCATTTTAATTATCGCAGAAAAAAACTTACATAAAATTTTCTCCCTGACCGAGAATCGAACCCACGACCCTTGGGTTACTACACACGCACGCAAACCGTTACGCTATCGCTCGCATTAAAGAATTTGGTCATTTTCATCTACATAAGGTGCATTATCCGTATTTATTTAATTGATATTACATTTTGATTATTCATCTAATATATTAATGATTTTTAATAATTTTTTATATTTACACAATATTTTAAGAAAATGAATAACTTAATGATAAGACATTAATTAATTAAATTCGATTTACTTAAAAAATTTAGTGCTGGTAAAGTAGAAATCAGACCAGTACTGAAAATATATTCTCTAAATTTTCTTCTTTGGTATTAGCTTTATTCTAGAGCGCTATCAAAAAAGAAGTTTATATTTTTCAAATTTTCGTTCTGTAAATATTTTCTTACTATAAGAAAATGTTTTTTGAATTGAAGAAAATTAAATTCTTGTTTCGTTTAGTATGATAAATAAATATTCATTTGTACACATTAGAGTACATTTCTGTACATTTCTGTACATTCCCGCACATAACCGCACACTTCTGCACATTTCTGCACATTTTTGCACATTTCTTTACAAAAGTCTAATAAGTGGACAAAATGTGCAAAAATGTGTAAAAATGTGCAAAAATGTGCAGAGATGTGCAGAGATGTGCAGATATGTGCAGTTTTTACTTCCGCCAGGGTTACATGAAATCTTGATCGTGCATTAGCTTCATAAATTTATATTATATTATACGGTGTTTGGGTTAATTATACACCGATAGATGGAGCCTCCTTTTCCACTAGTGAAAAAGGTGGCTCAGTCTATAAAGCTTTGGCCGTGACCACCCAGCGGCAAGTGTCTGATGACGGCTACTAGATCATCACTGATGAGTCCAATCTAGTAGCCTGGACGAAACACTTCGATTGATTTCTTTGACTACAATAAGATATTAACTTATTGTTTTTCGTAATTTTGACAATTTTTTTCATTGGGCCTTTAATTAAAAAGGACACTCGCGAAAAACTTGCCCGTATTACCCATTAGCAGCATTACTTACAGGGATATGTTATATAGTAAAAGCTAACGCAATATATGCAAAAGCGCATTGAATTTTTCGTACACCCATTTCAATGTATATGTAGCACGGGTCGCTCCTTTAGGCTTCTTCTATACTTGCCTTCGGAGCGCTCCCGCGCTCCTTGATAAATTATATGTAAGTAGATACATTCAAACTGTTTACTGCAAATCAAACAAACGAAAGTTGTGAAATCAATTATCGATAGTCAAGTAATGCAAACAACTCTTGGAAACAACTGTATGACTGTTCTCAGAAATGTATTCAAATTTGTTCATCCTTCTATACAAATTAAACACAAGAAAGTACTGAAATCAATTTATTGTAGTCAAGTACCCCTAAGTAAACTTGACTGAATAATACAACTTTTGGTACCTAATTTAAAATATTCAGACAGCGGGCATAAAGTACTACTTAACGCCCAAGAGACGTAATAGCTCCCGTACTCCTGCACAACTTCATAGAACCTATGCACTTTACGCCCGTGTGGGCAAAAATTATTTCATTTATATAATATGTAAGTACATTCAAATTGTTCATTGTAAATCAAACAAACGAAAGATGTGAAATCAATTACCGATAGTCAAGTAATGCAAACAACTCTTCGAAACAACTGTATGACTGTTCTCAAAAATGTATTCAAATTTCTTCATTCTTCTATACAAATTAAACACAAGAAAGTACTAAAATCAATTCACTGTAGTCAAGTACCCATAAGTTAACATGACTGACATAATAGAACTTTTAGTACTTTGCGTGTAAAATTACATTTTACGCCCACGTTCTAACTTCAAAAATATTCAGCCAGCGGGCGTAAAGTACTACTTAACGTCTAACAGGCGCAATAGCTCACATACTCCTACAAAACTTTATGGAACCTACGCACTTTAAGTCCGTGTGGGCGAAAATTATTTTAATTACATAACTATTATACCTACTTTTTATTTCTAAAATTCATAAGAATTTTATCAGATATTTACGAAAAGTCAAAGCCTATATAAAAAATTAGTTACTACCACATCCCCATTTTTCATTATTCTTTCTCAATTTTAAAATTTTTATAATATTATGCATCTTGGGAGGAAAATAGAAGTCTATAGAGCTGCTCTAGCAGGGGTGGTCCTCCAATCTCCCATACATACTTGGCGAGCCCGACGGTTTTCAGTTTACCGGTGTGCTTTGTAAATGTAGAATTCTACATTTTTGCATAAATTCATTAATAGTGTTTATACCTATAAGTCCACTATAAATAATTAAATTGGCTCTAATTTTTAATTGATACCGTTTAAATATAATATCCCTAAATGTGCAGAATCTCATGATTTGCTTTCATTACCTAAATTATTTTTCCTTGTGTCCGTCTTCTCTAAGCGGGAATGAGATAAAAAATGCATATAAATTTATAGTCTACTCAAAAGTGCTTTAGATTTTATAAGCCACCTATTTTTTATCCTTCTCCCGCGTGTAAATATCATGTGACATCTGATATGAGTATTTCAGACATCAGATCTCATATGACATATCATATGTGATGTCATCTGCAATTTTATATATTATGGGATCTCATGAGATCTCATATGAAATCTGATGTCCGATATTCTTATATGAGAGCTCATATCATATTTTCATGCGGGTTTGCACTTTCTATTTAAAAACAGAGTAATAGATTCAATGCGGATCAGTATTTAATATGTAGAAGCAACCCATTTATACATTTTATCTGATCTTCAAACATATGAATATTTGTATGAAAATGACCATGTCTACACCTTAAACTGCAAACCGTCGGGCCCGCCAAGTATGTATGGGAGATAGGAGGACCACCCCTGCTAGAGCAGCTCTATAGACTTCTATTGTCCTCCCAAGATGCGTAATATTATAAAAATTTCAAAATTGAGAAAGAATAATTTAAAATGGGGATGTGGTAGTAACTGTAATTTTTTATATAGGCTTTGACTTTTCGTAAATATCTGATAAAATTCTTATAAATTTTAGAAATAAAAAGTAGGTATAATAGTTATGTAATTAAAATAATTTTCGCCCACACGGACTTAAAGTGCGTAGGTTCCATAAAGTTTTGTAGGAGTATGTGAGCTATTGCGCTTGTTAGACGTTAAGTAGTACTTTACGCCCGCTGGCTGAATATTTTTGAAGTTAGAACGTGGGCGTAAAATGTAATTTTACACGCCAAGTACTAAAAGTTCTATTATGTCAGTCAAGTTAACTTATGGGTACTTGACTACAGTGAATTAATTTCAATACTTTCTTGTGTTTAATTTGTATAGAAGAATGAACAAATTTGAATACATTTCTGAGAACAGTCATACAGTTGTCTCGAAGAGTTGTTTGCATTACTTGACTATCGGTAATTGATTTCACAACTTTCGTTTGTTTGATTTACAATGAACAATTTGAATGTACTTACAAATTATATAAATGAAATAATTTTTGCCCACACGGGCGTAAAGTGCATAGGTTCTATGAAGTTGTGTAGGAGTACGGGAGCTATTACGTCTCTTGAGCGTTAAGTAGTACTTTATGCCCGCTGTCTGAATATTTTAAAGTAGGTACGAAAAGTTGTATTATTCAGTCAAGTTAACTTAGGGATACTTGACTACAATAAATTGATTTCAGTACTTTCTTGTATTTAATTTGTATAGAAGGATGAACAAATTTGAATACATTTCTGAGAACAGTCATACAGTTGTTTCCGAGAGTTGTTTGCATTACTTGACTATCGATAATTGATTTCACAACTTTCGTTTGTTTGATATGCAGTAAACAGTTTGAATGTATCTACTTACATATAATTTAGTTATCATACAATGATTCAAAGAAGTAAAAGACTTCTTCACTGGTATTTATTTTATTTCTTTTAAAAAATCATAAATATTTTTATTTTATAGGTAGATATTATACAGAAAAAACATCTATACTTGCCTTATTTTATACTTTCGTAGAAAGTTTTATATTAACAATATTATTATTTCTACAGTCATGAAAAGAATTATTACCATTTGCAGAGAGTGTTTATTGAATAAACGAGATTTGAAAAAATAAAAGGACTAGACAAAAAGTGTGTTGTTAAAACGTACTTAAAAAATTATTTTTTTTTTAAATTATAATAAAAATATAAACATAAAAATAAAAAGAATTCTAATAAAATTATTTCGCTATTTTTAAAATAACATTTATTTGCTAAAGTACCTAGTAGTATATTTTAAAAATAGTAGTGTTATAAAAAACATTTTTTCCTTAACAATCTTGAAACTTTTTGTTTAGAACATTGATAAATTATAAGCAAGTTCTGGGTTAGAATTACTTTGTAGTACTTTTATTATTAAGATTCTTGCACTTCTATATGCGACAGATTGATAAAACACAATAAGTTAAGGAAGGAAGGAAGGAAGGGGGGGGGCCTGCCTTCGCCGCCACCAGTGAGGTTCGCCACTAGGCTTGCGCCCTGTCTCGACTTTCTCCCTCTCTTTGCTTTAAGAGAAATGAAGAAGGCCGAGCAACCTCTCCTTTAGGGAATGGGAGGTTGGATGTTTAGGTGCTAGGAGTTGGTGTGCATCGTTCCGTAGGAACGTTATCACACGGTCGGAAAGGATAGGGACATGGCGGTATGAACAGGACATTGGTGGGAAAAACCTCGTGAGAGGAAAAAACCCACTTGAAGAGTAACTGAAAAGAAAGGTTATTAGATGTGTATGAGAGGGGTGAAGGGAATAAGCAGGTTTGAAGGGGGGATTATTCTCCTGGATCCTGGAACTGCAGGGTGTTGTTGTTACCTGAAAGAAATTAAAATCTATTATTGTCATTTATTTATATCTAGAAAGTCTTTGGGTCTTCTATGCTTATCGCGTGGTTCATAATCGTAATTACCGAGGGCTTTAATTAGTTCGTGAGGTGATTTCTTAGATTTTGTATAAAATTCTTTACCGGCTTTTAAGACGAAGTCTTTTATTGATTCTATACCTAATTCTTCATGAATTCGCGAGACTCTAGTATAGCGCGGCGCGTTGGTTATTATTTTTAAGACTCGGTTTTGAATAAGTTGTATTTTATTAAGGTTACTCGGCGCGGTGCCTCCCCAGATGGTTGACGCGTATGTAATTATTGGACGAATTAACATTTTATATATTATTATGCCATTGTCGACGCTTAACGAGGAGTGATTTCTGAGGAGTGGCATTAATCGAGCAATGGCTCCCGAAGCTTTGTTTTTAACATTTGTTGTGTGTACGTGGTATTTTAGTCTACGATCGAGTGTAACTCCTAGATATTTAGCGTGAGATTTCCATTCAATTTTTGTGTCTCCGAAGCGAGGTGGTTCAAGGGAATCGAAGTTAGTTAGCTTCCAACCGAATAGGATTGCTTCTGATTTACTCGCGTTTATTTTAACTCGCCATTTAGCGCACCATTCTTTAATAAGAGTAAGAGCTTTATTTAATTCAGTTACAATTTTAGCGTCTCTTTTTGAGGATGTATAGAGAACGGTATCGTCCGCGTATACTCCTATGTTTACTCCGGGTGTTGTGGGCATGTCGTTAATGTTTAAATTAAAAAGTGTGGGGCCGATTAAGCTACCTTGGGGGACACCTGCTTTTATTTCGCGTTCTGTTGAGAAAATGTTACCTAGTTTTACTGTGAATGACCGATTTTTTAAATACGAGTTTAGGAAAAATATCATCCATTTTGGAAATTTAAGTTCAATTAATTTTCTAAGTAGACCGTTTATCCAGACGCTGTCGAAAGCTTTTTCTGCATCTAATAGCGCAGCTTCGGTGTTATGCTTCCAATTAAATTTTTGTGTTACATATTCCGTGATTCTAAGAATTTGATGCTGTGTTGAATGGCCTTCGCGAAAACCGAATTGTTCTTTTCTTATTAGGTTATTATTTTTTATAAATTTATTGAAGTGCATGAGAAACATGGCTTCGAGAGTTTTACTTAGGGTGTTTAATAGGCTGATCGGTCTGTAGCTGGTGGGCTGTGTTGGGTCTTTATCGGGTTTTTGAAATACTAAGATTATCGCGATTTTCCAGTTTTTGGGGAAGTATTTGAGTTTGAAGCAGGCATTGAATATGTCTGCTATTGTTTTTAAGTATTCAACGGGTAATTTTTTAAGTACAAAGTTTGTTATTTCATCAGGCCCAGGGGCTTTATTGTTTTTAGTGAATTTAAGATAGTTTTTAATTTCATAAGGTTTTATTTCCGGGGTTTCTTCGTTACACACCGTTGTTAGATATGATTCTACTATATCATCCGTTTCGCGAATAAATTCCGGTATTGAAGGCTCATTGTGAGGGGTGAAAGTTTTAGCGAAGTTTTCTGCGAGTCGGTTAGCTTTATCTTCAGGGGAGAAAAATTTTAATTCGTTATTGTTATCCTTTAACGGCGGGACTGAAGTTGTTGTTTTAGTTAAAACTTTTGTCATTTTCCATAGCGAATTGTCTTTAATATTTAGATTTTTAACTGTATCATTCCACGAGTTAACTCTGAAATTGTTAATTTCTATTGAGATCACTTTCTTTAGTTGATTTATTTTATTTTTAATTATTACATTGGATTTTTTGTGGTTTGCCGAAGTTAATTTATTTCTTTCTTTTATTTTGTCGAGAATGTGTTTTGAGAGTGGGGGATCGCGGTTTTTATTTTCGCATTTGGGTGTGGAGTTGTCAATCGCGTCTTTTATGGATGTTGTTAGGTGTTTAATTGAATCATCGATTTCGGTTTCTTTTTTTAGATCTGTGGTTTCTGGTTTATTTGTTAAAAGGTGTTCATTAAATTTAGGCCAGCTTGTTTTTCTGAAGTTAAATGTAGACTTAGTGAAATTGTAAAAGTAATTTAAATCAATAGTTATTAGTACCGGATAGTGATCAGAGGTTAATTCGTGGATTACATTAACTTGTATATTATTGTTAATATTTTTAGCAATGGCAAAATCAATTATGTCCGATTTCTTGGGATTTCCGTTTTTATTAATTGGGTAATGCGTAGGTGAGTTTGGTGTGTAAACGAAGAGGTTTTGCTGCTCGCAGTATTTTTTAATTTTATTTCCAAGAGTGTTGTTGAGTCTACTTCCCCATGATTTATGTTTGGCGTTGAAGTCACCCGCGGCGATAAGATTAGTTGATTTTTTGAAAATTTTATCGTAATCATTTTTATCAAAAGAAACCGATGGCGAGTTATACGTTGAAACGATTGTTAGTTCGGAGTTTTGAATTTTAATGTTTACTGCGGTGGCTTCGAGTGATTTGAGGTTATCGATTGGTATTTCATAGTGTTTAATTTCGTTTTTAATTATAATGGCTGTTCCGCGACCGTTGTCATTTCTATAAGTTTTATATCCGGTGAATTTAAATTTATTATGTGCGCGAAGGAGCGTTTCACAGATTAGGAGGATGTCGAGATTATGTTCTTGTAAAAAGGTTTCGATTTCTAATTTCTTTTTGAAGCAACCGTATGCGTTCCAGGCGCATAATTTTAAATTTTTACACGAAGGATCCATTTTGAAGCGCGAGGTTTATGAGTTCGCAACAGAGAGTAGTGGCGCGTTTTATGGCTTCTTACCGGGTGAGGGTGCCGGAAAGAATTAGCTGGACGAGTTGGTTAGTTTGTTTGATGTGATTGATCACATCAAACATGGATCCTGAGTTGGCATTGTCTTTTGATTTATTTGGGGTTTGTTTATTAGGGGAGTTCATTGGGGTATTGTTTACTGTTCGTGGGGCGGGTATTGGGGTCTTTATTGGGGAGCAGGTAAGCGCGTCTTTAAATGTTTTAAAGGTGTAGGGGGGTAGTAGGGTTTACGGCTGCCTCGCCGCTGGTTTCTGCTTGGATTCGCGAAGGGGGGGCGGGGGAAGTCTTCGCGCTTTTTTGCTTTAGGTGGCATGTCTGGTGTTTTTGGGTGCGATTTTTTAGGGGGGGATTTATTTTCTACCCTATTCATAGTTGCCGTTACCCGTTTGTACTCGGGGCAACCCCTGTAGCTGGCCGTGTGTGGGCCGCCACAGTTTGCGCAAGTTCCCGGCGTTTCACGCTCCTTCGTGCATGTTGATGATGCGTGAGCGCCAGCGCACTTAACGCAACGCTCGTCGACCCTACACTGGCCAGATACATGGTGGAATCGCTGGCACCGATAACATTGCATGGGGGCTTTGGGTTTGTTGTACCCCTCCACGCTCACTTTAACGTAGAGGAGGGACTTCAAATCTTTAATTTGTTTTGAAGTCTCATTGTTTTCGAGCGTGACAACAAACAGAGGGAGGGGAGCTCCATTGTGGCTTCCCCTCTTTCGAATTTGCGCCACACTCTGAACGGTGAATCCGTTTTCCATCAGCTCAGCCTTGATTTCCTCTACGGAAGTCGAGGTTGGCAGATGGCGGACTACTACTTTAATTGGGGGGGGGGGGGGGGGGCTGTAGGGTCCATGAAAGTGTAAAAAGGGAATTTTCCTACTTCAAGGGCTTTCTGAAGTGCCCGGTAGTCATCAAGATTGGCTGCGCAAACAGCCATCTCTTGCGTGCGGGGTTGATTTTCATTGTTTTCCGGTGTAAGTATTTTCTTATTGCTGGCTGTGGTAAAGTTGAGTTGTTGGTCTGAAATAAAGTTTGTTAGGAATGAAAGGTAGTACGCAAACTTATCAAGTATATTAATATTTTTTATGCTTACTTGGAATTGGATGGAACTGGTTCGTAGTGAATTCCTGGTTGGAATGCGACCAATTTGAATGGTAGTCGGAGTCAGCTTCATTGGGTGTAGTACTTGTCGATGGTTTTGGATGAGTGTTTGTCGTAGCTGTACGGATAATACCATTGAAAATTATTTGTCTATTATGTAGTGAATTATCTATATAGCCTTGTGCTATAGCATCGGAACGCCATCTTCTTAGTTGCTTGATCATTTGAATGTTTGCACCGGATTCAGAAAGAAGCGTTGCTGCTGTTCTTCTAAAGCAGGGACCTGTGTACTTTTTTGGATTTTGTAATTTTAAATGAGAAGCAATAGTCTGTGGTACTACACGTATCTTATTTTTTCCAATGACTTGACGAGTACATTTGCCTTTGTTGTAGTGGATGAAAAATCTGTCTGTAAACTGATCGGTTGGTCTTAAGGAAATGTAATGTTTAACCTGGTTATAGAAAAGGTTTCCAATAAGAAATTCGCCAGCATAGTCGTTTTTGTTATGTTGGATCGATACTAGAAAGGCATCACCCACGTCTTTTAGGTCTTCAAGTTTCATATTAGTTAATTCGTCACAGCGGAGTGCACCACAAATTCCAAATGTAAGTATTACCTGTGAATGTTAAAAATATAGTGTAAATTAACCAAGTATAAGAGTATTAATTGCGAAGTGAATATATAAATTATGAATTACCTTTGTGGCTAAATACACTTGATCATCGGCTGTTGTCATAAATTTCATAATTTCAGTGCAGGTTAAAGTTTTTGATTTTTTAGGTTTGTAACCTTTACCACAATTTCTTATCATACTTTTTAAAGCGAAGAACTTAGTAATATCAATATTGTCTTTTGTATTTAAAGTATTTCGAAGCATACTCCATATGCTCCATAGAGTTGGCCGTTTCAATTTTAGTTTTAAGGTGTTAAAGTAAACAATTAAATTGTTTTCTTCGGAGTTTGTTGAAAGTGAATTTTTATTTTCTTCTTTCCATTTTTTGTAAGCGTTGTAGACTAGGAGGTAGCGTTCGGAAGACTTCTTTGGTAATGTTTCTGACTCTATAATTATTTTTGCCTCTTGGTCAAAATTTTTTAAGATTTCTTCTTCGTCTTCAGAACCATCGGATGAGGATTCATCTGTGTTTGTTTCATTGAAAGACATTTTTTTATCTCAATGGAAATTGAGAAATTGCACGTAATTTTATTGCTTTTAATCTTCACTTGTTTCGTTAAGCACGTTTTAGGTTAGAAAGCGGACACTATCACTGCATGTGAACGCAGTATCTATTGTTACATTTCTCGAGAGAATTTGTAGAAAATAGTAATTCAATTTTAGATTTCTCGAGAGAATTTCAGTCAGAGCGCGTGTCGAGCTATTCATTTTTCTATAAGATATCGTGCAGTCAGAGTGCTGGGACTTGTGTAGTGTGTCACTTAATTGTTTCTACACGACTCGAAAGTACGTGTAGCAAACAAGGAAAAAAGTAATGACCACGATCAAACAATACCACTTTTTATTTCAACTAACTCTTTTTTCTCGTCACCCGTGCACTTTCCTCTGTTTATTTCGTACGTGTCTAACCTTCACACCGCACAAACATCTTTCCTCGGACATGCGCACGGGCGCTCAAGCGCCGCGGGTCAGGAAATTTCGGCAGCCAATCAGAGCGCGCGGTTGGTCTAAAATAGGATGCGAAAGTTTCTCTTTCGGCCCGGAGATGCGGGCCGGAAGTACGTACTTTCGGGTGGGCGAGTAAGAAAAAAAGTTTACTGTGGTCTTTTCATTGTTTAAAAACTTCTGTCCTGCTAGTTTTTGCGTGGAATCCCCATTCTAGATAAAAAAGATCTAATTTTTGAATATAACTTCAACTAAACTAGAATGATTTCTTCTTTTTGTACAATCACGTACAAATTTGGATCATATTTAAAAAATACAACTAAATATCGAACGAAATACAGCTGTATTTCAGGTCGATATAGCTATATTTTTTAACTGCTTTTTGAACTATTTTTTTTAGCTAATTTTTTTTAACAGGGCGTGCACGTTCTGATATAAGTGTACACATGCGCATATCTACACTTCTTGATAGACTGATTCTTGTAGAACGCGCCTGATAAATTTAAAAATTCTGCAATCGCATTTAAAGTTAATGGCTACACTTGAATTGCCCAATAGGATTGCAGGATTTTAAAATTCAGCAAGCACGTTCCACGAGAATCAATGTCTATCGAGTGTACATACAGTCACATACTCACACGTACATTAACACTGCAGTTACGCACTGATACATTTACAGTCATAATGTTTGTCAACTATGCAATCACGTACAAAGTTGTGAAAATAAAACTTATTTTTTAATGTTGAATTTCGGCTAACTCGCGCGATTATGACGCCAGCAAATGGTCGATAAACTGGCACGATCATCGCGCGATTCATCGCACGATAATCGCACGATATTTTTCAATAGGGTAACTTTTAGGCGGTGTTCCGGAGAATCGATTTCGTTGCCAATTTTTTTCTAAGCCCATTTTATCGTTAGAATGCATAATCAGCCATAAAATTGATACGAATACCTAAAACAACGAAGTGAGAATTTTTTTGCCTTAAACCCCCTCTATAATCAAATTTTTCGGGGCGTTCCAGGGAATCGATTTTATTCGTAATTTCTTTCAAGGTCCATTTTAACGTTAGAATTCATAACACAGGCACACAAAAAAAAAAAGTGGTCTGTTACTGAGACTTGACATACCCCCTCTTATGCATTTTGACGCGCTGAATCCGAATTCGAAGCCAGAATTGCGCCATCACCCCTCAGTTTTTTTTAAATCGTGTAAAACCACCCCTAAATCGAAAAATCCGGGATATTCCGCTTTTAACGTTGGGAAAATTTTTATAAACTGCCTAAAAATTGCTGCAGATCTAGAGCTATACACACTTTCAGGCGCTGAATCCGAATCCAAAGGCAGATTCGTGCCATTACCCCTCAGTTCTTTTTAAATCGTGGAAAACCACCCCTAAATCGAAAAATCCAGAAATTCCGCTTTTAACATTAGGAAAATTTGAATAAACTGCCTAAAAATGACTGCAGATCTGGAGCTATACACACTTTGAGGCGCTAAATCCGAATCCAAAGGCAGATTTGTGCCATCACCCCTCAGCTCTTTTTAAATCGTGGAAAACCACCCCTAAATTGAAAAATCCGGAATATTCCGCTTTTAACGTTGGGCAAATTGGTATAAACTGCCTAAAAATGACTGCAGGCTGGAGCTATATACATTATGAGGCGCTAAATCCGAATCCAAAGGCAGATTTGTGCCATCACGCCTCAGCTCTTTTTAAATCGTGGAAAACCACCCCTAAATTGAAAAAGCCGGAATATTCCGCTTTTAACATTGGGCAAATTGGTATAAACTGCCTAAAAATGACTGCAAATCTACTGCTATACATATTTTGAGGCACTGAATCCGAATTCCAAACGAGATTTACGACATTCCCTCTCCTTTTTTTCAATCACGGAAAACCACTCCCAACATCGAAAAATTCGAAAAATTCAGCTTTTACCCTTTTAACCTTTAAACCCTGAACCCTTAAACTTATAACATTTAAACCCTGAACCCTTAAACTTATAACATTTAAACCCGAAACCTTAAAACGCTTAACGCTTTAACCTGGAACTTTAAACCCATACCCCATAAATCCTGAACCCCTTAATCCTGAACTTCTAAATCCTGAACCCTTTAACGCGGAATCCTTTAATCCCCAACCCTAAAATCCTTAAACATTGAACCCACAACCCTTTAACCCTTTACCGTTGAACCCTGAACTCTCAAACCCTTAGAACCTGAACCCTTAAACCCTCAACCCTTATACGATGAACCAATAAACTCTGAACCCTTAAAACATCAACCTTGAAACCTAATGGTTTGACTGTCCCTCAAAACCCTTAAGAAGTGAAAACTGAAACCCTCAGCTCTTAAACCCTCAACCATTAAACCTTGCGTCTTTAAAAAACTAATTCAATTCTCTCTTTTTCGCTTATAGCGGATTCTCTTATTCTCAAATGACCTGTGTAAAGGATTTCTGGATCTTTTTTTATCACTTTGATTAGTTTCTCTTTTCAACATCCAGCAGTAGTCAGCCATCATATTAACACCCCAAGAGCCTTGATATCTCCTCTCCATTTCTTTTAGGTCTTGGTGAAACCGCTCACCTTGCTCTTCGCTGTAGTCACCTAAGTTCTCAGGAAAATATTGCAAATGTGAGTGCAAAAAATGTAATTTCACACTCATCAAACAACCTAAACGTTCGTAGTTGTCGAATAAATCTGAAACAATTTGTTCATATTCCTGACTTTTCTGATTACCTAAAAAATTTTCAGCAATACTTTGAAAGCAAGCCATGCTAACTTTTCTGTTTCGTTCATTGTGTTGATGAAATTAGGATCTCGAAACATTCTTCGAATTTGAGGGCCGTCAAAAATTCCTGCTTTTATTTTAGCGTTACTGAGACCTGGAAAATGATCTGACAAGTATTGGAAACATGCCCCTTCTTTATCTAATGCTTTAGTAAACTGCTTCATTAAACCAAGTTTAATGTGCAGTGGAGGAAGAAGGATTTTTAATGGATCGAGCAATGGTTCTTGAAGCACGTTGTAAGTACCTGGATTAAGCGCATTTCTTTTTGGCCATTCTCTCTTCCTGTAATGATTTATGCGATCTCTGCTGTCCCATAAACATAGAAAGCATGGAATCTTTGTGAAACCTGACTGTTGCCCTAATATGATGGATATGATTTTCAAGTCTCCACAAACTTGCCACTTGTTTTCTTCATATTTTATTTTCTCTAGGACATACTTCATATTTTCATAACTTTCTTTTAGTTTCGTGGAATGAGCTATTGGGATGCTTGCGTATTTATTTCCATTATGCAGCAAAACTGCCTTTAGACTTTGCTTTGAAGAGTCTATGAAGAGTCGCCATTCACTGGACTTGTAAATATTAGGTTTCAATTCATTAATCAGACTCTTTACATCTGTGCAATAAACTAATGTTTTATCCTCATCTACAGTGAAATATTTTGTAAACTCTTGTTCCCGTTTTCTATAAACAGAAGATTTAGTTCCAGGTTCTACTAATTCCCGCCCCTTAAATTCCGCTGCCATGAATTCTGCAACATCTTTAGAGACGCCAGTATTTCGAATAAAATCGTTTAAATCTTTTTGGTTAAATGGTTTAGGAATCCATGGCTTAACAGAATGTGGAACATACTCGTCTTCACTTTCATCCATTGCCCTTTCACTAATTCCCATTGATTCGCTCTCACTGTCATCTTCATTTTTTCTTATGTCGTCTTCTTCAGTATCTTTTTCCATAAAATCTTCTTCTACATTCATAAGTTCACCAGCATCACAAATAGTTACCTCTCTTTCAAATATATTGGATGTATGAATATCTGATTCCATGATGGGTTTTATCACTGAAGAGACATTAGCATATTTTATTTTAGATTTATTTTTTGAGTTGAAACCACTTGTAATAGTTTTGCAAAAATAGCAGTCATCGCATGACTGCGGTTTCTGCCATATAGTTGGCGTGGTAAATTGTAACACTTTTTTTCCTTTGCTTTTCTTCCATCGATTCAACATCGTTAGACAAGTACAGCACATCACTTGAGGAACCCACCATTTATTTTCAACAGGTATCTGCATTTTGAAGCAGTCAACAAAAATTTTTCTATTTAATTCCGTAATAGGTCTGCGGTACTTTGCTACCTCAAATTTACCACATATGTAGCAAAACCGATTTGGTTCTCCAAGGCAATCGTGGTTACTTGAGGGGTTTCTTGTGGCATTATACTCAACACTGGCCAAGTTATCCACCTGTGAAGAGCTGCGGTCGTATGATGAGGACAACTGCGGGCCCGCTTGCTCACCCTGACCAGTCGCCGATACTGGGTTTCCGAAGCCCTGCATCGTAATAGATATATTACTTATATCTGCCATGACGGAAACTTTGCCAGAATATACAAAAAATTTATACAAAAAACCGAAGTGAAAAAAAAACCAGCAAAAAATTTATCCGTTGCCCACCATCACCACGGGGAGGTGCCCTGGGTGTAGATATAAGTGATATATATTCACGATGCAGTGCTTCAGAAACCCAGGGCGACTGGTCAGGGTGAGCAAGCGGGCCCGCAGCCGTCGTCATCATACCACCGCAGCTCTTCACAGGTGGATGACTTGTCTAACGATGTTGAATCGATGAAAAGAAAGCAATGGAAAGGAAGTTTTACAATTTACCACGCCAACTATATGGCAGAAACCACCGTCATGCGATGACTGCTATTTTTGCAAAACTATTACAAGCGGCTTTAACTCGAGAAATAAATCTAAAATAAAATACGCTAATGTCTTTTCAGCAAAAAAACCCATTACGAAATCAGATATTCATATATCAAATGGATTTGAAAGAGAGGAAACTATTTGTGATGCTAGTGAACTTATGAATGTAGAAGAAGATTTTATGAAAGACGTCATAAGAAAAAATGAAGATGACAGTGAAAGTGAATTAATGGAGATTAGTGAATGTGAAATGGATAAAAGTAAAGACAAGTATGTTCCATATTCTGTTATGTTATGCAATCCTAAACCATTTAACCAAAAAGATTTAAATGACTTTTTTCGCAATACTGACGTCTCGAAAGATGTTGCAGAATTCATGGCAGCGGAATTTAAAAGGCGGGAATTAGTAGAACCTGGAACTAAATCTTCTGTTTATAGAAAACGGGAACAAGAGTTTACAAAATATTTCACTGTAGATGAGGATAAAAGATTAGTTTATTGCACAGATGTAAAGAGTCTGATTAATGAATTAAAACCTAATATTTACAAGTCCAGTGAATGGCGACTCTTCATAGACTCTTCAAAGCAAAGTCTAAAGGCAGTTTTGCTGCATAATGGAAATAAATACGCAAGCATCCCAATAGCTCATTCCACGTAACTAAAAGAAAGTTATGAAAATATGAAGTATGTCCTAGAGAAAATAAATCATATCTATCATATTAGGACAACAGTAAGGTTTTACAAAGTTTCCGTGCTTTCTACGTTTATGGGACAGCGGAGATCGCATAAATCATTACAGGAAGAGAGAATGGCCAAAAAGAAATGCGCTTAATCCAGGTACTTACAACGAGCTTCAAGAACCATTGCTCGATCCATTAAAAATCCTTCTTCCTCCACTGCACATTAAACTTGGTTTAATGAAGCAGTTTACTAGAGCATTAGATAAAGAAGGGGCATGTTTCCAATACTTGCCAGATCATTTTCCAGGTCTCAGTAACGCTAAAATAAAAGCCGGGATTTTTGACGGCCCTCAAATTCGAAGAATGTTTCGAGATCCTAATTTCATCAACACAATGAACGAAACAGAAAAGTTAGCATTGCTCAGTGTTCAAAGTATTGCTGAAAATTTTTTAGGTAATCAGAAAAGTCAGGAATATGAACAAATTGTTTCAGATTTATTCGATAACTACGAACGTTTAGGTTGTTTGATGAGTGTGAAATTACATTTTTTGCATGCCCATTTGCAATACTTTCCTGAAAACTTAGGTGACTACAGCGAAGAGCAAGGTGAGCGATTTCACGAAGACCTTATAGAAATGGAGAGGAGATATCAAGGCACTTGAGGTATTAATATGATGGCTGACTACTGCAAGATGTTGGAAATAGAAACTAACGCAGGTGATACAAAAAGATCCAGAAATCCTTTACACAGGTCATTTGAGGATAAAAGAACCCGCTATAAGCGAAAAAGAGAAAATTCAATTAGTTTTTTAAAGACGCAAGGTTTAATGGTTGAGGGTTTAAGAGCTGAGGGTTTCAGTTTTCACTTTTTAAGGGTTTTAAGGGACAGTTAATGGTTTGAGGGTTGATGCTTTAAGGGTTCAGAGTTTAATGGTTCATCGTTCAAGGGTTTAAGGGTTCAGGGTTTAAGGGTTGAGGGCTTAAGGGATCAGGATCTGAGGGTTTAAGGGTTTAAAAGTTCAGGGTTCAACGGTTAAGAGTTTAAAAGGTTGAGGATTAAAGGGCTATGGGTTCAATGTTTCAGGATTCTAGAGTTGGGGATTAAAGGATTCAGGGTTAAAGGGTTCAGGATCAATGGGTTTTAGCGTTGAGGGCTTCAAGGTTTAGGGTTTAAGAGTTATAAGTTCAAGGGTTCAGGGTTTAGGGGTTGAAAGAGTCAAAAGCTGAATTTTTCGATGTAGGGGTGGTTTTCCGTGATTGAAAAAAAAGTAGAGGGAATGTAGTAAATCTCGTTTCGAATTCGGATTCAGTGCCTCAAAGTATGTATAGCAGTAGATCTGCAGTCATTTGTAGGCAGTTTGTACTAATTTGCCCAATGTTAAAAGCGGAATATTCCGGATTTTTCAATTTAGGGGTGGTTTTCCACGATTTAAAAAACACTGAGGGGTGATGGCACAAATCTGCATTTGGATTCGGATTCAGCGCCTCAAAATGTGTATAGCTTTAGATGTGCAGTAATTTTTAGGCAGTTTATAAAAATTTTCCCAACGTTAAAAGCGGAATATCCTGGATTTTACGATTTAGGGGTGGTGTTCCACTATTTAAAAAGAACTGAGGGGTGATGGCACAAATCTGCCTTTGGATTCGGATTCAGCGCCTCAAAATGTGTATAGCTTTAGATGTGCAGTAATTTTTAGGCAGTTTTACACGATTTAAAAAAAACTGAGGGGTGATGGCGCAATTCTGGCTTCGGATTCGGATTCAGCGCATCAAAATGCATAAGAAGGGGTATGTCAAGTCTCAGTAACAGACCACGTTTTTTTTGTGTGCCTGTGTAATCAGTCAGAAAATTCATACGAATACCTAAAGCAATGAAGTAGGAGAATTTTTGTTCTGCTTCAACCCCCCTATAATCGACTTTGCGGGAGTGTTCCGGGGAATCGATTTTGTTGCCCATTTTTTTCTAAGACCATTTTATCGTTAGAATGCATAATCAGCCATAAAATTAATACGAATACCTAAAGTAACGAAGTGGGAATTTTTTTTCGCCTTGAACCCCCCTATAATCGACTTTTCGGGGGTGTTTCGGAGAATCGATGTTGTGCGCAATTTTTTTCTAGGTCTATTTTATCGTTAGAATGCATAATCAGCCATAAAATTAATACGAATACCTAAATTAACGAAGTAGGAATTTTTTTTCTCCTTCAACCTCCCAATAATCGATTTTTCGGGGGTGTTCCGGGGAATCGATTTTGTTCGTAATGTTTTTCTAGATCTATTTTATCGTAAGAATTCATAATCAGTAATAAAATTGATACGAATACCTAAAGCAACGAAGTGAGAATTTTTTTGCCTTAAACCCCCCTATAATCGTCTTTTCGGGGGTGTTCCGGGGAATCGATTTTGTTCGTAATTTTTTCTAGGTCTCTTTTATTGTTGGAATTCATAATCAGTCATATAATTGATTCGAATACCTAGAGCAACCGAGTGAGAATTTTTTGTTTCCTTAAACCCCCTATAATCGTCTTTTCGGTGGCGTTCCGAGGTATCGATTTCGTTGCCAATTTCTTTCTAGGTCTATTTTAAAGTTACAATGCATAATTAGCCATAAAATTGATACGAATACCCAAAGCAACGAAGTAGGAGAATTTTTTTTCTGCTACAACCCCCCTATAATCGACTATGCGGGAGTGTTCCGTGGAATCGATTTTGTTGCCAATTTTTTTCTAAGTCCATTTCATCGTTAGAATGCATAATCAGCCATATAATGAATACGAATGTCAAAGGAAACGTAGTGAGAATTTTTTTTCGCCTTCAACCCCCTATAATCGACTTTTCGGTGGTGTTCCGGGGAATCGATTTGGTTCGCAATTTTTTTCTAGGTCCGTTTTATCGTTAGAATTCATAATCAGTCATAAAATTGATACGAATACCTAAAGCAACGTAGCGAGAATTTTTTTTGCCTTAAACCATCCGGGAAATCGATTTTGTTCGTAATTTTTTTTCTATTTGTAAAGCAACGAAGTGAGAATTTTTTTTCTTCGGCCGCCCCTATATAATCAATGTTTGGGGTTGGGGGTAATGTGGTGTTGATTTATTTATGTTGTTTTATGTGTATTTAATCATTTTTTATGATAATAAACTGATACCTGGTGGAAAACCCGATTTTACAAAAATTGATTTTTCGTTGGATCCCAACGTTGCAAACTTCAAACACATGATAAACAAGTATTAAAGACTTATGCTAGAAAGAAGGTGTCTCTCGCTCCTACGACCCAAGCCTAATGCATCTGTAATGTATAGTGACATACTTAGATTGTAAATGATATCGATCATAATACTAATTTATATTTATTAGGCCGTACACAAAAAAGGAACAGATAAAAAGAACAAGAAATACATGGGTTTCTATATCTATATGAGAGCGTCCACCAGAAATCAGCGAGCGTGCGTGCGCGACGCATTTTTCGTGCAAAATACCCTCTATTCAACTCGCTCGTAATCGTATTCTGAGTCTCACAGAAAAAACAAAAGACATATATCGATAGATTTTTTCCTGCTATTTCCAATGGTGCTATTGTTTTTACTCCAAAACTCTTTCTTCTGGTCGAAAATTCAAGGTGAAAATTCAGAGACATTTGTCTCAAAGTATATCATTTTTTTTATTACAAAATGCATATCACCATTCGAAAGTTCAAGTTTAAAGTACAAAACCCTAAATTTTCAAATTGGGGAAATGAAGGGCTCAAAGGTACCAAGATTAAAAAGACAGCGGTGAGTGGCCGCGTGAGCTCTTCGCGCTGCGCTCGGACGCGCCGCATGCTCGGGCTTGGTATAATGAGCTCGTAATCGTATTTTGAGTCTCTCAGAAAAAAACAAGAGACATATATCACTAAATTTTTTCTGCTCTTTCCAATGGTGCTATTCTTTTTACTCCCAAACACTTTTTCTGGTCGGAAATTCGAGTGGAAAGTTCAGAACCATTTTTCTTAAAGTATAACATGTTGTTCTTCAAAATGCATAGCACCAGTCGAAAGTACAAGTTAGAAGCTACAAAACCCTAAATTTTACGTCGTCGAGTTTTCTCCGAGGCACTTTGACGACTTGAAGCAGATCTCCGGGTGCGTTGACGCGTGAAGCCATTGTCACCGGCGCTTTTCAACGCACTCGTGGAGGAGCAACGTTTGACCAGCTCATCTCTTCGAAGCAGATCTCCGGGTGCGGCGCGTGAAGCCACTGTCACCGGCGCCTTTTTCTACCGCACCCGTCGAGCACCGAGAGGTCAGCTGCTGCAGCACCTCGTCGAGTCTTCAGCGTAATTCTTAAGGTATGCGTGCGTGACCTGCGAAGTTAGTGAAAATCACGCGTGCGTGCGTTTCTCGAATTCCGAGAATTGTTCTTGTTCGGCGCGTGTTTACTCACGAGCTTTAGATTCGCGCAACGGTCACGCGTTCCGAGAGCTTGTCGGCCATCTTGACGGCCATTTTGAATTTCGTTTGTCTTCGTGTGTTCAAGTTCGCTCTCGCACAAGGTGATTCTAAAACTTGTTAGTGTTTTTCGTGACACACGCATTTCATTTTTATGATTTCAAGAAATTTGCGCGTTGTCTAATCTCATTCTCTAATAAAGCCTTTAAAAAAAATAATTAAGAAAGCTTCACAGAGAGGAAGTGGTTTCTCACCTAGATTTTCGCACGAATCTCTATATTCATTTTTGCGTCAGCTCAATCGCCGGTGCAGGAAAGGCGGTCGCTTTCCTCTCCAGAACTGCGATTCATGCGAAGGAAACGGCACTCTCCTTGCAATCAAGCATTGTCTTCTCTCGCAGTACACGTAAAAGGACAGTATAGTTTTAAATTTTAGCATAGGCTTAGCTTTAAAATTATTTTTTGTGCCTGCGAGCACTAACTAAGTAACTTGTGATACGCAAGCGGCGTAAGGTAGTTAGGCTTGCTGTCAAACCTCATCGCTGTAGCATCTCCTTCCTTACTTTCTACGTGTACTCCCGAGTCGCGTAGAAGTAACTATTTGCGCACTCAGTTTTCGGCTCGCGTACGTTTTTATCTAGCAAAATGGCTGACGGTGATGATCAAGCTAATCTAGCTCGCCAGGTGCAGGAGCTTCAGCAATTAGCCGATCTGAATGCTATACAAAACGTTCAAGGTAACAACGAAGCCGTGGCCGACGCCCCAGCGGTAAATGCGATTTACCGGCGATTTACCGGCAACCAAAGATCGCCTCCTTTTCTCGCGACAATCTGTCTGTATGGTTTGCGCAAGCTGAGATCACCCTCAGAAATGCAGGCATCACTGCGAGCGCAACAAAAGCGGACTTCATCTCCGAAGAGCTAGACATGAAAGCGTTCGAAACTATTAAAGATATTGTTACCGCCGACCCTCTCCCCGAAGATGTTTTCCAACGAGTTAAAAGCCACTTAATCGATACATTCGGCGCCTCTGCCGAGAAATGCCTAGGCCAGCTTATCAAGGGTCACATCTCGACAATCGGTAAACCGTCACTTATTTTGAACCATTTGCGTAGTCTCGATACAGGTGCGAGTAATGACATTATTCGCTCTATCTTTTTAGATCAGTTACCATCGCACTGCAAAGCCACCCTCGCGATTTCGAAAGTAACGGATCTTCATAAACGTGCTCAGATGGCTGATAAAATTGTAGAAGCTATCGATTCGAGTCAAATACAGACCGGTAGTGCTTCCAATCCGCAAGCTCACGTAGTTTCTTCAAACCAATCCAGTTCCTTCAATCTCGAGGCTGCCGTTAAGCGCTTTGAGCGTAAATTCGATTCGTTTGCTAAGAGATTAAAGGCGCTTGACGGCTCATCAGTTAACTCCTCTATTATTCTTAATTTAGGTCTTAAGCGTCCCATTCGTTAGAATTTTTGTATAGCAGACGTATCTCATCCGATCATAGGTGCTGATCTCTTATCGCACTATGGTCTCTTAGTTGATCTCAAAAGAAGTCACTCTCTAGCCATCACAAATCATAGATAATATCTTGGTTGCTTCCTCTTCATTAGAAGAGCACCATGCTCACCTTCGAATAGTCTTTGAGAGATTGAAGAAGTTTCATCTTTGCCGGAACGTGGACAAATGCACTTTTGCCCGGGGGAATTGGAGTTTCTAGGCTACCTTGTGAATGGTGAAGGCATTCGCCCCATTCCAAGCAGAGTTGAAGCCATTCTAAATTTCCCAAAACCTCAAACAATAGCAGAACTTCGCAGGTTCATCGATACCGTAAACTTTTATCGCCGTAATATGCCTCGCGCTGCAACTACTCAGGCTCCCTCTTAACGCTCTCTTCATTGATTCTCGGAAGAATGATAAACTCCCGGTGATTTCGACACCTGAGGGGGAGGAGACCTTTGTCCGCGTCAAAAGCGAGCTGGCCAGTGCAGCCCTGCTCGTACACCCTCGCATTGGTGCAGAGATACGCATCGTCTCAGACGCCTCGAATGTAGGGATGGGTGCTGCCTTAGAACAGTTATCATTAGTTGAAATTTGGGAACTCCTTGCGTTCTCCTCAAAGAAGTTTTCTCCTGCCCAACAAAAATACAGCGCTTATGACCGCGAGCTCAAGGCCATATATGAAGCTGTAAAATATTTTTCATTTCTCGATGAAGGTAGAGACTTCAAGATCGTAACTGATCACAAACCTCTTATCTATGCGTTCATGCAGAAATCAGACAGAGCATCACCGCGCCAAACGCGTCAGCTTTCTCTGATTGCGCAATACACCACTCGAATTGAGTACATCGAACGTGCAGACAACGCCGTGGCCGACTCTCTCTCCCGGGTAGAGTCAATTAGACTTCCAGTCAAAATTGATCTTTCCGATCTTGCCGCAAAACAGAAAGCTGATAAACAGCTGAAATACATTAGTCACCTGATTACCCGCTATCGTTGAAACATATACAATGGGGTCCTACACACACAATAATTTACTGTGAAATCATTGATGAAGCCATTCATCCCTACATTCCCGAGTCTCTTCGTAAAACGGTGTTTAACATGTTCCATAAACCTGCTCACCCTGGCCCCAAGGTCACCGACAGACTCATCAGACAGTGTTACGTATGGCCCAACATGCATCGTGACATTCCGCGTATGTGTAAGAATTGTTTAGACTGTCAACAATCAAAAATTTCTCGTCATGTAAAACTAATCCCAGAAAAATTCGTCACACCTGATGGTAGATTTGACCACGTGCACATTGACATCGTTAGCCCTCTCCCCAAAATCAATGGTTTCGAGTAGATTCTCACCATGATTGGTCGCTTTCGCACTGGGTTGAGGCAATACCTCTTCGTGACATGTCAGCTCAGACCGTAACCAAGGCATTCTACGACACCTGAATCTCGCGCTATAGTGCTTCCAAGGTCATTACGTCTGACCAAGGCTCGTAATTTGAATCGCGCCTTTTTACGGCTCTTCTGTCTCTTATAGGCTGTAAACGCGTATTCGCACTACTGCGTATCACCCTTCGGCGAACGGCTTAATCGTGCGTTGGCATCATAGTCCTAAGTCAGCGATTATGTGTCATGTGGACAAGGACTGGACCCGTACCTTAAGTACAATACTATTAGGCTTACGTTGCCATCTTCGTCAGGACACGAACGCGTCTCCTACGGAATTTTTGTTCGGCACTTCTCTGCGTCTTCCAGGTGAGTTTTTCCTCCCTAAAGACTTAACTCTGGATCCAAACTTCTTCATTGAAGAATTCCGCGAATTTATGCGCCAAGTCCGTCCAGTCCTTGTCACACACCATTACAAGAAATGCGCATTTTGTTTTAATGATCTCTATTTTTGTACACATGTATTTATCCGTAACATGGCCAAAAAGTCATTAGAGAGGCTTTATTCTGGCCCATATAAGTTAGTCAAGCGCCAATCTGATCGCGTTTTTGACATTGATATAAAATGGGTCTGAAGTTTGCATCGTTGAAACGCAACGAAATAATTTTTTACGATTGATTAAAGTTATTAAATTAATGGAACTTTTTTCTATATCTTTGTTATAAAATTATTTTATACTATAAAACATTAAATCTACACGTAAAATTAATATTGATTAATATAAACTTGAAGTAAAATGAATTATTTTTTTATTTCGTTGCACTCCAACGTTGCAGACTTCAGACTCGTGATGTAAACGGTACGACACGCAGCGTATCCGTAGAGTTACTTAAACCGGCATATACTTTACGTGATAATTTTCTGATGTACCTGTTAGTGGTAATAATAAAGGCAATCAGCCCACCACTACCGACCGTCCAGTATTAAAAACATACTCCAAAAAGAAGGTAACCTTCACACCTGGTGCCAAAGCGTAGTGATCCTAGTTATAAGTTTTGTAAGTGCTACCGAGCACACTATTCATTCATATTTTTATATATCGATAGCACTAGGGGGCGGGGAGGGGGAGTGTGTAGGGACTGCGATCCTCTCTTTCACTCTATCTTCGAGAGTGGGGAATGCGCCGGCCATGTTGGAAGAAGCTGCCTGCGAGCGGCAGTCGTTGCTCAGAGTTAAGAGCGTGCGGACGTGCGTCCCCTGAACTCCTCAGTACGTGCATAAAAACCTCTTTGTTACCAGTTAACTCTCCGACTCTCATTCATTCTCTCTCCTATTCATTCCTTTCCTGGAACCTAGAGAAAGTGGGTGCACAATCCCCACCCTCCCTCAAGTGATATATGCACCGCAAGAATACATAAGGGAGTAAGTAAGACTGTACAGTAAGACTTGTGACGTGGTAAGTCGTCACCATTGCCCTTTTCTCTCTCTCTCAAGCTGCGTTGCCGGGGCACAGCCGTATAAGACGTTATTATTGATTTTTCGGGATCTTTTCCTTTGTTCTGGTTATGTTTATCCCGGCACTTATCATGGTGGAGGAGAGAGAGGTCCAGAAGAGAAAGGAAACTCGTGCATCGCTGTGGGCCGCGGGCACGTAAGTACGTCGGAGAATTGGTAATACCCGCGTGGAGCGCGTTTGAATTTCGCGCGATTCCGTGCGACCGCGAAGTTGGAGAGCGAGGTGGCAGCACCTCGCGGGCGAGTGTGCGCGGCCGCACGTTGCTACAGCGGGGAGGTGCTCCGCTGACGGGCACGGCCGGGAGAGAGATAGGAGAGCCACGTGCGAAGCACGAGTAGCGCCGATCTGGAGATGCAACCCGTGGAACGCCTGCGCATGTGCGGAGGTAAGGGATACGGCGCACGCGGAAAAGATCGGCAGTGCCGTGTGGGCAGTTGAAGAGCGAGGTTGCGAGAGAGAGCCAGAGGAAGAGGTACGGAGAGCAGTGCGAGAGAGGGTGGAAGCGGCCGACGACGACGAGGACGTGGAGGAGGCCACGAAGGCGAGCGACGAGGACGATATCGGCCGGCGGGAGGAGGAGAGCGACGGTCGCGAAGAGGCGAGGGAGAGAGCGGTGACGAGAGAGACGGGACCCGGGGCCGTGGACGGAGAGCCGGCGCTGAGGGCTGCTCATCGTCGAGGTAAGGGGGACGCGATTTAAGAGTGTAGAGAGAGTCGCGGGAGGGTAAAGCGTGAGTGGGGGTGTGAGAGAGAGTGTCGCGGGTAATAATCGGGCATCGCGCGGCGATGCTTTTCGAGTGTGCGCGCGGTTAACACCAGTGGAGAGAGAGAGTGTATCGCGGTTGATAATCGAGCATCGCGCGGCGATGCCTTTTTGTTCGGGTGTGCGTCTAACGCCGGTGGAGAGAGAGAGAGAGAGATAGCATGTGTCGGTTCGGGGCTTGCGTCTCGGCGATCCGGGTGAGTGTGCGTGTGGAAATTCGTGGAGAGAGAGAGAAAGAGAGAGAGAATTTGCGTGTGGCGTTTCCGGGAATCGCATTGCGGCGATTCCTCAAGTTCGGGCGTACGATTGGCGCGGCGATTTAGAGCGTAGAGAGTAGAGAGAGAGAGAGAGAGAGAGAGAGAGAGAGAGAGATTCGTGTGCGCGACGATTCTCCGAATCACGTCGCAGCGGGTTTTAGTTGGTCTGCGAGTTTCCAAGCGGTGTCGACAGGTTTACGAGAGTGAGAAGAGTGAGTGTGCGCGAGTATGCGAGAGCTATTTGTAGTAGGGATTTTTGATTTTAATAAATTGTGAGTTTACTTGGAGTTGGTATTTGAATATTTATTTTTTCGGTTTACCCTTCCCAACCTTTTCAGCCTCGTAGCTTGCCCAGGCACGTCACAGCGGAATCTCCTTTTGGACGGTAAGTGTGTCGAGAGCGAAGATTGAGAGAGAGAAAGAGGTTAATAATTCTCTTATTTGCGGGTGTTCGGGCTCGGCGATTCATCGCCTAAGTACACCATCGCAGACTTTATAATTCATGTGACTTTTGAAAGTCACATTTACGAGGCGTGTCTCGTTTTTGATAATTTCTCGCCGAATCAAGAACTTCTTTCTTTTTTTATATTCGAGGTCTTTGAATTTTTCATACAATTCATAGCTTAAAAAAGACTTTAATACTAAAATTCAAGAATAACATTTCTTTATTGTTCAAATCACGTGATTTGAAAAAATTACGTGATTAAATCACGTAATCTATCTTTTATATTAAACATGCGTATAAACGAATATTACGTGATTTTTTGAAAATTACGTGATTAAATCATGTAACGAACCGGTCAAAAACGTCACGTGATTAATTACGTGATTTGATTATATGATTTCGGTATGTGATTTAATCACGTAATTAAATTATGTGATTATTTTCAACTGGGACATCTCTTCCATTGCGCGGGAGTTGTCTGCATGCTACCAAAGCCAATTTTTATAATTGCAAAAGATGTCTTTGCTTTTTTTTTTATGAAATCCTAAGGGTTGAACAACAGCCACATAAATCCACGTACTTACGTAGATTTACGTAAATGAAGTTACATTTACACAACCGTAATTGCGTGGATATATCGATACAAGCGCGCAGCCACGTTATTATGTTAATGAAGTACATCATGGCCACGTAATTACGTGAATTTACGTAGAGTGACGTGGATATTAGAGCGAATAGACACGCTATTTTAATATTACATTATTACTGGAAATTTCAAGTGCAACTATATTATATATTCCAGCATTTATCTTATAACTTGTTTTGAAACATTTTGACAGTTCCAAATTTATTACAACTTTTTTTCTAATGGATAATTTTATTATACAAATTTAAGGAATAAAATTATCTTCTTATGGGTCTGAAGTTTGCAACGTTATAGTGCAACGAAATAAAACAATATTTGATTTTACTTCAAGTTCATAATAATTAATAGTAATTTTGCGTGTAGATTTATTGTTTTATAGTATCAAATAACTCTATAACAACAATTTAGATAAAATTTCCATTGCTTGATAACTTTAATTAATTGTAAAAAATTATTTCGTTGCACTCCAATGATGCAAGCTTCAGACTCATAACTTCTTATGGTTACATTTAAACTTACCGATTTGTACTTTTTCTGATATTTCTTTATCAGCCTTTTCCTCTTTGCTACTTCTAGATGGTGAATTAGGGGAAATTATTCTTGATGATGTATTATCAGTCATGTCAGAAATCATAAGTTCAAGTTCAGATGTTTTTATTATACTTGATTCTATCTTTGAAATTTTGTTATGTGATGCATCAGAGGGTTTTTGTATCCAGCTGAATTGAGCTTCTTTATCATTCACATCAATGTTAGGTTCATTTTTAAAAGAACTATCACATGAATATTCAAGTTTGTTCAAATCTTTCAAAATTTTTTCATTTTTAAAAAGCCAATCATTTTTCCATTCAGAGGTTTTTGATGGTGATTCATTACAATCAACAGAACAATTACTGGTTTCGGATATTATTGAATTATCTTTAAAATTTGCTGAAATATTTTTCATAGAAAGTTTCATCAATTCAGAAGATCTTTCATAACTCAATGTCATTGTTAGATTACTTTCAGAAGTAATTTCATTTAAAATTGTAACTGCCTCCTTTCCAGCAGTATTTTTTTGTATTGTAGCATATTCTGGTATTTCTTTTTTATTTTTAAGAAATTTTTGTTTTTCTGTAATCTTTACATTATTTTGTGCATTAAATGGTGTATTAAATTTATTAACGGGATATTCCATATGTTTGGAACTTATAGAAGTCAAACATGCAATGCTCACCGGTTGTTCTTTTCTTACATTAACGGAAGATGATTTTCTAATTGGAAGAGGTGGTGGTGGTGGTGACACAGTTAAGCACGGATTTGTAGAGCAGAAACTTGCAGATCTCACAGCAGAATTATTACTAATACCAACCAACTTATTCATAAGTTCTTCATCATTTATTAATATGAAATTTTCTTGTGAATTTCTTGATAAATCTTTATCAGTTCCAATTTTACTACTAATATTATTTAATGAAGATTCAATTAAAGATTTATTTGGATCAGAATAATCTTCATTCGGTCTAGCTTTAGAAAAATGACTAGTCCAATTCTTTTGCTTTTCAATAAGTTCTTTAGAATTATATTTTCTGTCAGGTTTTTCATATTTTTCAAGTTCTATTGTTAAATGATCATTATGTCCACAAGTTTTTTCACTTTTTGGAATATCTTTGTGATACGTTAATCTATCTGATTCTACAAATGATTTATGACCACTTACAAAATGATGTTCTTTATTTAATGTTGGAACGCTCACACTCCAGTTACCTAAGTGATCTCTTGACTCCAGTAATGTAGATTCAATGTGTGGTAATCTTGCTGAAGAAGAATATTCTGAATTAGAATTTGCTGAGCTCAATCCTGAATGCAATCCAAGCATGTGAATTTGTTTAACAGCTCTTTCAATTCTAAAAATCAATTAAAGTAATTACCAATTAAATTATTATTTAAGTGTGTGTGCATAAATTAGTAATATTACTGACTTACGGATGATTTAATTTATTTTCTTCACCAAGTTTTTCAAACAATGCTCTAGCATTATTAAAACGAGCAACATGACTTTCTGTTCGTACGACTGTAATTTGTAACGGAGGTTCTCTTATTGAATTTGATGAGTCTTTCAGTCCATCATTAAGTAATATATTTGGCTTATTGCTAAAACTTTCAATTTGTGGTTTTGATTGAAATATATTAGCTATAGCTGAAACTTTTGTGCCTCCTATGCGTTTTTTATCATCTGATGTTGCCATTTCTAACATATAAAAAACAAAAAGCAACAAATTTTTATATTACTATTACTGTAATATAAAAAACAGGTACCCATATGGAAAAAAACAAGTGTAGTAAATCGTAATAAACCATACGAAACTGTAGCAAACTGTAGGAAACTGTACAAAATTGTACAAAATTGTACAAAAGTGTTGATTTTTGGACAGTTTGCATGGTTAATTTCTACATTTACTATTTCAACAGGAAAAATTTGTTATATATGCAAAAAATTTACAAATCATAATAAAATGTATGAAAGTATATAAACTTGTACGAATCTGTAAATAAATGTACAAAACTGTACGAAACTGTAAGATTCATTAAAACTGACAGAAGTGTACGTTTTCTTACATTTTCATACGTTTTCATACATTTAAGTTTTTACAGACAACTTAGAGAAAATTTATAAATCATATGAAAATGTATAAAACCATACAAAAATGTACAAAAATGTACAAAATCATAAAATTTTGTCCAAAAACCAACAGTTTCCTACACTTTCCTACATTTTGCTACATTTTCCTACATTTTGCTACAATTTCCTTTTCTATGATTTTCTATGATTTCCTACATTTATTATTTCCATATGGGTGTATATATGTTTGTTTATGCATGTGTGTGCAAATCTGCTTGGGCAGGTGTGTACATGTAGGTGTGCATGTGTATGTGTGTCGGTGTGTCAAGGCATCCCATATCACATCATACACGGAGAAAAATTTATTTGTAAACTTTACTCTTTTTATAAGAAAATTTATTATTTTTATAATAGCGCTAGAACACACTCGACATGTGGGATTTTTACTGTTTCAAATAGTAATTTTTATGATTTTCGTAGCAAATTTTACTTTTTAAATAATAATTTTTATTATTTTTGTAGCAAATTTTACTATTTGAAATAGTAATTTGTATTATTTTTCCAGCAGTCATAAAAAGTACTATTCCAAATAATAAAATTTGCTACAAAAATAATAAAATTATTATTTAAATAGTACAATTTGCTACGAAAATCATAAAAATTACTATTTAAAACTGTAAAAATCCCACATGTCGAGTATGTTCCAGCGCTACAATAAAAATAATAAATTTTCTTATAAAAAGAGTAAAGTTTACAAATAAATTTTTCCCCATGTAGGCATCTACATTTAATTTTCTAATTGATTGAATAAGCTTTTGTTTAC
This sequence comes from Torymus aiolomorphi, assembly GCA_036365515.1. NCBI lineage: Eukaryota > Metazoa > Arthropoda > Insecta > Hymenoptera > Torymidae > Torymus > Torymus aiolomorphi. The sequence continues at coordinate 156,928,708 of CM070874.1, read as the reverse complement.
CATAATTATTTCTATAAAAGCAAAGGCTGTTGTTATATGTTCGACAGATTTCTTAACCTCAAAAAATGTACAACATGTATTAATAGATGAAAGGATACTTGAAAATTTTTAAAATTACATAAATTTTGACAATTAGGTATTGGTAATTGACTAAAGAAATAATATTCCTTCTTGTGTGGAAACTATTTTCTTATGAAAAGTATACGATAGTAAAGTACGAACTTTACGATGGATGTGTTAAAAACGTTATTTGTACGACAGATTTCCAAACCTCAAAATGTACGATATACATATTAAAACGTGAAAGGACATTTGGAAATTTTGACAATTTTTGATAATTGACTAAAGAAATAATATTCTTTCTTGTGTGGAAATTATTTTTTTGCCTGTTATATCAAAATTCTCGTTACTGAGACGATGAGTATTTTTGTCGCAGTAGACAAATCTGTCGTACATATAGTAACGCCAAAAAGCAAACTCCATAATTTAAAAACATTGTTATAGAGAAGTATAAAAATTTATTCAAACTTTTTAAGAAGCAAATTTCGAAATATAATTTGATGATTTGATAAAGGACTTTTATAAATTTTAACATTTATACAATACACATATTTTAGCTTAATAGAATTCAGTTCCATTTTAATCAATGTTTTGATGATATATTACACAATTCTAATTCTTACAAAAATAACAGAGATTCATCTGGTTCTATGTGTACCTACATTGCAATTTTAAAAATTCCTTTCAAAGGGATGTCAAAGACAGAAGCCAACTATTAATAGTATATTTACCAATAATTTAGTATTTTATCTTGTTCATTTCAATTTGAAATATCAATGAACTCTCTTAATGCTCCATTGAAATTATTCTTTAAATCATTTTGGATGCAATGGAATCACAACCATTAAAAACAAATAATAGTTAGACAAGAAAAACAAAAAATGATATACGTACAAGGTACCCAATAGCTCTAATGGTTATATAAATTAGGAGAAGATGTATTTTTATTTGAATGTCATATTTTAGAAATACTTGATAGTATAAAGCTGTATAAAAATTTGAACAATAATTAACGCACTAATGTATAATTTGTAATTTTTAACTAAAAATAAATCACATTTAGCAATTTTATTAATCAATAATAAAAAATAAAAAAACGTCCTTTATTCATTTACTTAACATTAAAAAAAGTTATGGATTCTAGTTAAGCTTATTCACTATGAATTATAGGTATAATTTTAAAAATCAATTTGTGTCAGCCTAAATTATTATGATAAAAAGCTAAACTAATAATAGATTTTGGTGTGGCTAATACAAAATAGGTTATTTCATAAGAAAATCAAAAAAATTTTATTATTGTACTTAAGATTCGTTTATATGTATATAAATACAGTATACAGTATACCAGTATAGTAGTATTTCTTTTCTGCTAACGGGCTATGGGCTAAAGGTATAATAAGAGTTCGCGACAACTATCACCCGGTGTAAGTATATTCATATATTCGAATATGGTCGTTTGTTTTTCGCACACGAAGGTATAGGGGAAGGCGGGGCATGGCGTGTCAGGTAGGTAAGTTTGGCACCCTCATATTTTTAATATTAATGAATGCAAAAAATGTAATTTTTACATAAACCTAATTAGATATGCTTTTAGAATTTTCCTCTATACTTTTGAGATTATAGATAATGTTTAACATTTAATTTAATAAGATTGAAAATCGGTGCTTAGAAACAAGGTTGACTTCATTTTTAAGTCGCTTGGAGCAACGAGAAAATGATTTTTTTCTAAATGAGACCAAACCTATTTGATAGTTTCAACTTTTATCTTTCAAGCCCTGTTTTTGTTTTTTTCAGAAAATCTTTATAAATAATATAATTAAAAAATGAAAATGGTATTAAAATTGGGCATGACGTGGCACCCTGGCGGGGCACGCGTGGCACACTCGGGCGTATCAGTGCGCCACGGCGGCCGCCGAGCGAAGTGATGTAACCTACAAACCAAAAGTGGAGCAAGATGGGTTAACAACTACGCAGTGCAATAATTTAGTTTTAAGTAGTTTTTAGTTTCAATTATTACATTAATAAGTAAATAACGATTATTTCGACTGCGTATTAAGTTATAGAGTAGAAAAAACAATGGTAAGGAAGGAATCAATTGTAGATACTCAAACTGCCTTTTTCAATGGTCAGGTAGTTCAAATATGCTACATAGATGAAAATGATGCAAAATCTTTAAATTTAAACTTATTGTAATAATAATGATAATTTGTTAATCAAACAAAAGTATTATGTTGTGATCATATTTTATAAGAAGGAATTTATAATATAAAATCATTTATTAAAATGTAATAATTTATTTTAAAATAAAAATTGTTATGTTCCTTAATAAAAATAAAATTTTAAATTTTCAATAGACTGATTAATTATTTGATTTTTGAAAATTTTATTATGGCATAATTATTAAAGTATTAATTACTGGAAAAAAGAATTGAAAAATACCTATAGTAAAATATTAAATTTGACCGTGCCATGCGTGCCCCGTCGGGTGCCACAATCATCCACCCGCCGGTGGGGCACGTAGAGCATTTTTTCAGAATTTCTTTTCTGTATTTTATCAATAATTAAAAGAAAATGAAAAAAAAGTTAATAGTTTATTTTATTTTATTTTTTTCTGATCTAATTATTCCGTTTTTGTACATTTTGAAATAATACACGGTTTAGTTGTTATTTTTAATCAAAGTTAGGGTGTCACACGTGCCCCGCCCTCCCCTATAGCCTAAGCATAAACAGCATACTTCATACTGTGAATATGACGTGTTACGAACTGCGTTCACGCGAACGAGTATCGCTGTATTTGGGGTCACTCTACAATGATTCCAGAACATTCCGACAAATAAATAATAGGATAATTTAAATAAATGCCAAAGATTAATCTAATACTATAATAAACCCTCATAATGTTATCACACTATGTAATTATTATTTTCTCTTAAAAAGTTGTGAAATATATCTAAAAAACATTTTACAAAAGTTTAAACTAAGACAAGTCTCTCCCGCCCTCCTTCCCTTTATCACTCTCTCTCTCTCTCTCTCTCTTCCCCTCCCCTCTTTCTGCCACTCTCTCAACATCTATGAAACTGAGTACCAAAAACTTTAATGACAGCTTAAATATTTTTTTAAAACAATCAACACGTTTTTTAAAAGCTATTTTTTAAGTATATGTTAAATTCTAACAACACAATTTGTCTAGTCCTTTTATTTCTTTTAGTCTCATCTATTAAATAAGGATTCTCTACAAATGGTAATAATTTTTTTCATGACTGTATAAACTCTCTCCCTCCTTCTCTTTCCCACCCCACTCTCTCTCCCTCCATCCCTCTCTCTCAACATCAGTCAACCTGAGTACCAAAAACTTTAATGAGAGCTTAAATATTTTTTTTAAAACAATCAACACGTTTTTTAAAAGCTAATGTTTTAAGTACGTTCTATAACAACATAATTTGTCTAGTCCTTTTAATTCTTCTACTCTCTTCTATTCAATAAGCACTCTTTACAAATGGTAATAATTGTTTTCATGACTGTATAAATAATAATATCGCTAATATAAAACTTTCTACGAAAGTATAAAATAAGGCAACTATAGACGTTTTTTCTGGATAATCTATAAAAAGCAACACAATTTGTCTAGTCCTTTTATTTCTTCGAATCTCATCTATTTAATAAGCACTCTCTACAAATGGTAATAGCTTTTTTCATAACTGTACAAATAATCTATAAAATAATAATATTTATGATTTTGTAAAAGAAATCAAATAAATACGAATGAAAAAGTCTTTTAATTCTTTGAGTCATTGTATGCTGAACAAATTATATGTAAGTACATTCAAATTGTTCACTGCAAATCAAACAAACTGTTAATTATGGTGGATGTGGATGTGGATGGGACACAGGGCTTCTTCAATAAGCACACACCGGCTAACGTGAACAGTAACTTTATTAATATACTCCCGACTTCTCTCTCTCCTACAACCGCTCTGTGCGGAGGGCGACGATCAAGTAACGCTCCCGCTCGCTCTCGCTATACGCTTGCCTATACTTGTGTAAGGTGGCGCTGCGCATGTACCTTCTGTTTCTCAGATATAAATGTACCTCATATTCTAACACGCCTCCTTACATTTATATCTCTCGCATTTACAATATTTTCAAATTAAATTCAATAACTCCCTTAATTTCTTAAATCTAAACTTTCCTAGAGCCTTTGTCAATATATCTGCTAAATTCTTTTCTGAACTAACTTTTACAATGTCAATCAATCCTTTCTCATAATTTTCATTCACAAAATGATAATGTACTTCGATGTACTTTGACCTCTTGGTGAAATTACCGAATTTCGCAATACTAACAGCGCCTGAATTATATTCATAAATATTTACAGGTTTTTCAATTTTTACATCAAAATCACTTAATAGATCCTTAATTAACAATATTTCGCTTACAGCTTCAGACAGTGCTACATATTCAGCAGCTGTCGACGACTTAGTCACACTACCCTGTTTTCTTGATTTCCACTGTATTACATTTCCATACAACTTTACAATATAACCTGTTGTTGATTTCCTGTCTATGCAATCTCCAGCCCAATCAGCATCTACATAACATTCAAGAATATCAACTCTATCATTTTTCTTATACCTTAATTTTAAACTCTTCGTTAAATATAAATATTTCAAAATTCTCAAAGCATATTTATAATGTGTCTCGTCGTAACAGTTTTGAAATCTACTTAAGTAATTAACGCTATAACTGACATCTAATCTCGTTCCTGAACTGATATACAAAAGTGCTCCTATCAAGTTTCTATACTTCAAATTTTCATTCAATTCCTCCGCAGGTTCTAACTTTAAATTTTGCTCCATTGGAGTCTCATATAATTTCGCTTGTTCAATCTGATACTTTCTTGCTAATGACTCTATGTATTTTTCCTGATCCAATGACATCTCATTTTTCTTTTCATCATACTATATATTAATACCTAAATACATACTCACTTTTCCTAATTCTTTCATCTGAAATCTTTCCTTTAACATACTTTTTATGAAATTCAAATTTTGTCTATTTTTACAACAAATCAAGAGGTCATCTACAAATATAATTAAATAAATAAACTCGCCTTTACCTTTCAAAGTATACAAACAATAATCATGTTCGCTTCTTACAAAACCTAATTTCCTTAAATAATCATCAAGACATTCATACCAAGCTCTGGGGCTCTCACGCAATCCATACAACGCTTTATTTAACAAGCACACTCTCTCCGTACCGTCTTCATACCCTTCAGGCTGTTTTACAAATACTTTCGATTTAACTTTCCCATTTAGAAACGCTGTTTCTACATCCATTTGTTCAACTAGTAACCCGTTTTGGCAACAAAATGACAATAATACTTTTAGCGTTTGAGTCTTAGTTACAGGTGAATAAATATCATCCAATACATCAGTTTGTTGATATCCCCTAACAACTATTCTTGCTTTATATACATTTTCAGCTTTCTTAGTATAAATCCACTTTAAGTCTATCACTTTTTCATTCTTTGGTTTATCGACTAATTCCCAAGTTTTGTTTTTCTCTAAACTATTCATCTCTTTATTCATAGCTTCTACCCAAAAATTAGACTCATTACTTTCTATAGCCTCTTTAAAGCTTACTGGACTATCAGCACTACAATAATTTACGTAAATACATCCGCTATATACAAAGTTATCATCAAGTCTTCTTGGCCTTGTAATCGTTCTTTGTGACCTTCTTAATTCAGGTACTTCTTTAACTTCATTTTCAACATTTTCTAAATTTTCATTAAACCCTTGATTACAGTTTTCATTTATAGCTTGTGTTTCCGAATTAGTTTTACTTCCTCTACTTGACTCGAGAGTCGAAGTAGGTGGAAGGATTAAGTCATTATTGTTTCCATTTCCTTCATCAATATCATTAAACCCAATGCATTTTATATCTTCTTCAATGACATCAACGTGTCTTGCAACTACAACTCTCTTGCCTATCAAAACTCTGCATCCTACTACATCATAACCTATCAAAGTTCCTAAATCGGCCTTTCTATCCCATTTTGAATTTCTTTTCTTTTCAGGCACTCTGACAAATACTTTACTACCATATAATTTTAAATATTTCGAATCTGGCTTTTCATTAAAAAATATCTCATAAGGAGATTTATTCCTTTCTAACGTGTTTGCTATTATCCTGTTCTTTAAGTATGCTGCGGCGCAGACTACTTCTGGCCAGTACCTTTTCTCTACCTTTGACTCAGCTAACAAACACCTAGCACTATCCATAATTGTCCTATTGTACCTTTCAGCAGTACCGTTAAGCTCATGCACATAAGGTGGACATGTTTCTAATTCAATTCCCTTTTCTCTAAGCAATTTATACATATCTTTATTTAAATATTCAGTTCCATTATCACATCTTAATTTCTTTATTTTCTTTCCAGTCTTATTCTCAACTAAATTTATATATTCAATAAATTTTTCATATACCTCACTTTTTGACTTTATCGGATAAATTTTACCTACTTTACTATAATCATCAACAAAAGTAAGAAAATATTTTTCCCCTTTATAACCTTCTGAATGTGGCCCATTTAAGTCTGTACGCACTATTTCTAATATGTCTTGTGCTCTTTTTCTTTTGTTTTCAAATGGAATGTTGTGCATTTTATTCTCAATACACGTAGCACATTTAAAATAATCTGATTCTATTTCACTTGGTAAACCCTGTAAAACATGATTTTTATACATCGTATTCAAATAGTTAAAATTAACGTGTCCCAAAGTTCTATGCCATTTTTCTTTTAATGTCATTTTACTATTATCTTGTCTTACTATATTTGACTCTATATTCTTTACTAAATAACTTGTCATTTTATAGACTCTATTGTTTTTCCAAGCTATTGCAATTACTTTATTATCTTCATTGTAAATTTTAGAACTATCTCCGATAGATACTACTTTATACTTATCAGTTACTTTAGCAAAACTAAGTAAATTCTTATCCATATCTTTAACATAGAAAACATTCTTCAATTCAATATATGTCACATTATCATTAAAAGTTTTAAATTTACTATTCACATATCCGATTTTAGTTGCTTTTAAAATTCTTCCATCTCCTATTTTGACATTAATCGGCTCTTTTAAAACAATCGCTTTACTGAAATAATAATCATCATTTATGACATGGTCTGTACAACCACTGTCTAAAATCCATTCTATTTTCTTTTCATTTACATTACCGTTCTCAGTATTCGCAGACCTAACCTGTATTGACACGCTAAATGCTTCGCTTTTCTCCGCGCCTCGGTCAGCTTGGCTGTTGTCGTTGCTGGCTCTTGCGCCTCGGCCGCGTTGTCCGTAGCTGCCACTGCCGCGCCGCTTGGAACTCAATCTTCGCTGTTGGTAGGCTCCGCACCCGCTCGCGCCTCCTCGCTGTTGCGAGTAGCCTCTGCCGGTTCCCCCACCGCTCCGTGGCGCGCGGCTTCCTCTGCCGCCTCCTTGCTGCGGCGTTCCTTGATTCCACGAAATGTTTTTCTTCGGGCAATCGTACTGTATATGCCCTGTATTTCCACATACATAACATGTCCTTTTGTCCTCTTTTCTTTTTTCAAATGTAAATGCGTTTGATCTTGAATTTTCACTTTCACCATGTCTCTTTTTAAATTCAAATTCCAATTTCGATTTCACAAATTCTACTGTTTTGTCCTTTTCAGCTAATGCGTCCACAATATCAACCATGTGTGACATGCTTTCTGGCAGCGTTAATAGGAAGTAATTCAATTTATCTTCTTTTGTCACATTTTCTCCAGCATTTTTCAATTCGTTCACTAATTTTTCAAAGTTATTATAAAAGTCTGTCGGGTTTTCACTTTCTTCCATTTTCAAATCGAGCAATCTTCTTTTACACAATAATTTCACAGCACTACTTTTAACTAAGTAATTTTCGTCTAGTTTAGCAACCATTTTCTTTGCTGTTTCTTCTGAAATAATTAATTCTAGTTGTGTATTTGTCATGCTGTTCACTATATAATTTTTGGCTTTTATTTCTTTCTTTTTCCACTCAACTTCTGTTATTGCATCCGGTCTTACATCATTTTCGATAACTTCATTGCACTCTTTGAATTCCAAGAATAATTTTAACTTGTACTTCCATTTGTCGTAATGTGTTCCATCAAATACTTGTAACATGAATCCTTTGTTTTCCGACGCCATCTTGCTTTCAACGGGAATTTCCTTTTTGACTTCCTTGTTTTCTGTATCAAAAAACTCTTTGTCACTTTCAGTTTCACTTGACTTTTCACTTTTTACTTCTCGAGGCTCTGTCTTTGCGCTCATGTGTTTTCCTTTGTTCTCGAACTTTTTTCTCTTCTTGCAGCAAGCTGCCCCAATACTTGCCAAGGCTTGTATTGGGTCAGAGTAATTTTTTACTTACCAACCAGGCACTCTGCTACCATGTTAATTATGGTGGATGTGGATGTGGATGGGACACAGGGCTTCTTCAATAAGCACACACCGGCTAACGTGAACAGTAACTTTATTAATATACTCCCGACTTCTCTCTCTCCTACAACCGCTCTGTGCGGAGGGCGACGATCAAGTAACGCTCCCGCTCGCTGTCGCTATACGCTTGCCTATACTTGTGTAAGGTGGCGCTACGCATGTACCTTCTGTTTCTCAGATATAAATGTACCTCATATTCTAACACAAACGAAAGTTGTGAAATCAATTATCGATAGTCAAGTAATGCAAACAACTCTCGGAAACTACTGTATGACTGTTCTCAGACATGTATTCAAATTTGTTCATCTTTCTGAGCTATACAAATTAAACACAAGAAAGTACTGAAATCAATTTATTGTAGTCAAGTACCGGCCATAAGTTAACTTGACTGACATAATAGAACTTTTCGTATCTCGCGTGTAAAATTACATTTTACGCCCACGTTGGAGGACCACCCCTGCTAGAGCAGCTCTAGACTTCTCTTTTCCTCCCAAGGTGCGTAATATTATAGAAAGTTCGAAATTGAGAAAGAATAATGAAAAATAGTGATGTGTTGGTAACTATGTAATTTTTTTAAATAGGCTTTGACTTTTCGTAAATATCTACAAAAATTCTTATGATTTTTAGAAATAAAGAGAAGGCATTATAGTTATATAATTAAAATAATTTTCGCCCACACGGGCGTAAAGTGCGTAGGTTCTATAAAGTTTTGTAAGAGTGTGTGAGCTATTGGGCCTGTTGGGCGCTAAGTAGTATTTTATGCCCGCTGGCTGAATAATTTTGAAGTTACAACGTGGGCATAAAATGTAATTTTACACGCGAGATACGAAAAGTTCTATTATGTCAGTCAAATTAACTTATGGCCGGTACTTGACTACAATAAATTGATTTCAGTACTTTCTTGTGTTTAATTTGTATAGCTCAGAAAGATGAACAAATTTGAATACATGTCAGAGAACACTAGTCATACAGCAGTTTCCGAGAGTTGTTTGCATTACTTGACTATCGATAATTGATTTCACAACTTTCGTTTGTTTGATTTGCAGTGAACAATTTGAATGTACTTACTTACATATAATTTGTTCAGCATACAATGACTCAAAGAATTAAAAGACTTTTTCATTCGTATTTATTTGATTTCTTTTACAAAATCATAAATATTATTATTTTATAGATTATTTGTACAGTTATGAAAAAAGCTATTACCATTTGTAGAGAGTGCTTATTAAATAGATGAGATTCGAAGAAATAAAAGGACTAGACAAATTGTGTTGCTTTTTATAGATTAGCCAGAAAAAACGTCTATACTTGCCTTATTTTATACTTTCGTAGAAAGTTTTATATTAGCAATATTATTATTTATACAGTCATGAAAACAATTATTACCATTTGTAAAGAGTGCTTATTGAATAGAAGAGAGTAGAAGAATTAAAAGGACTAGACAAATTATGTTGTTATAGAACGTACTTAAAACATTAGCTTTTAAAAAACGTGTTGATTGTTTTAAAAAAAATATTTAAGCTCTCATTAAAGTTTTTGGTACTCAGGTTGACTGATGTTGAGAGAGAGGGATGGAGGGAGAGAGTGTGGGGTGGGAAAGAGATGGAGGGAGAGAGTTTATACAGTCATGAAAAAAATTATTACCATTTGCAGAAAATCCTTATTTAATAGATGAGACTAAAAGAAATAAAAGGACTAGACAACTTGTGTTGTTAGAATTTAACATATACTTAAAAAATAGCTTTTAAAAAACGTGTTGATTGTTTTAAAAAAATAGTTAAGCTCTCATTAAAGTTTTTGGTACTCAGTTTCATAGATGTTGAGAGAGAGGAAGAAAGAGGGGAGGGGAAGAGAGAGAGAGAGGGAGAGTGATAAAGGGAAGGAGGGCGGGAGAGACTTGTCTTAGTTTAAACTTTTGTAAAATGTTTTTTAGATATACGAGGGTCATTTGATAAGTACCTAGCCTACAAATGAAAACACAAAAATTTTACAAAAAATAAAATTTATTTTTCAATGTAGTCTCCTTTTAGTTGAATACACTTGGTCCAGCGGTGTTCCAATTTTTTTAACCCCGTTGAAAAAAATGTTTTCTCTTGGTTTGCAAAATAGGCCTCCGTGGCGGCGATTATTTCGTTATTGGAGTGGAATCTCTTCCCGGCGAGCGAATTTTTTAGGTTCGGAAACAAAAAAAAGTCGCACGGACCCAAATCTGGAGAATACGGTGGATGGGGCAGCAGTTCGTAGCGTAATTCGACCAATTTAGCCGTGGCGAGTGCAGAAGTGTGAGCCGGTGCATTATCGTGGTGGAAAAGCACTTTCTTTTTAGACAAATGGGGCCGTTTTTCTTCTAACACGGCGTCAAATCGGCTCAATAGTTCGGCGCAGTACTGTCCTGTGACCGTTTTGCCCTTCTCCAGATAGTCAATAAAAATCACACCTTGAGAATCCCAGAAAACAGTGGCCATCACCTTTCCGGCCGACGGGACCGTCTTCGCCTTCTTCGGAGCAGGTTCACCGGGTAAGGTCCACTGTTTTGACTGCTCCTTGGTCTCTGGAGTGTAGTAGTGAATCCATGTTTCGTCAACGGTCACGTAACGACGCAAAAACTCTTTTGGATTGCGATTAAACAGCTCCAAACACTGCTCTGAACTGGTCACACGGATGCGCTTGTTGTCTGCAGTCAGCAAACGCGGCACCCACCTTGCTGACAGCTTCCTCATGCCTAAAATCTCATGTAGGATATGCCACACGCGTTCTTCTGAGATGCCTACTATCGCAGCTATCTCGTGCACCTTTAATCGGCGGTCTGACAAAACGATATCGTGTATTTTTGTCACGTTCTCCTCCGTAGTGGCTGTTTTCGGAGCACCTGGGTGTGGATCATCAAAAACCGACACACGACCACGTTGAAACTCGTTATACCAAAATTTAACGGTCGCCATCGAAGGAGAAGCATTCCCATACACTGCATCCAAGCGTTCTTTAATTTCACTGCGCGATTTCCCTTCCAAAAACAAGAATCGAATCACCGACCGATATTGTTCTTTCTCCATTTTTTCAAAAATCAACGGACACATTTGCTTTCACACGCTCTCAAAAATAAACTACAACTCCGATCCGGCTGAAATTTCGTCTGTAACCGTTTACAGGAAGATACTGCACTGTAGTGTATTCCTGGTGCGATAGTGGCACCATCTGGCGGTGAGGCTAGGTACTTGTCAAATGACCCTCGTATTTCACAACTTTTTAAGAGAAAATAATAATTACATAGTGTGATAACATTATGAGGGTTTATTATAGTATAGTATATTTTTAATATCATTTGTAAATGATAGTATTGTTATTCACAAAAGTTTTAAATTTGAATGTTTCTTCAAGGAGCTCGATAAAATGATTACATTAGTAAATTTTTTCAAATAATATAATGAAATACGTATATTCTTAGGTATGATGATAATTTAACAATACTATTGATTATTGTAAAGTCATATGAAAATATCATTCTTTTTATGTTTTCAGTTTGCAGGAAAAACTTATATATACATACCTTATTTTATACTTTCAAAGATTATTATTAAGAAGACAAATTACATAAATACTAAAGGGATCAATATTTTTTTTAACAAATTAGATCTTAAAACGAAGCTTTAAGTTCATATTTTTATAATTTTTTTTCAGAGCACATTATAAGTATTTTCATTTTTTGGTACTAGAAATTGATTATTAAAGCCTTAAATTAGTTTTACTATAAGACTGCTATATGATAATATCATTATTATTTTCGTAGCTTCGCAATTAATTATTGGCACCATGAGCCAATAATTAATTATATTATTCTCAACCCTTGGATTTGTTGAAATTATCACTAGAACCTAGTCAAAAATATACAGCTAGGAAACCCAGCTGGATCCATGTCACATCGGAAATCCAGCTGGATCCGGGTGGATTTACACAGATTTAAGTAGATTAGATTAGACCACTTGTATTAATAACCCATCATTGCTACACGACTTGTAAAATGTGAGAAAAAAAGCTTTCTCGATATTCTTTTTTAGTAGAGATATAAGTCATTCAAAATATTACTTATGTCGACTGCAATTTAATATCAACTGATAAGAATTTTTCCATCGGTCTTACAGTCTTACAAATTAAATTAAAATAATTAATATTTATGGCAGTCAGATTGCCCTTGTTTATAATCACCCCCGCAGAATCTGAAATAAAAACTTAATTAAAATCTGGAAAAAACTTTGTTAGTAAATTAAATATTAATTATTTTAATTTAATTTGTAAGACTGTAAGACCGATGGAAAAATTCTTATCAGTCAGTAGAGATATAAGTTCTTGAAATTATTATTGAAACTACTTAAATTAATAACCCATCATTGCCACACATAATCTTGTAAAATTAAAAATGCAACCAGTTAATGAACTAAGAATCACTGAGAATAAAAGCTTTCTTGATATTCTTGTATAGATAAAACTTTTTGAATTTATTATCTGAATCTTATCTAGAAAAATATTTACTAAGAACTCTGAAACATTTTGACGTCTCCCATGGTGAAAAATCATGTATTAGATTAACTGAGCACTTTTATTCGTTGAAATTTTCACAATAACATATCATTTTTACTTTTTTCAGTATTCCCATGTTCATTAGACATAATCTTTTTATTGACACTTGAACAAATATGTACAACAGCACAGCATAGATATCGACTAAGTTTTTTAAAGATGACAGATGCTTTTTAAACCAAAGCTCAGACCAATATTTCAAATCGGCTTCATAAATTATATTGTATATTTATAACCTCACATGTCACTCAGCAATATTTTTGTTGCAGTAGTAGTTAAGGTGTTTATTTGAGTATGGAGCTTGCTCCTACAGCACACGAGCCTCTCGTGACGACCGCTTGTGGTCAACTAACTCTGCCTAGGAGACGCGACACGTGGACGAGGAAGAAGAGCAGCCGGAAAGAGAGAGTCAGACATTTGCATATAGCGCCCTCTCCCCTTTTTTTTTGTCTCTCTACATATAACAGAGCTCGCCATTGGTTGTCTCATGCAAAAACTCTCTTAACACTTCCGCCGTTTTTTATCATGATTCAACCATACACGCTAGTCAGCTACTTCGAGACCATCTGACAATCCTATGCTTTGTCGTAACCTAACGAAACGGTCTCTCGGCAGAGCTTTAGTAAGTATGTCTTCCTTTTGACATTCAGAGGAGACATACTCAACTTACAATTCGTCACCTTGGCATTTCTCTCTCAAGTAGTGGTATCGAATGTCAATATGTTTCGTCCTTTTATGGAATTCAGGATTTTTAGCTAATTTTATAGCACTTTGGTTGTCTACAAACAAAGTTGTGCTGGACTCATATTGACCTTCGATGTCACACATCAACTTTCGCAACTAGCAGAGTTCTTTTGCAGCTGTCGCAGCAGCTACATATTCAGACTCTGTGGTGCTAAGTGTCACAAGTCTTTGGTGTTGTGAAGGCCAGGTGACAGGGCCATTGCTTATACAAAAAATGTACCCTGTAGTGGACCTTCTGGTTTCAAGGTCGCTTGCGTAGTCTGCATCAGAGTAGCCGATCAGAGTGCCACCATCCGTGCTTTTTCTGTATACAATGCTTAAATCTATGGTGCCTGCCAAGTAGGCAAATACTCGCTTCACTGCATGCCAGTGATTTAAGTTATGGCCGAATCCATCTCAAATCAGACAGCCCGCGTATGCCTATTTCACCTATCATGTTGAAATAAAAATATTTATGTTCTACTCGAAAAAATATTTTACACGTGTTTTTTTATTTTTTTGTTTCATCAAAATTTCATGCGTTCAGCGATGCCGAAAAATTCCGAGAAAATTCTTTCATTGAGAAAAAAAATTTTCAATGTGATTTTCAGACTGCTATTGTTTCAGCAGTTTTTCGAGCTTTTAAACGTGTAACACACAATTTCACTCAGTTTTGAGCCCTCTTTAACGGCCTTAATGTCATTTTCAAAAAAAATAAAAAATCCACGAGCTATGCACTTTTTACTGAAAAATTCATTTTTTAGGGAAGTGCCTTTTTCTCGAAAACCCCATGTTTTTTTCGCACAATTTTTGTTGTCGTGATAGAGGACGGTAATGCCTAGCTAGACGTATTTGTGAGATTCGGTACTTTTTCCCTGGGATAGCGATCACTAATGAGATAACACACAAACAAATTTTTCACGCCTAATGCTTATATATAGTCAATGATATTAGAGTCAATGTAAAGGTATTTGTCTTTGTGTGTATGTAATATACAGGTACACATAACTATGTATTTATTTGTTATTTGCGTCTTTTTGATTTTTATTTTTATACCTTTTTTCATTTGTATACCTATTTTACTACCTTTGTTTTTCTGCTTCATTGTTCTTAATTCAGTAAGCGGACGATCAGCGGTCTTTGCTGTCAAACAATGTATTTTATCGTCACATGTTTTTTAACCCATATATGAGTTTTTGAATTCAGGATACTTTGGAGTTGTAAGCCAATCAATATTTTTTTCTTTTCTGAATTGTTCTATTTCAGCATCTTGTAAATGTATTATTTTAATAGCATCAGTATATTTTTGAACATGTATTGCAAAATCATTTGCGTTTTGAATAGCTTCTTCAAGGGGCTCTCGAAGATTATGCGAAGTAGCATAATGCTTTATAAGTCCACCCACACCATCTACAGCTCCTTTGCCGTGCCCAGTAGCAGAGAACAACCATTTTATATCACACGGTGCTCGTTTTAGTTCATCTAATTGAAAGCGATTTTTAAAGTGACTCGCAGCGCCGTCTGATACGATGGTAATTTTTTCAATTGAATCACAACAATTTTCTTTCAAGAATTTTATAATTTTTTGTACTGCTAGCAAAGCATACGCTGAATCATGTTTTCGGTCATCACTTATAACTGCGAAACTTTGTGTCGAATCCCCTTGATAAGAGACTGCTGTGAAAATAGAAATTTGATCATTAACCCAATGATTTCCTTGAACAGCTTTATTATGAATCACAGCCCAGTTTTCAGCGAAGTCTATTTGAAGAACTAAATGATGTGAGTCTTTTTAGCACTTTCTCTTTCTGTTTTTATAGCTTTGCGTTGTATATTTTTTACATACATGTGAGTACTAACCCTCATGGTCCAAACCGAAAGTTCATCTTTAAAAGCAGAAATTGATAGTGTCTTTTTAATCAGGTTTCCATTATCCCACAAAGCATATGTAATTTCTTCTGTGCCTTCTACATCTTGCAGTTTTAAAACATGAAACGTAATTCCCTTAATCCCTGGACATAGTTTACATTCTTGTAAATAACATAAATCAGATGGCTCAGAACACATTGTTGCATTTATTATTTGTGACCGACTTTCATCCAACTCTGTGACGTTACTCCCTCTAAAATTAATTAAGCTCGTAAGAAATAAATCATAATTTGCGCAATAGATACAGAGACAAACTTCTTTGATGGGGCTAAGTAAGACATACTTTGGTCGCAAACTATAAAATTTCGATTTTCCAATTCTCAATTCTGGATAATCATTTTTAAATACTTTATACGTCTCTTTTAAACTTCGAGTAAGAAAACGCTTAACGTTTTTCTCTTTTTATTGTTAACTTTAATTGTAACAACGTCACATTTATTAGGACTTTGTCTTGAACAATTAAAATCATCATTTAAATAATATTCCATAACAATTTTTTCCATGTTTTCATCAATCGGATGGCCTGAATATGCATCTGGTTCTGAATAAATTCCTTTTTCTTTAACAAGATTTCTCGATTTGTTGATCATATACATTGTTATTTCTGGAAATAAAGATAAAATTTCATGTTTTGTAAAGGATGAAGGTAGCAAAGTCAGAATTTTTATTTTTTCTGATACCGTAGAACACTTTTGCAAGGCTAGACCAAGATTTTGTATCCATTCTGTACAATGGCATACAGTTGATTCATTTGCTGTTATAGAAACGTCATAAACATTGTTCAACTTCACATCAAGGGTATTAGACAATGTTGAAAGTATTTTTTTTTTCTTCTTTGTTACGTAATTTTCAATTGATTTTTCATGTATAAGATTTTTTCTTTTAAGAGGCGATACAGAACCTAAGAAAGATGTACTTATTTCATTATTAAATTCTTCAATGCGTTCTGGAGTACTTGGTAAAAAATCTTCATCTCTATCAACTACGTTATCGGTAACTTCATTATCCGTTATAAATTCATTGTCAGTACTACTCACCAATTCTAAAGCACGATTGTAACAATGTTGACACAGATATGTAGAAGGTGTCAAAGGTAAATGAGGATAGAGGTGCTTCAATGGATGAGCAAGATTCTCAAGTTGTTTTAAACGTACGGAACTAGATTTGTAAATAATTTGTTTGTGTTTGTCTAAAAAGTCTGCACATTTGATTCTCTCTGTTGAGTAATATTGAGACATCGTAGTTGAGTTGATAAGGTGTAAATATGTAATAATTTTCCAAAAGATGATGGTTTTAAATAAGACGAGATGTGTGATATATAGCAGAAACCGAACTTTTCTTTGTAAATGTTAAGTCAAACCATATCCATCTAGCGGACAAATGTACTAGTACATATACTCCTATAAGTAGGCGCACGTACATGTATATTACATACGCACAAAGATAAATACCTTTACATTGACTCTAATATCATTGACTATATATAAGCGTTAAGCGTGAAAAATTTGTTTGTGTGTTATCTCATTAGTGATCGCTATCCCAGGGAAAAAGTACCGAATCTCACAAATACGTCTAGCTAGGCATTACCGTCCTCTATCACGACAACAAAAATTGTGCAAAAAAAACATGGGGTTTTCGAGAAAAAGGCACTTCTCTAAAAAATGAATTTTTCAGTAAAAAGTGCATAGCTCGTGGATTTTTTATTTTTTTTTTCAAAATGACATTAAGGCCGTTAAAGAGGGCTCAAAACTGAGTGAAATTATGTGTTACACGTTTAAAAGCTTGAAAAACTGCTGAAACAATAGCAGTCTGAAAATCAGATTGAAAATTTTTTTTCTCAATGAAAGAATTTTCTCGGAATTTTTCGGTATCGCTGAACGCATGAAATTTTGATGAAACAAAAAAATAAAAAAACACGTGTAAAATATTTTTTCGAGTAGAACATAAATATTTTTATTTCAACATGATAGGTGAAATAGGCATGCGCGGGCTGTCTGATTTGAGATGGATTCGGCCAAAAATAAAAAATCAAAAAGACGCAAATAACAAATAAATACATAGTTATGTGTACCTGTATATTACATACACACAAAGACAAATACCTTTACATTGACTCTAATATCATTGACTATATATAAGCATTAGGCGTGAAAAATTTGTTTGTGTGTTATCTCATTAGTGATCGCTATCCCAGGGAAAAAGTACCGAATCTCACAAATACGTCTAGCTAGGCATTACCGTCCTCTATCACGACAACAAAAATTGTGCAAAAAAAACATGGGGTTTTCGAGCAAAAGGCCCTTGCCTAAAAAATGAATTTTTCAGTAAAAATTGCATAGCTCGTGGATTTTTTATTTTTTTTTAAAATGACATTAAGGCCGTTAAAGAGGGCTCAAAACTGAGTGAAATTGTGTGTTACACGTTTAAAAGCTCGAAAAACTGCTGAAACAATAGCAGTTTGAAAATCACATTGAAAATTTTTTTCTCAATGAAAGAATTTTCTCGGAATTTTTCGGCATCGCTGAACGCATGAAATTTTGATGAAACAAAAAAATAAAAAAACACGTGTAAAATATTTTTTCGAGTAGAACATAAATATTTTTATTTCAACATGATAGGTGAAATAGGCATACGCGGGCTGTCTGATTTGAGATGGATTCGGCCATATGTTCTATATGTAAAAAATACTGACATGTTATTATGTGTAATAAGGTTAGGTCTACCAGATACGTGTGTGTGTGTGTGTGTGTGTGTGTGTGTGTGTGTATATATATATATATATAACCAGAAATCGGAAGAAAACGATATATATATATATATATATATATATATATATATATATATATATATATATATATATATATATATATATATATATATATATATATATATATATATATATATATAAACGTAAGTCGGATCGAATGGAAAAACATGAAGAAATTTTAGAATCGGAAACCAGACATAAAATTTTTCACTATTTAATATCTCTAAAATGAGAGCATCTTTTTACATGAAACTTTTTGTACAACATAGTATAACAATATAAAGCATCTTATTATTTTATTTGAGTTAATATAAAAGCGTTGAAAATTGCAGGAAATATTTCAATTTCTCGGGCGCCCATTTCAAAGTATATGTAGTGCGGTCGTCCCTCAGGCTCTTTCTACATTGGACAGCTACTTGCCTTCGGAGCGCTCCCGCGCTCCTTGATATATTAATTAGTTAATTAACTAAGTTATAAACAAGTAATTAACGATAACCCGAATAGAAATTGACAATAAACAAGTGATAATGAAATTATTAACTTAACAAATAGTAATTGCTCCCGTATAATTCAACTATCAATAGCAAGGTCAACGCGTTAACGAACAAATTGAGATTAGCAATAAAAACTAAATAAACGGCAGTAATCTGCGATGAACCTAATAACTACTTCGATAATAAATAATAATTACGAGACGGACTGTAATAATAATGATAGCCAGGGAAAAGCTCGCTCAGGTAGGGTAAAGCTCTGTTTATAGGAGGACAGCCAGCACCACGACAATCAACGGTCAATCAGTTCCTGGAATCCATTACCCAACGGCTCAGCAGCGCATAAACAATTCGGAGAAGAGCCATTAGCAAAGGGCCCCTGGAATACACGATGGTTGAACACGACAAGGAACGAGCCATGAGTCATCAATAGTCAACAACTCTTGGAATACGTTGGGCAACATTGCATCAGCTCATGGGGCTACGAGCGTAACGGCTAGCAGAGGAGCAGCCAATCAGAGACAAGTAACCCCTCTCCACCATCAACCGTCATTCGCCGCTCAGCGCTCTCGACCCTACTTTCGGGTCTGACGCCCCTCCGCTGCCACTCTCTCCACTCCCTCTACCTCAGAGTAGGGGAGGCCTCTGGGGCAACCTGGTGCTCTACAGCCTCTACATCGTACTATTCTCCCTACCAACCGAGAGCTACTACATCAGAGCGTAGCAGTCTACGAAGGGGAACCAATCAAGAGGCAGACACATCCGCTGCAAGCCAGGAAGGGATTTTCGGCCAGAATCTGAGCATCCACTAAGATTCCCCCACCACTAAGCTCGCCATGATTGAGAGAAGAGAGGGAAGCTCTCTACCCTTCTAGGCACCTACAGGCCTCGGAATAGACCTCAAGAAGATTCAACGTTTCGCCACCAGAGAGCCTGGCTCCTCCCATTAACGGACAAAGGTGCGCGTCCAGGATATAAAAGGAGCTGCGCCACCGACGTCCAGTCAGTCTTTGAAGACCTGGGTCATACTAACTAGCTTAGTATTCTGCTGCACTTGTGCATGTTGCGCCCAGAAGCTCTATAATCGGTCATACCAACTAGCTTGCTATTCTGCTGCACTAGGGCTTGCCCTGTGTATGTTGCGCCGTTGAGCTGTAGTCTGAAGTGGCAAAGTACTCTGGCTTTGTTACTGTATTCGCCAGACTAAGTTTATATCGAGTCGCGCTTATAAAGACAGTTCGCTTATTGTTAAAGTATCAAAAGTATTAATTAACTTAATAAAGTCAAGGTTTAAGTTATTCATCGAGTTTGAAGTTTTATTTCAAGTTCCCGCAACTCTGTGCGCTTTAGCGCTTAATTGAGCAACGTTCCAAAATTCTAATTGGTCAACCCGGCGACCATTGCAGAAACGCCCTTCTGCTTGAAGACCCCGACTCGAGTCGTAACATTTTTGGTGACAGCGGTGGGATTGCTCAAAGAGTTGTGAGGAGGCCAAGACATTTCCGGAGAAGCTCGAGATTTGTGTTCCTTCCAAGGTTTTAAGCCGTGGTTTCCCTTGGAACCTGGGCGAATGCCGGAACACCCGATTGGGTAACTGAGTCACGGCAGAGACAAAGAAGAAATCCTCAGCCAATCGACGGCTACAGAGCTCCACGGAACTCAAGAGAAGGTAGTCCTGATTCAGGCTACGGAAGTGGCATCGACGAAGAAGTCCTAAGGCCTATCAACAGACGCAAATCAATTACACCAGGACGTCGGTATCAACTACGTTCAGGGCGTCACCTGCGATCTCTCCACTGCCTGTCCACGCCCCCGCACTGCAGGCATTGTCAACGTTAACATCAGCCACTAATCATCAACGGGTCCCCAGCACCTACCACGAGTCATCAGCGCACAAGAATCCTCAACCCCTGCCCGAACTACCAGGGTCATCTGCGAGACAGCGAAAAGGAAGAACCCGAGCTAAGTAACCTGAGCGAGCGAGCGAGCGATTATTGCAAAATGTCGGTTAATAGCGAACAAGCGTCGGGTTCATGGTCAATTTCGGAGAATTCTAGGCCAACGGATAGAAATAATAGTTTACCTGACGTTATAGAAGCACTAGATTTAACAATAAATACACTCGTCGGACCAAGTTTAACAACGGCTAAGCCGCCGCTTAATGCCGCCCCGAGGTCGCGTAATATTGGGGATAATTTAATTATGCGTGATGACTTCGATAATAATTCAATAAATAATAGATCCGTTAAATCAGATTCTTTTTCGAGCTATAAAAAGACTAATCAAATCGTGCGAATACTCCCTGAATTTAATGGAAAAAATATGTCCGTAAATCGATTATTTAGAGAATGTAAGGAGGCAGAGAATTTTGTGAATCCGGATGACCGAAGTTTCTTCTTGAAGTTAGTTAAATCGCGAGTCATCGGTGACGCCAATGACTTTTTGCAGTTCAAAACTTTTGATAATTTAGACCAGCTTCTATCGGAATTAAAAAGGGTATTCGCACCTACTCAGAATTTACCCCAAATACAAACCGATTTAGCGTGAGTAAGGCAGAAGCCACAAGAAAAGGTTTCAGAATATGGATCAAGAGTGACCCGGATTCTACAAAAAGCTCGGGAATTAATAGTTGAAAATTTTAGTCCCATAGTAGCTCGTGGCATGATAGAAGGAACGACAGACACAGCTATCGAATGCTTTACCCTCGGTTTAGAATCAGAGATAGCTACCCAAATGATAGGGAAACAGCTAACCACCTTAGAAACCGCTATTAGTACTGCTATAACCTGCGAGCGTCACTTACAGCAACGAAAAGAGCTACACGGGGATAAATTGGAAGATAATCGAAAAAGAGCCTATTGTCATGTCGCGGAGCCCCGAAAGGAAGAAGAACCGGAAAAGAAAAAACGAGGCTGTTACCGATGCGGAGAACCGGGGCATATCGCTCGAAATTGTCGCAAGGCAACCAATGTAAATGCTTATTGTGATTATTGTAGGAAATGGGGCCATACATTTGATACGTGTTATCAAAAGCCTAGAGATACCTCGTCAGCAAGTATTAATCGCCCTCTTGCTATTAGATACGCGCCGCAGACCCCCCATAGTAGTAACAATCCGCGTTCTTTAAACTCGAACAGGGCTCGCCATACGGGCACGATGGCGAACCAGCGTTATCCAAACAACGCAGTGTCCAGATTCCTCCCAGAGGGTAAAATCTCCTATCGTCATTATGAAAAGTAAGGAATTAATTAAAGAGATGCCGCGTTTTCTTATAGATACGGGATCAGAACTCAATATAATTAAACAGAGTCTGTTAAAACCCAATTTAGCCATAGATAGAAATACTATGTATGGGTTGGCTGGGATAAACGAAGGTTTAGTCTTGACCCAAGGATGTGTGAAAATAGAACTAGGCAACTGTTATTGTCGATTAAATATAGTACCTGACGAATTTCCCATACAAGCGGATGGGATTCTGGGTGTCGAATTCCTGAGGGAACAGGATGCAACATTATCCTTTCGGAATGATACTCTCTATTGGGGAAACCCAAAGGAGACTGTCTCTTTCATTAACCATGATGTCCTTTACCTTCCTGCCAGAACCAAAACCTTGGTTAAAATCTCTGTTCGTAACCCCCGCCGAACTGCAGGGTATGTAACTAGAATAAACGCTGGTCCGGGAATTTTTATTTGAGAATGCTTAGTTACTAACAATAATGATAAAGCTTGTTTATTCTCGACCAACGCCACCTGCGAAAATATAAGTCTCATTGTTCCTCCACTTGAATTAGAATTATACGACCGTACTATTAAAAGCGTGCGCGTTATTAAAACTTCCAATGCATCTGATGACCAGGCTAATCTGAAGATCAGAATTAATAAAATACTTGAATTACTTGATTTAGAGAACCTTGATAAATCGGAAAGGGATAGTATAATAAAACTAATATTGGAATTTCCTTGCCAATTTCATTTACCAAACGATAAACTAAGCAAAACCACAATGGCCTCCCATAAAATTCCAACTGTTGATCAAATTCCAATTAACGTAAAGCAATATCGCTACCCGCCTCATTTACGTGATGTAGTGCAGAAACAATTTCAAGAATTAATAGATAATGACATAGTAGAGGAATCGGAATCACCATACAATTCACCCTTATGGATAGTCCCCAAAAAACCGGATTTCCAAGGAAATAAACGTTGGCGTCTAGTAATAGATTTTCGAGCATTAAACGAAAAAACGATCGCGTCTGCATATCCTCTTCCAAATATAACGGAAATTCTCGAGCAGTTAGGCCGGAGCAAATACTTTTCAACTCTGGATTTAGCTTCAGGGTTTCACCAAGTACCTATCGATCCTGCTGACGCACCCAAAACCGCGTTTTCAACCCCATTCAATCATTTGCAATATAAAAGAATGCCTATGGGATTAAAGGGGTCCCCATCTACTTTCCAAGCCCTTATGGATAAAATTCTTACCGGATTGCACGGTATTGAATTATTCGTCTATATGGACGATATAGTAGTGTATGCCGAGTCTTTAGAAGATCATTCTCGTAAATTGAAAAAACTTTTTGGAAGATTAAGAACCGCCGGTCTTACCCTGCAGCTCGATAAATGTCTCTTTTTAAAAAAAGAGGTTGTCTATTTGGGTCTTGTAATATCGGAACAAGGCGTGAGGCCTGATCCTCGAAAGACACAAGCCGTGTCGGAATTTCCGCGCCCCAGAAATGCCAAGAACATAAAACAATTCCTGGGTTTAGCTGGATATTATCGCCAATTTATTCCTGAATTTGCCAAAATCGCTAGGTCTCTTCATTACCTTCTACAGAAGGAAATTAAATTCACGTGGGGAGAAGCGCAAGAGCATGCTTTTATCACTCTTAAACAAAAACTTTGCTCCCAACCTCTATTACAATACCCGGACTTCAATTCACCTTTCGTCATAACCACCGACGCATCCGACTATGCTCTAGGTGGTGTATTAAGCCAGGGCCCAATCGGGAGAGACCGCCCCATCGCTTACACATCGCGAGCGCTTATAAACGCCGAATTAAACTATACTACCACCGAAAAGGAACTTTTGGCCATAATTCACGCGGTAAAACAATTTCGACCATATCTATGCGGCCGGAAGTTTACCTTGGTCACAGATCACCGACCCTTGCTATGGTTAGATAGGTTAAGGGACCCGGTCACGCGAATAGCCCGATGGAAGATATTACTCAGAGAGTACGACTATGAGATTGTTCATAAACCGGGCAAGATGAATATGAATGCAGACGCTCTTTCAAGAAACCCTATAAATATTCCTCCTACACTTCCCGATCCAAATGTCCTCAACCTGGAGGAACCATTTCCCGAGGTCGACATTGAAAGAGTATTTGCTATTAATGAAGTGAGATCGACTTCCGGGGGACAAGGTTCTAAAGGAGACGAGGATTCTAAATACACTCATGTTTTGACTGTAATCGACAACGGACGGACTGACCAGACCAAATTTAGCTCTACCCCTTCGTCAGAAGGGAGTAGCGGTTGCACGTATACCGTGGCCGAGGTAGCTTTAGACACGTGCCGGTCACGGGGGTCACGGCTGATGTCTTCCAAGAGTGAGGAGAGTAGTACTAGGGATCCGCCGGTTCCATATATCGGGACCGATGCCCTCAGAGGAGGATGTAGTGCTAGGAGCCTCGCGCATATTGGGAGGGCCGGGGACCTACAGGAAAATTCCTATCAAGAAATCCCGACGGGCCGTAATACTTCCACATGTGTCAAGAGGAGTGCCGGGGGCCTACAGGAAAATTCCTATCAAGAAACCCTGACAGGCGATTATGAGCTAGCTGTGACCACGGAGGCCGAAGATCTTGAGAGTGTTGGGGGGCTCAGGGTTATGAGGCCCTAGAGCATAGTCCTCCCACACATGGTAAGAGAAATAGGGCCGGGGACCTACAGGAAAATT
The DNA here is from genome assembly GCA_036365515.1 of Torymus aiolomorphi. Taxonomy (NCBI): domain Eukaryota; kingdom Metazoa; phylum Arthropoda; class Insecta; order Hymenoptera; family Torymidae; genus Torymus; species Torymus aiolomorphi. The sequence goes on along the minus strand of CM070874.1, from coordinate 156,903,694 downwards.
CCTATCAAGAAATCCCGTCAGGCAACAGTAGGGCTAATAACACGCCGACAGCGGTTCAAGGGGAGATTGCTCTCCAAGAACCAATGACCGATGACGATTTGACTTTTGAACAACAACACGATGAAGGTGCGTCTGACATCCTAGGCTACGAGATCGTTAGGGTTACAACATGTAAGATAATGTGTGACCAAGAGCCAATAGGAAAGGTTTTGATAATATCTTCCGTAAAATACTCTAGAGATCAATTATTAATGAGACACGATAACATAGCCCACTTCATGTCGGTAGACTGCGAAATAAGCACCCCCATTTGCCAGCAGCTAGTCGATTTGGAAATGATAGACATAGGAAGGTTGAAAACCGAGCCCATCGGTATAGGCGCGATAGTGCAAACCAAATTGTCAACTGGTAAAATAATATACTCGCCGTTTATTAAAGAAAAGTCAGATGAGGTAGCAACCGCGGCTATAATAATCCAATGTTTAAAGTCCCTCCGAACCGCAATGATTGAAGAAAAAGTAAACTCTGTGAGTATCTCGAAAATAGGGGACGGTTTAGAAAAAAATCACTGGCTACCAATAGAAATAACCCTGAGAGCACATTGGAAAACCGATACCCCAAAAGTAACTATATGCACGGGTGAAGTAACCATCCCTCCTTCAGACGCTAGATTAGGAATTATTAGCGAGGCCCACGATTCAGCAATTGGGGGGCATAAAGGCATCACGAAAACCTACCGTCGCATCCGTGAGCAATACTTTTGGCCAGGAATAAAGGAAGATGTTTCTGAATACGTTAGGACGTGTGCGGAATGTCAGAGAAGGAAATTAGTACAAGTAAAAATAAAACAGCCTATGAGAATAACCACTACCCCTAGCAAGGCATTCGAAGTCTTGGAAATGGATATTGTAGGGCCTTTACCCATAACCATACCCGGAAATAAATATATCCTGACCCTACAATGTAATTTAACTAAATATTCCGATGCCATTCCTCTTTCTGATATAACCGCCGAAATGGTCGCCACCGCCTTAGTCCATGATTTCATAACCCGATTCGGCTGCCCCGAAGCCATAAAAACCGATCAGGGTAGTAATTTCCAAAGCAGCTTAATGCAAAGGGTAGCTAAAATATTTAAAATCAAACAATTACGATCTACCTCTTTCCACCCGCAAACCATGGGTTCATTAGAAAGAAGTCATCATTCTTTAGTTGAGTACCTTAAAATGTATACAGATAAAACCGATTGGGATACTTGGATTAAGATGGCAATGTTTTCATATAATACATCGGTTCACTCGGCACATGGCTTTACTCCCCACGAGTTAGTATTTGGACAGAAGGCACGGTTACCGTCGGAATTTGAAACAAGAACCGTGGAAAAAACCTACGAAATGTATCTGGATGAGTTGATATTTAAGCTTAACGATACGCAGAAAATGGCAAAAGAACGATTATTGGAAGCTAAGGCGCGATCTAAACGTTACTATGATCAAAAACTAAATGCGAAAGATTTCAAGGTCGGAGAAGACGTATACTTACTAAAAGAACCGCAAGTAGGGAAATTTGATGAGCAATACGCGGGCCGTTATAAAATAATTGAGTTAATAGGTGATAGGAATGCGAGAATAAATATAGGAAATAATAAAACTAAAGTAGTCCATGTGGACAAATTAAAACACGCATGTTTACGACCTGATTAAATTTACCCATGTTTCCTCTTTATGCGATATTTATAATGTTATTCTATTGCGTTACTTATAGTTTTGTATTTTGCGTGCGATCTAATTATACACTCATGTACTTTGTTTAAGGTAAATAAATAAAAAAAAAAAAACAAAAAAAAAAAAAAAATAATACAATAAGGGTCAATAGGAGAGATGGCCAGGGCTCGTCTTAGAGTTAAAATCCAGCATGATCTAAAATAATCTCTTGCTTTGTGCCCTGGAGATGGGAAACCGGAAGTACTCCTGATACATTTTATCAGGATGGTCCCGGCGAGCCATAGGAAGCATCTCACAGAAGGGAGCGATGGCAGGGGCTCCCTTCACCCTTAAAAACCTAAATTATTTAAGAATAACAAACTTCACCCTTAAAACCCTAAATTGTTTAAGAATAACAAACTTCACCCTAAAAAACTAAAAATTATTAAATTATTTTAATTAAACCCGCGATTCATTATAAATTCACCCTAAGGCAGCGTTCAGTAGGAAATCTTTACGTTTAAAAAAAAAAAAAAAAAAAAATTATTAATCTTTCTCTAATTAAAACCGCGCTTAAAGGATCTAAATCTAGGATCGCAAGAAATGCATGCATTTGGTTATTTTGCATCAATGGGCCCCAAAGGCCGCTCCATCTGTCCTCAGCAATACTGCATAATTGTGTGACACCCCCAAATGGGCCTAGTACCGGAGGGGTGTCGCCATCTACTTTGTCATTAGCACTGTATGTGAATAAAATAAAGACTAACCCTAAGGGGGTGGCTCCACTTCTCTGGGCCGCTTGACAGGGTACGTTGCGGGCTTTTGCCCCCCACTCTCGAAGATTGCATCACTTTTCGCGCGGGAATCATACCGTCGCTGACTCTCCCACAAGCAACATCTCCGCAGCTTTTACTAGTGAAGTAAGGGTGCTTGCCGCCTAAAGAAGATTGTTTATCTTTCGAAACAGCCTGAGCAGACTGGAGGAGGAGTCTAGCCTGAGAACTGTGAGCTTGGTTCCTTTCTTTTTCCTCCCCTGTGTTTTTCTTTTTCTTCTTCATGCCCTCTTTCTCAGATGGATCCATTAGGGATAAAGACGGAGGAGGAAGAGGCTGAACTGGAAGTGAAGGAGGAAGAGGCTGAGCTGGAAGTGAAGGAGGAAGAGGCTGAGCTGGAAGTGAAGGAGGAAAAGGAGGAGGGGTCATGGTGATCAGGGAGGAGGAGATCGACGTGGGGGAAGAGGAGATCTGGGTCGATTTTCGTGACGAGCCGGGCCCTTCCGACCGGCCTACAGTACCCGAATTACAAAAGGTCTTTATTATGAGAGCCAAGCCTCCGCTCACCATGCCCCCAGAGGGAGAGCATCCCTTCCACACTCCACCAGTCCCCAAGGATGCAAAAGCACTGAAAAAACTGAAAAAAACACTGGAGGGAACCATGACCAAGGCAATCAAAGACAGCGCATTGCATATTGGGCACTGCGAGGCATTCTATTACATCTCCCCTGGAGAGGATGATTGGAGATGTTTGGATTGCTTCAGGGATACTGGCGAAGGATGGGTTATTAAACATACCCATGTGGTGGGCCCTCTGACTGCGCTCAGCGCACCAGCATGCAGATGTGGTGCCAACCCACATATGATAACTCCTGTAGCTGCATGTTCCTTGTGCAGCTTCACCTACATGCTGCACGAGACGGAAATAGGAGCAGGAATGATCATATCATCCCTGCCTTTGTAGTGTTTGAACTTTTTTGTATTCACTTAACCTTTTTATATGTTTAAACGTTTATGCGCCCGTACATTTGATTTGGTCATGCACCTCATTTTATTACGTACCTTCTATGTAATACGTTAATTGACTACAAATTTGTGATTTCATTTCAAATCCTTGATCTATCCCAATCTTAATAAAACCCAATCCAGGGGTAATTTCAGTCTTGGCTGCAATTAACTGTTGGGGCCTCCTTCCTGGGCACATGCACTCTTCCGCATGTGAGGTGTACTGACCTGGGGCTTGGAAGCGAGCCAGTGCTTGAATTGTCAGGCCTCGGTTGTACGATTCTGCACCATAACTAGGGGTGTGCTGCGATATAGCTAGGACCCATGTTGGAGATTGTGGGATGTGGGATTTTGAACGTTATTTACTGCTTGCAGCCGTTTGTGGCATTTTGGCGGTTTCCTGTTGGGAGTTATTGAATCAATGTGTGTTAGTTATTGCAAATTATTGATAATGGAGGGAAGCTAGCGCTGGTGGTATTTAACATAATTTATTATTGAATATTGTAGGGAGTTTGGTCATTAAAAAGTTAATTATCAAACCTTTTTCTTAACTGGAGATCGTTAAAGTTGTTTGGACTATTGCAGGCGGTTGTGAGCTGTTGTAGTTGGGAGAGGCGTATCCGGCTCCTGCATTTTGTGTCATTTCCAAGCAGTATTATGGCTCATCCTTTAATTTCTAGGTAGGATTGGGATAGAGATGCTGCAACCACTATGAGAAGCCATCCTACTATATATATATTCGTTTCACAGTTTTCTTCACCCAGGTTTAGTTTGTGCTTCTGATTTATGAGCCAATTGTATCTGATGTCAGTACTCCTGCCTTTATAAATGGTTTTCATTTCTTCTTGGGCCTCACTCTTCTTTATTTCCTGTAAACATCTTTAAAAACCCGGCATTTCCTTAGAAAACCATGTGATAGCATCCTACTATATCTTATAATTACTTCATAATCATTTCATTTGTTTAAATATTGCTAGCAATAGGGTTTCGATATTACAGCAAAAGAATTCAATGTAGATATCAATCCTCCAGTATCCAAATCAAGTATCGTCCTTTTATTACTAAGCATTTGCTTCATCCTGATTAATTATTCGTCTCCTTAATAAGCCAGGGGGAATTCTCCTGCCTAAAAAAATAAATAGGGAAACCTTTTCACAAAGCATCCTGCCCAAGGATTAAGGAGAATAATAGTATTTACTTATTTGATAGACTCATTGATGGCTTGGCCGAAGAGTTGATTTATCTCTTTCATTTGCTAAGAAATATCCTTTCGATGTGTTTAAATTGTTTTGCTCCAGGAATCAAGAAACTTGTGAATAGTTATCCCTCACTAGGATTAAAATGCCCATTGCTTGACAGCTAGCAGCCGACAACGAACAGTAAGCAATCTCTGCGCCCGGCACAGACCGTGGCTCCACCACTCAGCTCACGGTGAAAGCGACTAGCAGCGAGGCAGCCCCATAAGCGCGCGAAAATTTGAATTTCGAAATTGATAAAAGCCCGAACCATGGGTTCGAGTTTATTAGAAGGGGGGGGCTGTTACGAACTGCGTTCACGCGAACAAGTATCGCTGTATTTAGGGTCACGCTACAATGATTCCAGAACATTACGACAAATAAATAATAGGATAATTTAAATAAATGACAAAGATTAATCTATATATTAATTAGTTAATTAACTAAGTTATAAACAAGTAATTAACGATAACCCGAATAGAAATTGACAATAAACAAGTGATAATGAAATTATTAAATTAACAAATAGTAATTGCTCCCGTATAATTCAACTATCAATAGCAAGGTCAACGCGTTAACGAACAAATTGAGATTAGCAATAAAAACTAAATAAACGGCAGTAATCTGCAATGAACTTAATAACTACTTCGATAATAAATAATAATTACGAGACGGACTGTAATAATAATGATAGCTAGGGAAAAGCTTGCTCAGGTAGGGTAAAGCTCTGTTTATAGGAGGACAGCCAGCACCACAACAATCAACGGTCAATCAGTTCCTGGAATCCATTAGCCAATGGCTCAGCAGCGCATAAACAATTCGGAGAAGGGCCATTAGCAAAGGGCCCCTGGAATACACGATGGTTGAACACGACAAGCAACGAGCCATGAGTCATCAATAGTCAACAACTCTTGGAATACGTTGGGCAACGTTGCATCAGCTCATGGGGCTACGAGCGTAACGGCTAGCAGAGGAGCAGCCAATCAGAGACAAGTAACCCCTCTCCACCATCAACCGTCATTCGCCGCTCAGCGCTCTCGACCCTACTTTCGTGTCTGACGCCCCTCCGCCGCCACTCTCTCCACTCCCTCTACCTCAGAGTAGGGGAGGCCTCTGGGGCAACCTGGTGCCCTACAGCCTCTACATCGTACTATTCTCCCTACCAACCGAGAGCTACTACATCAGAGCGTAGCAGTCTACGAAGGGGAACCAATCAAGAGGCAGACACATCTGCTGCAAGCCAGGAAGGGATTTTCGGCCAGAATCTGAGCATCCACTAAGGTTCCCCCACCACTAAGCTCGCCATGATTGAGAGAAGAGAGGGAAGCTCTCTGCCCTTCTAGGCACCTACAGGCCTCGGAATAGACCTCAAGAAGATTCAACGTTTCGCCACCAGAGAGCCTGGCTCCTCCCATTAACGGACAAAGGTGCGCGTCCAGGATATAAAAGGAGCTGCGCCACCGACGTCCAGTCAGTCTTTGAAGACCTGGGTCATACTAACTAGCTTAGTATTCTGCTGCACTTGTGCATGTTGCGCCCAGAAGCTCTATAATCGGTCATACCAACTAGCTTGCTATTTTGCTGCACTAGGGCTTGCCCCGTGTATGTTGCGCCGTTGAGCTGTAGTCTGAAGTGGCAAAGTACTCTGGCTTTGTTATTGTATTCGCCAGACTAAGTTTATATCGAGTCGCGCTTATAAAGACAGTTCGCTTATTGTTAAAGTATCAAAAGTATTAATTAACTTAATAAAGTCAAGGTTTAAGTTATTCATCGAGTTTGAAGTTTTATTTCAAGTTTCGCGCAACTCTGTGCGCTTTAGCGCTTAATTGAGCAACGTTCCCAGAAACGCCCTTCTGCTTGAAGACCCCGACTCGGGTCGTAACAGTCGTATACACGGTCATATAGACAGGTCTGGAAACTCCAGTGGTGGGAGTAGGCCACTTTCCGGTACCGGCTGTAGTTCGAAAAGCGACCACAAGCTGGTGCGCTGCGATCGAGTACAGTATGGTCATATGGTTGCACGCGCATGCGCGATCGGGGCAAGCCCTCGTGGAAAAAAGTTTTGAAATATACCATTTATTATAGAGAGGAGTTCAACATAATACCATTTAATTTCATTTCAGGATAAGATGGAAATATATACTATTATAGATTGTCGATAAAATTTAGACAATTTTATTTATAAATAAATTTTTTATTATTTACGGTAACTGGCTGATGGATATAATTTTAATTATTAACTAATTTTGACATCTTTCTTTTAACTACTGATTCTTTTTTTACTTTTTGCGCTTCTTCATACGCAAATTGACGCATTCCAAGGTGAACATAATAAAAAATTGCATATGCTAAAATGTCAGACCCATGTTTTTTACAAGGAAACGTAAAATTGTAATTCTCAAGAACTTCGTCGACTGTTAAATCAAAAACGTTTATGCTACTCGCATGCTTAGCAAAACATTGCTCAGTAAACATTATCAAATTGAAAAAATGATGATTTCCGTGAATTAATCCCCCTTGTGACTTCATATCAACTAATTTATTAACTGCAGTTTTTACATATTTTAAAGGAACCTGTTAAATTAAATAATTATTTTTCATTATACTAAGGTTACAAAGCTCTTAGAAAAATATTCAAAACATTAAAACAAATACAATTATAATTTTTTACCCGTGCAATAATTTTGTTATCCTTGTCATATTTAACCCATTCTTTAACAATAACACTTTCGTCAAAATGCTTTTCGCATATTCGATGTGATGAACGTAAAACAGGGATTCCGATAATTAATCTCCATTCCTCACGTTCGTTTGCATCGACTGGTACTTTAAAAGTAGATATCTTCTTACTATTTTTTACTTTATTTGTTTCACAATTTGTACTGTACACCAATTAGACATTTTTTAAACAAAAAAAAATTAAACACAGTCAAGCAAGCAGAAACATTTATCGTGTGTTCGCAGCTTTGGTTAGGGTTACCCAGCTGACTATACTGTCATCACAACTGTACTCGATCGCCGCGCCTTACCCGTGGCGGATTCGAGAAGCTTAAGTGGGACACTTTTCGAGGCCTACCCCCACCACTGGAGTGTCCAGACCTGTCTATACGACCGTGGTCATATATGCCCTGCATAATATGACATATATCATATACGGCGGCGTCATGTATCCTGTACACACGAGAGAAGTTGATTCTTTCCGAATGGACCTAGTCAATTTTAAAATCCTGCAATCTCATTGGACGATTCCAATTTAGGGTTAATGTTTATACTTCACTACGCATGTATTGTGGCACGTCGGAGTCTGTTGTACCCACAGCCATCAAAAGGAAAAGAAAGAATGTTTACGATTGAATTGCCCAATGGGATTGCACGATTTTGAAATTGTCCGGCACGTTCGGAAATAATCAACTTACCTCGTGTGTACATGTCTCTGGATCAGGATGAAGATTAAGTAACATACCACGGTCGCATATACAGGGGGAATGCTCTTCAACGATAAAACTGCGATATATCCACTGTGTATCACAAGATCTTATGGCGATAAACGAACTGTAACACTCTAGAGTACCCCCCACTGGTCAGGAAACTCCCGTGATGGCGCTGATTCTGTCCTGATTCCCTTATTGAAGCATGGCCAGCTTTCAAAATCTGCTATCAAATTAGAGAGCTACGATCGTCTCGTATGATATTCGCTCCGTGCAAGTCTCGTGGCTGTAGGGACTGCGATCTTCCCTCTCACTCTAACTGCGAGAGTGGGGGAAGCAGCCATTTCGCGCTCTGCGTGAAGCCGCCTTCGAGCGGCAGTCAGTGCTCAAATCTCTCAGCGTGCGGACGTGAGTCCGCTGTACACCTCCTAAGTATAATAAACCTCCTTGTTACCTGTTGACTCCTGACTCTCATTTATTCTCTCCCCTTCCTTTCCTGGAATCTGTGGAGACGTGGGCTAAGGACCCCACATTGGTGACCTCGACTTGCAGAGGGGGTGTTCGGAAGGCCTGGGCCTGTTGCGGCGTGTTTTTGCCGCCGCCGTCGTCGTCGACGAGACTCTGCCACTTTCTCTACCTCTTGCGCACACTTTCGAGTCACGCAAGGATAGCTGGCGATCACCGCGGGTAGCCGCGAAGGCGCCTGCCTTGCCGCCAAGGAGGATTTTTACCTAGTTTCCCTATGCGTGCTGGCACGCCGGCGCATACGGGAAATCTCAAGGTTGTAACTTACGTTGTGTACGTGCTGGCACGCCGGCGCACACACGTAAATTTGGAAATTCGCTGAAGCATCAAGGACAGCTCAGCATCCATCGCTCCTTGTTGGGACTTCTTCGAGGCATTTCAACGGCAGATCTCCAGGTGCGTACTTGCGTGAAGCGACCGTCACGCCTTCAAACGCACCTTCGAGCAACGCGAGGACAACGGCAGCACTCAGCACGGTGTATAGCAGATCTCCGGGTGCGTCCTTGCGTGAAGCCACCGTCACCGGCGCCCTTTAACGCACCCGTCGAGTAACGTACGACAAACTGATCCATGTGTGCTGATCGAGTATTCTCCGAGATTTCCCCAGCAGTCATCAGCAACATCATCTTCGACGTCATCTTCAAGAAAACTTCATAGCGTCAAGGTATGCGTGCGGTGAAAGCGTGCGAGCGATAAATTTGCGTGTTTAGCGGCGTAACGTAATTACTACGCATCAATTAATAATTTTTTCTCGTGCGCGATTTCCGAGAAGTGTTTACGTTCCCTCAGCCTTCCGGGAATTGTTGTTGTTCGGCGCGTATTTGCTCGCGAGATTTTCAGTCTGCGGGATTGCTGTGCGCAACGGTCACGTTTTCCGAGAAGTGTTGTTGCGCGGTGTTTACTAGCGAAACTTCACTCGTTCTTAAAACTTAGCTTTTATTTTAAGCCTTCTTGCGTCAATACATTTTTTGAATTTATGCTGGTGCGGAGCAATTAAGAATAAAACATTTTTAGTATTTTCAAGACGCGTGATACCTTTTTCAATTCATTAAATTTATACGTTACCTAATCACATTCTTTAATAAAATTCCTTTTTTCAAAATAAAATTTTTTTTCTTCTTTTTTCGCAAGCGGGAAAGTGGTCCTCTTAGCTTTTCATGCGGTTTACTGGTAATTTTAATACCTAATTTTAAGTTCTAGATTAGGTTAGCTTTAACAACCATTGTTTGTGCATGCGGGCACTAACTAGGAGCTTGTAATACGCAGCGGCGTAAGGTAATTTAGGTTCTCGATCGATCCTTGTCAGAGGAACCGAACCTTTCCTTACCTTCTACGCGTACTCTCGAGTCACTTAGAGGTAATTATTTACGCATTACTTTCTAGGCCCGCGCATATTCTTTTTCGCCAAAATGCTCGTAGACGAGGCAGCATTCGAAGCCCTGCAGCAGCAGACGCAACGGCTTTTAGCTAGCAACGCAGGTAATCTTGTCGAATCGGATCCAAACCGATCCCGACCTGTGGTTTTTGCAAGTAGAAGCAACATTTCGTAACTAGAACATCCCGGTAGATTCGACAAAAGTAGATTATCTTTGCCCGGAGCTCGGGGGTGAAGCCTTATCGGCCATAAGGGACATAATCAAAAAGGATCCCGCTCCCTCGGATATATACAAACAAGTTAAAGAGCGTCTTATTTCTAGTTTCGCAAGCTGCACCGAACATAACCTCCGCAAGCTTTTAAAAGGTGAAGTGCTGACCGATGGCAAGCCCTCGAGAATTCTTCAGAGGCTTCGCGCCCTTAATCAAGGATTCTGTGACGATAAAATTATTCAGTCCGTTTTCCTTGACCTACTTTCATCGCAACACCGTGCGATTCTTGCTTCCTTGACTTACGAAGATCTTAAGAAGTTAGTAGAAGCTGCTGACAAAATCGCTGACATTTCCTCCGGGGCTGACTCCCAGATCAATGCGATCTCTTCAAATTAGTCAACCCCTGCTTCCCTTGAAGCTGTTCTCAAGCGCTTTGATCGCTTTCAACGAAAGCTTGAGGCACTTGCAAAAAAGGTAGATGATATCTCGGGACCCTCGAAAGATTCATCTCGCTCTCAATCCAAAGACAGGGGTAGACGAGGCCGCTCTTCCAGTCGCGATCCTTCCGGTTTGTGTCTTGCTCACCGTAAATACCCGAATAACCCCTTGTTGTGCCGTGAGTGGTGTTCCAAGTATGCCGAGTGTCAGGCGAAAAACCCTCAACCAAAAAACTAACTCAACTTTCTGTTGAGGAGAGGTCTTCAGAAGGCTCTCGCTATTCCAAACGTCTTCATGTGCGTGATCGTATTTCGGGCAAGTCGTTTCTTATCGACACTGGTGCGGACATTTCCCTCGTTCCAGCCAATCCTAAGGCATGCGGCAAGCCCAGCTCCTTCAGGCTTTTCGCAGCGAATAATTCGTCAACCCTTAGAGGGCCGGGATGACGCCTTGAGGCGTCATGATCTCACTCGCCAACATCCGACCTTGATTTGGTTCTAACTGGGGGACCTCAGATCAATTTTCAGTACAAATTATGAGCTTTTAAAATTTTTGAAATCCCGACCCTGTAAGGGTTAATTAGTACCTATGGCGAATCGATGCTCACACTTAATCTGGGCATCCGACGCCCCATTCGCTGGAGCTTTTGCATCGCGGATGTTCCTCATCCCATTATAGATGCCGATCTCTTATCCCATTATGGCCTTCTGGTTGACCTTAAAAGAAGTCTTGTTGACTCTTCTACCAATATCTACTCCCTTGCAGTAGTAAAAGATGTTTCGGTTGACTCTGTCTTTGCAGTTGTTCCCGGCTCAAATGTGCAAAGATCCTTGCTGATTTTTCGGTGATCACGGGCGTTTCAAAGCCCACAATCCCTAGAAATAGCGATGTCTTTCATCATATTATAACCTCTGATCCCCCTGTCTCGGAGCGTCCTCGCAAACTTGCTCCAGACAAGTTGAAAGCGGCAAAAGCCGAATTCGATGCTTGGATCGAGGCAGGCATTTGCCGCCCCTCCAGCAGCCCTTGGGCAAGCTCGCTCCATATGGAGTTGAAAGAGGATAACTCCTGGAGACCGTGTGGTGATTACAAGCGCCTAAATGCCGCCATGGTCCCGGATAAGTATCCGACTGCTCATATTCAGGATTGCACGAATAATCTGTATGGTAAGAAAATCTTTTCGGCGTTTGATCTTCATAAAGCGTTCAATCAGATTCCGGTTGCTCCCGAAGATATACCGGAAACGGCCATCATAACCCTTTCGGCCTTATCGAGTTCATGTACATGACCTTTGGTCTTCGCAGCGCCAGTCAGACCTTCCAGCGTTACATTAATAGCGCGCTAGGCGACTTGAACTTCGTATACCTTTACACTGACGATATTCTTATCGCTTCGTCTTCTCCTGAAGAACATTACTCTCATCTTCGCACGGTCTTTGAATGACACAAGAAGTTTCATCTTCGCTTGAATGTCGAAAAATGTACCTTTGCTGCTGAAGAGTTAGAATTTTTAGGATACCTTGTGAATGGTGAAGGCATTCGCCCCATTCCTAGTAGGGTTGAAGCCATTTTGAACTTCCCCACACCTCAAACTATAACAAAACTTCGCAGGTTTGTCGGTACCGTAAATTTTTACCGCCGTAACATTCGTCATGCTGCGACTTCTCAAGCCCCTCTTAATGCTCTTTTTAGCGATTCCCGCAAAAATGATTAGCGCCCCGTTCTGTGAACGCCTGTAGCTGAGCAGGCCTTCATCCGTGTCAAAGAGGAGTTGTCAGCAGCGGCCCTGCTTGTCCACCCCCGCGTTAGCGCAGAAATACGCATTATTTCTGATGCCTCCGATTCTGGAATTGGCGCTGCCCTTGAACAGCTGTCCCTAACTGGAATTTGGGAATCATTAGCATTCTTCTCAAAGAAGTTCTCCCCGTCACAGTGGAAGTACAGCGCTTATGACTGTGAGCTCACGGCCATATATGAAGCTGTTAAATATTTCTCGTTTCTTGTAAAAATTGTTGTTTTGGTCAATTCTGACCAGATCCGTTGGGAGCAGGAAAGAAAATAGACTACGATGCTAAGTAGTTGCAACGTTTCGTCGACGGGTTTGTCGACCTCTTCAGGCTTTATTAAAAAAAAAATATATATAATAATATAATTAACAGAACGAGCTCACGCTAGTCTTAACTTACGATGGTTGAAAACATTTTAAAAAATGCGAAACGAATTACCTAAGTTATCGCACAGCGATCCGTCGAGTAATGTGAAAGTACATAGCAACATGGCTTATATATATATATATATATATATATATATTGGCTTCCTACCAAAACGTAAACAATAACAAATTTTGAATTAGATCGAGAATATACTTTACTTTTTATGTAACAGCTTAAAGATAGATTTGTATTCTCTACTGAGATTCTGTGTATCTTCTTTTTTGTTTATTGTATTTGGTGTACTGTTAATAAATACAATTTCAGAAATAAGTCTTTTATTATAGTTATTTTCAATATCTCTAATTGTTACTGCTTCAAAATCAAATTCATGATTATATTCATTTTTATGTATATTGACAACCAACTCATCATTATTATTCTTACGATGTTCGGCAATTCGTTTATTTAGGGCACGTTTTGTCTCGCCTATGTACCGTGCATTGCAATCTTTACAAGGGAACTCATAAACCACATTCGTTTGCTCGAGTTTGTTGGTTTTATCTTTGCCAAGAACAACTAGTTTTGAGAATTTATTAACTATATTTGGGATCGTTACAATATTGTGTTTCCGTAAAAATTTTGAACAATTGTTGTAAAATTTTGAATAAAATGGAAGTGATACTTTAATGTTGTGTCGGTTAGTATTTACAGGACTGTTTCTTTTATTTTGAAAACGAATTTTAAATAGTCTAGATCTTATATGTTTGTCAATAAACTCTGGTGGATATGAGTTCTCTTTAAGTATATTTTTAACCCGCAATATATTTCTATTATGAAAACGTTTATCTGATAAAAGGATAGCTCTATCAATCAAGTTAAAAACTATATTCTTTTTTAATGATATCGGGTGGTTGCTGTAGTAGTTTAAAGTTCTATTAGATGACATCGATTTTGAATACCAGTCAGTGATAATATTACCATCCTGTTTAATGAGAGACACGTCCAAAAAGTTAATATTGTTATTAATTTCAATTTCATAAGTAAACTTAAGGTTGGGATCAAAATTGTTAAAACATTGATTCAATACATGAATTTGATTTTGAACCAGTAACAATTAGAGATATTGAAAATAACTATAATAAAAGACTTATTTCTGAAATGTTATTTATAAACAGTACACCAAATACAATAAACAAAAAAGAAGATACACAGAATCTCAGTAGAGAATACAAATCTATCTTTAAGCTGTTACATAAAAAGTAAAGTATATTCTCGATCTAATTCAAAATTTGTTATTGTTTACGTTTTGGTAGGAAGCCAATATATATATATATATATATATATATATAAGTCATGTTGCTATGTACTTTCACATTACTCGACGGATCGCTGTGCGATAACTTAGGTAATTCGTTTCGCATTTTTTAAAATTTTTTCTACCATCGTAAGTTAAGACTAGCGTGAGCTCGTTCTGTTAATTATATTATTATATATTTTTTTTTTTTTTTTTTTTTTTTTTTTTTTTTTTTTTAATAAAGCCTGAAGAGGTCGACAAACCCGTCGACGAAACGTTGCAACTACTTAGCATCGTAGTCTATTTTCTTTCCTGCTCCCAACGGATCTGGTCAGAATTGACCAAAACAACAATTTTTACATTTGACAATGGGGAGTAAAATTGTGAATACAATTACAAACTCAAATTTCTCGTTTCTTGTTGAAGGTAGAGACTTCAAGATCTTAACAGATCATAAGCCACTTATTTATGCTTTCATGCAAAAGTCCGATAAGGCGTCACCGCGTCAAACGCGTCAGTTGTACCTTATGGCCCAATACACTACCCAAATTGAATACATTAAAGCTGCAGAAAATACTGTTGCTGATTCACTTTCTTGTGTGGAATCCATCGGACTTCCTGTAGAAATTGACCTCCACGATGTCGCTGAGAAACAGGAAGCTGATGAGCAGCTCAAGACCCTTCGTGAATCTCCGGATTATCCGTTATCATTGAAACGTATTCAATGGGGTCTTTCACACACTACTACATACTGCGAGATCACTGGTGCAGCCATTCGTCCGGATGTCCCTGAGTCCCTTCGTGAAACGGTGTTTAACATGTTTCATAAGCCTGCTCACCCAGGCCCCAATGTCACCGATCGACTCATGCGGCAGCGCTATGTGTGGACCAATATGCACCGTGATATTCCGCGCATGTGTAAAAACTGTTTAGACTGCCAACACTCAAAAATCTCTCGCCATTTAAAACTTGTACCTGATAAATTCGTCGCTCCCGATGGTCGTTTCGACCATGTTCACATGGACCTAGTCGGTCCCCTCCCCAATCGAAATGGTTTTGAGTATGTGCTCACCATGATTGATCGTTTTTCGCGTTGGATTAAGGCGGTTCCATTACGTGAAATGTCGGCACAAACGGTTGCCAGGGCATTTTATGACACCTGGGTATCTCGTTATGGTGCGCCAAAGGTCATCACTTCTGATCAGGGTTCGCAATTCGAATCGCGCTTATTTACGGCTCTTTTATCCCTAATAGGTTGCGAGCGTATTCGCACTACTGCGTATCACCCTGCGGCGAATGGCCTCATCGAACGCTGGCACCGTACCTTTAAAGCGGCGATTATGTGTTATGTGGACAAGGAGTGGACTCGTACGCTAAGTACAGTATTATTAGGTTTACGCTGTCATCTTCGGCAAGATACTAATGCGTCTCTCGCGGAATTTTTATTCGGTACCACTTTGCGTCTTCCAGGTGAATTTTTCCTCCCTGAAGACTTTACGCCGGATCCGAACTTCTTTATTGAAGAATTTCGCGAATTTATGCGCCAGATTCATCCAATCCCTGTCGCACACAATTATAAAAAACGTGCATTTTGTTTTAAGGGCTTATATACATGTACACATGTATTTATTCGCAATATGGCCAAAAAGTCGTTAGAAAGACCTTATACGGGCCCCTACAAAGATTAAAACGTCCGTCCGATCGCGTTTTTGATATAGAGATTAATGGTGCGCGCGCAGTGTATCTGTGGAACTTTTAAAGCCCGCGTATGTAATATCCGACAATCTTCCCGATATGCCTCCCGATGGTGATTCAAATGGCCATCAGCCCACTACCGTTGATCGACCAGTATTAAAAACTTACGCAAGAAAAAAGGTATCTTTTTCTCCCGCGACCAAAATGTAACACGACTGTGATCGGCGGTGATATTCTTAGTTTGTAGGTGCTATCGAGCACGTTAGGTTTATATTCATATTTATATTGTATTTTCAATTCATGTACTTCGTTAGCACTTAGGGGGAGTATGTAGGGACTGCGATCTTCCCTCTCACTCTAACTGCGAGAGTGGGGGAAGCAGTCATGTCGCGCTCTGCGTGAAGCCGCCTGCGAGCAGCAGTCAGTGCTCAAATCTCTGAGCGTGCGGATGTGTCTCCGCTGTTCACCTCCTAAGTATAATAAACCTCCTTGTTACCTGTTGACTCCTGACTCTCATTTATTCTCTCCCCTCCCCCTCCTTTCCTGGAATCTGTGGAGACGTGGGCTAAGGATCCCCACAAGGCGACCCGTCGATGCGACAACTGATGGCGTGAATCTTCAAAACTCCTGGACGATTTAGTATTAACTTATATGCCTTATATGGAAAGTTATAAAATATACGATATAACAACGTAACCACACATAAAATTCATTATGTTATTTGTATAATACCAGAGATGAATCATAGACTTGTACTCATTGACTGTGCGCTCCCGTGTAAAGCGCTGAAGCCGGGCAAGAGAGAGAGGGCAATATCTGGGGTATTGGCGTATTGCTCTCTCTTTCTAATGGGCGCTTGGTGGGGGTAGAGTGGTCCCCTCAACGCCCTCTCCGCCTCAGCCGTCACCATTTCCCCTCTACCCCCACCACTGTAGGTGTGCGAGAGAGATAGCATTACCTCGCGCCGGTGTTCGAGAGAGATAGCATTACCCCGCGCCGCCATCTTGAGCTTCACGCCGCTGTAGGGTTTGGATGCCCACGTCTTCTCCCGTTCTGGGAATAGGAAGGGGAGAAGGAGAGAGAAAAGAATAAGTCAAGGAGTAACGAGAACAAGGTTTATTGTATGAGGAGGATACAGCGGACGTGCGTCTGCACGCTCCTGAACTCGAGCAACGACTGCCGCTCGCAGGCGGCTTCTCGCTTTACGCGACATGGCCGCTGCCCCCACTCTCGCCGAGAGGGCGAGAGGGAAGATCGCAGACCCTATACAATCCCCCCGAGTGCCAACGCAATACATAAATATATGATAAATATAAATATGATATAAATATACCTATCGTGCTCGATAGCACTTACAAGTTATGCTAGTAATATCACAGTCACATTACGCTTTTGTATTAGGAGCAAATAATACTTTTTTCTTAGAATAGGTTTTTAATGTTGGGCGATCGACGGTGGTAGGCTGATTGCCGTTTGAAAGACCACCAGCAGGTACTTCAGAGGGATCATCGCGGATTATATACGCGGGTTTCAGGAGTTCCACAGATACACTGCGTGATGCTCCGTTAACCTCGATATCGAAAACGCGATCGGACGGACGCTTTAACACTTTATGTGGGCCCGTGTATGGCCTTTCTAATGACTTTTTAGCCATGTTACGCATAAATACATGTGTACAGGTATATAAATCCTTAAAGCAAAACGCACGCTTTTTATAATGGTGTGTGACAGGGACTGGACGGACTTGATGCATATACTCACGGAATTCTTCTATAAAGAAGTTTGGATCAGGCGTAAAGTCTTCAGGGAGGAAAAACTTACCTGGAAGACGCAAAGTGGTGCCGAACACAAACTCCACAGGCGATGCATTCGTGTCCTGACGAAGATGACTACGTAATCCTAATAATACTGTACTTAAGGTACGAGTCCAGTCCTTGTCCACATGGCACATAATCGTCGCTTTAAAGGTACGGTGCCAACGCTCGATAAGGCCATTCGCCGCAAGGTGATACGCAGTAGTGCGAATCCGCTCGCAACCTATTAGGGACAAAAGAGCCGTAAATAAGCGCGATTCGAATTGCGAACCCTGATCGGAAGTGATGACCTTTGGCGCACCATAACGAGATACCCAGGTGTCATAAAATGCCCTGGCAACCGTTTGTGCCGACATTTCACGTAATGGAACCGCCTTAATCCAACGCGAAAAACGATCAATCATGGTGAGCACATACTCAAAACCATTTCGATTGGGGAGGGGACCGACTAGGTCCATGTGAACATGGTCGAAACGACCATCGGGAGCGACGAATTTATCAGGTACAAGTTTTAAATGGCGAGAGATTTTTGAGTGTTGGCAGTCTAAACAGTTTTTACACATGCGCGGAATATCACAGTGCATATTGGTCCACACATAGCGCTGCCGCATGAGTCGATCGGTGACATTGGGGCCTGGGTGAGCAGGCTTATGAAACATGTTAAACACCGTTTCACGAAGGGACTCAGGGACATCCGGACGAATGGCTGCACCAGTGATCTCGCAGTATATAGTAGTGTGTGCAGGGCCCCATTGAATACGCTTCAGGGATAGCGGATAATCCGGAGATTCACGAAGGGCCTTGAGCTGCTCATCGGCTTCCTGTTTTTCAGCAAGCTCATTGAGGTTAATCTCCGCGGGAAGCCTGATGGTTTCTACACGCGATAGCGAGTCAGCTACAGTATTCTCTGCACCTTTTATGTATTCAATTTGGGTGGTATATTGAGCGACAGGGACAGCTGACGCGTTTGACGCGGTGACGCCTTATCGGACTTTTGCATGAAAGCATAAATAAGAGGTTTGTGATCTGTTAAGATCTTGAATTCTCTGCCTTCAACCAAAAACGAGAAGTATTTTACAGCTTCATATATGGCCGTGAGCTCACGGTCATAGGCGCTGTACTTTCGCTGTGAGGAAGAGAACTTCTTGGAGAAGAAACCTAATGGTTCCCAAACTCCAGTGAGAGAGAGAGCTGTTCAAGGGCAGCACCCATTCCAGAATCGGAAGCATCAGAAACGATACGTATCTCCGCACCAACGGAGGGGTGAACAAGCAAAGCTGCTGCTGACAACTCCTCCTTTACACGAATGAAGACCTCCTCAGCTTCAGGCGTCCACAGAACGGGGCGTTTATCATTTTTGCGAGAATCGCTAAAAAGAGCATTAAGAGGGGCTTGAGAAGCCGCAGCGCGAGGCATGTTACGGCGGTAAAAATTTACGGTACCGACAAACCCGCGCAATTCTGCAATTGTTTGAGGTTTAGAATAATTCAAAATGGCTTCAACTCTACTTGGAATGGGGCGAATGCCTCCGCCATTCACAAGATAACCTAAAAATTCTAACTCTTCAGCGGCAAAGGTACATTTTTCGACATTCAAACGAAGATGAAACTTCTTAAGTCGTTCAAGGACCGTGCGAAGATGAGAGTAGTGTTCTTCAATAGAAGATGAAGCAATAAGAATATCGTCAATATAAAGGTATACGAAATCGAGATCACCTAGCGCACTATTAATGTAACGCTGAAAGGTTTGACTCGCGTTGCCAAGCCCGAAGGTCATGTACATGAACTCGAAAAGGCCGAAAGGGGGGGGGGGGGTTATAATGGCCGTTTTCGGTATATCTTCGGAAGCAACTGGAATCTGATTGAACGCTTTATGAAGATCAAGCGCCGAAAAGATTTTCTTACCATATAGGTTATTTGTACAATCATGAATGTGAGCAGTCGGATACTTGTCCGGAACTGTGGCGGCGTTTAAGCGTCTATAATCACCACAGGGTCTCCAAGAGTTATCCTTTTTTAACTGCATATGGAGAGGACTTGCCCAAGGGCTGCTGGAGGGGCGGCAAATTCCTGCCTCAATCCAAGCATCGAATTCGGCTTTCGCCGCATTCAACTTGTCTGGAGCAAGTCTACGAGGACGCTCCGAGACAGGGGGACCAGAGGTTAAAATATGATGAAATACATCGCTATTTTTAGGGACTGTGGGTTTGGAAACGCCCGTGATCTCCGGAAAATCAGCGAGAATCTTAGCTCATTCTGAGCCGGGAACAACTGCAAAGACAGAGTCAACCGAACCATCTTTTACTACTGCAAGGGTGTAGATATTGGTAGAGGAGTCAACAAGACGACTTCTTTTAAGGTCAACAAGAAGGACATAATGAGATGGAAGATCAGCACCTATAATGGGATGAGGAACATCCGCAATGCAAAAACTCCAACGAATAGGGCGTCGAATGCCCAGATTAAGTGTGAGCAACGATTCGCCGTAGGTACTAATTAAAGAATTATTCGCTGCGAAAAGCTTGAAGGAGCTGGGCTTGCCGCATGCCTTAGGATTAGCTTGGAGGAGCGAAATGTCCGCACCAGTGTCGATAAGGAACGACTTGCCCAAGATGCGATCACGTACATGAAGACGTTTAGATAAACGAGTGCCTTCTGAAGACGTCTCCTCAACAGAAGGTTGAGTTAGTTTTTTGGTTGAGGGTTTTCGCCTGCCACTCGGCATATTTAGAGCACCACTCACGGCACGACAAGGGGTTGTTCTGATATTTACGGTGTGCGAGACACAAACCGGAAGGATCGCGACTGGAAGTGCGGCCGCGTCTACCCTTGTTTTTAGATTGAGGGCGAGATAAATCTTTCGAGGGTCCCGAGATATCATCTACCATTTGTGCAAGTGTCTCAAGCTTTCGCTCAAGGCGCTTGATAGCAGCTTCAGCATTAAAAGAATCGGATTTATTTGAAGAAACGGCGCTGACCTGATGGTCAGAATTGCCAGAAGCCTCAGCCAGTTTGTCGGCTACCTCCGCGAGTTTATCGAGATCATCAATGTCCGTCGTGACAAGAATCGGACGGTGATGTAGGGAGAGTTGGTCTAGAAAGACGGAGCGAATGATTTTGTCGTCACAGGAGCCAGGATTAAGGCCACGAAGCCGTTGAAGAATTCTCGTAGACTTACCATCGGTCATCACTTCCCCCTTTAAAAGCTTGCGCAGGTTATGTTCAGACGAGCTAGCAAAGGTCGAAATGAGGCGTTCTTTTACCAGCTTGTATATGTCCGCAGGAGCGGGGTCTTTCTTGATTATGTCCCTAATGGCCGATAAAGCCTCTCCACCGAGTGAAGGGCAAATATAATCTACTTTTGTCGAATCAACCGTGATATTCAAGTTACGAAATGTTGCTTCTACTTGCAAGAACCACAAGTCGGGATCGGTTTGGATAAACGGCGGGATCTTCGGCAAACGTGCGCCTTCAACACGGTTACCTACGTTGCTGGTTAAAAGCCGTTGTACCTGCTGCTGCAGGGCTGCGATCGCCTCATCGTTAGTGGGCATTCTGGCGAAAAAGAATATACGCGAGCCTAAAACCTAATGCATAAATGATTACCTTTACGTGACTCGAGAATACGCGTAGAAGGTAAGGAAAGGTTCGGTTCCTCTGACGAGGATCGATCGCGTACCTAAATTACCTTACGCTGCTGCGTATTACAAAGTCCTAGTTAGTACTCGCAGGTACAAACAATGGTTTAAAAAGCTAAGCCTATGCTAACACTTAAAATTAGGTATTAAAATTATCAATAGGTCGCGTTAAAAGCTAACAAAGACCACTTCCCGCTTAACAAAAAAAATTTTTTTTTTTTAAAGATTTATTAAAGCATGTGACTAGGCAACGCATGAATTTAATAAGATTGAATAAATATAATACGCGTGACTCAAAAATACTAAAAGCTTTTTCGTGTCACCTTGCGTGAGAGCGAGCTTGAAAACACAATGGCACGCGAGAGTCAAAATGGCCGTCAAGATGGCTGACAAGTTCCTAGAAAGCGTGGCCGTTGCGCACGAATTCCACGAATTCAAAATCTCGCAAGCAACACGCGCCGCGCGACGACAGTTCCCGGAAGGCCGGTAGAACGTAAACACTTCTCGGAAATCAGAAAAGGTACGCACGCTAATTATCCGCACGCATACCTTGACGCAATAATTGATGTCTGAAGATTAGCCGCCTCTGAGAAGACTCGACGAGGTGCTACGGCTGCAGCGGCTCACCTCCCGGTGCTCGACGGGTGCGGTAGAATAGGCGCCGGTGACGGTGGCTTGACGCAAGGCTGCACCCGGTGCTCTGCTTCACGTTGCTCAACAGGTGCGTTTGAAGGCGCCGGTGACGGTGGCTTCACGCAAGTACGCACCTGGAGATTTGCCGTTGATAGCTATGATGCCTCGGAGAGAACTCGACGAGACGTAGTGATTGCAGAGCTGCCCTTGTAGTTGGGCAGGTTTCAATTTTTACGCGTGTGCGCCGGCGTGCAAGCACGCACACAACGTAATTCGACGAAGGTCGAAAATTCGAGTATGCGCCGGCGTGCCAGCACGTATACGGATAGTTGTCAGAGGTCGAGCGGTTTTAAAAACCACGCGTGTGCGCCGCACAGTGGGACAAAACAACCGAAAAGTCTATTAAATTCGGCTTCACGCGAATTTTGCATAAAAAATGTTCTGGTAAAGAGGATTCTCTTCGTTTTGAAATTGTCTAGGAATCACCGTTTCCCTCGGAAACGCATTATCATTTTTTAACATGATTGTGAGTGGGTTTTTCTGATCTGTCGGGAAAATAAATATAATTAAATAATGTAAAGTGCGATCAATGTTAGGAAAATAGCAAAAACATTGTATATGTATATACAATTGCATTTATATAATATTTTTTACTATTTCTCTGATAGCTATATGCATTTCATGCATTTACAAGCATATATACTGCAATATATAAGATTATATATATAATATTTATTTCTTTAACATTTTATGATTAATTATGAGTACATAGAACCTATATGACACACAAGTGATATATGATCATATACCAATAATATGAAGTTACTCAACAACCTCTTCGTTAATTTTTTATCGTGTTGTATGTTAAAGATATATAAAAATATGCTAATATGCTAATATGTGTGTGTGTGTGTGTGTGAGTATTTGTGTGTGTGTCATACAGGTCCTATATACTCAAAATTAATCATAATTTTTTTTTTTTCTTAAGGGAATCGATGAAATAATGAGTACAAAAGATAATTTAATTCATTCTGTGCAACGTTTCGGTAATACAATTATTACCTTTATCAAGCACTGTAAATTTATTTAACTTATTATTTTACATTAGGTCAAAGTAGTTCTCTATTTACAAAGATAGTCAGACGTTCTTACCATATTATTTGGTGTAGTCAAGGGTATAAAGTATGGAATAATTATAAATACAAGTATTGATCTAGAAAAAACAACAAAAACATACATGTTTTTTGCAAAAAAATTGAACTCAGCTAATTAACAATTAAATATATTTTTTACCTCCAGTCCTTATTTTATTTTATTTTAAATTTTTGGAAAATTTTAATAAAAATTTTAACATCACAATAATAAATTAATACATAAACCAACACAATAATAAATTAACACGTAATAATAAATTAACACAGTAATAAATTAACACGTAAATTAAGCAAAAGCAGTCAACATTTTAAAAAGAAGAACCGAGATGTTGATATTTTAACGTATCAAACGTAAATGAAATAAAAACAAAATTGAGATTTGAATTCGGTAGAACGACAACTGTCATATGTACAAACGTCGAATTCAAATCTACATGATCATTTCGGGTCACTAGACCCTATGGCGGCAAATTTGAATTGAATATATAAGGACTAGAGTTTACAATTTTTAATTTCTTTTTAATTTTTGTAACAACTGATTATAATGTGTACTTAAATTTTGAGTGTCTTCTTTAATGTTTATAGCATTATCTTGTAAACGTATGTGAATCATTTCTGAAATTAATCTTTTTCTCCAGTTACTTTCATGATCTAAAATTTGGACGTTGTCAAATTCAAATTCATGATTATTTATGGTCATACCGGGTCTTCGCGAGCTACCCTCGCAGGGGGAACGGTGGCTACCCAGTTATTTTTCAAATCATTACTTAAGTAATTTCTCAAGCAATTACATAAGTTATTACTTAACAATTATCTTCAACATTCGAGTAACGAGTTAAGCAATTGCTTAAGTTGTTGCTTAAGATATTACTTAAATAATTAGTTAAGTAATTACTTAAATAGTGAACCAAAAATTTAAATAATAACTTCAGTAATTGCTTAAGTAATTTCTTAAGTTATTACTTAATTTTTCTTGATAAGTCCATAAGTTATTGCTTAAGTAATTTTTTAAGTAATACTTAAGTTTTGAGTTTTGCAAACAAAATACGATCTCGAGTTAAGTGGTATGGTACCAAATTTAGCCTTTTGTTTACCTATGAACCGATATTTTACTGAAACAAACGTATCAGTTACTTGTGAGGTTTGTTTTATCTTAAAAAGAAGAAAACAGCAAAAATATAAAAAAGGTTTAAGAATAAGAAGAAAACATTCATTGCAATAAATGTGATATGGATAAAGTAAAGAGGACTTTCATTTGTGAACATGTAAGTAATTTTGAAGTATAGGTATTGGGGTTAATTTATTCAATTTCTTTTCCTACCTCATAAAGGAAACTTTGTAAAAATAAATCTTTTTTGCTTGAAAGTACCACTTTTGATCTCGACGCCCGATCGTGAAGGTTCTATTTTCGGCCTCGCCAGGCAAAAAAAATCGTATACGCAACACAGGCATAAAGAGGACTATCCCAGAGCACATGTTTGCGGCCCTCGCCTTGGGCTCGGGTGGCAATTTGCGCTTGCTCCGGACTGGCCAACCCTGTACCTCCCTAGTTGCGTAATATACCTACTATAAGTTAAGTTAAGGCGGTCTTACACCTACAAGTTTTTCTTGCCAAAATTACGTAAAAAATGATAAAAAATATTATTATAGTAAAATAATCAAAATATATTGTAAATATAACTTATTTTGAATAGAATGAGCCAAGGCGGATATCCTTAAACTCATTTTATCCTCAGTTATAGCATTTTCAAGAAAAAACAATTTGTCGTAACCTCTCTCTGACACCACATGATGGATTTTCATGGGACAAGGTGCAAATTGTTCCTAATCTATGTAGTTATGGGCCTAAGAGTTGCAAATTTAAGATTTCCTGTGTAAGTAACTTTCCATGTTAAAAACCCTAAAAATTAAAACAAAAAATGGAAAAAATTATTGCAATAAATCAATTTTTGCCATGAAAAAAGTACTTATACATAAAAACCTTGAAATTGCAACTCTTAGGCCCATAACTACATAAATTAGGAACAATTTGCACTTTGTCCCATAAAATCCATCATGCGGTCTCAGAGAAAGGTTACGACAAACTGCTTTTCTTGAAAATGCTATATCTAAGGATAAAATGAGTTAAAGCACCTCTGCCTTGGCACGTTTTATTCAAAATAAATTATATTTACAATATATTTTCATTGTTTTATTATTATTTTATAGGTGTAAGACCGCCTTAAAAACATAAAATAGTACATTGTGCAACAAGGGGAGAAAATAAGCAATTTCTAGCGAGGATGAGATGTTCTGCATGACTCGAGTGCTGAAAACACCTTACCCGAGTCTGAAATAGCTTTCCTTCTCGTGTTACACACCGTATTTTTTTTAACGAAGGCATGACAGTGCCTTTTTTATGTGTGTGAGTCGGAGAGAGGATTGGGCATTTCGAGTTGTATGCAACTGGATATGATATGTATACACACAGTGACGGTCTTAGAGCGGGGCGAGAAGGGCAGTCGCGCCGGGCCTCGCGCTAACAGGGGCCCCACGATGCAGGCCTGGACTGGCCATCGGGAATTCGGGAGAGCTCCCGGGGCCTGATTCTAAAAATGTCTCACACTCGAGACACACAAAATCCGAGAATAACTTTACCTATTATTTTATTCATATTTTATACATAATTTCAAAATTAATAATTTTTAATCTACATAAATGAATATAATTATAATTATGTCCACGGGCAAATGAACTTTTTTCTTAGTGTAGTTTTCCTAGCCTACACTACTAAGCTTATAATTTATTTTAAAATTATTTAACTGAGCAAATGATAAATTATTTAAACTTCTTAAGATTAAAAGTATTAAGAATAATTATAAATATTCGGAATAATAACCTGTTTATATGACGGACATAAATCATGGTTGGCATCTAATGCAGTAGCTCTCATTATATTGTACGCATTTTTTGTCAGGTTCGCCTCTATAAGCAATGCAAGCGCTTTCTCTGCAGTCAGCCTTACACTTTTATCATATTTTATAGGCTTTATAATTTCATTTGCATTCTCTGCTTCACCTATAATGTCCATCAATTCCACTCCGCCTAAATTAGTTCCCATTCTCATTTTTTTTATTGCTACTTCGTAACATTCTTCATTACTTAAATTAGAACTGATATGAGCTCTATATATCTAAAACTATACCGTTTAATGGCCATGACAGAAATGTTTAATTTTTATAAAACTTGAACTCTTGTGCAGCTTTATAATATTATTAATTTTTTATTATTTTAGTGTTTCTATTACATTTGGTTATATTTTAAGTTATTTATATTTGTTCACCATTAACAGGAGTCATCGAGCGCGGGAGCGCTTTGAAGGCAAGTATAGAAAGAGGCTAGGAGTCGACCGTGCCATTCACTCTTCGAAATAGGTGTCAGATACATACAGATGTCCGAATCGTAACCAAAACGTATCTAAACGTATGAAAAAGTACGCAAACGTAACAGGAACGTATGTTTTTATTTCTGTTCGGGTATTAATAGGTTTCAGTGATAGCAATGAATTCATTGCTTTTTTTGTCAAATATATATATATATATATATATATATTACTTTTCTGTACAAATTTCATGTAACATAAAGTAATTCCTGAGACAAAGACTGTTCCTCTGAAAATACATTAAGTGGACGATGTTTCGGACACTTTTTTGTCTCTTGTCCGGCCTTTTTATTAAACAGACGAAATTACACTATAAAATACTTTAAATAAAACTAACTGCACTAACGTAAATGGCTGGCGTCAGAATGAACTTCAAACAATTTATTTATAAATAACATGATTTGGTCAAAATAAATAAAAAAAGCTTTTTGTTCACATACTGTTACGTGAGAGGTTAGAATTCTCACACGTAAGGGCAGAACTATAAATGTATTTCGGATGTCGCCCAAGGACATCTATCATTCCTTTACCCGTGAATAATAACTCGCTATGCTTTCGGGAACTAGAGCGTAGTCGAACTAAAAAACAACCTAGGGGGGAGGGGCTAGTTCTAAACCGAGAACAGAGGAAAACCTAAATGGGAATAAAAGGGCTAAACTCTCCTTCTTCGTGTCGTACTACTCCGTCTTCTAGCGTAGCTGTTGTTCCGTCGAACGAGTGTTAGTCCTAGAGCTGGACGGATCGTACACTCCAATCTTCAGTAGTTTTGCCGTTTCATGCTACAATGAATCGACCCAGCTACCTACTGCATGGAGGAAATCCGGATTAGGAATTAGTAAAATTTTTAGAGTTAAAGGTTAGTTATTATTAGAAATTATAATAAATATAATAGTTATATCGGTATAAAATTATGAGTAGTTTTTTATTTATCTATTTATATATATATATATATATATATATATATATATATATATATATATATATATATATATATTTGTTTATTATTATTAGTTATCGAATCAACGCGCGCGAATGTAACCATAAAATTAGTTACAATGGCAAAATTTATACTAATAAATTATTGAAAACGACAAGAGGATACTAAGTAACTCGACGAAACCCGTACGACTACCTCCCCGTACATATGGCCGGACTCACGGAAATCCTATACAATTACGCGCTGGAGAATGGAAATCAAATTACGATTAACCGATAGATACGGATACGAGCATATAGGACAATTATGAAAAGTTTAAAGAACACCCCCGGACGCGAGTAAATAGTACGCGAATAAATTACCGATAATAAATAAAGATTTTTACCTTATTGTGGCTCGATGATCTCCTCGCATAGTATGGTAATATATAATAATTGAATTCCAGGTACTGGTGGAGTCCGAAATAAAATACTCGTTAAAGGTTTAGTAATTCATTCCTTTTATTTTCCTTTTTAATTGAAGTCCAGTGGTCCAGTTTAACAAAGGGCAGATATAACAAATTTTCGCACGAGACACAAATATTCTAACACTTGAAATTAAATTACAAGAACTTATAAAAATTATTAACGAAGTATATATATTCTCGATGATTTATTAATTGACTATCTTCAATGATTAATTATTCTCGTCTCTACCCTATTGAAAATTAAAACGCAACTGTCGTGGCAACGAATTTTCGCACGCCCGCACAACTGGATCCGCGAAAATTCCCTCCCACTACAATCGTTCGCTGTCTCTCTCGCTCCCGTAGCTCCCATCGGCGCAGGTAAGGCAGGGAGCGCGAGAGATGCCCGGGAGGTTCATTACTAATTCAGCGCAACGCCTGTCGTCTTCGTGTCGTATGCGTTTCCTCGCGGCCGCTGCGCTGGATTAAGACCGTTGCCCCGCTTACGCAGCGATTTCTGACCATCGCGCAATTCTTATTTCTTAATTGGTTTTGCGCAATAGCAAGCTACTCGGTTTTAACAAATAATTGAACCATTTAAAAATTAATAAATTAATAAGACAAATGTTGGCACATAACATCATCCCCCTCTTATTTTACTTGTCGTCCCGGCAAGTGTTTTGAATAATAGGTTACAATAATATGGTTACAAATAGAATTTCCGCTAATTTTTGACGCAATGTGAGTCCTTGTCCGGTTGTTATTAAGAGGTCGTACGGAGATAGAAGGTCGCTTTAAGATTAAAGAGGTACAAGAGATCTTGGATGAGTCCGTCGATTGAGGGTATTCCACGTATATGGATAGCCGGGTTTACAAAAGCGCTGTTAATCTCTTAGTATGTAGGTAATTGTGAATCACAGATTCGACTGAGATAACTATATGCTTCCTAGATTGCCTGATATCTTAATTTATATAATTAATTGATTGGCGGATCATATCCAGAGGAATTATCCTTAGTTCGGTTAGAAGCCTCAATTTGGTCTGACCATATTCCAGGTATGGTATATTTATACCGCGGCTACCTCTTGTGGTTTGTCTCTCAGATTATTAGGTTACCTGGACTCTTCCATACCTTCGAAGGTGACTCTCAATAGCCTCCATCTTTGATAGCTATTTTTCTGGAACAAAAAGAAGAGAAGGAGCGAAGGGGAACGTGTTAAATGAGATTATTAGCGAGTTAATGGCCTAGGGTAATATTATAATATCAATGGGAAATAAAGGGAATTCTAAGGGTGTAGAGACGTCCGGATGTCCATGAGTTCTACGGTAGTTTCTTGCTCAGTCTTAGACGGGCAAAAGATGAGGTCAAATCATTGATTTGTTCCTCCACATTATTGACTCGGCCGTCGAGAGCAGTTAGCCGTTTGAGGGTTGAATTGGTGAGCTGGTCTAGATGCTGCCGGACTTTGTCCGATTTAGCGAGCACTTTATGCATTGTGTTCTTCATCACGGTTCGTTCTGTGAAGAGTACACCAAGAATCATGGCGTCTTTTTTTTTTTAACTTTTCCTCATGTTCCTTCGCCTGATCCGCCAGGTGACTTATTGTTACCCATTGATCTTCGTGGACGGCCCTTCGTCTCACCAATTCTTGGTCCAATTCTAAGAGTCTATAAGTCAGTCGACTTTCTGCGAAAACAGGATGACTGTCCGGTATCATTTTGGCCTGAAACAAAAGAAAGGTCCGGGGTCCTTAGTCTTTTTTTTTTTTTTTTTTTCGGGGGGGGAGGAAATTTCGGGATCGTCCAAAGGAAACGAATTTCAAAGTCCAGGAAGGGAGGCTTTTGGTCCTAATGATCGTTGTCGATGACACGTCTTTTCGTGTAGTCCAAAATTTCGACGGTCGATTTCAATTCCACATTCCTGGTGTTTAATCTTTATATTATAGATAGATTTGGAGTACTGTGGTCGCGCAGGTATCGCTCGGTATCGGATGTCGCTTCTCTGTAGAGCTCTTTGTGCGGATTCCTCCTCCAGGTATTTGACGAAACCATGAGAAAGCCGATCTTGGTTGTCTTTTATTGTATGAACATATTCTAGAATTCCAAAATGGGCAAAATGGTAAAAAAACTCTTCTTCCAATTGTTCCTGCGTCCTTCCCTGATCTTTTGTCCAGGGAATTTGGCAAAAGATACGAGTCTTCTCCTTGGTTCCGGGTTCGGGTGAATGGGTTCGTTTCCTTGCTTGTCGTGGTGGAATAGGCATCCTTTCGTTCTCGAAGGCCAAAGTGGTTTCCAATAGCCAAAGGTCCTTAGATTTTTCTGCTACTGTGGCGTCCTTTTGATTCTTGAATGTGATCTTAGTCGTTTGGGTAGTTAAATTTTTCGATATGACTTCCACCATAGTAATAGGTCCGGCCTGTTTGAAGCGGGCTATAAGTTCATCGAGTCCCAGGTCCATTTGATAAGTCACGGTGATGAAATGAGGAGGGTTTGTTGAAAGGACCATTCCTCTTCCTTTCCTGTCTGAAAAGGAAGGTACATATGATTTTAATCGAGTTCCACCAACTGAGGTGGGAGAGCGGGTGGCATTAGGATGGGTGTGGATACTGAGCGGGTGGCAACAGGCTGGATAGCTACATAGGTTAACGGAGTTTCTACAGTTGCGGTGTCTGTTTTCCCAGTATATCGCGATGAGGGTTGGGGTCGTTTCCCTATTGTCCTTTTATAGAGGAAAAACGAGATTACACCAAGTATAATTGTTATGCCTTGGAAAGTTATCCCTCCATATATTAGAGATCGAGTGAACGAAGTGTCTCTTTTAGGTTCCCCTATCTCTTTCATACGGGAAACAATAATCGTGAGATGCTCCATCCTCGGTGTAAAGACTGTGTCCGGTGACGGTTGTCCTATTTCTAAAGGGGTGGACTCGTTCATGTGTTGCCATAGCTCTGGTTGTACGACCGTAATATTTAGGCCTACGTCTGGAGCGTAGATGTATTGAGACTTGGCAGTCTGATCCTGGTTATCAGGTAGTTCCACTGTATGAGTTCTGGCGGAGCAACCAGTGGCCAACCTCAACAGGCCCGTGCCCTTAATAGTCGGAGTGTAACAGATCTCCCTGGGCATGTGATTCGGACCATTTCTTCCTTGATTATGGAGTATAGCCAACTATCAGTTAGTTCTAAGTAACGCCATTGGGTCGAGGAGGATGAGGATATAATTATATCACAGGACTTGAGGACGTCAGGATGCGGATTGAGTAAGAGTTCCACTTCGCATTCCTTTCGTTCGGAGATGGTAAATAAAGGGCCCTTAGGTGGGCAAATGCGTCGATAATGAGTCGGGATACATTCTTGTAGATATTGTTCGGTGAGTTTCAAATACACCTGGAAGTCCTTTTTCATGACCAAATAAGGGTAGGATGGAGAAATATGCGCAACCCCGAAACTTTGGTTTTTCAATTCTTGAGGAATCCTTACGGGGTGAAGTCTGTATAACTCCTAGGTTGATCTTTCCGTAAGAGGTATGGTTAGACTTATTAAAACTCTCCCTTCATGGAAGGTGGCATCCAGCGTTGCTATCTTTGCAATTTCCTCTGGCCGCAGGTGGTGCAATGGCATCGGTAGTATTCGGCTCTCCCCTGTTTGTTGGATATCTATGGCGATTTGGTGGAGTACATCATGTCGCAAAAGCTTAAGGTGCAACTTCCTCTCGATCAGCGTATTGAGGATCGTTAGGATCTCTCTATTACAGTGTATCAGATGGTCTAACTTTGTTTCCATTTTCCGAGCAAATATAGAAAGTTCCCATGCTAGATGGTTTTCGTTAGCTTCGGCTAAGACAGCATGAAGTTTACTATTCAAAGTTTGACCCATCCTCTTCATAGTCTCTCGATGCAATGTCGTGATGTTATACAGCTCTTCGAGTTTGCCCGAGATGAGGTGTGTCTTTTCAACTGAGAGTTTCACGAGTTTCTTTTGATCTCTAAACAGCTGATCGATGTTCTTGTTAATAGCATCCGCGTCGTCCGTTGTGATGAGACCGAACAAGCTTGTGCTTACACTTCCTATGATACCAAGAGGGGCCATTCGCTCGGATATCTTTAATTGATGATGGGTCGTCAATAGGCTGACTGTCCATAGACATGGCTGCCTGTTTTATATCCCCATGTACGTGACTGAGTGTCGTCAATTTCACCTCCATGAGGTCTTTATTTAGGGCGGTATTGCAGTGGTCAATTCCTAGGTGGGTTATGCATTTGGTCAATTGTTCATTGTACACTCGAGTAGGGCCGTGTTACTTAAGAAACTCATGCAAATCTAGATGAATAATGTCTTTCCAATTTCCTCTCTGGATCCAGATTGATGGTAGTTTTTCATAATAAATCCCAGGGTTGGTATTAATAGGGCTTATTTCATAATGGGTCGGCGACAACCTTGCTCGTGGAATCGCGATAAAGAGTGTTATCATCCTAATGTAAACTGCAAGCACCTGAAATCAGATACAGGAGTTTGTGATGAAATTTGATTTGCTACACACCCCCTTCTTATTTTACTTGTCGACCCGACAAGTGAATATAAATTTTGTTAATCAGTATCGCTATCGGAGGGAAGAACAATTTTCAATTTATCTAACAGGACATTGTTCCTACCTAGTATTGCTTTGATTTTAAGGGGTTTCTTATAGAAACTGTCAAATGTCGAGGTGCGCGGCTCCACTTTTACCCAAGCGTAACTACCAACAGTTCCCTTCAATTGTTTCACTTGCCGATCATATCTTTTTTTTTACTTTTCTTTCGCTTTGATTTGGGTGTCGGCGGCTTGGATCTTCAATTCATCTAATCTGGTAATTAGGTCCTGCAAGTACAAATTATAGGCCCTCAATTGATCCGCGGCTGGCATTCGAGTAGCGAGCCTTGCCAATCGGCCGTAGACTAGTTCAAATGTTGTGAAATTCATGCTTGTGTGGACACTGGTGTTGTAGATGAATGTGGCGAACGGAGCCAAGTTGTCCTAGTCATTATACTTCTCAGAGTAAGTTCTCACGAAATCCATTAGAGGGGCGTGGCTGCGTTCCAAGGATCCATTCGTTTGGGGATGGTAAGCTGAAGTCGTGAGATGATGGATCCGGAACAGTCGCAACAGTCCCTCAACGATTTCAGAGAGAAAACGGGTTCCTCTGTCGGATAGGATGGCCCTCGGTGCTCCAAATTGGCATATGAGATGTCTGGCCAGGGCGTCCGCGATAGTAGAGGCTTTCAGGTTGGGTATGGGGATGGCGATGAGATATTTTGTCAAGTAACATTGCATATTCAGCAGATGGCAATTTCCTCTGGGGGTAGTTCGTAACTTCCTCACTGTGTCTATGGAAACCTTATCGAAGGCTTCGATAGGTGTATCGGTAATGCTCATGGGCTCTCTCGTCCTGATCCTTTCGATTTTCTTTTCCTGACATTGAGGACAGCACCTAACATAGTCAAGGACGCCGTTGCGCATGCAGGGCCAGTAATACCTTTCGCGAATTTTCCTGTAAGTCTGATTTATTCCTTTGTGTCCCCCGACGAAGTTATCGTGGAGAGTTTCGATAATCTGCTTCCGTTCCTCCCGCTTTGGTAGTTCTACCTGGCCATAACATACAGTAACGTCAATAGGTGTTCCACTGAAGGTGGTAGCTAGTTCCTTAATTAAGCAACCTGGGTCAAATTCATCTATGAGATCGCCACGGCGAGCTATGCGAAAACTAGGGATATTCTTCCTCAAGAGTACTCTTCGGAGTCGCTGGATCGTATTCTTGATGATGATCCAGACGGTCGGACTTCCTTCACTACCAAGGAGAATACGTTGTGATTCCTGAACGGTGTGGTGATTACTTGGCCCATTTGAGGTTTCCGGGCCTTCCAGCTTTTTGGGTCGATAGCCCCAATTTCCGTTAGCAAACGTCCTATAGTATCACTAATGGTGCAATACTTGGCGATAAAGTGCACAATATTATCTCTTTTGTACGTAAGACATTGTCGGGAGGTGGCAACGTTGTTCTTTAACGTAAAGGGTGATTTGGATTGCTTTAGCTGGGTGACGTCCGAATCCGAGGAAGATACTTCCATCGGAGGATCAACGAAGCATGTTTGGCTCTTGTATTGATTTAAGGGGTCGAACTGCTGATACATAGATAAAAATAATCCTAACGCTTCCTCGGAGGGATGATCGAACTGTAGGTCGATCGGTGATTCCTCCCCTATCTTGTTACCTTCCTCACGGATTCCTTTCAAGTTCGGGAAATGGATAGATCGACGTTGTGGTGCCTGACCCCTAGGAGTGCTTTTGGCCATAGGAGTGGTAGCTTCTACGGAAGACAATCGGGAGGTGGAGGGTTTATTACCATTTTCCGGGACACTAGATTCCTCGTCCGATTCGTCCGAGTCCTGTTGGCTGCACTCGTTGAGCGTTCGTCTGACTAAATTTTGGATTCTCTCGGCCATGACGGAATCGTCTTTCGTCAGAGGATCTATAGGATCCATGTCGTCCAAGATGGTTTGCATTTGTTCACCTACCCTATCTCCATCGGAGAAATGTGACGGGAAGTTAACGATTTCTCCTTCTTCGTCGGGTGCTATGAGCGATTTTTCTTGGTGCACTCGGATGCTTTCCTCGAAGCGGTGGAAGGACTTTCGCAGCTCCTCCTGGGTGAGGGTTGTATGGAGGTCCTCCTTTTCCTGGTCTGTTTCGCTTACCGGGACAACTGATACCTCGACTTCGGTTTGGTTTGACACGAATGGTTCGTCCGTATAGGCTTCGTTCTCTCCTTTTTCTTTGGAAGAACGGTCTTCTTCAGACGAGAGGTTCGATTCATCGATCCTCAGTCCGCTGTTCCGGGGGTTATATATAGGGGGTCGGTCATCAGTTTCGGAGTCTTCTGTCTCGATTCTTGTTGATGACAAAAAGTCGTTGGGGGGTTGTTGGAATTGGGGTACTAAGGAGACATTTATTGGCACGAGGGTAGCAGTGGACGGACGCCCATATGGTTGGGTTTGTCCTTGGCTGGAATCCTGATCTTTGGGTATAGTATCAGATTCCGCTGTCTTGGATTCCTTCTGTTTAGGAGTGGTATCAGGATCCGGGGCGTCCACTTTGGCCTTTCCTCTTGTGCGCTGTGCTATTGTACTGTGGTCTAGGGCGGGGGCTACTTTGCGGGTCTTGGATCCAATGGATCTTCCGAGTTTCCTCGGATTATTAGTAGTGGAGGGCTCTGGGGCCGAGGGCAACCGGAGTCGCAACCTCTGTCCACTGGTGTTTGTCGGGGTCGGAACTCTATTTGGGTTTCTATTTGAACCTTGCACCGCAGAACGTCCTGGGACCGTTGGCATGAGCTTCTTTTCCTTGAGAACTAAAATTTTGATCCCTGGTAAAGCAAGATTGATCTGATATCTTCCTCAGTAGGTTCTTCCACCGGATTTCTGGAAAGGGCATCGGCATTGCAATTAAGTTAACCTGGCTTGTACCTAAAGGTATACTCATAGCCAGTAAATTTAAACATCCATCGCATGAGCCTTTGGCCAGGGTCCTTTCTACTGTGCATCCAGTTTAGAGGTTCGTGATCTGCAACTAAGATGAACTTCCAATTTAGTAGGTAAGGCCGGAAATGATTAATAGCACTGCTAGGCATTCCTTTTCAGTCGTGCTATAGTTTCTTTCAGCTTTATTGAGGGTTCTCGATAAGTATGAGACTGGGTGGTCCTCATCCTCTTGAATTTGACTTAGCACGGCTCCAATGGCTTCATTGGACGCATCCGTTGTCAGGGTAAAAGGTTTCGAAAAATCAGGCAGGGTCAAAATGGGCCGGCTGCATAACCGTTCCCTAAGGATATTAAACGCTTCTTCTTGCCTTTCTCCCCAGTTGAACTCTACCCCCTTTTGGGTAAGGTCGTACAGGGGTTTAGCTATCTTTGAGTAGTCCTTGATAAAGCACCTATAGAAACCCGTGAGTCCGAGAAACTCCCTTACATTTCGTACTCCTTTTGGACAAGGAAATTTCTTGACAGCCTTCACCTTCCCGGGATCGGGTTCGACTCCGCGTTCACTTACTATGTGTCCCAGGAACACTACCTCTTTTCGGAGAAGATGGACCTTATCCGGCTGTAGGACTATGTTGGTCTGAGCGAGGCGAGAGAAGAATTGCCTTACCCTTTTGTCATGTTCGGCCAGGGTATTGACATGAATGATCACATCATCCATGTAGACCAGGGTTTCTTTGCAATCTAGTCCTCCCTTTATCTGATCCATGAGTCGTTGAAAGGTAGCCGGGGCATTTTTAAGTCCCATAGGCATTCGTTTGTACTCAGAGTGTCCTCCCGGGGTCGACAATGCGGTCTTCCATTGATCTTCCGGGGCCATTTTCATTTGAAGAAATCCTGAAGCAAGGTCGAAAACTGAGAAATACATAGCACCACCCAGTTGGTCTAAGATATCTGTGATATTCGGAAGTGGGTAGGCATCTCCGATCGTCCTTTGATTGAGATCTCGAAAATCAACTACCATTCTCCAGCGCGGATTGCCCTGGGAGTCCGGTTTCTTGGGGACGATCCAGATTGGTGAGTTGCTGGGACTATTTGAGGGTGCAATGATTCCATCCCTAAGTTTCCCTTGGATATCCTTTTCGATGAACTCCTTGTGCATCACGGGGTGGCGATATTGTTTCGCATTGACTGGCATGTTGTTTTCAAGAGGAATATGGTGTTCTACAACTGCGTTGGTACAAGGTAATGGGTCTTCTGGTAGCAAAAACACGTCGGGGAAATCTTCCAATAGCTTGTTTATATGCGTTCTCTCTTCCTCGTTGAGATGCTTGACCTCAATAAGCTCCTTCAAGCGAAGGATGCTGTTTCCTTTGTCAGTGATCGGGTTGTTTGCAGCCACTGGAATGTCTTCTTCTGCTCCAGGTTCGAAATCTAGAAATGCATATTCGAACGGTATAAGTTCCTTTGCATCCACTTCAAATGACACGTCTTCATCCCTAGTATTGATTGCCATGACATAACATCCTCCGTCGTCTTGGATGTTTACTAAGCCCTCGCCGAGGTAAACGTCGTCATACCCTAAATCAATCCGCGGCAGGTATCCTTCCTCTTGAGATTTGTTGATCACGTTTATTCTTACCACCTGTCGGGTTCTGCGTGGTAGTGTATACATCACCTTAGCGGATGGTGCTGGTGGATTATCTGGGAGTTCGACAAAGTCAAGTTCCCTTGGGTATATAGCGTCCTGCTTAACAGATACCTCGACAATGCTCTGACCTG
Organism: Torymus aiolomorphi; assembly: GCA_036365515.1. Taxonomy (NCBI): domain Eukaryota; kingdom Metazoa; phylum Arthropoda; class Insecta; order Hymenoptera; family Torymidae; genus Torymus; species Torymus aiolomorphi. The sequence goes on along the minus strand of CM070874.1, from coordinate 156,866,526 downwards.
AGTGCGGGTCAATAAATGGAAGCGGGTGCATAACGTCACCACTAATCATAAGAGCATTGTAATGATAGGATATTACCGCCTGTTCCCGTTTCAGATAATCTCGTCCGAGTATCCCATCTTGTTCAATGGGGAAATCATCTTTCACGACGACGAACGTGACCGGGCGGTCCCTCAAATGTAACGTAACCGTGCCATAGGTGTCGATAGACTGGTCGCTTATCCCGGCTAAACGGACTGCTTGATCGGTGCCCACTAGAACATCCGTATGTAAGAATCCAATCTTAATGATGCTACCGCAGCTCCGTTATCAATCATAAATTGAAACCATGGATGATGTCCTTCGGGGACTCGCAACCGGACTACAGTGGGATCATCTTCTCGTCCGTCGGTTCCCTTAGTTGACCCACAGGAAGCAATCCTGTGCGCTGGTTTCGCTGCAGCACATAAACTCTTGGCGTTTGGTTCGGTTGAGCACTGCTCGTTGATGCGATGGGCTGGCTCGCCTCCTGGGTTTCGGGGCGAGCCTCCTTCGAGTTTAAATGACCGGTCTGGTTAGATTACGAGGATGGATTGCCGGTTGATGCCAGAGGATACCGGGGTTGTGGTTCTAGTGGTGGTCCAGCGGGATAGTATAGTCTTTGATCCCTTCGATCGAATTCTCTACGGTCCCTTGGTGGAAATCTTGAATTCTGGAAGCCTCTTTGATATTGGTTTGCTTGATTGGTTTGATACTGGTTCCAAGAGAAGCGAGGACTAGTGTTGTAGTTCCCACGTGGTCCTTGATAACCGTTTGCCCCTTGATAGTTATTATTGCGAGGATAGGGTTTATCCGCTTGTGGATACATTTCTCCTTGGTATCTACCATACGGCTCCCCGTGATTCAGAACGGTGTATCCAATGAATGGAGGTTCACTCCTTACTACTCCAGGACTGCCAGGCCGCTCCTCGTAATATGCGATCAGAGCCGAAGCTTGGCTATCGGGCTGGTCCATATATCCTATAAATGCAGGCAGCGATGATTGCTCATTCCGACCATCAGCCGAACGACCCTGAGGATAATGACTGTTGTATTGGCCATTATAGTGGCGCTGATTCTTATAATATCGCGTGTTATTCCTTACGACATTGGCTGATATTTCATCCTCCTCGTATAAGTGTGACTGGTAGTGACTTGATCTTGATTCGGGCAATATTTTCGATCGGATCCTTGATTCAATCCTGACGGCTTCCTTAAATGCATCATCTAGATCAATAGGATGTACTGCATCGACTGCAGTGCTGAGGTGACTGGGTAGACCTCGGATAAAAATATCTACAGCGGCTCCTCTTACTGGAACCATCATGTCCCAGGAATAGGCCTCACCTCTATCTTCCTTAAGGGCATTTTCTGCTCCCATAAGTAAAATATTCAATCTATCCCGAAAATCACCGACCGTTTCGCCTTGTTTCATGCGAAGGTCATTCAATTGAGCATAGTAGTAGGTGAATGTTTTTCCGGGTGCAAATTGTTGCTTTAAATGACGTACGAAATCATCTACGGAGCTAAGAGCTACACCAAATGTCGAATTCCTGGCGGCTCCTTGCAATCTGCTCAACACCTTCTTAAGAAAGGAGGGGAGTTGAGCTGCTGAAATATCGGCAGCTGCATCCGGACATCCTGAATGAAATCCTTTAGGGGTATGTTACTTCCGTCAAAAATTGGTATGCTGGCTACAGCGGTCTGCATGGCCATGGTATTAGCCATGGTCACCATTAGTTGGGAGTAATCTGTGACGTTAGCCACCTGTGTTCCGGGTCCTTGTCCGTCTACCATGATGCTTATTGTGGGTAAAAGAAAACCAAAAAAACAGCCAAGGTAAGGGAACCGAGGAGTATATAACCTATACTAAAATTTTTTTTTTTTCCAATTTACCCAATAAAAAGACAGATGTCATATAATGATTTACTTCCTTATATCATTGGATGTCTCTAGTTTATGATAAGAAAAATATTTGGAACGTAAAACATACACTTAACCTCCAACTATAGATAAAATCAATTTTCAATGGAATATTATATCGGTCTAAGATTATTAGAGTAAATGTAGGTAAGTCAAAATATTACTGTAGAACTCACTTAAAAGCGTGAAAAGGGACGCGTAAGGGTTGACGGAAAAATATTTCTTAGAAATTCCTCAAAAAGAAAGCAAGTTAGAAATTTTTAGGTTAGGGCGAACAACCACGCTCTGGTACCATTAATTCTGCTTTTACGTGAGAGGTTAGAATTCACACAAGTAAGGGCAGAACTATAAATTAATTTCGGATGTCACCCAAGGACATCTATCATTCCTTTACCCGTGAATAATAACTCGCTATGCTTTCGGGAACTAGAGCGGAATCGAACTAAAAAACTAGCTAGGGGGGAGGGGCTCGTTCTAAACCGAGAACAGAGGAAAACCTAAATGGGAATAAAAGGGCTAAACTCTCCTTCTTCGTGTGGTACTACTCCGTCTTCTAGCGTAGCTGTTGTTTCGTCGAACGAGTGTTCGTTCTTGAGCTGGACGGATTGTACACTCCAATCTTCAGTAGTTTTGCCGATTCATGCTACAATGAATCGCACCAGCTACCTACTGCATGGAAGAAATCCGGATTAGGAATTAGTAAAATTTTTAGAGTTAAAGGTTAGTTATTATTAGGAATTATAATAAATATAATAGTTATATCGGTATAAAATTATGAGTAGTTATTTATTTATCTATATATATATATATATATTTATTTATATATATATATATGTGTGTGTGTGTTTATTATTATTAGTTATCGAATCAACGCGCGCGAATGTAACCATAAAATTAGTTACAATGGCAAAATTTATACTAATAAATTATTGAAAACGAGAAGAGGATACTAAGTAATTCGACGAACCCGTACGACTACCTCTCCGTACATATGGCCGGACTCACGGAAATCCTATACAATTACGCGCTGGAGAATGGAAATCAAATTACGATTAACCGATAGGTACGGATACGAGCATATAGGACAATTATGAAAAGTTTAATGAACACCCCCGGACGCGAGTAAATAGTACGCGAATAAATTACCGATAATAAATAAAGATTTTTACCTTATTGTGGATCGATGATCTCCTCGTATAGTATGGTAATATACAATAATTGAATTCCAGGTACTGGTCGAGTCCGAAATAAAATACTCGTTAAAGGTTCAGTAATTCTTTCCTTTTATTTTCCTTTTTAATTGAAGTCCAGTCGTCCAGTTTAACAAAGGGCAGATATAACAAATTTTCGCACGAGACACAAATATTCTAACACTTGAAATTAAATTACAAGAACTTATAAAAATTATTAACGAAGTATATATATTCCCGATGATTTATTAATTGACTATCTTCAACGATAATTTATTCTCGACTCTACCCTATTGAAAATTAAAACCCAACTGTCGTAGCAACGAATTTTCGCACGCTCGCACACCTGGATCCGCGAAAATTCCCTCCCACTACAATCGTTCGCTGTCTCTCTTGCTCCCGTAGCTCCTATCGACGCAGGTAAGGCAGGGAGCGCGAGAGATGCCCGGGAGGTGCTGCCACTAATTCAGCGCAATGCCTGTTGTCTTCGTGTGGTATGCGTTTCCTCGCGGCCGTTGCGCTGGATTAAGACCGTTGCCCCGCTTGCGCAGCGATTTCTGGTCATCGCGCAATTCTTATTTCTTAACTGGTTTTGCGCAATAGTAAGCTACTCGGTTTTAACAAATAATTGAACCATTTAAAAATTAATAAATTAATAAGACAAATGTTGGCACATAACACATACTGAATAGCTACGACAGATTAGTTAACAAGAGCATTACAAGAAGAATTTCAATTAAATTGTGCCGGTTCATTAGATCCCGCAGTATTCCACACCACCCAGGAGGTTCTGCCCAAGGCGCGTTAGGTTTTATAGTGGACCTTCGCCAATAACCATATTATACCACTTAATAATGGGTTAAATTTTTGGATTATTAATGATTTCTTTTTCCAACATAGCAATTTTTTCTTCTAATATGCATTGTGTCTTGATAATATTTTGCTGATTGAACCATATTTTTCTTTTTTAATACAAATTTTCCTGTGCCTCTCTCCCCTCAATTTCCAAAATGTACAATTCCTGGTTCATTTGTCTATTCATCTGATTTGAAGTGTCAATAGCCCGCATGCAACTATTATTTTTAATTATTTTATCCATAAGAGTTAATGGTTCAGGTATTCCTTTGATCCCTAGCTTTTCCCTCAAGCGCTCCAAATCTTCTTGGACCCTTTCAATCTTTTTTCTATTTCGATACTCTCGGTATACATACAGTATTTATGAGCATGCGTCGTTTTTACGTTTTTTAAATGCTTGCCTTCACTATCCATCGTATTATCGTCAAGCTACGGTCTTTTCCGCTTCTCTGCCGCAATTGATGGGATAAACTCCATTTCTAAACGTAAAAATACTCTGCTAAAATTGAAATTTAACGATGATTCAATGTTACTTGTAGCAAGTAAGTACTTTGTTGGAAGATACTCCTAGACTTAGATGCTTCCTCGCCAAAAGATATTTTGAATGTGATCTTCAAAACTCTTGTGAGCCTTATTTATACTTGAGTGGAAGGCTAACCTAGTCGGAAAATACCCCCTCTACTTTACAAGTGGAAGAGGATTAGGGTTTTTCCTCTGCATGCCCTTTCTGCTCCCATTAGTAAATGGGGGGGGGGCTATTTTCCCGTGTTGGTTTGCCTTTGGCTCAGGTATAATTAAGGCATGCAAGGTCCCTCTAATCCGTTTCGAGATAGGATCAGATGGATTGATGGATTACTTCTAGGTACATCAACATAAATTCTACAAGTTTATGACCATTGACATAAGTAAGAAAGTGCTGGGAAGTTACGGAAATTACAAAAATCTTAATTGTGGTAGTAGTCTAGGAGCCAGGCAGGGTTTCGTGGCTAATTGAAGTGCCAGGGCTGAAAACAACTCATTATGATCAGCGTCGGTCTTACGTATTATGAGAGCTGGGGAAAATATTTATTGCGGGGCCTACTTCAGGGGAGGATTTTCCTAATGAAATTCAGAATTGCTTGAAAAAGTACAAATATTGTCAAGAAAATACAAATGTATAGCCAAGGGAGTTGATGTATACATAAAAACGATTATTTAAATAATTTTTAAACCCAAGTAGGCGGGGGATATGAGGTCCGCGCATGCTAGGGAATTACGTAGACGTGCAACAATAAGCAAGACAATTATTTAAACAATTTTAAACCAAACTATCCGGGGGATATGACGTCCACGCATGTAAGGGAGTCATGTAGACATGAAAAAAATAAGGAAAATGATTATTTAAATAAAATGATTTTTAAACCTAAGTAGCTGGGGGACGCGAGGTTCACGCATATTAAGTAATTACGTAGACATGCAATAATAAGCAAGACAATTATTTAAACAATATTTAATCCCAAGTAGGCGGGGGATACGAGGTCCACGTATAATAGGAAATTACGTAGACATGCAACAATAAGCAAGACAATTACTTAAACAACTTTTGAACCCAAGTAGGTGAAGGATACGAGATCCACGCATATTAGGAAATTACGTATACATGCATTAATAAGCAAGACTATTATTTAAATAATTTTAAAACCCAAGAATCCGGGGGACGCCAGTTCCAAGCATATAACGGTGTTATGTAGACGTTCGACGTAAGCAAGACGATCATTTGAATAATTTTTAAACCCAAGTAGCCGAGGGTCGTGAGATCCACGAATATCAAGGAGTCATGAAGACACAAAATAATAAGCAAAACAATTATTTAAATAATTTTTAAACCCAGGTAGCCAGGGGACGCGGGGTCCATGCATATTAAGGAATTACGTAGACGTGCAACAATAAGCAAGACAATTATTTAAGCAATTTTTAAACCCAAGTAGGCGGGGGATACGAAGTCGACGCATATTAGGAAATTACGTAGACATGCATTAATAAGCAAGGCTATTATTTGAATAATTTTTAAACCCAAGTATCCGGGAGACGCGAGTTCCAAGCATATAACGGAGTTACGTAGACGCGAGACGTAAGCAAGACGATTATTTGAATAATTTTTAAACCCAAGCAGCCGTGGGACGCGAGGTCCACGAATATAATGGAGTCATGAAGACATGAAACAATAAGCAAAACGATTATTTAAATAATTTGTGTACCCAAGTAGCAGGGGGACGCGGGGTCCACGCATATAAGGGAGTCAAGTTATAGATGTTAAGAATTTTGGAAATAAATGTCTTGCTTACGTCGCAAGTCTACATAACTCCGTAATAAGCGTGGAACTCGCATCCCCCGAGTGTTTGGGTTTAAATAATACATTATGTAACGAGGGGCTGTAGTCGCAGATTATTTCCGCGGGTGCCCGAGCGTGCGTAGCGAAGCGAGATGTATTTTTTCGTAGCGGCCACATCAACTGTGGGTATTTCATAGATTTAAAAAGTTATTTTGTTTTAATGTGTTATATAATTTTGTTAGCTTTAACCCAATTCACCATAAAAGTAAAAAATTAGACTATGTTACATTATTCTCGCATGTGCGGGAATAAAGTACTTTATAGAGGGATTCAGACGCCACTTTTGCGCCGCTTGTCAGGCTATAAAAGGGCCATTATAGTAGAGATGGGAATAAAATTATTTAAATAAGCGTTTTGCTTATTTTTTCATGTCTACATGACTCCCTCATATGCTTGTATCTCGCATCCCCCGGCTACTTGCGTTTAAAATTGTTTAAATAATAGTCTTGCTTATTGTTGCACATCTACGTAATTCCCTAATATGCGTGGACCTCACGTCCGCCAGCTACTTGGGTTTAAAAATTATTTAAATAATCGTTTTGCATATTTTTTCATTTCTACATGACTCCCTTACATGCGTGGACCTCATATCCCCCGGCTACTTGGGTTTAAAAATTGTTTAAATAATTGTCTTGCTTATTGTTATGTAATAACGTCTACGTAATTCCCTAATATGCGTGGATCTCATATCTCCTGCCTACTTGGGCTTCAAAATATTTTAAATAATCGTTTTGCTTATTATTTTGTGTCTTCATGACTCCTTCATATTCGTGGATCTCACGACCCCCGGCTACTTGGGTTTAAAAATTATTCAAATAATCGTCTTGCTTTCGTCGCACGTCTACGTAACTGCGTTATATGCTTGGAACTCGCGTCCCCCGGATACTTGGGTTTAAAAATTATTTAAATAATAGTCTTGCTTATTAATGCATGTATACGCAAATTCCTAATATGCGTGGACGTCGTATCCCCCGCCTACTTGGGATTAAATATTGTTTAAATAATTGTCTTACTTATTGTTGCATGTCTACGTAATTCCCTAATATGCGTGGACCTCGCGTCCCCCGGCTACTTGGGTTTAAAAATTATTCAAATAATCATTTTCCTTATTTTTTCATGTCTACATGACTTCCTTACATGCGTGGACCTCATATCCCCCGGATACTTAGGTTTAAAATTGTTTAAATAATTGTCTTGCTTATTGTTGCACGTCTACGCAATTCCTTAACATGCGCGGACCTCATATCCCCCGCCTACTTGGGTTTAAAAATTATTTAAATATTCGTTTTTATGTATACATCAACTCCCTTGGCTATACATTTGTATTTTCTTGAGAATATTTGTACTTTTTCAAGCAATTCTGAATTTCATTAGGGAAATCCTCCCCTTAATTAGGCCCCGCAATAAATATTTGCCCCAGGTCTCATAATACGAAAGACCGGCGCTGTATACACAATTAACTATACCTCCCTAAAGGTAGGTAGAAATATTCATTTCTCACCTGTTTTAGTGTAGAAATGGATATTTCTAACCACTTTCATAAAATACGCTCGAAATGCTATTTCATGCTTCAGTTGAGAAAAATATGTTTGATGTATATCGAATCATAATACATGGTTTTTGAAAATTATTATACCTACATGGATAAGCGAGTTAATTCTGCCAGTGGGGCAAGAGTGTTTAAAATGGTTTCACTATTTAATTTTTATGTCATAAATTATTAAAATATAATACTGTAAGAACATATGGATAGGAAAGGCAAATACTTTCTGAACCGAAAAAAACTATTGTGCCAAAAAATTGCTAATCGAACACGTAAATATTGTTCAATAAGTAAAAAGTTACTTTCGCTATTTGCCAACTTATTATTTTTCATTCGATTTTAATGTTTGACATCTCATTTTGCTCCTTAAACATTTGTCTACGATCCATCCAGGCTTATATTATGAAATAATTAATATATAAGAAGCAACATGTAATTGTTTACAATTTAAGCACAACAAAGTTCAAGTTTATACTGTATTGTACTGTACGCATATAAGGTAGTTACGTAAATGCGAGAAAATGAGAGAAACAATTATTGAAAAAATTCTTATGCTCAAGTAGACGGAAAAAATGGTTCCAGTAAAAATTACTACTTCAATGATTAAAATTTAGTAAACTGTATAGAAAACTGGGGACATACTCGAAATGTATTGAATTTTAGAATCCACTTTACCAAAATTTAGTATTTCGGAAACTAAAGCGGAAATTTACAATTAAAAAAATTTTTTTTCGGCAATCTATATTACCGACGTTATATTCTAGGTTGTGAATGTACATTAAGTAGAAGAAATAAATAATTTTTTGTATTTGAAAAAAAACGCAGAGAGCTGGGATCGAACCCGAGCCCGCCGCGCGAGAAGCCGCAATCTTACCGCTACGCCAACGTGCACTTACAGGAAAAACGTTTCGACTCGTCTACAGATGCTACAGCTTGTGTAGTTCCACAATGGGACAAATTCGATATCTTAATAAGTTAATTAACTATTTGTTTCACGAAGGATGTAGTACACGAGTTTCTAAATTAATAAATATTTGTAAAAATATGCAGGTTATATTTTATCATTAATTTTATAGAAGAAAAGGTGATAAGTAAATCTCTTTTAAGGTTATGTCGACTTGCTGATGTTGTTAGCAGAAGGTCTCGTAATTTTTGGTAAAGTGACTCGTAAAAATTGCTACAATTCTATCAAATTTTAGTAAACTGGCTCGTAAAAATTGCTACATCTTCTATCAAATATTAGTATTTTAAAAATTTAGTATAGTAAGTACTAAATTTTATATAAGTAATGTAGCATTTTATATAATGTATTTTATATAGCAAATTTTATAACCATATGTATTTATTTTTAAAAAGGTGCATACCTTTAATTACTAAAAATATATTAAATATCTTGAGAATTTGAGTATGTCCTCCGATTAGTAGAGAAAATAGTAATTTTTCATGGAAACTTTTTTTCCGTGTAGCAGAGGGACACAGGATCCAACGCATATAAGGGAATTACGTAGACATGCGATATTAAGTAAGACAATTATTTGGAAAATTCATTAACTTACATAGTCTGGGGACGCGGGGTTCACGCTTATAAGGAACTTACGTAGATATGTCACAATAAGCAAAACGATTATTTAAATAATTTTTAAACTCAAGTAGCCGGGCGATACGAAATTCACGTATATAACGGAGTTACCTAGACGTGCGATAATCAGGTGAAATAATTTAAATAATTTTTAAACCCAAGTAACGGGGAGATAGGTCCACGCATATAAGAGAATTACGTAGATGTGCAATACGATTAAATAGTTTTCAAACCCAAGTAGGCGAGCGATACGAGATCCAAGCATAGTAGGGAATAATGTAGAAGTGCAATAATAAGTAAAACAATTAATTAAATAATTTTTTAACCCAAGTAGCCGAAGGAGACGAGGTCCACGCATATAAGGGAATTACGTAGACGTGCAACAATCAGCAAAACAATTATTTAAATAATTTTAAAACCCAAGTAGCCGGAGGATACGAGGTCCACGCATATAAGTGATTACGTAGATAGAGGATACGATTATTTAAATAGTTTTCAAACCCAAGTAGCCAGGGGACGCGGGGTTCAAACATATTATAAGTGAATTACGTAGACGTGCAACAATTAGCAGAACAATGATTTAAATAATTTTTGAAACCCAAGTAGCCGGAGGAGCCATTAAACAATTATTTATAGAATTCTTTAACCTAAATAGCTGGGAAACGCTAGGTTCACGCATATAAGGGAGATACGTAGACGTGCAACAATCAGCAAACCGATTATTCAAATAATTTTGAAGTCTAAGTAGCGGGGGAAACGAGGTCCACGCATATTAGGGAATCACGTAGAAGAGCGACAATAAGACAAACAATTAATTAAATAATTTTTAAACCCAAGTAGCCGGAGCAATCGAGTTCCCCGCATATAAGGTAATTTCGTAGACGTGCAATAATCAGCAAGACGATTATTTAAATAATTTTGAAACCCAAGTAGCCGGAGGAGACGAGGTCTACGCATATAAGGGAATTGCGTAGTCGTGCAAAAATCAACAAAATAATTATTTAAATAATTTTTTAATCCAAGTAGCCGGTGGAGACGAGGTCCACGCATAATAGGGAATAATGTAGAAACCAGTAATAACCAAAATAATTAAAAACATAATTTTAAAACCCAAGTAGCCAGGGGACGCGAGGTCCAGGCATGTAAGAGAATTACGTAGATGTGCAACAATCAGCAAAACGATTATTTAAATAATTTTGAAACCCAAGTAGCCCGAGGAGTCATTAAACAATTATTTATAGAATTCTTTAAACTAAATTGCCAGGGAACGCTAGATTCACGCATATAAGGGGGTTATGTAGACATGCGACAGTAAGCAAGACGGTTCTTTGAATAATTTTTAAATCGAAGTAGCCGGGATAAACGAGGTCCACGCATAGTAGGGAATAATGTAGAAGTGCAACAATAAGCAAAACAATTAATTAAATAATCATTACACCCATGTAACAAGAGCAGACGAGGTCCGCTTATATGAGGGAATTCTGAAGACGCGGAATAATCAGTAAAACGATTATTTAAATAACTTTGAAACCCAAGTAGCCGGAGGAGACGAGGTCCACACATATAATGGAATCACGTAGACGTGCAACAATCAGCAAAATAATTATTTAAATAATTGTTGAACCTAAGTAGCGGAGGGAGACGAGATCCACGCATTTTAGGGAGTAATGTAGAAGTGCAGTGATAAGCAAAACAATTAATTAAATAATTTTGAAACCCAAGTAGCCGGAGAAGCCATTTAACAATTATTTATAGACTTTTAGCCATTTAACAATTATTTATAGATTAACCCAATTTACCGGGGAACGCTAGGTCCACGCATATAAGGGAGTCACGCAGATATGCAACAACAAGCAAAACAGTTATTTATATAATTTGTTAACCCAAGTAGGCGGGGAATACGAGGTCCGCGCATATTAGGAAATAACCTAGAAGTTCAATAATAAGCAAAACAATTGATAATAGTACATTTCGACACGGGTGGGGAAGTCGATTATTTAGCTGGTGTGACTTTTTGCACGAGCGAAGCGAGTGCGAAAAAGTCACACCAGCTAAATAATCGACTTACGCACTAGTTTCGAACGGTATTTTATACCACGAGCGCCGAAAAATCATACCAAAGTTGTGATTTTGAGGTTAGAGTGGTATAAAATAATTTTTATAGCACGGTGTGAGCTAAGTCTGCACTTAGGTCACGCCTATCCGTGACTTAAGTAGTCGATTATTGCACCGTGATTATCGCGCTCGCTGCGCTCGGGCGCTAACCTCACGGTGCAAAAATGGACTTCTTAAGGCTCGAACAGGCGTGACAACGGACTTAGGTAAACGTGCTATAAAATAATATACGATACTTATGACTTGAGTGGCCCATCACACGACGTGAATTATCGCCCTCGCTACGCTCGGGCGCTAACCTCACGCCGTGCAACAATGGGCCACTTAAGTCACACGTATCGTAATGTACTATTAAACCCAAGTAGCCGGGGAATACGAGGTCCACGCATATAATAAATTTACCGTAGACGTGCAATACGATTATTTAAATAGTTTTCAAACCGAAGTAGCCGGGGGATACGAGATCCACGCATATAAGGACGTTACGTAGACATACGACAATCAGCAAAACAATTATTTAAATAATACTTATACGTAAGTAGCCAGGGGATACGAGATCCACGCATATTAGGGAATAAGCACAATAATTGATTCAATACTTTTTAAACACAAGTACCTGTGGGATACGAGATCTACGCGTATAAGAGATTTACGTAGACATAAAATACGATTATTTAAATAGTTTTCAAACCCAAGTAGCCGGGGTATACGAGGTTCATGCATATAGGGAGTTACGTAAACGTGCGAGAATTTTATTTCAAAAATTCTTAAGCTCCATAACTCGACTTCCTTATATGCGCGGACCTCGTCTCCCCCTGTTACTTGGGCTAAAAAATTATTTAAATAATTATTTTGCTGATTGTTGCACGTCTACGTATTCACTTATATGCGTGGACCTCGCATCCACCGGCTACTTGGGTTTCAAAATTATTTAAATACTTGTTTTGCTGATTGTTGCGCGCCTACGTAATTCCCTTATATGGGCGGATCTCATCTCCCCCAGCTACTTGGGTTCAAAATTTATTTAAGTAATTGTTTGTCTTATTGTTGCACTTATACGGTATTCCATAATATGCGTCCACCTCTTTTCCCCCGCTACTTGGTTTTCAGAGTTATTTAAATAATCGTTTATGTTCCACGTCTACGTAATTTTCTTATATGCGTGGACCTCGTCTCCTCCGGTACTTGATTTAAAAATTATTTCATTAATTGTTTTGCTTATTGTTGCACTTCTACATTATTCCCTACTATACGTGGACCTCGTTTACCCTGACTAATTGGGTTGAAGAATTATTCAAATAATCGGCTAACTTATTGTCGCACGTCTACGTAACTACCTTATATGTGAGAACCTACCGATCCCCGGTAAATTGGGTTAAAGAAGTCTATAAATAATTGTTAAATAGCTTCTCCAGCTACTTGGGTTTCAAAATTATTTAATTAATTGTTTTGCTTATCACTGCACTTCTACATTATTCCCTAAAATGCGTGGACCTCGTCTCCCCCCGCTACTTAGGTTCAAAAATTATTTAAATAATTATTTTGCTGATTGTTGCACATCTACGTGATTCCATTATATGTGTGGACCTCGTCTCCTCCGGCTACTTGTGTTTCAAAATTATTTAAATAATCGTTTTGCTGATTATTCCGCGTCTTCAGAAATCCCCCGTATAAGCGGATCTCGTCTGCTCTGGTTACATGGGTATAAAGATTATTTAATTAATTGTTTTGCTTATTGTTGCACTTCTACATCATTCCCTACTATTCGTGTAATTGTCTTGCTTATTGTTACACGTCTACGTAATTCCCTAATATACGTGGACCTCATACCCCCCACCTACTTGGGTTTAAAAATTGTTTAAATAATTGTGTGTCTTATTGTTGCACGTCTACGTCATACCTTAACATTCGTAGACTTCGCATCCTCCGCATACTTGGGTTTAAAAATTATTTCAATAATCGTTTTGCTTATTATTTTGTGTCTTAATGACTCCTTCATATTCGTGGATCTCACGACCACCGGCTACTTGGGTTTAAAAATTATTCAAATAATCGTCTTGCTTACGTCGCACGTCTACCTAACCCCGTTATATGCTTGAAACTCGCGTCCCCCGGATACTTGCGTTTAAAAATTATTTAAATAATAGTCTTGCTTATTAATGCATGTATACGTAATTTCCTAATATGCGTGGATCTCGTATCCTTCACCTACTTGGGATTAAATATTGTTTAAATAATTGTCTTGCTTATTGTTGCATGTCTACGTAATTACTTAATATGCGTGGACCTCGCGTCCCCCGGCTACTTGGGTTTAAAAATTATTTAAATAATCATTTTCCTTATTTTTTCATGTCTACATGACTCCCTTACATGCGTGGACCTCATATCCCCCGGATAGTTTGGTTTAAAATTGTTTAAATAATTGCCTTGCTTATTGTTGCAAGTCTACGTAATTTCCTAGCATGCGGGGACCTCATATCCCCCGCCTACTTGGGTTTAAAAATTATTTAAATATTCGTTTTTATGTATACATCAACTCCCTTGGCTATACATTTGTATTTTCTTGACAATATTTGTACTTTTTCAAGCAATTCTGAATTTCATTAGGAAAATCCTCCCCTTAAGTAGGCCCCGCAATAAATATCTTCCCCAGGTCTCATAATACGTAATACCGGCGCTGATCATAATGAGTTGTTTTCAGCGGTGGCACTTTAATTGGCCACGAAACCCTGCCTGGCTTCTAGACAACTACCATAATTAAGATTTTTGTAATTTCCGTAACTTCCCAGCACTTTCTTACTTATGACAATGGTCATAAACTTGTAGAATTTATGTTGATGTACCTAGAAGTAATCCATCAATCCATCTGATCCTATCTCGTAATGGATTAGAGGGACCTTGCATGCCTTAATTATACCTAAGCCAAAGGCAAACCAAGACGGGAAAATAGCCCCCCCCCATTTACTAATGGGAGCAGAATGGGCATGCAGAGGCGATACCCTAACCCTGTTCCACTTGTAAAGTAGAGGGGGTATTTCCCGACTAGGTTAGCCTTCCACTCAAGTATAAATAAGGCTCACAAGGGTTTTGAAGATCACATTCACAATATCTTTTGGCGAGGAAGCATCTAAGTCTAGGAGTATCTTCCAACAAAGTACTTACTTGCTACAGGTAACATTGAATCATCTTTAAATTTCAATTTTAGCAGAGTATTTTTAAATTTAGAAATGGAGTTCATCCCATCAATTGCGGCAGAGAAGCGGAAAAGACCGGAGCTTGACGATAATACGATGGGTAGTGAAGGCAAGCATTTAAAAAAGGTAAAAACGAGGCATGTTCATAAATACTGTGTGTATACGGAGAGTATCGAAATAGACAAAAAGATTGAAAAGGTCCAAGAAGATTTGGAGCGCTTGAGGGAAAAGCTAGGGATCAAAGGAATACCTGAATCATTAACTCTTATGGATAAAATAATTAAAAATAATAGTTGCGTGCAGGCTATTGACAGTTTAAATCAGATGAATAGACAAATGAACCAGGAATTGTACATTTTGGAAATTGAGGGGAGAGAGGCACAGGAAAATTTGTATCAAAAAAGAAAAATATGGTTCAATCAGCAAAATATTATCAAGACACAATGCATATTAGAAGAACAAATTGCTATGTTGGAAAAAGAAATCATTAATAATCCAAAAATTTAACCCATTATTAAGTGGTATAATATGGCTATTGGCGAAGGTCCACTATAAAACCTAACGCGCCTTCGGCAGAACCTCCTGGGTGGTGTGGAATACTGCGGGATCTAATGAATCGGCACAATTTCATTGAAATTCTTCTTGTAATGCTCTTGTTAACTAATCTGTCGTAGCTATTTAGTATGTGAACAAAACCTTTTTTTATTTATTTTGACCAAATTATGTTATCTATAAATAAATTGTTTGATGTTCATTCTGACGCCAGCCATTTATGTTAGTGAAGTTAGTTTTATTTAAAGTATTTTATAGTGTAATTTCATCTGTTTAATAAAAAGTCTGGACAAGAGACAAAAAAGTGTCCGAAATGTCGTCCACTTAACGTATTTTCAGAGGAACAGTCTTTGTCTCAGGAATGACTTTATATTACATGAAATTTGTACAGAAAAGTTATATATATATATATATATATATATATATATATATATATATATATATATATATATATATATATATATATGTATTTGACAAAAAAAGCAATGAATTCATTGCTATCACTGAAGCCTATTAATACCCGAACAGAAATAAAAACATACGTTCCTGTTACGTTTGCGTACTTTTTCATACGTTTAGATACGTTTTGGTTACGATTCGGACATCTGTATATATCGGACACCTATTTCGAAGAGTGAATGGCACGGTCGACTCCTAGCCTCTTTCTATACTTGCCTTCGAAGCGCTCCCGCGCTCGATGACTCCTGTTAATGGTGAACAAATATAAATAACTTAAAATATAACCAAAGTAATAGAAACACTAAAATAATAAAAAATTAATAATATTATAAAGCTGCACAAGAGTTCAAGTTTTATAAAAATTAAACATTTCTGTCATGGCCATTAAACGGTATAGTTTTAGATATATAGAGCTCATATCAGTTCTAATTTAAGTAATGAAGAATGTTACGAAGTAGCAAAAAAAAAAAAAGAGAATGGAAACGAATTTAAGCGGAGTGGAATTGATGGACATTATAGGTGAAGCAGATAATGCAAATGAAATTATAAAGCCTACAAAATATGATAAAAGTGTAAGGCTGACTGCAGAGAAAGCGCTTGCATTGCTTATAGCGGCGAACCTGACAAAAAATGCGTACAATATAATGAGAGCTACTGCATTAGATGCCAACCATGATTTATGTCCGTCATATAAACAGGTTATTATTCCGAATATTTATAATTATTCTTAATACTTTTAATCTTAAAAAGTTTAAATAATTTATCATTTGCTCAGTTAAATAATTTTAAAATAAATTATAAGCTTAGTAGTGTAGGCTAGGGAAACTACACTAAGAAAAAAGTTCATTGGCCCGTGGCTTCCTCAAACTTAATTTGCTTTTTCCTTTAATTAATTTTTAATAACAAAATTTATAATTTTTGCAGCAATTGATGACATAATTATAATTATATTCATTTATGAAGATTAAAAATTATTAATTTTGAAATTATGTATAAAATATGAATAAAATAATAGGTAAAGTTATTCTCGGATTTTGTGTTTCTCGAGTGTGAGACATTTTTAGAATCAGGCCCCAGGTGCTCTCCCGAATTCCCGATGGCCAGTCCAACGCGGGGCCTCTGTCAGCGCGAGGTCCGGCGCGACTGCCCTTCTCGCCCCGCCCTAAGACCGGCACTGTGTGTATACATATCAAATACAGTTGCATACAACTCGAAATGCCCAATCCTCTCTCCGACTCACACACATAAAAAAGGCACTGTCATGCCTTCGTTAAAAAAAATACGGTGTGTAACACGAGAAGGAAAGCTATTTCAGACTCGGGTAAGGTGTTTTCAGCACTCGACTCATGCAGAACATCTCATCCTCGCTAGAAATAGCTTATTTTCTCCCCTTGTTGCACAATGTACTATTTTATGTTTTTAAGGCGGTCTTACACCTATAAAATAATAATAAAACAATGAAAATATATTGTAAATATAATTTATTTTGAATAAAACGCGCCAAGGCAGAGGTGCTTTAACTCATTTTATCCTTAGATATAGCATTTTCAAGAAAAGCAGTTTGTCGTAACCTTTCTCTGAGACCGCATGATGGATTTTTATGGGACAAAGTGCAAATTGTTCCTAATTTATGTAGTTATGGGCCTAATAGTTGCAATTTCAAGGTTTTTATGTATCAGTACTTTTTTCATGGCAAAAATTGATTTATTGCAATAATTTTTTCCATTTTTTGTTTTAATTTTTAGGGTTTTTAACATGGAAAGTTACTTACACATGAAAATCTTAAATTTGCAACTCTTAGGCTCATAACTACATAGATTAGGAACAATTTGCACCTTGTCCTATGAAAATCCATCATGTGGTGTCAGAGAGAGGTTACGACAAACTGTTTTTTCTTGAAAATGCTATAACTGAGGATAAAATGAATTTAAGGATCTCCGCCTTGGCTCATTCTATTGAAAATAAGTTATATTTACAATATATTTTGATTATTTTACTATAATAATATTTATCATTTTTTACGTAATTTTGGCAAGAAAGACTTGTAGGTGTAAGACCGCCTTAACTTAACTTATAGTAGGTATATTACGCAACTAGGGAGGTACAGAGTTGGCCAGTCCAGAGCAAGCGTAAATTGCCACCCGAGCCGAAGGCGAGGGCGGTAAACATGTGCTCTGGGATAGTCCTCTTTATGCCTGTGTTGTGTATACGATTTTTTTTGCCTGGTGAGGCCGAAAATACAACCTTCACGATCGGGCGTCGAGATCAAAAGTGGTACTTTCAGGCAAAAAAAAATTTATTTTTACAAAGTTTCCTTTATGAGGTAGGAAAAGAAATTGAATAATTTAACCCCAATGCCTATACTTCAAAATTACTTACATGTTCACAAATGAAAGTCCTCTTTACTTTATCCATATCACATTTATTGCAATGAATGTTTTCTTCTTATTCTTAAACCTTTTTTATATTTTTGCTGTTTTCTTCTTTTTAAGATGAAACAAACCTTACAAGTAACTGATACGTTTGTTTCAGTAAAATATCGGTTCATAGGTAAACAAAAGGCTAAATTTGGTACCATACCACTTAACTCGAGATCGTATTTTGTTTGTAAAACTCAAAACTTAAGTATTACTTAAAAAATTACTTAAGCAATAACTTATTGACTTATCAAGAAAAATTAAGTAATAACTTAAGAAATTACTTAAGGGGGCTAGACACCTTCTTTCTCTGAAATAAGAAGTCACATTTTAATACATAAATGTAAACTAATTATTTCATACTTTTTACATATAAAAGTGGGTATATTTACCTTACATTAAAACTTTCTCCGATGGGCCTTTTATATGGTCCAGAACCATAGTCATCGATGAAACAAGTTTTTTCACTATCCGTAAGCTTTGAAATTTTCCTGTTGATAGATTGACTCCAGATTTGAACTAAATTACTCCTGAATAGTATAATTCTCATATGAGTGTAGGGATTTAGGATTGAATGTCGGAAAATATTTTTACATCAGAAAAATTATGAAAAAATATAAAAAATTTAAAAAAATTAAAAAAAAACTCTTGAAAAACAGCACAATTTTTTTTTTCTCATTAGATCAAAAATCCCTACACTCATATGAGAATTATACTATTCAGGAGTAATTTAGTTCAAATCTGAAGTCAATCTATCCACAGGAAAATTTCAAAGCTTACGGATAGTGAAAAAACTCGTTTCATCGATGACTATGGTTCTGGACCATATAAAAGGCCCATCGGAGAAAGTTTTAAGGTAAGGTAAATATACCCACTTTTATATGTAAAAAGTATGAAATAATTAGTTTACATTTATGTATTAAAATGTGACTTCTTATTTCAGAGAAAAAAGGTATCTAGCCCCCTTAAGCAATTACTGAAGTTATTATTATTTCATCGATTCCCTTAAGAAATACAATGAACATGGGTGATAAAGTCAACTACAATAAATTGAGGTCTGGATGCAAAAATACCTCCACCACTATCTACGACAATATGTCATACTTCAAGAACATCGAAATAAGGTATGGAAAAAATAGCACGAGAATTATGAAAAGCTGGCTGAGGGTCAATCGCCAACTTATAAAAGCACGATCGCAACTGAAGTTTCTTCTCGCGTGTAGAACTCATGATATACATCCTACACATGTACATAACGTCAGTCGAAATTTAAAACACCTAACATTCTATAGCAAGACAGGCAACACAAGATACGATACGGAAATAAACAAAACAAAAAGTAAAATTTTAAATATTGAAATTGAAGATGTTAATATACATATCTACCATTTAGAAAAAAAGAAACAAACTTTGAAAGATAAATTAGTTAAAATAGTACCCACAGATATTGTTAATGAATTTCTAAATAAAAATGAAGAATGTATTGAAAAAATGAGAAAAAATCAGGACGATATATATACAAAAAAATTCAATAACATTGTAAGTAGAATTAACAACAACAAACAAAATAAACAAAATAACGCGAGTAACTGTTCAAACGATAATAAATGGTTTCACAATATGACTAATATAAACAGTACGCGCGTGTTTGTCCTTGTGTGTATGTATACGTGTATGTGTCGCATACCACAAAATCCATTTTTTTAATTTTGTTCATTTTAAGATATAAGATAATATTTATATATATGCATATATACATACATACACGAACCGATATAACTCATATGTATGTCTAATAATAATCTAATGAAATATATATATATATATATATATATATATATATATATATATATATATATATATATATATATATATATATATATATATATATATGTGTGTGTGTGTGTGTTAAATATATTTTTATTATGGTAGATATATCGAGTAATGAAAAGCTTTGCACGAAAATGTCATTTTAATGCGGTTACTGTATGTATGCTCAATATATGCCTGATATACATATACATATCGATTACAATCATACCAGGGGAAACGGTTTAATAAAATATAGGTTACAACGAATACTTTCGTGTCTCAAACTTTTTTTTTTATGCATTTTTCGAGGCAAGCGCGAATTTCGGCGCTTTTTTTTGCTCGTGGCCCCACTGTGAGGCGGCTTCTCGCTTTAAGCGACATGGCCGCTTCCCCCACTCTCGCAGAGAGAGCGAGAGGGAAGATCGCAGACCCTATACCGCCCGTAAGAGCACGCAGTCTATGAGTATAAGTCTATAAGATGAATAGGGAGATTGCGGGCGCCCCCGAAAAAAGTGACGCAAGCTTCAGCGCCCGGCGCACTGCTGCCCCTCGCGGCCAAATCATGGAACCAAATCATGGAAGTTTTTTCGTGACCTTAATAGTCCTAAACTCCTCACTCCTGCGTTCTTCTGACAAGACCCCCACGGAGCGACAACTGACCACTGACATTGTAAGGGTCACGGCGGGCGTGCAGATTCTCACAAAGCAGTTCGACATTCTAAAGGTAAGTCATTAAAATTCTACACACTGTCTCGAGGCGCACCGCGCGTCAGTTTCATTTTCCTACCTGCCGTCCCATCCTGGAGCAATGCACATTGTGTCCGAATCGGGAAAAGTCTCATCACGCGCTTTTAGCCATTAGACTAACATTCTTATTATTATTGTTACGCAACCCGGACGTAACAATTGGGGGCCCCTCCTTAGAAAGGACTAGGCAGATAGTTTTTGTTTTGCGGGCTTGAATGATATGTCGGTAGCCAAGGAAGGTAACGATAGGCGTAATGAAGAAGCAGAGGCTATTCTGCTAAAACAGGCGTTAAAACTAAAACCTAACTTACCAGAGGGACAAACGCTAACAAATATTTTAGATTTCTTTAAAAGCCGTAACGAAAGCGGTTTTCTAGACGCGGAAGTGCAAACAAAGGATAAAAGAATAGAATCACTTATTGAAATTTTAACAGATCATGTTAGTAAAGACGATATAATAGAATGTTGTAAAGATAAATATTTAATTGAAGCGCTCGGAGATTTAATAAATCAAAGAATCGATCCAAAATATATTATCGAATATATCACGGGGGCTGTAACGGCAAAATCGGAATTAATAATCAACAACATAAGTTTCGATAATCCAGAAATTACGGCCGACAACACAAAATTTTATTCCATATTAAAAAACAATAAAACATCTTTACAAAAATCATCAGACGAGGAAAAAAATAAAATAAGTTCAGGAAACGGCGAAAATTTTTTTTACCTAACGATCAGCTTAAATACAGCACACCATTTAATTCGGATACATATTTGATAAATCCAAAGTATAACTTGTCACAAAGGATGAATAATTTTTCCGGAAACAGTACCCTAGGGCAAGTTAGGCCGTTGTCAATTAAGGACGCGTTAGAATTAATTCCGAAATATAATGGAGTAAATATTCCTTTAACACAATTTATACAAGGCTGTCGGGAAGCATGTAGCATTATCCCAGAACAATTTGAGGTAGATTTAGCAAAATTAATAAAATTACGTTTATACGGCGAGGCACTAAAAGTGCAGCAAAAAAGATATTTGAATCAATAAATGATATAGCGAATTTTTTCGACAATATTTTCGGTTCGGCTAAAACGTATCACCAACTACACGGGGAATTAGCTAGTGTAAAACAAAAACGCGATAAAGCGTAGTAGTTTTTTCAAATAGAGTGCGTGCGATAGGACACGAAATTACTGAGTCAGAACATCGTGAGAAGAGATCTACGCGAGATTCTCAAAAAGCATTGGAAAAAGACTTGGTAAAATTTTTTATTCGAGGTTTACATTGGGTAATTAAAGCACGCATGGGAGAAGCAAGAACTTTAGAAAAGGCCACTGCGGAAGCAATAGAAATCGAAAGGGACTTCGCGTGTTATGAGCCAGAAGAATTAAATGACACTATTAAAATAATTACAGAAAAGAAAACTAATTCTTCAAGAGAAGATAAAATATATTTAGTGGATAGTAAAACTATAGAAACGTGTCAAATATGTAACAGAAGAGGTCATATTGCTTTAAACTGCTGGCAATACACAGGGAAACCACCAAACTTCCAAAATAGGCAACCATTACCTACCTGGGTGGACCCGCGGAGATCGGGCGCGCCGACACAATGGACACAGGATAGACCCGCGCAGGCTCCACGAAATACGGAGGTCCAATATGTACAAAGACAGAACGCCACATTTTCAAATAATGAACTAACGAAATTATTTTATCGATATTGTAAAAAAGAGGGGCATGAAATAATAAACTGTCGAAAACTCGCATACAACAATAGTCAGAGAAATACACAAGTACAGGCGGGAAACAGTCAGAGTCCCCGTCAACAAGGCGCGAGACGGGAGACGGACTTAGTAAAGCGCCCAGACGAAAAGCAGAACAATCCGCAATCATCCAAAGACACGTTCGGTTAAGCGAAAATAGCAAATCACCAATAATTTCCTTTAGTAATCCGAGTAATAACAGAGAAATGTTTTTAATATTAGATTCAGGCGCGGGACCAAATCTGTTAAAAAAGAACAATTTAGCTGAAAAAACAGCAATTAATAAAAATGAAATTTTGGAATTGAAAGGCATAACAGACAGTAGCATTTTTACTTTAGGTAAAATAAAACTATATTTTTCAAATTCGCCATTGAATTTCATATTGTGAATAACGATTTTCCAATAAACGAAGATGGATTACTAGGGAGTGATATTTTCTCTCAGTTAGGAACAAAAATCGACTATGGAACTAAGCAACTGATCATTGGTGATTTGTCTATTCCGTTCTATCAAAAAAATGAAAAAACTTTAGTAAATTCTAGTAAACGCATTAATTACGCACACAAAGTAGACCAGAATGATACAGCGGAGGAAGTATACTCGGAAATTATAAAACATAAAAATAGGAGTGAAAAGAAAACTGAAGATACGGCTGAAGCTATACAAAAAATTCTAAGTCAGAATAAAGAGGAAGTTTTTCGACTCATAAATTTTCCCGTGGAACCCCAAACTCCAACACAGGTCAAAAGTAACTTTATCGAAATAAGAACGGTCACCAGCAACCGGGAGCAAGCTAAACTTGAAACAGAAGAGATTTTAAGTTTACATAATATAAAAGAAATAAATTTTGCAAATCAAAATGTCACATTAAAATTGGACTCTTATAAAAATGTAAAAATAATTATTGGAGTTAGCTCAAACGCTGACGAAAATCTCCACTTGAGAGATGTGAAATTTAGTTTGTTAAATTCAAACGAAAATTCGAAAACAAATTCTACTTTTAGATCAAATTCAAATGAAAATTCTAAATCAAATTCTACTTTTATATCAAATTCTAATGAAGACGTTAATTTATTAAATTCAAAAGAAAATCACAAAGTAAATCAAAATTCTAACTCAGTTACAAACTCTTGTCAAAATCCTAATGCAAGAACAAATTCTTGTCAAAATTCTAACTCAATCATAAATTCTTATCAAAATTCTAACTTGAATCTAAATTCTTGTTAAAATCCTAACTCAAGTACAAACTCTTGTCAAAATCTCAATACAAGTACAAATTCTTGTAAAAACGCTAACCCAATTACAAATTCTTATCAAAATTTTAACTTAAATGCAAATTCTTGTCAAAATTCTAACTCAATTGCGAATTTTTATCAAAATCCTAACTCGAGTGCGAACTCTAATAAAAATCCTAGCTTAAATCCAAATTCTAATAAAAATTTTTCAAATTCAAAAGAAAATTTGAAATCAAACTCTAAAGAAAATTTTTCGTCTTGGATTAAAACAAACTCGAGTGCAAACGAAAATTCGAAAAGAAATTCAGAACAAAATAAAAATTCTAACTCAAAAGGGAAAGAGGAATCAAGTTTGGATATAAATGCTAAATTAAATTCTGGAGATAATTCTAAGAAAAAGAAAGACAAAGCAAATTTTAATACAAGTAACAATCAAGGAATTAATGAGGAGTTCATTTTTGAAAGATTGATAATGTTACAAAAGTTACTCAATCAAAGCCAAGCAAATTACAGTATTTTGTATGATAATGCCGAAGATATAGAAATATTAATTGAAATATTGTTGAAGATAATAAATAAGAATGAGTTTTTTAACGAGCACTACAAAATGTTTCGCGATTTAAAAACTCATTTTGAGCTCAGATCATTCGACGACTCATCGTGCACATATCTGATTGATGATTGTTTAGAAGTAATAGAAAAGTGGAAAAAACTTCTTAAAGAGAAATCTACAAATTCAAAAATTGAGAAACATGTAATTTGTCGGGTAGAAAGAGTTTTGTCAAACGAACGCGTCGGTCAGATTAAATCTTTATTACGTTTTGAACATTTGCTGTCAGAAGAGCGTACAGAGATAACAAAATTAATAGAAAGATTTAGCGATATTTTTCACATTCCGGGTGAAAAATTAACGGCTACACCTATATTAAAATTAACTATCCCAACCGTAGATGAAGTGCCAGTTACTTCAAAACAGTTTCGATTGCCACCAGTGCATAAAAACGAGATAGAAAGACAAGTTGCAGAGTTATTGGCAAATAGCATTATTGAGCCTTCTACATCTTCATACTCTAGTCCTTGTTTTTTAGTACCAAAGAAAGAAGATATACATGGCAATAGAAAGTACAGAATGGTAATTGATTATCGAAAATTAAACGAAAAAACACTCGATGATCAATTTCCTCTTCCAAATATTAACGAAATACTTGACCAGTTGGGAGGATCAAAATACTTCTCTGTGTTCGACATCGCATCAGGCTACCATCAGTTAGAAATCGATGAGCGCGACCGCCACAAAACAGCTTTTGTGACAAATGGTGGGCTCTATCACTTTAATCGAGGTAGTTTTGGGTTAAGAACTATGCCGGCGACATTTTCAAGAGCACTATCTATAGCGCTCGCGGGTTTAGTTAATAAGGAATTATTTTGTTTTATTGACGATATAATTGTTTACTCACGCACGTTTGCTGAACACATACAAAGATTAGAAAGATTATTCATCAGATTACGAAAGGCGGTATTAAAAGTACAACCGGAAAAATGTGAATTTTTCAAAAAGAAGTAACTTATTTAGGGCATTTAATAAGCGCAGAGGGCGTAAGGCCAGATCCAAGGAAGCTGGAAGCTGTTCGGAATTATCCAGTGCCAAAAAACGCAAAAAATATTAAACAATTTTTAGGTTTAGCAGGCTATTACAGACGCTTCATTCATCAATTTTCAAAAATAGCTAAACCTCTCACAAACTTATTAAAAAAAGAAATGGAATTTAAATGGACCGATGACACGCAGTATGCTTTTGAAATTCTACGTGATAAATTATGTAAAGAACCTATATTAGCTTTTCCAAATTTCGAACTACCTTTTAACCTAACTACAGACGCATCGGGTTATGCGATAGGAGGAATTTTATCTCAGGGTAAAATAGGCTATGATCAACCAGTTGCATATGTCTCACGTGTGTTATCAGAGGTAGAGAGAAGATGGGATACATTCAATAAAGAGGGACTAGCGTTGGTATTTTCTATAAAACATTTTAGACCTTAACTTTTTGGGAGAAAATTCTATGTAATTACTGACCATCGCCCTCTAGTATGGATGCAGACACACAAAGATCCAAATTCACGTGTTATGAGGTGGCGTTTAACACTGGCCGAATATGATTTTGAGGTGATATACAGACCAGGGAGAATGAATGTAGCGGATGCTCTCTCTCGAAATCCGGTGGATCGAGTGTTAATTGTCACAAGAAGTGCTGCCCTGGCTGAAAAACTAAAAGAGCAAGAGCAAGAAAAAGAGGCGGTCACCGAACAAACGGGGAGGAGTGCGTTCATAATATGGTCACGAGGGACGCATAGCCCGTGAGCGGAACAAAGAAAACATTGAAGCAGAAAAGAAAAAACTGCCGAAAAACGATAAAAATAAATGCGTAATAGAAAAGGAAAAGGTCAGCGGTAGAGATGCACAACATATTACCGCATCAGCGGGAACCGAAGGCGAGGAAGACAATAGCATACTGAACGAAACACGAAGTAGGGGTGACCCACAGACCAACATGAATAAGAGTAACCTTCTCTCGGAGGAAGAGGAGAGAGACAAACTATCGAAAGAAAACGGGGAGATGGAAGATGAAATTATGTTGGAAAATTTAAACCCGACTCATTCAACTATTTTCTGCCGTGAAAAATTATTTATGAGAAAAGATAATTATTTGTATTTTGTTACATCCGAAGGTGAACCATGCGACGACGGTGCCATGCAATTAAAATTACAGAACAAGCTCCCACGTTTTAAAAATTTAACAATAGGAATACCAGAAGTTATAAAAACAAATTCTAAAATACACATAGTCATGCCACTACGTACGCAAAACAGAGTAGGCTTGAGCATAATAAACAATAATTTAAGTTTACTTTGTACTAATTTACTACCAATCTTAAACAAAATCGACGCGCGGTCGATAAGTATAGCAAAAACGGAAATAATAGAAAATTTAGAATGGGAACAAGTAATAAGAAAATTAAGAGATCCATTTTCTAAGAGTACCATCAAACTGGTAGTGTGTTTAGGGATAGTCAGGTATCCTCCCCTCGAGGAAAGGGACCCCATTATGCAAGAAGCACACAGCTCGGTAATAGGCGGACATAGGGGAGTTACTAAGACATACAAAAGAATTAAACAAGCTTACAACTGGGAAAATTTAAAAGAAGATGTACAGGATTTTATTCGAAAATGTGTGCAGTGTCAATTAAAAAAATTAGTCAGGGTAAAAACACGTGTGCCAATGATTATTACTAACTCTGGGGCACATGCGATGGATCGCATTAGTATGGATATTGTAGGGCCATTGCCTAGATCTAATAAAGGCAATGAGTATATATTAACCTTCCAAGATTTATTTACGAAATTTGCAATAGCGGAACCATTAACACAAACTACAGCAATAGACGTTTCAAACAGTCTAATTAAGAGGGTCATATGTGTGTTCGGGGCACCGCGAGTTATTTTAACGGATCAGGGCACTAATTTTATGAGCAAATTAATGTAACGAGTGGCAAAAAGATTTAGAATGAAACAAGTCAACACTACGGCTTTTCATCCACAAACAAATGGGTCCTTGGAGAGATCACATTCAAGTCTTATCGAGTTTTTAAAATTTTTTGTGCAAGAAAATAAGTCGGATTGGGATGACTATATAGAGTTAGCAACATTTAATTTTAACACAGGCATAAGTGAGGCAACATGGCACTCACCTTTCGAATTAGTATTTGGTCGTTTAGCTCGAACGCCAGGTAGTGAGCCGATAGAAAGTGAGGATCTAGCGCCTACTTATAAGGGCTATATGGAAACTCTCATAACACGAATAAACTACTTGCAAAATATAGCAAGAGAAAATTTATTGCGAGCCAAAATAAGAACAAAAAATACTATGACAGAAAAGTAAATCATTTAACATTAAAAATTGGGGACTACGTGTGGTTGCAAAAGGGACCGAAACCACACAAATTTGATAGTCAATATACGGGGCCGTATTTAGTTTTAGACGTTTCTGTAAATGGAAATGTGAGGATACAATTAAGTAGTACTAAAAGTAAAATAGTGCACATTAATCGCCTGCGCAAATCACATGTAGAGCAAAAACAAGCTTAAATCGTTGCTTTAACATACCTAATCCTACGCTTGCTTTCTAAGTTACATTATATATAAATAAGGATAATAAGCACGATTTCTTTGATAATGGCACGTTGTAGTAGGTTAATATTTACTACGCAAAGTATATTATTATAACTATAAATATAACGCAAAATATATTATAACTAATAAATAGCAAAAATGCGAAAAAGAGAAAACTAGTAATACTATTAATTTTATTATTTTAAACCAACTATTATTTTTTTTTTAAGTTAATTTTGATATATGTTACTGTTTTAACATTAGTGCAGTTTCTATGATGTTCTCTTTTTCTTTATGATAAATAGAGCATTTTTGCCATTTTCTTTTCTTGAAATCAAAAAGATTAATACTTTGTAATGTTTGCAGATGAAAATCGTTTTTTGTGTACTAGCGTTGCTGCTAACATCAAAAACAGTTAATACCATAATTGGTTACGACTGCTCTCAGCAAGTCTCGAACCTCACCACATTTTCATTAATAAACGTCGGGGAATGTGACATAGCGGAGCCCGTGGTCAATACTACCAAGGTTTATGTTAGATTATTACAATTGAACGATTTTGGAAGCACTCATGTAAGACTATGTAAGGTAGAAATTAAGCGTTCAGTTACATATTGTGGGGCATTCTCGCATCGAAAAGACAAGAATAGGGGGGAAGTTAAGTTTCTAGACGAAATTTCTAATGAAGAATGTCGGCGAATGCATGTGCATCGCAGCCATAGAGTTCGCGACGAGCTTATCTCAAATTTAAAACATAATGGGACTATCGTTTATCCAATGACTTTTGTGGGGAAAATAGATCAGGCGGGAGATTGTAGTAATCCAGGTACATACTCCGACCCGTATGGAGTATTCGATGATGCGGTAGTCATGGGTTATGTCACAATAACCTTACAAGATTATTATACTCCTGTGAATTTAAATGCTAATGAGGTTATACTAAAATCAGGTACTCGTTGCAAATTTAACGAAGACATATGTATAGATATTGAAGCAGGGTACGCTTTCTGGGAACCATTACCGGTGTCATCATGCGAAGAACATAAGTATTCAGAATTATACGCGGGGTATGTAAATAAAATAGTAGAGGAAGGAAATGAGAGACATCCAGTTTATGTAATGGAGTCAAGCGAAATAACTTTTGCATTTACGGCAGTCGGTACTATTTCAGTTTGCTCATATGACTTAATACGCACAGAACATCCTAAATTATTTTTCTTTGAGGGTCCTGCTATAGAAGCATTTGGAAAAATTAAACATCCTACAGTACATAACTTGGATATCTTTGCATATGTTAATTCTAAATTTGTTTATGTCGAAAAACCCATAAAAGGGGAATTAAAGCGCTTATATCGAGATTTAATTATGCAAAAATGCGAATTAGAAAAAAGAGTTATAGCGAACGCATTAAGTATCGCAAGTACCGAACCAGATCTGTTCGCCTATCAAATAATGAAAAAAAGTGGTTATATGGGTTTGGTAGCGGGGGAAGTAGTTCATTTAATGAAATGTGTGCAAATAGATGTTCAAAGACGAGAAACACCAAGGTGCTATCAAGAGTTGCCTGTAGTAAAAGACGAAAAAAATTATTTTTTATCTCCTAAAACACATATTTTAAAGCAATACGGTACTGAAACTACTTGCAACCCATTGATCCCACCTATGTTTCTACTAGGCGAAGATTGGTACACGGTACTGCCTCATGGTACCACAAAAGGAATTAAACCCGCTATCCTCAAACCAGCCACAAAAAACAATTGGAATTATACTGAACCTCTCGAATTAGCAAAAAGCGGTATTTACACACAGTCAGACATACAAGCGTTAAGACATCATTTAATGTTTCCAGTCGAGCGAGGTGCAATGTTGAATTCTTTAGCCATGGGTATGTCAGGCAGATCAACGGACAAAAATGGTATGTCTATAGCACGCTTGTTCGATGAGGAAGCATTAACTGCACTTGCGAACTATACATGGAAAAAAATATGGGGTCAATTTCTATCTTTCGGTTCTATAAGTGCAGGAATAATAGGAATAACTATGATAGGTCGTGTAATAAAATTTTTAATTGATACAATTCTGCATGGATATGCATTATATAGTTTATATGGCTGGTCAATTCATATTATAGGAGCCATTTGGAATTCGGTAACGCAATTGCTATTGCACACTGCACGGCATAAGCCCACTCGAAAGGAAGAAAAGAAGCGGGCTCAAGAAGAATATAGCTCTGTAAAAAAACCACCGAGCGCTCCACCAACAACACCACTAGTCCCGCCTCCGTCATTTTCTGATTTTTCGAAATTTCAAAGCCAGCACGCGGTGGTGCAGGTTCCGGCGAGAGGGGAGGGAGTACAAGTAAACTGTACTACTCCAACAATACCAAGAATTTATCCAACTTTAGCAACTGACCCAGATATCCCATCCTTACCACCGCGGAATAATCGTACAAATGACGATGAATAATTGATTAAAGTAAATAAATAATAAGAAATTAGATTAATGGTAGCGCTTATGTAAATCTATTAAATGTAATTTTGTTTAATTCTTTTGTAATAATAGTTTAATAAAAAAAAGAAGAGGGTAATTACCGTAGTAATAAGTAGATTGAGCCGTCTTGTAAGCAAGATTTTTTCATTTTTATTACTTTTGTTTTTATTTTCATAAAGGAAAATGCCTCTAACTCCCTCCGAAAAACATAACATGTTTTCTAATCTAATGACTTTAAGAATGAAACTTGCATGGGCAGCTCAAAAAAGGAATGAGGATTTTTATGAATTTTGCGGTAGAATGGAAAAAATGTTGCATGAATACAACAATTTAGGAAAAATATCACAGGTTGAGTTTAGGGAGGTATGCGACTCCTCGTTAGTTAGAGAAAAAATGGCTATCAAAACATTTTTACGCGGACTGCGTCCGGAGATTAAGCGTTATATATGTAAACCGCACATTTACGTTTCTCTACATCAAGCGATGGGACACGCGAAACGCATTCATTCCAGTTTAGAAGACTTACGAAAAATTAAACATAGATATTCCATACATCTTTGATTAACATTATCATTTATCCGCTATTTTTTTATTTTTTCTTTCTTCTTTAGTTACTTTTAACCCATCACCTCTAAAAAGAATGGAAGGAGCCAACTACAATGAGATACCACTAAGGAACCGCGAATTAGTATATTATGAACATGTGGGAGCAAGAATATGTCTCTATTGCTACAAGTTCAGAATTGGACCATACACTCGCATCTTGAACAATCAAGTAGTGGTACGGGCTACCATTGCCACATGCATAAAAATCAACGTAAAAATATGTTCACTATGTCGCATCCCAATAACTTTTCTGAAACAAAACATAAAACAAACATTTGTAAATAAAGGGAGATTGGATGTAGAGATACAAGGCTGCGCGATAGAAAAAATTAAGGGTTTAAAGATTCCAGAAGGAAACGCGGTTGTTGCATTTTTAAGCGATGATATGGTGAATACTGCCAACACTACCTTATTTAATTTTGTACGTCACCAGCTTGGCGAAAATTTATATGAACTACCACCGGGGCGAGAAGCATCCATATCTAATAAGAGGAAACGCGGAGAATATAGAATGCAGGAGAGAGAGATTATTACGGATAGGCAGAGTACTCGAAACCATGCAGTTATAAGCCCGTTAGAAGAACTCAATATCCCTGACGAGGATATATTAAATGAAATAATAAGAGCTTTAGAAAATGCCTCAGAGTCAATGGAACCCCAGCCTTGCGACCTTTCCACGACACATAAACGCCCTCGAGAGAGTACTGAGTAAAACATAATATGCAATCATTTTTTATTTTTTCTTTTTAAGAATGATGACAAAGACAGTGTTCTTCATGATGACCCTCGCTTTAATAGCAGCCATAAAATCACCAGAAGTGCGTATCCTTGAGCGCAACAATCCAGGCATTATTTTTAATCAAGACAGGGGTTTGGATTTCATTAAGCAAGAATGGAAGATAATAACATCAGTAAACACCCGAGTAGTATTTTCTACAACAGATTTTTTTATTAAAGCAATGAAAAATATCTCTGAAACAGATACTTATACAAGATTGTCGGATCCAGTGCTGATTGAACAAAAATACGTCTTCCAGGAGAAAATTGAAGAGCTGACTCAGTTACAAATAGCCTATGTGAATCTAGCACACTCTTATGCACCATGGGTAGTGCCATTCCAGGAGGGAGAAAACGAAGACTACCTAAGCAACAACACAGCAGCCGAAACTCTTCAGGATATCGAACAATTGCGGCGTGAGAATCAGGAAAGCATGGTACTAAAGAAAACACGAAAAATAATAACTGACAACGCAATAGACCGTGCTAGACGACAATTTTCAACAGACGTGTTATTACTTAAAAGTAATTTGACAATTATACAGCAGGAATTTGGAGTAACGGATATTAAACAATCACAAATAGAAAACATTCTGAACGAGGCAATACGACTAGTAGGAGAAAACATTTATCTTGCGAAAGAAATAGTCAAATTCATGGAAGCACGTCGATTTACCTTACCAACTAGAGTGATGGAAAAGGCGATTAAAATTGCTGAACATCAAACTCCAGGAAGAGCGCCAATTACCATAGAAGAAATAAATGCTGCTACACTAGAGGAGGGAACCCGAACAGATATAATCGTGATACAAGGAAGAGTAATATTACAGATTACAGTGCCTATACTCGAGAAACAGCCATATCTTCTGTACAGAATGATAGCCGTACCAGTATTTCAATTATCATTAACGCAATTAAAGAAAGCGGCTTACATTCGCCCTAGAATCGAGTATATCGCTGTCTCTAAAGATAAAAAGGAGTTTGTCTTTCTTAACCGGGACGATTTAAGGGAATGCGTGTAGTGGGTTACTTAACGCACTAGTATCGTACAATTTTTTATAACACTGCATACCTTAAGTTCGCTGTCACGCCTATCCGTGCGCTAAGCAGTCCATTAGGGCACCGTGAGGTTAGCGCACGAGCCTAGCGAGTGCAATAAACACGGTGAAATAATGGACTACTTATCGCACGGATATGCATGACATAAGTGCGGACTTAAGTCACGCAGTGCTATAAATGTAATTTACACAAAAAACAAATAGAAAGCTTTATCAATGTTTGAGTATATTCTGAAAAGAAAAATGGATAATGCTTTAAAACAATTTGGGACATATTGTACAAGTGTTTTTTAGTGAAATATGTAATACAAAAATCGATTTTTCGTCATTTTAAAGGTCTCTGACCCCCTTAATGAATGTTTTTGGGTCTCGTCGGGGGAAAAATACAAAATCATTTATTATTCAGTATGTTATAACCATGGCCGTGGTTGTTCATAAATTCGTGAAAATGGTAAAAGAAATGTATTTTTAAAATTTGCTCTAACTTTGAAGGTTTTGGTTAATATGAAATTTTTCTTCGGCAAGTAACAATGAAATAAATTAAGAAACAAAATCTTATCTTGAAAAATGAAATCGGTAGTTAATGAAAAAAGATCCCTTTGTTTTATCAATAATTGTTTGTACTGACGAAATCTGTTCCTGAAATATCGACATTTTGTTAAAAAAGGTTTGTTTAGTTATGTTAAATAGACTTTTTTATAATAGATTAACTATTTATATTATTTGAAATGGCTTAATTACATTACAGCTATTGCTCTTACATATTTTAGACAACCTCTTGATTTAACACTGCTTTAATTTGGGAGTCGCGCATGAACCTCGTTAACTAGAAATACGATTTTTGTTACCATTAATAGAAGTTTTCCTTTCAATTCACATTCTGATTATCTATTTACGTTACAGTTTATTGAAGATTATAGGTAGATAAAAAGCGCGAGAACTTTTAATGTAAGGCTGCGAAGCGACAGCATCTCTAATTTTGCAATTTTTTCAACAAACAATACTCCTGGGGATCATAGGGTAGAGTGTTGTGCTGCTCTAGATGTTTTAGCGAAGCCGATAGATTTATTTAAGCACGAGAACTCTTTACGTAAGGATGCGAGGTGCCTGTGGACGTGATTTCTTGATTTCGAATAGAAAAACGCTTGTGTTTAAAAGGGTAATGTGTTACCAGCCACCTGAGCTCATCGTGGGGTTAAAATAATATTTTAAGCCAGAAAATCCTTTACATAAATTTTGACAACGGTCGTGTAACTGTTTTATCGTTTTTCTATTGAATGATCCATTGATAATTAGAAGGATAACGCGCTTGCGAGGATGAGAAATTCATTTTAGCGCAAGAACTTTTGTCGTAATACTGCAAGGCGGCATCGTCCGTAATTTTTCGAGTGAGCTTGTCGCTGCATGGCTGTACAGCTGTTTACGAGTCTGAAAATAAAAGTTGAACTGGTAACGAAACGAAACGAATGCTTCCCGGGGTTTCATCAAGAAGTTCCATGGTTAACATGATTTAAACTAAAGAACTTTTCATGTAACGCTCTAAAATAGCAGTGCCGTCGATTTCTCGTTTTCTGTAAAGACTAATGACAAAATCAAGGTATAAAATAAAAGTATTTTATCATGCTTCAATTCTGAATACGTAAAATGATAGGATAATCAGATAATTTTTTTAAACGAAAAATTATTTTCATATTTTATGTTAATTAATTTATTTACTTTAAAATACCTAAAGTATAGAAATTCAATATAAAAATTCAAATGTAACGAGTATAGCAAATCTTCACGCCTATTCTTTATGACCAATCTAAATCAATTTTCAAATGTTGCACAACATCGGGCCCACGTTTTTTAAGAAAGGAAATACATGACTCGCTCTGTATTTATCAACAAGAGATATCAACTATGATGCGTTCATAGTTTCACTAGCTTTTGGCCGATCAAACGAAAGCTTTCCTCGCCAGCTGTCTTGAAAATGAGTCCAGTACTGAAATCGACTTGTCACAGAAATGGCTGAATTCTGTTTATAAGGTAAATCGAAGTCCACAAAAACAGATTTTGAAATTTGCAGCTCTCTCAGTTTCCCAGGGCTTCTATACGAAACCAACGTTCGTAAGTTTTATTTGATTATAGTCAACAATAAAATGGCTTGCATCAAACAAAAGAGCTTAAAATTTTGCATCGAAAACGATTTTGAACTCGATTCCGTCGAGTGCAAAGTTCCGAGATAATTAATCGAAAAGAAATAAACGCTGTGGGAGCGAGAGACACGGGAAGCATACCGCAGCGCGGGAGGAAAGTCGGGGGCATGTTCATTTCTTTTCGATTAATTATCTCGGAACTTTGCACTCATCGGAATCGAGTAAAAAATCGTTTCTGATTCAAAATTTGCGCTTTTTCGTTTGGTGTAAGCCATTTTGTTGTAGACTAAGCGGTTCTCGAGATATAAGTAAATAAAACTTTCAAACGCTGTTTTCGGATAGAACCCTTGGACCTAGGAATCTGCAAATTTCAAAATCGGTTTTTGCGACCTCGATTTACCTTATAACCAATATGCAGTCATTTCTGTGATAAGTCGATTTCACAGCGATTTTTACTGCGGATTAAATCGTTGCGCTCCTCGATTGCTCCGCTT
This sequence comes from Torymus aiolomorphi, assembly GCA_036365515.1. Taxonomy (NCBI): domain Eukaryota; kingdom Metazoa; phylum Arthropoda; class Insecta; order Hymenoptera; family Torymidae; genus Torymus; species Torymus aiolomorphi. Next base: position 156,831,013 of record CM070874.1, on the reverse strand, counting down.
CACCCTTACCTCCCGCTTCCGTAGACGTACTCCGTAGCAACAGTTGCCCCCCACTCTTTGCCGCGGCGCCCGCCGCTCGGCTCGCGCCGCCGCTCTGCCAGGGCCGACGATATGCGGGATATTCCACTGTGCTTAACAGAGGTATGGAAAACTTGCCGGAAAATTTTCGGGACCAAGTGATCTTGACTCAGTTTTTCACGCTGATCACGTTGGTATATAAATGTTGTATTGTTTCAGAATCACCCTGTATACCTAAAAGGCAACATTTAAATCATAGTAATAACTATGAGCATCGAACAGGATAGTGCCTGAACGATAACATTTTAATTTTTATTCAAAGTATATAACTTATAAGTATTATAAGTATACATACAAAAAACAATATTTAAATCATAGTGATAGCTATGAACAACAAACAGGTTAGCGCCTGAATGAGTGTTGCAGATGACGGCAGTCCGCTTGAGTTTCAGGCCCACCTTGCATGATGTAGCACAGCGAGCGACACATATACACGTCATGTAGCGAGGCGCAAAGCAGCGCCGGCTTACTTGGAGACGCGTCAGCCAAGCGCCACGGCCGTGTGTGCCGAGACTGCCGAGGCGGGAACGCGCACAACAACAATGGCCGCTCTCCGCTCGTGAGCGAACGAAAAACATCGCTACTTACGCTGTCTGCATCTGTTACCCGCTGCGTGCTTCCTGATACCCGTATAAATGGTGACTCATGCTCCTCTGCAGCGTGCGAGTCTTCGATATAAGGAATAGGTAGACTCGTGGTTCAGGCGACATAACATATAGTTATGTATCTTGAACGGGTTAGGGCCCGTACAAGAACGATCTGGCATCTGAGTCGATCAGCCGCTGCCGTATTTACATAGTTATAACTATATACCTGTATCAGGTTAGAGCCTGAATAAGGTTAACCTCCTCGAGGCATACATAGTAATAACTAGGTATCCTATTCAGATTAGGGTCTGAACAAAATGCCTTTGAAAATGTCCGCCTCTTAGTCGACGGCATCTGAGCGAGGCTTGAACAGAGAAAACACAAACACAAATGGTTAGGTTAACTTACTCTTTCACGACGCCTCGTCGATTATTCCAATGGCTTGACACTGCTTCTCCAAAACACAAATTAAACACTCTTTTAATAAACACTGTAAAATACTATAAATGTCAAAAAAGAGACGGAAATCCCTTTTACGATGACATTTTTCCGTGGGACGTGCCGATCCTCCGGCACAAAGAAAAGGAATGAGGCTCGAGCGGCGGCAGGGCCCGAAGATAGCTATAGTGGCGGCGCCGTGCGGCCGCTAGTGCTCTTTTTTGCTTTTAACTTTGTGGGAATTCGGCAGGAAGAGGGGGTACTACATGTTGATCACGAGGAAGAGGCGTGCAATACAATTATACATTTCAATCAGTTTCGTAGAAAAATCTAAATCAAAAATAGAATGCGATAGTTTTTCTAGTTGCGTGGATATGCATGGAAAATACCATAATTTGCACCCTTCAAAATCGATTTTCCAATTCAAATGTTCATTATAATTAGCAATAATTGAATGAACTTGTTGACACGTTTCATTGACAACTGATTCGCATTCATCAGCATTTGCTTCAAGGCTTTGATTGCTTAGATTTTCAGAAGATTTCCTTTTGTTTGAGTGATTGTCTCCTAATTCTGACAGGTCTGTCTTACCTTGCATTTTACAAGATTTCCTAAGACCAGTGTCACAATATATAGAATAAACTATGGATATTAAGGTTAAAAAAGTATTAGAAGATAATTAAATTTAACGGTGTGTTTTCAACCTACATTCAGCGGTATTTTTGAGTGTTTCTTTACACACTGTACAACATGCAACTATTGCAAATTTTTTCTCGTTTTCACTTCCGATGTTTATTGTTTGTCTTACAAAACCTTCACCCCACAATAAAGGCTGTGGTCGTGGCATTTTGGTTATATCAAACGAAAAAGATTTTTGAAGAAATCTTTTCCATATTCCCAGTAGCAGAGCGCAAATAATTCAATTTAAAAGAAACCGCGATATTATATCTATAACCTCTCAACTACGAACAGGATGCGCGTGCATATACGCTTAGCTGCGCGAACGGCAGTTGCCCTTCCAGTTGCCATCTTCCCATACATAGGTTACGTATAGTCAGAGCTAGACTATAGGTAAGACGTAAGACCCGACAGCGCATGCGCAGAATATCTCGTTGTGATTGTGTAAGTTACAGTATATTTCAAACATCTAAATATACATGTAAATTACGTGTATATATACATGTACCTTACGACGTGTAACTTACATATCCACCAGTGGGTATTGCTCTCTCTTTCTAATGGGCGTTTGTTGGGGGCAGAGTGTTACCCTCAACGCCCTCTCCTCCTCTGCCGGCACCATTTCCCCTCTACCCCCACCACTGTAGGTGTGCGAGAGAGATAGCATTACCTCGCGCCGCCATCTTGAGCTTCACGCCGCCCGTAAGAGCGTGCAGTCTATGAGTATAAGTCTATAAGATAAATAGGGAGATTGCCGGCGCCCCCGAAAAAAGTGAGGGAAGCTTCAGCGCGCGGCGCACTGCTGCCCCTCGCGGCCAAATCATGGAACCAAGGGCACAATTTCCTGATTGGTCATTCATCATTGGAACGTGCGCATGGAAGCGCGGTGGGGGAAGCGGGAGAAGACGGGTCGGCAGCTCGGTGCGCGTGTACTGAACGTGTGTATGTTCGAGCGGCCCGGCGCGCCGCGCGCTTGCTATCTCTGTTTACTTCTCTCGACAACCCGACAATGGCCGAGAGGCCTGACAATCGCCGCTCGGTCGAACTTTTTTTACTAATTACATAGAAATGAACGGAATTTTAAATTGACAACTACAAAACCCATATTCAAAGCCACAACTCAAGCCCGAAGGGGAGAAAATAAACATAAACAATTTTACTGTAACATATGAGTATCGAAGCGATAGCCGCGATGGCTGAGGCGCGCAGCTACTTTTGTTCTATTCTTTTGGATCCGAGTTCGATCCTGGCTAGCAAAACCTTTTTCTTTTTTTTTAACATACGTACAATTTCTTTTAATATATTATTATACCAAACATTTTTTTACTTCAATTTTTATTCTCTAGTAGAACTGAAATTTTAATTGTAATTGATATATTATGACGGAAAATAATTCTTCGACATTTTCCCCTCTCTCCGCTTTACCTCTGTATTAACCTATTAGATTGTTACAGGTGCAGACGACCCAAAAGGACGCCTAGCCAAGAGAGAGAGAGAGAGAGAGAGAGAGAGAGAGAGAGAGAGAGAGAGAGAGAGAGAGAGAGAGAGAGAGAGAGAGAGACCCGGGAGACTTGAGAGAGAGAGTCTGAGGGAGTCTCGTTTTTAAGGGAAGGCAACCAATACCACCCTCCATCTAAAAATAAAACATTCAATTAGTTCATGAAATCCTAATTGATTTTTTGTATTATTATGAAACTCCATTCTACCTGGAAAATATTATTTTCTAATTATTCATCTTGTATATACCTGAAAGGTTCCCTTAAAAGAATAAAAGCTACGTTTACAATCTTTATACATTATAATTACAAAATGATATATTACATCAGTAATCCTACATCTGCAAAACATTACTGAGCGCACGATTTTCGTTCTGTTTTTTTTTATTTTTTTTGTGTTTTCTTTTATGATCAGAAAATATATTACAAACATATATTACAATGTCATTGTTATTATTAAGAAAAAGAACATAAAATTATCATTGGAAAATAGTGCGTTTAAAATTTAACTTTTAAAAAATGAATGTGAAGTATTAAAATGTGTATGTGAAAATTTTATAATAGTGAAAGTAGTATACGCACTTTTTTCTAATAATCTACAAAAAAAGACTTTGACGTAAGCTCAGCGCCGGAAGAGAGCATGAGGATGAAAATGAGGATAAATGTAATTAAATAAAATGTAAAATAAAAATTATGGTTAAAATATAAAATACTTTTAACGGTAGAGCAAAATTAATAAAATAAACTAAAGTAAAATTAAACAAATAAATGAGGTGTCAAACGGTTCGCGGTCGCGTTTCTTCACGGTCTCACGAGACTCTCTTCAGGGTGTTGCCATGTCCCGGCGACACCGAGTGTGGCTCGAGGTGTCACCCCCTTTTTGCCTGAGCGGAGGGTTTCCGCACTTGGCGAGGATCATGACTCCCCGTACGTCTGTAGGGAGAGTCGCTGATGGCGTGGGGAGCAGGCTCACCTGGAATGAGAGCCTGGTGAGAGGAGACCCATCTCCGGCGTCGCGCTGAGAGCGAGTGCGCTCCGAAAAACCGGAGTCTGGTAAATTACCTTGGTGAGGGTTGGGGGCGAGCGTTCACGCTGTGCTGGCTGATTGGTTCCCGCAAGGCGGCGGCAAATAGTCAGCAGATAGGCTGCTGTTGGGGTTGCAAGCGGCTCGCTCCCCTCCCCGTAAGTTCGCGGGCGCGGCCCGTCGACCGACTCGTGACGCGAGCTTCTCTGAAGCTCGCGGAATGTGTGAACGTTCGAAACCTTCTGGGAAAAAGTCGGGCCTCGACTAATTCCCAAAAGTTTAACAATGAGAAAAAAAATTAAAAAGAATAAGTACGCAACCGTTGCAGACGTCAAATTATACATTTTTAATATTTTTTAATTTTCGAGATTTTGTCGCATTCGAATTTTTAGTCGCAGTCTTCCTACTATTATTATTTTCCCTAATTTTTGCGTAAATTTTTACTAATACAAGAAATTCGAGCATTTTCATTAGGTGCTCATAGCAGTCATTTTCTTGATCAAACCAATTAGGGAAGTGTTTAGGAGTGTATGCTTCTATATTCTCAATTAACTTTGCTGAAAGATGATCCTCATACCAAAATTTAGAATGAGTTTTGTCAAATGCTTCTAGCTGACAATTAAGGGGATGTGAGTACCGACGTTATTTTTCAAACGAGTACTTCTCACGAAAATGCTAATAAAATCACTCAAAAAAATTCCTGAATATAGCGTTTACGTGTATGGAGCGCTTGACAACCATCTTTTTCCAAATAAACGTTTGAATGTTCATTTAAAAAATATTGAAATTATGGTTTCACATCACCTTAACAATTCTCGCAAATCTTTCTGTTGGTCTGATTAAGAACGTTACTGGTTGAGAATCTGGATCAGAATGTGGGTACTCTCTAAAGTTAATGTAGGTTTCTATACTAGTCCCTGTTTCTGATGCAGCTTTCTTTAAATCTTTTTCGCATGTCAGGCAATGACTTTTCCGTAGAGTCTTACGAGCCACGAAACCAGAAAAATAAGTTATAGTATTTTGTTCATATGAGAATTTAGAGTCTATGTCTGGCATACTAGAAGATATAAATTCTAAATGCAAATCCAAAAAATTAGCAGCATATGTAATTTCTTGGAGTTCTTTCATTTCCTCTGAATTGTATTCAGAAGATGCAACTGATTCTGTTTTATCCTTTTTATCCTGATTCTGAGGACGTAGCGAATGACTCTCTTCACAATTTGTGTTCCCATTTTTACTCGTATGAATAAAATCGGTAGAGATAATGTGTCTAAGAGTGAAACGATACGCTCTACTGGTAGGATTAGGATTGAATCTACGTCTGCCGCGTAATTTAGCATGTACATGTTCCACATAATCTTGATTACACAAAGCTGTTGCCAATTCAAAGTCGGGGAATGAAGATTTCACTTCCAAGTACAGACTTACTAAAGCTCGAGCAGTCAGAGGTAACCTTAAGAAATACGGTGGCTTACGAAGGCCAGATTTTGTTTTTATAACTCATTTCTCTGACCACTCGATAAAACTTTCATGTCGCTGTTAGATTTCTGGATTTCTCTTTGACAATAGACGCTTTAGTTCGTGGCGATTTTTCAAACTATATACATTACATGCATCGATAACAGCATCCATTGTTCTGGAAAATTTGTTGACGATTTCCATCTTTTTGAAGACAACCCTGATTGAACATCTTGGCCAGCTAATTCAATTGCAGATACCAACCCTACTGAAAAATCTCACGTGAGATCTCACCTCAAAATCTCACGTGAGATTCTGCTCGAGGGAGCAGACAAATCTTGCATTAATTAAAAACAAGTATTCCACAACTGAGAACTGCCTCATAGGTAGTTTTATCCCCCAAATGAATTCAAAAATACACCTTTGAAAGCGTTACAGATAATTTTACAATTTTTAACAATTTTCCACGTGAGATCTCACGTGAGATACAATGTGAAAAATCACGTGAGATCTCACGTGAGAAATTTTAAAAAATTGTGAAACTATCTGAAACGCTTTAAAAGGTGTATTTTTGAATTCATTTGGGGGGTAAAACTACCTATTAGGCAGTTCTCAGTTCTGGAATACTCGTTTTTTATTAATGCAAGAGTTTTGCCGCCCCCTCGAGCAGAATCTCACGTGAGATTTTGAGGTGAGATCTCACGTAAGATCTCAAGTCACAAATCACGTGAGATCTCACGTGAGATTTTTAAGTAGGGAAACGACGGCTTAAGAGTTAAAAAGTAAGCTTTACCGTCATAGCTTCAAAACTATTAGGGTTAAAATGATTATCTGATAAAAAGCCTAATATATTTGAAGTACCATAAGATTTGTCAAGCTCCTATGTTTGTTTTAAATCGGTGAAATATATAATTTTTTCATCGTCAATATAAATGCAATCATGGGTCCTTAGCTGTACTATTAATCTCTTAATAAGACTTAGCCAATCAAAAATCGCAAAAATCTTTACTGTATCTACTACGAAAAAAGGTTTCTCTGGAGATATTTCGAGTAATTTAAACAATTTTTGATTGTTACTACCTTGATGACATACTATGGCTCGAATATCTGCACCTACTTTTCGGAGGTTTGTCAAAATTGTGCAACGATATCTAGGAGCTCTTGTGCCCTTGCACCGTTTTCGTTGAATCCGAAAGCTACTGTTTGATGCCATTGATTATTAGCATTAATGCTATCAATGCAAAATAGCAACGCGTGTTTCGCGACTTTACAGTCTCTCAGATCTTTTTCCATATCAACAAGTCCTTCGATTACATCATATTTTTTTTAATACTCTTCGGCCTCTCTATTCGACTTTTCATCAAACTTCAACACATACAACCTTTCTGGTGGTGGCAGAGCCACCAAATACTCTTTTTTCTTCTATCTTCTTATAAGCTCTTTTAACACACCCCATCATAAAGTTCGTACTTTATTCGCTCCGAAGTGGGAAAAAAGTGCTGCGTTCATTCCCTCCCCCACTTTAGTCCCCAGCGCCACGCACATGTGCCCTCGCCTTCGGCTCGGGCACAAACAGTTCGTTGCTCTGGAAACGCGAGTGAGGTTAGGGAATCAATATGCAGCCTTTTTTCCTTTTTCGGCGGGAAACAAGTACGAACTTTATGATAGTTGTGTTAAAAAGTCGTATATTGCACTCGTAAATATAGTGTGGGTTATGCGAACCTGCGCGTTTGTCGCCCTCGCTTCGCTGAGGCGACAACTCTCGCACAGGGAGCACACAGCTCACTTTATTCCTTGGGTGCATAATATACTATTTCGTTGTTGAATCCTGGAACTACGTCACATTCTGACATCCAGGTATTCAAATTTTATTTCTCCCTATTGATACTATATTGCTTTCTCAAAGAGAAAGCGTTGTAACGGTCAAAATTTTCAAAACAGAGATTTTGATGAATTTCGATGTTTTTGAGGTTCCTGAGTCAGAATAATAGATTTTTAAAAAATGTATGTATGTATGAATTTATAAAACCAAATTTTGTCCCCGGCATAACTCTTGAACGGATAAACGTAATGAGCTGATCGTTTGCATGCATTTTATGTATGCATTAACTTAGAACTGATTAAATTTTGGAGTCAAATGGATAACTATAAGGTCTTATTTTGATAAAATAACAATTTTGCAAAAATTTTTTGTTTCAGAAATTATTTTTTTTTTTTGTAATTGGTTCTTAAGATATAGAAAATGGATACCGATATTCTTAAAGTACATTCAATTTCCTTCTAAATTAATTATTTAAAAACTATTCACGAGTTTTTTTTACTTAAAAATGCGGATTTGAAAAAGTAGCTACTTTTTAGAGAAATTAACTAATTTTATCAATTATAAAAAACTTTTTCGGCATTATATCTCGAATGGAGACCAATATTCTTAAAGTACAGAAAATTTCATTCTAAATTATGTATTTTAAAACTACTCACAATTATTTTGGTCTTAAAAATGTGATTTGAAAAAGTAACAACTTTTTCGAAAAATATAACAGTTATATGAATTGTAAATAACTTTTTCGCCATTTCATCTTAAGGGGGTGCCATAGTCGTACCGTTACCGACCGAGCAATTCACACAGTTTCAAGCTGATTAAAAATAAAATACGTACAATCACAAAAAAACAAGAGAACACTTCGTGGTTTTGCAAAAACTTTGAACAAAACAAAATTCGGTTTCGTTCAAAGTTTTTGCAAAAACAACTTGATATTTCGACTTCAAACTTTTACTAGGTGATAGAACGTTCAAAACCGCAGTGAAGTGTTCTCTTGTTTTTTTGTGATTTAAGTAAAAAAAACTCGTGAATAGTTTTTAAATAATTAATTTAGAAGGAAATTGAATGTACTTTAAGAATATCGGTATCCATTTTCTATATCTTAAGAACCAATTACAAAAAAAAAAAAATAATTTCTGAAACAAAAAATTTTTGCAAAATTGTTATTTTATCAAAATAAGACCTTATAGTTATCCATTTGACTCCAAAATTTAATCAGTTCTAAGTTAATGCATACATAAAATGCATGCAAACGATCAGCTCATTACGTTTATCCGTTCAAGAGTTATGCCGGGGACAAAATTTGGTTTTATAAATTCATACATACATACATTTTTTAAAAATCTATTATTCTGACTCAGGAACCTCAAAAACATCGAAATTCATCAAAATCTCTGTTTTGAAAATTTTGACCGTTACAACGCTTTCTCTTTGAGAAAGCAATATAGTATCAATAGGGAGAAATAAAATTTGAATACCTGGATGTCAGAATGTGACGTAGTTCCAGGATTCAACAACGAAATAGTATATTATGCACCCAAGGAATAAAGTGAGCTGTGTGCTCCCTGTGCGAGAGTTGTCGCCTCAGCGAAGCGAGGGCGACAAACGCGCAGGTTCGCATAACCCACACTATATTTACGAGTGCAATATACGACTTTTTAACACAACTATCATAAAGTTCGTACTTGTTTCCCGCCGAAAAAGGAAAAAAGGCTGCATATTGATTCCCTAACCTCACTCGCGTTTCCAGAGCAACGCACTGTTTGTGCCCGAGCCGAAGGCGAGGGCACATGTGCGTGGCGCTGGGGACTAAAGTGGGGGTAGGGAATGAACGCAGCACTTTTTTCCCACTTCGGAGCGAATAAAGTACGAACTTTATGATGGGGTGTGTTAAAAGAGCTTATAAGAAGATAGAAGAAAAAAGAGTATTTGGTGGCTCTGCCACCACCAGAAAGGTTGTATGTGTTCCCATGTACCCATCCGATTATAAAATTTAAATCCAATCATTAAAAAAATCAAAAATAAATTTTTCGAAAATGAAAAATTTGACATAAAACAAAAACGAATCAGTCAGTCGTACAAAATTATTTTTTTTCCGAATTCGGAATCAAAAAACAAAAAAAATGAGACCCGTCCGGTTAAAATCGACCGCTTAGATCCGAAAATAAAGCTGTACATACACACACACACACACACACACACACACACACACACACACACACACACACACACACACACACACACACACACACACACGCACACGCACGCACGCACACACATACACACACGCATACACTCACGCACACACACGCACACACACACACACACAGACACACACACACACACAGATACACACACACACGCACACACGCACACACACACACACTCACACATCCATACAGACATTTTCTAAAATCATGTGACACAAACTTCTAACACCTTTATTCACGTTTCTAGAGCAATTTAAAGAATATTAAAATTTTACTGTTACAAAGCTTCCTCTATGAGGAAGCAAAATAAAACTTAGGTGCCGGTAAGGTAGGTATCGTTTAGGTATTTTACATGGCCATTTTAAAGCCATTAATATTTTAGATGAATAATCAAAATAATAACATGTATGCTATGTATGTATGTATGATATTATTTAATAACAATTGAATAATCGTAGAAAGTGCACCTTATTTAGATGAAAATGTTCCAACTCCTTCAAGCGAGCGATAGCGTAACGGATAGCATGCGTGCGTAGTAATCCAAGGGTTGCAGGTTCGATTCCCGGTTAGGTCAAAAAATTTTATGTAAAATTTGTTATGCGACAAAAAAATTGCGATTAATATAGAAATAAATTCTAAATAATATGCGAGAATTGTAATAGTTATACTTTAGAGTATTGTATGTAATATGTATGGCTTTAAGTTCCAAAGTATTCTTTGAAGAACTTGAAAAAAGGTTCGTGAAAGGTTTCTTGAAAGATTACTAGAATCTTTCCTAGAAGCTTTCTGAAAGATTGACAAATCTTTCACAAAGCTTCCAGTTACTCTTTTAAAAACTTGATGATAGGTCCCGGAAAGTTTTCCGGAAATATTAATAGATTTTTTTTAAAGCTTTTGCCAGTAAATTGGGCGGAATTTTAGGCTTACAGGAATATTTCATGTAAGTTTTCTGAAAGATTTCAATAAATCTATCAAAAACCTTACAAGGATCTTTATAGCTACCTTACTAAAGTCTTGTTGAAAGATTTCTTGTAAACTTACCGTATCCTTTCCAGGAAGCTACCTGAAAGATAGAAAATTCTTTCGTAAAGCTTCCAGTTACTCTTTTAAAAACTTCAAACAAAGGTTCCTGAAAGTTTTCCGGGAATGTTAATACAATCTTTTCTGAAAGCTTTTTGCCAGTAAATTGGGCGGACACTTTAAGCTTTCAGGAATCTTCCATGTAAGCTTTATGAAAAATTTAAATAGAGCTATCAAAAACCTTACAAAGATATTTACAGCTATCTTGCTAAAGTCTTGCTAAAAGATTCTCTGTAAACTTACCGTATTCTTTCAAGAAAGCTTCCGGAAAGATTGAGAAATCTTTCACAAAACTTCCAGTTACTCTTTTAAAAGTTTGATGAAAGGTCACGGGAAGCTTTCCGGGAAGATTAATAGAATCTTTCCTGAAAGCTTTTTGTGAGAAAAAAGGGAGGACATTTTGAGCTGTCAGGAATTATCCATGTAAGCTTTCTGCATGATTCCTAATCTTTCTTAGAAGCTTTCATAACGCTTCCAAGAAGCTTTCATGCTATGTGGGAGAGTCTTGTTGGTTTTTTCAAAATTAAGTCGGTACGTATCCGCGACGTACCAAGAACGAGGTAGTAACGTACCATAGAGGTTGCGGGAACGTTTCTTCGAAGATTTTTATCCCGGAACGTTGCGGGAACGTACCAAAACTCGTAATAGGGTACGAGGACATAGCATTTTTTGATACTTGCAACGTGCCGTATACCTTGCAGCAACGTTCCAATATTTCTAATCTGGTACGTACCAGAAACGATCTTATTTGGAAACCAGCGCGGTAGAAAAATTTTGTTTTTTGTTTGAGATAGTTCCACTTACGTACCACGAACGTACCCAATGTACCGGCCACGGCTTTGGACGATCCGTTTCGGTACGTTGCGGCAACCTTATAGACTATCATCCTAGGAACGTCCCAGGTACGATATTTTTGCTACTTAAGCGGAAATTGTCACTCAAGCGGGTACGTTCCTGCTACTATTCCTGTCCGTAGTCCTTTTGGTACCAAAGTACCCAAAAACAGGTCCCGGGTACGTACCAGCCACGGTCAATGTTACCTGGGAATCCTTTAAAAATTATTTACGTTTTATTTTATGAAAAGGAATTCTACGAATAAATAATAAACTTTTGCGTTCTATAAAGTCGAAATAAATTTTTTTCACGCGGATACTGAAAGTCAAATCCAAATAAGTTGTGAAATCAATTAACGTGTAGTTTTATACTTAACAAACATTATTTAATGTACAATACTTTTACTCTTAAAAAGTTGTGAAATCTCTCTAAAAAAATTTGTTTACAAAAGTAAAAATTTATAGGCAAAAACAAATTTGGTTTAGTATTCCATATATATGTACTTAATTCCTTACTAACAATCACCTTAACCTTTGCAAACTATAGGTACATAAAAATCTTTCCAAAAATTTTTTATAAAAACCAGTGATTTTCTTTAACAATATAACTTATTTTGAAAGATTTACAGATTCTATGGAAAATGTTTCCTTTAAAAAGAAAGCATTAGCTCCTTTTTCTCGAAAATATATTTGATTTATCATTTATCTAAAACTAATTTACAGTAGAAATCAGAAAACTTTCTACGAAAGTATAAAATAAGGCAAGTATAAGTTTTTCCTGGAATCTATAAGAATTAAAAGAATCATTTTATATGACTTTACAACTTCCCTTCCTTCCTCCCATCCTCTCACTCTCTCCCCCCCTCCTTTTCCCTTTCCCTCCCTCTCCCTCAACATGTGTCAAACTCTGTACCAAGAACTTCAATGACAGCCTAAATATTTTTTTAAAACAATCAGTAAAACAAATAGTATTGTTAATAAAACTTTCTACGAAAGTATAAAATAAGGCAAGTATGAGTTTTTTCTGTATAATTTATAAAATAATAATATTTATGATTTTGAAAAAAATTAAATAAATACTAACGAAAAAGTCTTTTACTTCTTCGAAGCAATATATCCTCAACAAATTGTATTTATTTATATTCACATTGTTCCCTGCAAATTAAAGGATCGAAAGTTGTGATATCAATTATCGATAGTCAAGTAATGCAAACAACTCTGCAAAATAACTGTATCAGAAATGTATTCAAATTTGTTCATTCTTCTATACAAATTAAAAACAAGAAAGTACTGATATCAATTTATTGTAGTCAAGTATCCGTAAGTTAACGTAACTGGCATAATAGAACTTTCCGTACCTCGGGTGTAAAATTACATTTTACGTCCACGTTGTGATAATATGTAAAATCTTACACCCGTCGTACGAACACAAAACATTTTTCTCGTAAACATATTGTGGACACTTTACGAAACGATGGTACATAGTTACCATCCCTATCTTCCCTTATTCTTTTTCAATTTGGAGTTTTCTATAGTATAATATTACGCATCTTGGGAGTACAAGAGAAGTCTAGAGTTGCTCTATAGCAGGAGTGGTCCTCCGTTCTCCCATACATACTTGGCAGGCCCAACGGTTTGCAGTTTACAGGTACACTATTTCCATAAATGTAGAATATTAGATTTCTGCATAAATTCATTAACAATGTTTATATGAGTCTACTATAAATAATTATGTTTGGTCTAATTTTTAATTCATTCCGATTAAGTACAATATTCCTACATAGACTGAGTGCCGAATCATGATTTACTTCTATTATCCAACATATTTATCCTTGAGTCCGTCTTTTTATAAATGCTAAAAAATTCATATAAATTTATAGTCTATATTGTAAAGGGCCTAACACTTTACTAACCATTTTATGAGCAACCTCTTTGTATCATTTTGCACTATCTATTTAAAAACAGTGGTCAATTCACCGATCAGTATTTAATATCTAGAAGCGATCCATTCGTACTTTTTACCTGATCTATAACATATGAATATTTATATGAAAATGACCATATCCACACCTTAAACTGCAAACCTTCGGGCCCGCCAAGTATGCATGGGAGAACGGAGGACCACTCCAGCTATAGAGCAACTCTAGACTTCTCTTGTCTTCCCAAGATGAGTAATGTTATAGAATTATTTCAAAAGGATGTGATAGTGATTATCGCTCTCGGCACACTTGCCGCCCAAAAGGAGATTCCGCTGTGACATCGTAGGAAGGGTAATCGGAAAATAAATACTTAAACAATGATTTAAGTCAATTCTTCGTTTATTGAGCTAAAACCCTAACTACAGCTCTCTAAATTTGCTCACGCAAGCTCACACTACGTTCTACGAGGATACCTACTTTCGCCTGTTCCCACACCGAACGCCAGGCGGCGCAACGAATACTTCACGCGCGGGGCTCAAATCGCCGCCGCGCTCGCAACAAACACGATGAAAGCTTCGCGAACCCGATACCACGAACCGGGCTCTCTCTCTCTCTCTCTCTCTCTCTCTCTCTCTCTCTCTCTCTCTCTCTCTCTCTCTCTCTCTCTCTCTCTCTCTCTCCCCTCTCTCTCCACGGATGTCCGAGTGCACGCATTTGTAGAATCGCCGCAGCGCGATTCCCCCAATGACACACGCGAGTTCCACTCTCTCTCTCTCTCTCTCTCTCTCACTCTCTCTCACTCTCCACGGCGCGACGTGCCTTCCCCCCAGTCCGCATGCCCGGACGGGAAGAACGCTTTGCCGTCGTCACAAAGCCCCTTTCTTGGATTCCGCGACCCCTGACACGCACGCGTTCAATTATCCCGCTCTTACCCTCTTCACTCTCTCTCTCTCTCTCTTTGGCCAAAGAGTTGTCTCTTCAAATTTTGCAGCATGGCCCAACTTACCATAAAACTCCAACAACTCACACGTGGATTGACTTGATCCTTGTAGATGACAATGACGAACTGCTAGGGCATGAGAATGAATGCTTACCCAGTTTCGGCAAACATGCCATCATTGATGCTACCATCGCACGCTATGTGCCTGCTCCTGTAAAAGAGTCATTCTCTTACAGAGATTATAAAAAGATATGTCCTGTCACACTAAATGAACTGCTCGCACGATGTGACTTGGTAAGCACAAATTCTATCGAATTCGATCTGGAGGGGGCGTTAGATAATTTAACTTCGAATTTGAACCTAGCTATTGATCACTTAGCACCTTTAAAAACTGTAAAGCCCAGTAAAAAAGATGCTCCTCGGCTTGGTCCCGAGCAGAGGCAGCTTATTGACAAACGCAATGCAACGCACAGACGCTACAAGCGTACTGGGCGGGCGGTGCTGTTCTCTCTCCTTCACAAACATCTCTCAGACGCTCTTGATGCTAACAAGGATGTTTGGAACCAGGGTTGCAGATTTTGCACGCATCCTGAAGTCCGGAAGTGCACCGCGTTTTCGGACTTGATCGGAGCCAATTCCGAAAACACGTCGGAATTTCGGACTTGAAGGGAGTCAATTCCGGGAACACGTCAAACTTTCGGACTTGATGCGAGTAAATTCCGAAAACACGTCAGAATTTCGAATTCCACTGCTGTCAAGTCCGAAATTCCGACGTGTTTTCGGAATTGACTCCCATCAAGTCCGAAAACACGTTGCACTTCAGGACTTGCTAGGAATCAATTCCGAAAACACGTCGGAATTTCGGATTTCACTGCTTTCAAGTCCGAAATTCCGACGTGTTTTCGGAATTGACTCCCATCAAGTCCGAAATTTCGACGTGTTTTCGGAATTGACTCCGATCAAGTCCGAAAACACGTTGCACTTCCGGGCTTCAGGATGCAAGAAGTACAAATTCCGAATAATTTTTTTTTCAGACTCTTTTCGAGCATTACTTTAATTAAATCTCAGGGTACCAAGGGAGTTTTCGACCCGCTGAGCAAGTTTTTAAGGTCTACTTCAGTGCATGACTACACCGTCAGGCCCAGGAGATGATTTCCACGCAATGTAATGGTACCTGCGGGGTTTTTCGATCCACTAAGAACGTTTTTGAGGACTATTTCGGTGTACGACTGCGCCCTCGTACCCAGGAGATGATTTCCTCGAAAATCATATCGTATAGCACAAATATAAGTGTACCTGGGAGTTTTTCGAACGGCTCAGATCGTTTTTGAGGACTATTTCGGTGTACGACGACACGCTAGTGCCCAGGAGATGATTTCCTCGCGAATTATAGCCTGTAATGCGAAATTGATCGTACCTGGGAGTTTTTCGACCCGCTGAGCACGTTTTTGAGGACTATTTTGGGGTACGACGACACCCTGAGGTCCAGGAGACGATTTCCTCGCGAATTATACCCTGTAATGCCAATTTTATCGTACCTGGGGGTTTTTCGCCCTGTTGAGCACGTTTCTGAGGACTACTTTGGGGTACGACGATACGCTGATGCCCAGGAGATGATTTCCTCGCGAATTATACCCTGTCGTGCGAATTTTATCGTATCTGGGGGGGTCTTTCGATCTGCTGAGCACGTTTTTGAGGACTATTTCGGTGTACGACGACACGCTGATGCCCAGGAGATGATATTCTAGCAAATCATAGCGTGCAGCGCGAAATTGATCGTACCTGGGAGTTTTTCGACCCGCTGAGCACGTTTTTGAGGACTATTTCGGTGTACAACGACACGCTGATGCCCAGGAGACGATATTCTAGCAAATCATAGCGTGCAGCGCGAAATTGATCGTACCTGGGAGTTTTTCGACCCGCTGAGCACGTATTTGAGAACTATTTTGGGGTACGACGACACGCTGAGGCCCAGGAGATGATTTTCTCGCGAATTATAGCCTGTCGTGCGAATTTTATCGTATCTGGGGGGGTTTTTCGATCTGCTGAGCACGTTTTTGAGGACTATTTCGGTGTACGACGACACGGTGATGCCCAGGAGATGATTTCCTCGCGAATTATACCCTGTTGTGCGAATTTTATCATACCTAGGTGTTTTTCGACCCAACGAGCACGTTTTTCAGAAGTATTTCGGTGTACGACTGTGCCCTCGTATCTAGGAGACGATATCCTCGCAAATCATAACGTGTAGCACACATTTGGTCTACCTGGATAGTTTTTGGACGAGCTGAGCACCTTTTTGAGGACTATTTCGGCGTACGACGACACGCTGATGCCCAGAAGATGATTTACTTGCGAATTATAG
The DNA here is from genome assembly GCA_036365515.1 of Torymus aiolomorphi. Classification (NCBI taxonomy): domain Eukaryota; kingdom Metazoa; phylum Arthropoda; class Insecta; order Hymenoptera; family Torymidae; genus Torymus; species Torymus aiolomorphi. The sequence continues at coordinate 156,814,088 of CM070874.1, read as the reverse complement.
CCTGTAGCGCGAAAGTGATCGTACCTGGAGGTTTTTTGATCCGCTGAGCACGTTTTTGAGGACTATTTTGATGTACGACGACACGCTCAGGCTCAGGAGATGATTTCCTCGCGAATTATAGCCGGTATTGCGAAATTGATCGTACCTGGGGGTTTTTTCGATCTACTGAGCACGTTTTTGAGGACTATTTCGGTGTACGACGACACAGTTATGCAAAGAAGATGATTTTCCCACGAATTATAGACTGTAGCGTGAAATTGGTCGTACCTGGGTTTTTTTGACCCGCTGAGCACGTTTTTGAAGACTATTTTGGGGTGCGACGACACGCTGGGGCCCACGAGATCATTTCCTAGCGAATTATAATCTGTTGTGCAAATTTTATCGTACCTAGGGGTTTTCGACTCGACAAGCACGTTTTTGAGAAGTATTTCAGTGTACGACTGCGCCCTCGTATCCAGAAGATGATATCCTCGCAAATTATAACGTGTAGCACACATTTGGGTGCACCTGGAAGGTTTTTTGACCCGCTGAGCACATTTTTGAAGACTATTTTGGGGTACGATGACACGCTGGGGCCCAGGAGATCATTTCCTCGCGAACTATAGCCTGCAGCGCGAAATTGATCGTACCTGAGGGGTTTTTGATCCGCTGAGCACGTTTCTGAGGACTATTTTGATGTAAGATGACACGCTGATGCCCAGGAAATGATATCCTCGCGAATTATAGTCTGTGGTCCGAATTTTATTGTACCTGAAAAGTTTTGAGCCCTCTGAGCAAGTTTTTGAGGACTATTTTGGTGTACGACGACACGGTGATGCCCAGGAGATGATTTCCTCGCGAATTATAGCCTGTAGTGCGAATTATATTGTACCTGGAGGTTTATCAACCCGTTACGCATGTCTTTGCGATCCTTTTCGGCGTTCCAGGACTCGTTGTACTGTAATACTGCTGTACAGTCAAGTGCAAAATGCCCACCATTAAGGTGCAATTAAGATGGTGTCAGTCTGCGATAATACTGCTGCTAAGTACTTACCGTAATTATCTAATGCAAGTGTCCTGTAGTTCTGCTATACAGTCAAGTACAAAATGTCCACCCCAAAGGGCAATTAAGAGGATGTAAGTCCGCTGCAATTCTGTTGATTACTAATACAATCGCTAACCTGTCAGATATACAGCAAAATGACGAAGCATACCGTGTATGCTCTGTGCAAAGTGCATTAGACTATGCTACATGAGAGGCTGTAAGTCGCAAGGTAATCCTCTTCTGGGCATCACGTTATCGTCATTCCCCGAAATAGTCTTCAAAAATGAGCTCAGCAGGTTCAAAACCCCCCTAGGTGCAGTCACATTTGTGCTAGACGCTAGGATTTGCGAGGAAATAGTCTCCTGGATAACAGGGCGCAGTCGTACACAAAATAGTCCTGAACAACGTTCTTAGCGAGTCGAAAAACCTCCCAGGTTTTCCGCCATTGCATTGCGAGGAAATCATCTTCTGGGCCAGAGTGTGTAGTCATACACCGAAAGAGACCTCAAAAACGTGCTCAGCGGGTCGAGAAAACTCCAGGTACGATATAATTCGCACTGCAAGCTATAATTCGTGTGGAAATCATCTCCTGAGCCTCAGCGTATCGTCGTACCACAATATAGTCCTCAAAAACGTGCTCAGTAGGTCGAGAAACCCCCAGATAGGATATAATTCGCACTGAAAGCTATAAGGAGTGAGGAAATCATCTCCTGGGCCTCAGCGTGTCGTTGTACCCCAAAATAGTCCTCAAAAAAGTGCTCAGCTAGTCAAAAAAAACTCCAGGTACGATCAATTTCACACAGCAGGATATAGTACGCGAGGAAATGATCTCCTGGGCCTCAGCGTGTCGTCGTAACTCAAAATAGTCTTCAAAAACTTGCTCAGCTGGTCAAAAAACCCCCAGGTACGACCAATTTCACGCTACAGACTATAATTCGCGAGGAAATCGTCTCCCGGGCCTCAGCGTGTCGTCGTACCCCAAAATAGTGCTCAAAAACGTGCTTAGCGGATCGAAAAACCCCCAGGTACGATCAAATTCGCGCTACAGCTATAATTCGCGGGGAAATCATCTCCTTTGCATCACCGTGACGTCGTACACCGAAATAGTCCTCAAAAACGTGCTCAGTAGATCGAAAAACTCCCCAGGTACCATAAAATTCGCATTACAGGGTATAATTCGAGAGGAAATCATATCCTGAGCCTCAGCGTGTCCTTGTACCCCAAAATAGTCCTCAAAAACTTGCTCAGCGGGTCGAAAAACTCCCAGATACGATCAATTTCGTACTACAGGCTATAATTCGCGAGGAAATCGTCTTCTGGGCCTCAGGGTCTCGGCGTGCCCGAAAATAGTCCTCGAACACGTGCTCAGCGGGTCGAAAAACGCCTAGGTATGATCAATTTCGCGCTACACGCTATGATATGCTAGGATATCGACTCCTGGGCATCAGCGTGTCGTCGTACACCGAAATAGTCCTCAAAAACGTGCTCAGCGGACAAAAAACCCCCCAGGAACGATCAAATTCGCGCTACAGGCTATAATTGGGAAGAAAATCATCTCCTGGGCATCAGCGTGTCATCGTACCCCAAAGTAGTCCTCAAGTAGTCCTCAGAAACGTGCTCAAATGGTCGAAAAACTCCCAGGTACGATCAATTTCGCGCTACAGCTATAATTCGCGGGGAAATCATCTCCTTTGCATCATCGTGTCGTGGTACACCGAAATAGTCCTGAAAAATGTGCTCAGTAGATCGAAAAGCCCCCCAGGTACGATCAAATTCGCATTATAGTGTATAATTCGCGAGGAAATTATCTCCTGGGCCTCAGCGTGTCGTCGTACCACAAAATCGTCTTCAAAAACGTGCTCAGCCGGTCGAAAAACTCCGAGGTATGATAAATTTCGCGCTATAGACTATAATTCGCGAGGAAATCACCTCCTGGGCCTGAGCGTGTCGTCGTACCCCAAAACAGTCTTCTAATACGTACTCAACGGGTCGAAAAACTCTCAGGTACGATCAATGTCGCGCTACACGTTATGATTTGCTAGGATATCGTCTCTTGGGCATCAGCGTGTCGTTGTACCCAAAAATAGTCCTCAGAAACGTGCTCAGCCGGTCGAAAAACTCCCAGGTACGATAAATTTCGCGCTACAGGCTATAATTGACAAGGAAATCATCTCCTGGGCCTCAGCGTGTCGTTGTACCCAAAAATAGTCCTCAAAAACGTGCTCAGCCGGTCGAAAAACTCCCAGGTATGATAAATTTCGCGCTGCAGGCTATAATTCGCGAGGAAATCACCTCCTGGGCCTCAGCGTGTCGTCGTACCCCAAAACAGTCCTCTAATACGTACCCAACAGGTCGAAAAACTTCCAGGAACGATCAATTTCGCACTACAGGCTATAATTCGTGAGGAAATCATCTCCTGGGCCTCAGCGTCTCGTGGTACCCCAAAATAGTCCTCAAATACGTGCTCAGCGGGTCGAAAAACTCCCAGATACGATCAGTTTCGCGCTACAGGTTACAATTCGCGAGGAAATCATCTCCTGGGCATTACTGTGTCCTCATTCACCGAAATAGTCCTCAAGAACATGCTCAGCAGATCGAAAAACCCCCCAGGTACGATAAAATTCGCACTACAGGCTATAATTCGCGAGAAAATCATATCCTGGGCCTCAGCGTGTCGGTATACCCAAAAATGGTCCTCAAAAACGTGCTAAGCAGGTCGAAAAACTCCCAGGTATGATATATTTCGCGCCACAGGCTATAATTCGAGAGGAAATCATCTCCTGGGCATCACGGTGTCGTCGTACCCAAAAATAGTGCTAAAAAACGTGCTCAGCGGGTCGTGAAACCCGGAGGCACGATCAATTTAGCACTACAGGCTATAATTCGCGAGGAAATCATCTCCTGGGCCTCAGTGTGTCGTCGTACCCCAAAATAGTCCTCAAAAACATGCTCAGCGGGTCGAAAAACCCCCAGGTACGATAAATTTTGCGCTACAGACTATAATTCGCCAGGAAATCATCTCCCGGGCATCACGGTGTCGTCGTACACCGAAATAGTCCTCAAAAACGTTCTTAGCGGGTCGAAAAACCCCCCAGGTACCATTACATTCCGCGGAAACAGTCTCCTGGATCTGAGGGTGTAGTCATACACCGAAGTAGACCTCAAAAACTTGCTCAGCGGGTCGAAAATCTCCTTTGGTACCATGAGATTTAATTAAACTAATGCTCGAAAAGAGTCTGAAAAAAAAATTATTCAGAATTTGCACTTCTTGCATCCTGAAGTCCGGAAGTGCAACGTGTTTTCGGACTTGATCGGAGTCAATTCCGAAAACACGTCGGAATTTCGGACTTGATGGGAGTCAATTCCGAAAACACGTCGGAATTTCGGACTTGATGGGAGACAATTCCGACGTGTTTTCGGAATTGATTCCTAGCAAGTCCGAAAGTCCGACGTGTTTTCGGAATTGACTCCCATCAAGTCCGACATTCCGACGTGTTTTCGGAATTGACGCCGATCAAGCCCGAAATTCCGACGTGTTGCTGGGCTTGTTGAGGAATTACGTGCCTCAGGGAATTAAGTATTCGCAACCCTGCCTCCTACCGCGGCAAAAAGAGGAGGATCTTCACGGTCTTACACCGGGGGAGTTGAACGCTCACTTTGCCGGAATATCCGTGTCCCCCCTTGAAAACATCGAAGTGGCAATGGACAGCATACTATCTGCGAGTGAGGAATGTTTTTCTTTTAAACCTGTTGATCTGAATGACGTAGTGATTGAAATATCTCACTTCTCCTCGCAGGCAAAGGGGGCAGACGGGGTTCCCCAAAAGATCATTGTGGAGGCTCTTCCGGTTATAGGCGAGTACTTGGTTGAAATCATTAACACCTCTTTTGCACAGGGAGTCTTTCCGCGCTCTGCTTCCTTTCCAAGGTGCTTGAAAAGATTGCCCATGACCAAATCACGGAGTATCTCAAAGACAATAATATACTTGATCCTCTCCAGGCCGGATTCCGTAAGCACCATAGCTCTCAGACAGCACTTCTCAAGCTAACCGTTGACATTCGTATGGGCATTGATAACAGAAAACTGACGCTACTGCTACTGTTTGACTTCAGTAAAGCCTTTGACACGCTTTCACCGACAAAACTCCTGCGCAAACTCCAACAGCTCGGATACTCCAGGTCGGCTCTTCTGTGGACTAAATCATACTTACAAGGCCGCACCCAGATGGTAATTTCCAACAATAGTGGAAATTCTGATTGGCAAGAAACTAATCTGGGAGTTCCACAAGGTTCGATCCTGGGTCCTCTGCTGTTTTGTCTATACGTAAATGACCTACATGAAATACTTGACGTACGGGCGATAAAACACATATTCTATGGAGACGATCTCCAAATTTACCTGCATATCACTAAGGATCAAATTTTGGAGGGCATGGCTCGGCTATCTGATGCAGCACGAATGGTGGCTGAATGGGCTGAGAGCTTTGGACTGCATCTCAATCCTAGCAAAACCAAAGCAATTCTATTTGGATCTAGAACCGGTGTGAACACGGTAAATTCATTGGGATTGCAGGGTATTGGCTTGTGCTCTGGAGAGCTTGTCCCATTCAGTAGCGAGGTCGTGAGTCTCGGTGTTACCCTTGACAGTAAACTAACATGGAAACCGCATATTGAAAAACTTGCAAAAAAAGTCAATAAAGCTCTATATAGCTTGCGGTTTATTAGGGCATGTACCACCGAGACCCTTCGCAGGAGACTAGTTGAATCATTAGTGCAACCGCATTTGGACTACTGTACGGTGGTCTATATGAATGCAACCAAAGAACAGCGCGAGAAAGTGCACGATTAAGCAATGCAAGTGTGAGATGTATAACTGGGGCTAGGAAGGATGAGCACATAACACCCGACAGGAGACGCCTGGGTTGGCTCCGAACGGACTCACGCAGATATTATTTCGCAGCAGTATTAATGTACAAAATTCTACAGCTGTGTGAGCCCAGTTATTTGGCTGCTTTCTTTACGGAGCACAAGCCAAGGCCTACCAGTCGCGGTGTGCAGCCAGAGCTCAGAACCCACGCCTTGAACTATAAAACGAGCGACAGGGCGTTTTAGGCGCAGGGTGTCAAACTCTGGAACTCTCTCCCTCCCTCTGTACGCTACCTACCATCGTTATTGTCATTCAAGAGGGCGGTGCGCCAGCACCTATTTGATCTTGACGCCTAGCCTTTCCAGGAAAGGTGGAAGCTGCCAGCACGGGGATCTACATATAGATTAATACTTTAACTTTGCGGACTAAGTTCGATCTGCGTTATTTTGACTAAGCAGCGGTGATTTTTTATACTAACTATTACTGTGATATTACTATAATAGGTATTTCAAATGTGATATCTTATAAAATGTTTCTTAAACTGTGATTCTTTTACAAATTGTATTTTTAACTGTGATAACCATTTTAGAGTTTTACAAAATGTATTTTAACTGTGATATCCATTCTAGAGTGTAGTATAACCAGCTGTGATATTTACATATTTATACTCTTTTTTCTAAAATTAAGGTCCGTGCGTAAATAAGTATTTAATATTGTATTCTGATTTTATCTTTTTGTTATATTCCATTTTATTTTCTTGTAAATTTAGATGCATTCTTTTATTGTATTTTTTATTTTCTTTTTATTTTTATGTTTAAATTGTATTTTTATTTTAGCTTATGCATTGCATAAATTTTTGTATAAATTGTTTTGCCACGAAGGCAAATAATAAAATATCTATCTATCTATCTATCTCTCCACTCCACGCCCTCTCACTCTTTCCACTCTCAGCCCCGCTCACCCATCTACCTTTCGTCGCGGTGAAGCCTTGACCTGCTGGTGAAGCTGAACCGCCGATCTCCCGGCGGCTTGCTCTCATGCTGCAACGATGCTCTCTCTCTCTCTCTCTCTCTCTCTCTCTCTCTCTCTCTCTCTCTCTCTCTCTCTCCACTCGCCGTGGCTCCCTTGTCCTCTCGCACCAACTCTCTCCTATCTCTCCCTCAACACTGCTGCTCGACGTCGCCGTCTCCCACGCTCACCTTCTCGAACACCGAATACCTCGAAAAACCGTCGAACTCCTTTGTCGCACGCGCTCTTGGTCACCGCTCTCTCGGTACTGCCGATCTTCCGCGCACGCGCCGCAGAACGGCGGGTTGCATCCGCCCATACGGGGTCTGCTGCCGCGTACGCCACTGCAGCCCGCGAGGTGCTGCCACCTCGCACATAGCCGCGGCACCGCTCATGCGCACGCGAAACTCAAACGCGCATCGTGTTCCGCTCTATCTCTCTCTACACTTTCTCTCTACCGCTCTTCACTTTCCTGTTTTCTGCAACTCGAGGCGTTTAGCGACCGTGTCTGCCTCCCGCATCATCTTACGAGTTGTCGTTACCGGGAAGAAAAAACAAGAAAATTCCCCCCTTTTAGCTCCCGAGTTAACGAACCAAAATTCGGCCGTTCAACTCGGCGCGCCACGAGTCCAGCGAGAGGAAGAGGTATGTTGGAGCGAAAATGCTTCGTCACAACGAGAAAATCTTATTCCTTTTACCTATTCGTTGTATATATAGATATAGTGACCCATGTTAAATCCAATACCTACACTGAGAAGATCGGCGCGTGAACCACCCTCTGAGCTGAGCGACAGCAGCGCCCATCAAACGGCGCTGCCAGAGCGCCGAAAACGCGCAGCTGTTGTGCAGTTCACACGCGCAGCAGTCACTCCGACGATTCGGCGCGTATCTACACTTTTTTCGGAGTACTGGCTACTTTTTTTTTTGCAGCGCTGTAGCGCCTGTAGTTACTCTTTTACGGTGCAGTGGGTATACTTTTTCTTGTAGCAACTTTGTTTCGTGAAAAGATGCACCCTTTTTAGCAAACTATTTATACACAAAGAAGTTATTAACAAAATATCTTGGGAGAAATATACTGTTAACCCTGCCCTAGGGGCTATTCGCCTTGTTAAGACCAGCGTCAGCGCCCCTTACAGCCAAAATTGGAACTGCTTATTGAAGGTAAACACAGCTGATTAGCATGAGTGGTATACGAACCAAAGATTATTTAATTAAAAAATAAAATAAGTAGTGATCCGATGAACGTCTTGAAATCATTTATTGATTTGTCTGATATTATCAGATATATTGGCAATGGAACAAGGCCTTATGTGGAAGTCGAAAGAGTTTATAAGGCTAATCATATAATATTTTATGGGTTAGCCAAAGAAAGTAATGATTGCTCAGCAGAGATAATAGTACTGTGCCTAAAAACGTCGGGTTTACAAGAATCTCCTCATGAAATAAGAGTAAAGATCTCTTCAAATGTATGTGCTGATGAAAATATCATTCATTGTGTGTGCTCTTGTACAGCTGGTATTTTGGGAAAATGCAATCACTCTGTTGCAGTTTTAATTCACCTTCACAAGTCAGTTCAAAATTATTGTTTTGTTTATTTTCTTAATGATGAGTAAATATTTAAAGCATTAACTTATAAAATGTGTTAATTCTTTTAAGAACTCCTTCATGTATTATTCAAGATGCATCTTGCACGGATTTAAAACAACAGTGGGATAAGCTAAAACAGACAGCTTCAAAAATGTATGAAGCTGTAGAATTGAAGCATTTTTACCACTTGAAGAAAACAGATTCCAAATTCCTCAAAGTGAAATGTTCTTGTAAACCAGACGTTTTTAGGCACAGTGCTATTATCTCTGCTGAGCAATCATTACTTTCTTTGGCTAACCCACAAAATATTATATGATTAGCCTAATAAACTCTTTCGCCTTCCACATAAGACCTTGTTCCATTGCCAATATATCTGCTAATATCAGACAAATCAATAAATGATTTTAAGACGTTCATCGGATCACTAGTTATTTTATTTTTTAATTAAATAATCTTTGGTTCGTATATCGCTCATGCTAATCAGCTGTGTTTATCTTCAATAAGCAGTTCGAATTTTGGCCGCGATGGGCGCTGAAGCGGGTCTTAACAAGGCGAATAGCAACATGTCGAGTGCCATGCGGGTGACGTACCTTGGTGGGGAACTCGGGTGGTCTGGTGGGGAGGCTCAGTCAGAGTGGGACGGCAAGGGTGAGACGGAGCTGCATGCATGTGGCGCCCTATAAACGAGTAGTCCTGGCGTGTGGGGGCTCCCTATAAACGGGAGGCCTGGTATGAATGTGGCAACCCGTAACAGGGTTCGTCCAAGTTAATGTAGGGTAGGAAGTCCCGGCTACCGCCTGGCCTGGGCCGGATCGCGCTGATGACCAACAAACAGTCCCCTATCCACGGTGGTGGTCTGGATGGGTATTTACACCCCCCGATCTGAAGGTGTTAGGCGACCCGTGCCGATGGAGATTCGTGGCTCTCGGGGTATTGGAGGGTCTCTACCGAAGTCTCAGAGGAACCTGGCGCAAACTGTGAGTATTTTAGTCGCCTTACCGGCGCATGCGGGGCTATGCGGCGGCGGACCTTTAGTTCTCTAGCTACTTGTAGAACTCAAATGGAAAAGTTCTTAATAAACAAACAAAGAGAGGTGACTGGAAAGGTGGAGGAAGAGGGGAGCCAATTCCCAACGCCCCATACTCCGGCAGCCCCCACGCTAGAGACGATGTCGGTGACTCCTGAGGTCGTCGTCGCGTCTACTTCGGTAGTCGGAGAACTCACCCAGGACAAACCGAAGTCTAAGAGGGAGAAGGTAGTGGTCTATCGACCACACCTACCCGCAAGAAAATGCGGTGCATACCGCAAGAAACTGGCCAAACTGAGGAGGGAGGCAGAGGGCAACCTCAGACCCCCCCCCCCCCAGGAAGGTCAGACAAAAACGGCTGAGTCCCGGGAGGATCCGAAAAGGAAAAAGGGGGGAGAATGATACCCCGCCCTCGGCCCACCGGGACGACAAGAGATGACGGAGAGAGGGCTGTGTGCCCCCTGGAGGCTGGTGATCCAAAGACCAGGTCCATGGGGAGAAACGCAGACCTCCCAAGGGAGGCGGGCGGAAGGCGGCGGGGAGCAAGGGCTCATCGGGGGCGCCTCAAAAAGGTGCTACCGGCGGGGTTGGGCTTACCGCCGCCCAGAGGACGAACCCCCTGACCGTAGTAGCAACGGCGGAAGAATACCCTGAGACATTACTGACCCAGGGTGACTTCAACAGCTTCAGGGCCAGTTTTAGAGAACTGGCTAAGAAGACGACCCCAGAACAGATGCCCAGATTAGAAATATCGTTCGGGAAAGGGGGCGTCTTCATCTTCGTGGCTTCCGACCAAAGGTCAAAGGAGTGGCTACTAACTAAGGTGGTCCCCCTTGAGTTCGGGGGCCCGAAACTCTAGATGGGAGGGGATCTAGAGCTCATCCAGTGGTTGCACAAGGCTATGGTCTGGCTTGCGGGACCTCCTGAGGAGCCTGCCGAGGTCATGAACCGACTGGGGGCCTACAACCCCACCCTGAACATGAGCAGATGGCGCTCGGTAAAGACGTCACCGCTCAACAAAGACTCGGGAAGGCAGAACACCGGAGAGAAATACGTTCTGGTGTTCCAGCTGCCCGAATCTCAGGTCAGGGCCTTAGGGGCCATTGACAACAGGCCCTGGATGGAGCTAGGTAGGTTCACCTTCAAGGTGTCCCGCCAGGCTCCAGAAGGGGAAGAAGTTGAGGCGATGGCGGTGAACAAGGCATAATGGCCCCACCGTCACTGCCAATAACCCAGATTAACTTGCACTACAGCAAAGGTACCACTGCTGTATTGCAGAAGGGCTTAGCTGCGGTGCACACAGGCCTATCACTGGTCCAAGAACCATGGACAGTGGACGGCACAATCAGGGGGTTGGAATGGTTGTTATGTTTTAGGGACGCAGCATCGACCAGGCCCAGGGCATGCATAGTGGCAAAAGGGATCAATGTCGTGTCCCAATGGCAACTATGCACTGGAGACTTGATGGTGGTCACGACAGAGATGGACGGCGTCGGGAGAGTGGCCATAGCGTCGGCATACTTCCCCAACGTTGTGGGCAGAACACGAATGTGCCAACAGAAGTGATGCGACTAGTGGACCACTGCAAGGCGCTTAGGATGCCCCTATTGATGGGTTGTGACGCGAATGCACACCATCAGTTACGGGGCAGTACTGACACCAATCGGCGTGGACAGCGCTTGGTGGAATATCTGGTTACTACAGAACTAGACATCCTGAATGTTGGCAACACGCCGACCTTCCGTAATGCTGTAAGATGGAGGTATTGGTTATAACCCGATGCACCAGTAATCTTACAGACAAGATTGAGGGTGTCGGACGAACCATCACAATGCCTGATAAGGGCATCCCTGCTAAAAATAATCTTATGCTTTATCCCGAGATTAGTCACGTATCAAATCACATGCCTAGTCATATATCTATCAGCATGATAAAATATGGCTGATTAATCACCTTCCCGTCAAAAATACTTAAGTCAAGATTAAGTATGTGATTCATAACCGGTTTAGAATGGGTTCACGCACATGATTAAGCAAGTGATTTTGCATATGCTTTATAACATGATTACGGAAAAATTTTGTGTCTCAATTACTCAGTATGTGATTCAGCATATTATTAAACATATAAAATAGTACGTATTTAGACAAATCATTATGCACGTGATTTCACACATGATTATGTATGTGACTTAGCAAAAAAAATGTTCTACTTCATTTCTAAATAACATGCTGAATCACGTTCTTAATGATTCAGACACAAAATTTTTCCGTAATCATATTCAAAATCATATGCTTAACGACATGATGAGCAATGAAGTATAACATTTTTTTTTTGGTAAGTCACGTACAAAATCACGTGTGAAATCATATGCATAATCATGTGTCTAAATACGTTCTATTACACATGCTAAATAATATACTGAATCACGGAATGTATAATGCAGACCCACCATTTTTCTGTAATCATGTACAAAATCATATGCAAAATCACTTGCTTATTATCTGCCTGTATGCATACTATAACATAGGCTAAATTATATGTCTAACGACGTGACGAGCAATAAAGTATAATTTTTTTTAGTAAGTCACATACGAAGTCATAAGTGAAATCACGTGCGCAATCATCTATCTTAATACATTCTATTTCACGTGCTAAATAATATGCTAAATCCTGTAACGAATAATACAGAAGTAACATTTTTTCCGTAATCATGTAATCAAGTACATACTTAATCAAGTGACGGGAAGGTGATTAATCAGCCCTATTTTATCATGCTGATAGATATATGACTAGGCATGTGATTTGACACTTGACTAATCTCGGGATAAAGCATAAGATTATTTTTAGCAGAGATACTGTCCCAGTTTTACTGAGAGGAATAAGGAAGGGCCGATCCAGAAGGAGGAAAGGGAGGCGAGCGGGAGGTGGTTCAGGGCGCCAATATGGCGCCAGAACCGCAAACTGACAAACCAGATAGTGACCCCGGAGAGGATCAAATGGGCCATAAATTCCTTTAAACCGTACAAATCACCTGGACCGGACGGGATATATCCTGTGCACCTGCATAAGGCGGAGCACGCCCTAGTTGGGCCCCTGGTTAAGGTGATCAAGACGAGCCTTATGTTTGGACACTTTTCTGCCGCTTGGCAAGGTGCGAGGGTGGTATTCATACCGAAACCAGGAAAAAGCGGATATACCTCTTCGGAGGATTTTCGCCCTATAAGCTTGACTTTCTTCTTGCTTAAAACCTCTGAAAGACTCATCGATAGATATATCAGAGATGTGACTTTAAGAGGCAAGATCCTGCATGCGGGTCAACACGCATACAGGGCAGGTATGTCCACGCAGACAGCCTTGCAAAGGGTGATACAGCAAATTCAGCCCCAGCTGGAGAATGGAGGCTTTGCTGTCGGCGCCTTCATGGACATAGAAGGGGTGTTCAATCATACCTCAAGAGGCGTCATTGGTAATGCCCTGAGGAGGTTTGGAGTGCCTACAATGCTAGTATACCGGGCGAGCCATATGCTCGGAAACAGGCAACTATAAGTCACCAAAGGCAACACCACGGTAAGGGGCGATGTCTCCTCAGGCTGTCCGCAAGGGGAAGTCATGTCGCCCCTGTTATGGTGCCTGGTAGTGGACAATCTGTTAACAAACCTTAGTGAGGAGGAGCGTCAGGTAGTGAGTTACGCTGATGATATATTGATCATAAGACGCCGATCCTTCCTACACACCGTCTTAGAACTCATACAGGAGGACTTACGGATTGTAGAAGCCTGGTTTAGGAGCGCGGGCCTCGGGGTCAACCAAGACAAAACAGAGATCCTGGTGTTCCACCAGGAAATATAAGTGGGATAGAACCTGCCAACTGACACTCAATGGGAAGGCACTCAAGCTATCCAAAGAGCTCAAATATCTAGGAGTCACCATGGACAGTAAGTTGACATGGGGGAGACACCTAGAGGTAAAGTGCCGGAAATTCATCGCAGCTCTATGGCAACTGCGAAGGGCTATGGGCAGGAACTGGGGACTAAAACCACACGGAGAGAAATCCGAGCGCCTGTGGACCGTTCGCGCTCAGAGCGAACGCTACGCCATCGCGCGCGCCCTGTGCATGACCGTGTGTGCACGCGTATTTGATGTTAATAGATGGACGGACTGTCGGCTGTGCCCGAGCGTCTCTCCACCGTGCGTGCGCTGCATTGCATGCGGCCCGCATCGCTCTCGATCGTGTCTGCACGGTGTTTCGCCCTGCAATCCGAGGCCAAATCAGCCACTTTCGTTTAAGTTATCTTGGACCATATTTTTCCGCACACAACTGTAAAATCATGGAAACCACTATGCTTCCTTATGTATTTTTCTAAAAATATATATTATATCATGATGAAAATGTCCTTTCAACTACTATTAAAAAGTGAAAATTAACAGAGTTATGATTTTTTGAAATTTATTGAAATTTCTCGTCGCAAATTTTTTTTTGTTTAAACTCACTGCCATTTCCTTCCCATTGAACCGATTGCTTTGAAATTTTGAGCAAAGATTCTTGAAGGCTATCCGCGGCTCATAAGCTTTTTAAAATATCTTCAAATATTTGCAAAACGCAATGGCAATTTTTTAATAACAAAAAGGCAGAATCACAAATTTGTATCTTCCTCGACAAAAGTTGTGTTACGAAATTTCGATTTGCCATAATCTAACTATTTAGTATTAAAGTTTAATAGTTAAAGAAGCCCTCTGCAAAGTTTTAGATCTCTAAGTTACGAAGGTGCAAAATGGTTACAAAAATCGCAACCGGTGTTACCGCGCGCTCGTTTTGCATGACCTGCAGTCTGGCGCGCTCATGAATGCAATTGCGATTTTCCCAACCATTTTGCACCCTTATAACTTATAGAGATCTAAAACTCAACAGAGGGTCTTTTTAACTACTAAACTTGAATACTAAATAGCTATGTTTTATCAAAACGAAAAATTTTAACACAACTTTTACCGTTAAATATAGAAACTCAAAATTATCGATATTTACTATATAGGAAATTCCCGTTACGAATTTTAAATATTTTTAAATAGACAACAGATCTGCTAGTTTTGGACTAAATAACTGATAAAATGGATAGTAGAAATGGATTGTATGATTGACCTATCATATCTGCTAGTTGCGGACAACATAATTTATGAAATGGATAGTATAAATGGATTCGTGTACTAGCTCACATATATACGTGAACGACCTTAATCGGGCAGTTGGCGATCTTTCTTAAAGACACTCGCGAATAACAAACAAATATAATCGTTAAATGCCAATACGGTTCTCATAATCTTTCTCATTCTGCTCGAGAACATCGCTCAAAGTAGACTTCAATCATGGGAAGTGTAATAAATTATTTGACACAGTGGCACCTGACTGACTTAATCTACTTCTTTCACGGTAACTGTAGTGTTTATATTGTAGTTTTAACTATCTTTACATTTTTATTAGTAACGGGTTTTGATAATTTTATTAAATAAATTGAAATTTGTTAATATTTAGTTCAGCAAATAGATGATGTAAAGTTTAAATGTTTAAGTAATGAAGAAATAGATAGGATTATTCCTGACACGTGCACCAATAAAAATACATCCAAATCCTTTTATAACAGTTTTAAATTACATGAGAATTGGAATAATAAGCGTGATTATGCGAGAGGAAGTTGTAGTAGTGAACCTGTTTGTTTTATTGAAAATGGACCAGTTCAAAAGTTGATAAGCTCTAGGGATAATGATATTAATGATTGTGACGATGATGTTAGAAACAATGAGTATGTTGTGCTTGCTACATTGGAAATTCCTCAAAGTAGTTCCAAATCTAATGACAAATCTGTCACTTTATTCAATTATCACGAGTGTTACACACAAAGTATTTCTTTTTTACTCTATTAACTTTTTTTTTATTTTATATTATTTGTATGCAAAACGATAAATCATTTTTTTTTAATATGTTTTAGTTCAAAAGAATAAACCATTATTTAAACAGTTGAATGATTCCGATAATTTCATTGGTAATATTATTTTGTTTAAATATGCTAAAAGTCAAGAAATTGTGTCGCTTCGAACAGATTTAAGTAGATTAATAGTTGAACGTGAAATGTCCTCTACAAGGAAAACATCAAGACCGTTTGCATATGATATCATTATATCTATTCTCAAATACGTTAATTGTGTAATATTTGACCAGTAAAATTAGTTAAAAATATATGTTTTGTTAAAAATTTTAGTCAGCTTCCTTTATAGTCACTCTATAGTCTCATCGCTTTTTTAAAGGTGAATTCTGCGATGCTGTAAGTACCGCTAGCTTCGTTCTAAATATTAAATATTTGTAAATGTTGTAAATCGTCAGACAGACCGAGCGGGGAGAACACAGCAGTTGCGATTTTCGCAACAATTTCGCCCCCTTACAACCTAGAGATGTAAAACTTTGCAGAGGACATCTTTAACTATTAAATTTTAGTAGTAAATTGTTTGATTTTGTCAAATTTATTTAAAAATGTTTAAAATTCGTAGCGGAAATTTTCTAAATAGTAAATATCTATAATTTTGAGATTCTATATTTAGCGATAAAAGTTGTGTTAAAATTTTTCGTTTTGATAAAACATAGCTATTTAGTATTCAAGTTTAGTAGTTAAAAAGACCCTTTGTCGAGTTTTAGATCTCTATAGGTTATAAGGGTGCAAAATGGTTGGGAAAATCGCAATTGCATTCATGAGCGCGCCAGACTGCAGGTCAGGCAGACCGAGCGCGCGGTTACACCGTTTGCGATTTTTGTAACCATTTTGCACCTTCGTAACTTAGAGATCTAAAACTTGGCAGAGGGCTTCTTTAACTATTAAACTTTAATACTAAATAGTTAGATTATGGCAAATCGAAATTTCGTAATACAACTTTTGTCGTGGAAGATAAAAATTTGTGATTCTGACTTTTTGTTATTAAAAAATTGCCATTGCGTTTTGCAAATATTTGAAGATATTTTAATAAGCTTATGAGCCACGGATAGCCTTCAAGAATCTTTCCTCAAAATTTCAAAGCAATCGGTTCAATGGGAAGGAAATGGCAGCGAGTTTAAACAAAAAAAAATTTGCGTCGAGAAATTTCAATAAATTTCAAAAAATCATAACTCTGTTAATTTTCACTTTTAAATAGTAGTTGAAAGGACATTTTCATCATGAAATAATGTATATTTTTAGAAAAAAAATACTCCGATAGCAAAAAACAACATTTTGTAAATTATTTAAATAATTGCATTTTAAACAATTTGCACAAATTTGATCGTAAAGAGACTTGAATATTTGGATTCTACGGATCAAAATACATAAGGAAGCATAGTGGTTTCCATGATTTTACAGTTGTGTGCGGAAAGAAATGGTTCAAGATAACTTGAACGAAAGTGGCTGATTTGGCCTCGGATTGCAGGGCGAAACACCGTGCAGACACGACCGAGAGCGATGCGCGCCGCATGCAACGCAGCGCGCGCACGGTGTAGAGACGCTCGGGCACAGCCGACAGTCCGTCCATCTATTAACATCAAATATGCGTGCGCACACGGTCATGCACAGGGCGCGCGCGATGGCGTAGCGTTCGCTCTGAGCGCGAACGGTCCACAGGCGCTCGGACTTCTCTCCGTGCAGTAGCGATGAAGTGGCTCTATGGTGCAATTCTAAAACCGCGGCTTACCTATGCAGCATTGGTCTGGTAAGATAGAACGCGTCTGAAAACAGCAGAAGGTCAGCTGGAAAGGTGGAGAGGCTTGGTACTACGGTGCGTCATCGGAGCCGGGAGGTCCACGCCAATGGCTGCTCTAGGGGCTGCGCTATGTATGGAGCCTCTCCACCTGACCATTGCTGCTGCTGCTGCAAAAGGGCTGCTCAGGGTCAGAAAGGATTCTGGGGAGAACTTCCAGGGCATAATGCCAGAGGTCCTGAAGTCCGGAGCCGTTTTCCTGGTGCCCCGCGATAAGATGTCCAAGGTATTTATGTTCTACAAGAAATACCGGATCAGCCTGGCGGATAGATCTGACTGGGCAACGGGCTAAGAGAAGCTACCAGCCAATGGTGAATTCTGGTATACAGATGGATCCAAATGGGTAGAGGGAACAGGTGCCGGAGTCTACCGCCGCAGGGGGAGAAGGGGGTGCACCTTTCCACTGGGGCGGTACGCGACGGTACTGTAAGCTGAACTGGTAGGGGTGCTGAACTGCGCTCTCTGGGCAGAAGCGGAGCGCGGTGAAGGGCACCTACATATTGGCACATATAGTAGGAGCGCCATTGAGGCTCTTAGAGCATACACAACCACCTCGAGGCTAGTGTACAACTATTATCGGACCCTGAATCGGCTGGCAAAAAGCCATCCACTAACCATTTTCTGGCTGCCGGGTCATACAGGAATAAAGTGAAATGAAATAGCGGACAGGCTGGCCAGACAGGTGAGGAAGGAGATCTTAACGGGACCAGAATCGGCAACTGGAATATGCGACACTGTAATCAACGCAGAGACTAATAGATGGATCGCTAAAAAACATTCGGAGGCGTGGAAAAATGCCCAGGGATGTTGAGCAGCCAAAACCTTCATCAAGGATTCAGAGATGGAGGGATGGGCAGAGCAAATACTCGCATTGAGTAGGAAGAGCGCAAAGGCCGTGATGGGGATTATTACCGGGCATAGTACTTTGCTAAAACACAGACACACGATGGGACTTGAAAAAGACCCGACTTGTAGATTCTGTGGAAAGGAGGATGAGACGTCACTGCATCCTCAAATGCCCTGCACTAGTGGAGAGTAGGCGCCTGTACCTTGGTGACCCCTTTCTACTGGCAAATAACGTCGAGGTGAAGGACGCCAGAAGGATCTTTCAATTTTATGAGAAGTCATGGGCTGAATTCACCCGGAAACTCACCCGGACGCTAAGGGATTACCCATGCGTCTGGAGGTCATTTAACGTGCCCCAACTCCTATCATTAATAATAATATAATAATACTGTTAATATCTTAGAGAAAATAGAAATAAAACAAACATTATTCTTTACTTACAAAGTGTATAAACTTTTATGGCAAAACAATGATGTTCTGAATATTATTAAAATATTTTTAAGAAATTGTTTTAGAAATTTTGTTTTATTTTTAAAATTTATTCTTTCTTTAAAAAATGATAAGTAAAAGTCGGGGTTGGGTAGTAAATATGGTAGAGGGCCCTATTATGGAACACATCTTAAGGGTCAATGAGGTTTCCTATTTAATTTTAACTGAAATAAAGCTAATAGATTAAATTCTTTTGTATTAGCTTGTTATTTTATCTTTACGAATGCAATTAAAATATTTGAAAGGTAAAATTCGGCTAAATTCATAATTATAAGTAAGTATAAAAAGAGGATCGTCAACACGGCCGTATAAAAAACTATAAAAAAGTTGAAATTAAAGTAGTTGACAGACAATTTAGCAATTGTATATTCCGATGCACAGACAAATATTTCTTACTCAATAATAGTCCACTATAATATGGTGTTCTTATTAAGCCTCCGCTTCATGTAATTTCATAAACTATTCACTGTAAGTTTAAAATTAAATAATTTAATTATGAATGTATCGTACAGCGTTGGAACGAATGGCCCGGTGTTCCATCAGTTTTGTCCCAATTATAAAACACTCTTTTCCAGACTATTTATTGAAGAAAACTTTTGTTTTAAACTTTTTATGCTTAATAATGGTGCAATATCTGTTTCTTAGCTTTTCGTTTACCAATCAGGCCTTGCAAACGAATATAAACGTTAATTAAAGTCTTAATTAAAAATCATAAAATATAACCTCGAAAGATTGACATGCTTGACTTTGATCCCTCGGTGTAGCAGATTCCAAATCCAGTTGTTCGATAAGTGATTTATGGGCTAGATTACTTTACCATAGGAAATATTTGGACTCGATGGACCACATAACTTTATATTTGACATGATTCTTTGGATTTATAATTTATAATTTATTTATTTTGGTAAAAACATTCATTCCATTTCATTTTAGATTAATTATTTTTTAAAATCATTTGTATTTTCTTTTAAAATCCTTTTTTGAAAATGTAATTTACATAATCATTATAAATCCAAAGAATCATGTCAAATATGAAGTTATGTGGTCCATTAAGTTTGAATATTTCCTGCGGTGAAGCCATCTAGCTCATAAATCACTTACCAAACAACTGGATTTGGGATCTGGTATACGAGGGATCAAAATCAATCATGTCAGTCTTTTGAGGTTATGTCTTATGATTTTTAATTAAGGTTTAAGGTTTATATTCATTTTTCAGGTTTAATTGATTAAAATAGAGTTGAGGAACAAAGATCCCTCCATTATTAGCTTCAAAACATTATCCAAATTTATATATTTATGCATTTAATACTCATACTTATGAATACCATTTTTGTATGATTGTTTCGTAATATAATTATATCCAAAATTTAATTTTTTCTTTGGTGTTCCATAATAGCGGACACCATATCATAATAAGGCCGTTTACCTTATACACAAAAGTAGCACATAACCTCAAACTACAATCACTCAAAAAACAAAGTTGTCGATACAAATTAATTCTGTAGTTCAGTTATTTATTGCATAAACTTATACTTGCAAGGAATTAATCCTTGACGTCATTGGATAAAATTATAGGGCAATACTTAACAAAAAGCTATCCATTTCCGCACAGAAACAAGTACTTTGTTTAAAAAGTATAATGTTTACTCTGATATAGAAGTTGCCTATCGCACAGACAAGTCGGCGCAGCGTCTATGCCGAACCCGTGTAGTTAGCGCGCCGATCGGAGTAACTAGCGCGCCGATTGGCAGTACAGCCACCAGTGATGGGCCCCCGGAGTTCGGAAACGGGAAATAATAACTAGATCTAGTTAATTTCGACCAGTGCTAAGTTCAAGGCAGAGAATTTGCTTTAGTGAGTGACCGAGTGTAAGCGCAACGTTGCAACGTGTATTTCAGAGTCAGGTCAGGCTAGTTAGGCTGGCCCCATCCCCATGCTGCATTCTCAGCAAATTCTCTGCCTTGAACTTAGCACTGGTCGAAAATAACTAGATCTAGTTATTATTTCCCGTTTCCGAACTCCGGGGGTCCATCACTGACAGCCACTAACGGGGTAAATCGGAGCGTAACATACATCTAAAGAGTAGATGGCGCACCGATATTCTCTCAGTGTGTTACTAAAGACAGACAGAAGTGTTACCAAATTATAAACTTTATTCGTACAAGTGAAATCATATAAAAAAACAGAGAGTTCTGTAGAAAAGAAATTACAGAAAATTCATCATTCGTTTAGACACTATTGTATTACATCATGTTTACAACATATTTTTAATGTTATTTTTGTGCAAGAAAATATTAAAGCTTTTTCACTTGGTATGTTGAAAATATTTTCTAATATTAACATTCTTTGAAACCATAGTAGTCAGTCCAAAAAATAAGAGTATTCATACAACATTGTAATGTAAAGCATAGAAAACAAAGCATTTTGATATGATTTCACTTGTACAATTATGCACATAAAATTTCTTATTTCTTTGGCGTTGACAATTGAAATTGAATTGATACAAGTCACAATTCTTAAGTCATATTAAGCCCCTGACGCTCTACCAAAGTAAAACTTAAATAAAGCCAGAGGTTTTAAACGAGTCTGCTTCGGTCATCACCAATAATCTTTCACATTTCAAATTTTAGATTTAGCTCTAACGCATCACAATGTCTAAAAAAACTTTTCACTGTAATCATCAAACACCGCCACTGCTCTTGGTGATTAATTTGTTTTACACGTTGTGTTTTGTTTGTAATATTTTCTTCTTCATTACCGACAAAACTATTATATACTTATTATATACTAATTTTTTACTTTCTTGACAGTCGACGATTGTGAACTTAATGCACATTCTTTTTCTCTTCTTTATATCTGTTTTCATTGATAAGCTTGAATTTACTTTCTGTACTTATTTCTTTGATCCATTTACTTGTTACGAATGTAGTCTTCTGAAATGAAAAAAGAAACACACGCAAAGTATATATTAAAACATTACTGTGAATTTAGAATTTCATTTTACAAAATAATTTTATTGTTTTCACAGTCATTGAAATACTCAAAATAATTCTAATAAGTAATACTTATCTGACTTTCTCTCTGCCGTTGCGTATATATATATATATATATATATATATATATATATATATATATATATATATATATATATATATATATATATATATATATATATATATACTAGGGGGTACCCCACCCTACTCGCTCCGCTCGTCAACCCCCCATTTTTGGAAACTGATTAAATTGTAAATTCTGTTCTATTTTTCAGCCTAGAGGTAAATAGAAAGATGCGTTTTATATTAAAGTAGGCCTAATCTATTGACTATGTCACTATCAAATTTTGGAAACCATTAAAATTGTATGAATTTTTATTGAAGGAAGTAAAGAAATTCAATAAACTTTAAACTTCCTGATGTGCCTTTTGTATTACTTGATCTTCTCATTTTCTTGAATATCACCAATAACTTCTAATTTCAAGTATATGTTTTCAACAGGAAAAAAAATAATATTGACTCCAAAACCAATTTCACTACTGATGAGTGTGCTCTTTTGAATGGTGAGGTCTAAATTACATTTGGATAGTTCCATAAACCAACACGTCGGTTATTCAGTAAAAATTACTAATAGCCAAATCGTGATCAGCACCCTCGAAAATCTCTGTATACCAATTTTGAGCCAAATCTAAGCTTTTTTCGAACTCTTCACCACCATATTGGATTCACCATTTTGAATTTCGAAAGTCCAATAGCAAAATCTTTATCATAAACCTCGTAAACCCCTCTATACAAATTTTAAGCAAAATGCTTCCTTCGAACTTTTAACCACCATTTTGAATTTCGACAGTCTGATAGCAAGATTGCGAACAGCGACCAGAAAACCCCTAAGTTCCAATTTCCAGTCAAATCTAAGCTTTCCTCGAATTTTCAACGGCAATATTGGTTCTCCTACTTTTAATTTCGAAAGTACAATAACAAAATCTTGATCAGCGAGCTTGAAAACCCCTGTATACTAATTTTAAGCAAAATCTAATCTTCCCTCTATCTTTTGACGGACATTTTGAATTTCGAAAGTCTGATCGCCAGATCGTGATGAGCGATATCCGAAACACCTGTATTCCAATTTTGAGAAAAACCTCATCTTTTTTCGAATTTTTAATTACCATATTTGATCCACCATTTTCAATTTTGAAAGTCTGATAGCAAAATCGTGATCAGCAACTTCTAAAACCCCCGTATATCATTTTTGAACACAATTTAATATTTTTTCTTACTCTTCATTACCATATTGTATCCGCCATTTTGAATTTCGAAAGTCTAATAGGAAAATCCTGATCAGCGACCTCGAAAACCCCTGTATTCCAATTTTCAGTCAAATCTAAGCTTTCTTCGAACTTTTAACAGCCATATTGGTTCCGCCATTTTGAATTTCGAAAACCCAATAACAAAATCTTGATCAGTAACCTCGAAAGCCCTTGTATACGAATTTTAAGCAAAATCTAAGCTTCCCTCGAACTTTTGACCGCCATTTTGAATTTCGAAAGTCTTATGGCAAGATCGTGATCAGCGACATCTGAAATACCTGTATTCCAATTTTGAGAAAAACCTCATCTTTTTTCGAATTTTTATTGCCATATTTGATCCACCACTTTTAATTATGAAAGTCTGATAGCAAAATCTTGATCAGCAACTTCGAAAACACCCGTATGTCTATTTTGAGCACAATCTAAGCTTTCTTCGAATTTTTAACGGCCATGTTGATTCCGCCATTTTGAATTTCGAAAGCCCAAAAACAAAATTTTCATCAGGGATCTCGAAAACCCCTGTATACTAATTCTAAGCAGAATCTAACATTTTTTGGAATTTTTTACCGCCATATTGCATCCGGCATTTTGAATTTCCAAAGTCCAATAGCAAAATCTTGATCAACGACCTCGAAAACTCCTATATAACAATTTTCATCATAATCTAAGCATTTTTCAAATTTATAATTTTCCTTGTTGTAAGCTTGTCTTGTGCGTTACTTCATCGAATATTCGAATTCATATATGAATTACATATAACAGATTAAGGAATCTATCGAGATTCGCCTTGAGGCCAAGAGGGCTAATCCTGATAGAGTTATTATAGATAGAGTAGACAAGGATAGGCGCTCTTGTAATGGAAGTACCTCGGAAAAACAAAGAAATAAAAAATGGCGTAGCTGTCAACAAAACTAAATATATACTATATATTATGTATATATTATATACATTTATTAGAAAGCAATAAGGAGGGTAGGAGGAAAGGAGGAGAAAAGGAGAAGAAGAGTGGCTGTGGAGGAGCGGAGGAGCGGAGGAGGAGCGGAGGAGGAGCGGCGGAGGAGCGGCGGTTGAGCGGATGAGGAGCGGCGGAGGAGCGGAGGCTATAAATAGACTAAATTCCTCAAAATAACGTAAAAATTCATAAGTTTTTACGTTATTTTGAGGAGCGGAGGAGGAGCGGACCCCAAAAAATGCTTACACCTATATAATATCATATATATATATATATATATATATATATATATATATCATTATACGGTATTTTGAGGATTTCATAAAGAATTTGTACAATAGTGGTGACACAAATATAAAAATTGTTATAAACAACCAATAAACAAGCGCGTGACTAAAGAAATAATGACCCTAAGGTTATTGACTAACACCACGACGCCTGCGGCGCCCGCTTTTACGGAAAAATATCACGGAATTTCCGAAATCGATGTATTAACACACTATTGTGGAAACCGCTGAAAAATCCTCAAAATGCCTCTCGAGTGCTTTGGACTTTTGAGGAGACTCCTCAAAATGCCTACAAAATCCTCAAAATTCGGTATATATGACTTATATAATCCTCAAAATGCGTCCCAGATGTGAATATATATATATATATATATATATATATATATATATATATATATATATATATATATAAATATGAAATTCTGGAAGTTTGAGGATTATATTCAGCACCCGCTTGGAAGTTTGAGGGGTTATGGGAAGTTTGAGGAGCCTCCTCAAACTTCCAATCTATATATTCAGCATCCGAGCGGAAGTTTGAGGGGTTTTCTAGAGTCTATTTGTCTAGAGTCGGTAACCTGAGGGTTATTATTTCTTTAGCCACTCTGACCGACCGGGGTTGAGCTCCTCAAACTTACTAGCCTAATATATATATATATATATATATATATATATATATATATATATATATATATATATATATATATCTGTATACATTGTTGAACCCATTAGCAGGTTACAATTAATTTTGGTATTTCAATCTGAAAATACAAAATATCACACATGTAGATGCTATTCTTTTCAAACAAATAAATATTTAACAGTTTTGGTACTATACGACTTATAAATCATGACTCATACTATTTTCAAAACATAAATGCTCGAGTTCTTTCTTCAATAAAAATAAATGTAAATTATTCTATTGAATTATTTTAAAAAGTAATTTTCTTATTATATTATATATTAAATAAATAATTTGTTTTTTTTAATATGCATAACCTTATAATGCACACAAAACCTTATACATATAACGTAATTATAAGGTTATTTTGCTTATCCCACTTTATTGTTTAGTCATATATTATTAGTCATACTTTATTTTTAATATACACTCTCGGGTTCATTTAAAAAGATAGCGCGCGCCGCGCGCGAGTCACACTCTACTTGGACAAATTCTCAAGTCAGACTTAAGGTAGTTGTGTCCAAAAACGAGTTTCTTAGGATCCTTTTGAAACTCCGAGCATACGTTCGTCTTGCCGATGCCCATGCCTGTGCGAAATTTCCAAGAGATGACACGCGCCGATTTTGAGGTATTCAATATCAAAGTTGGGCATTTTAACATGGGAAGCATAGGAACAACCACCGGAAAAACAGCATTTAAATTCATTGTTGGAAAACGTTTCTTAAGATCATAACAAAAAACTAACCTATTATTTATCATTATGGTTAAAAGCTTGTCACCAAAATTCGGAGATATGACACGTATAGTTTCCGAGAAAAGCTATTGTAAAGGTCGTATAAGTATGGAATATTTGAGCAAAGACATCTTTGAGAGTGGAAAACATACAAAAAAAACGCTGCCAATTCATTGGCACGTAGCTTCCTCAAACTTAATTTATTGATCGCTTTAATTAATTTTTACTTCTAATATTTAAAATTTAATACTTTATCTTGTACGGTTAGACTAACTAGGAGAGGGTCATGGGTCCGGATTCAGCTTAAACTGGCGTTATATCTTTTTTCGTAATGAACCGTTTTTTGTGGGCAACGAACTTGATCTGAAGATGTATAAAAGCTACATCTGTTCCAAATTTCAGGACGATTGGATAATTTTTGCTCTAGTTATCGTGCGACAACGAAAACGCAAATTTTTTCGAAAATAATTCTTTTCTAAAAACAAATGAAGATAATCTCTTGAAATTTTAACCACATATAGTCTTCAATTAGTGTAATAATTGGTTAAAATTTCAAGTCGATAAATAAAATATTTTTTGAGAAATTAATTTATGAAATATAAAAAAGTTTTCCTTAATAACAAATGACAAAGTGAAGATATTTTAAATTTTAGAAAAGGGAAATATAGGTAATTTAAATACCTTTCAAGAAAAGTTTATTATATTATGTAATAATGACTGTAAGATATGAAAAAATCAAAAAAACTGAAAATTCAAAATTCGTTTTTGGAAAATAATTTTTTTTTTTAAAAAACAAATGAAGATAATCTCTTGAAATTTTAACCACATATAGTCTTCAATTAGTGTAATAACTGGTTATTTATTTCAAGTCGATAAATAAATTATTTTTTGAGAAATTAATTTATGAAATATAAAAAAGTTTTCCTTAATAACAATTGACAGAGTGAAGCTATTTTAAATTTTAAAAAAGGAAAATATAGGCAATTTAAATACCTTTCAAAAAAAGTTTATTATATTATGTAATAATGACTATAAGATATGAAAAAATAAAAAAAACTAAAAATTCAAAATCGTTTTTTGGTTATAAAACAAAGGAAAATCAATAGAAACTCAAATTCACCAGGGTACCTTTCTTTTCCCGCGAGACAAAGAGAATAAGCTTTACCCGACGAAAATCGGTCGATTCGTTTCGGAGATATGAAGAGTTCAAACACACACACACACACACACACACACACACACACACACACACACACACACACACACACACATACACACACACACACACACACACACACACACACACACACACACACCCACACCCACACACACACACACACACACACCCACACACACACACACACAACGGGAATAGCTCGCGCCCTGGCGGGTATTATGCCCAACATAGGAGGATCGAAGCAGCAGCGACGGGCCCTTCTCTCTACGGTGGTGACATCCGTAATACTATACGGTGCCCCAATCTGGGCAGAAGCTCTGAGTAGCCATAGGACCTTCGGAGCCACTTGCTGACGGGCCTACCGAACTACCGCGCTAAGGGTGGCCCGTGCCTACCGAACCGTGTCGGACAGCGCTCTCTCGGTGATTTCTGGACTTCCTCCCGTAGACCTTCTGGCAACCGAGAGATCCATTAAGTACCGTGAAGGCAAGCATGCCGAAGAAGACGACGTGGGCCAGAGTCGCTGCCATGGCCAATTGTCTAGAGGGGCAACTGAAGAGTGGCAGCGTCGATGGGATCTGGCAGAAGATGGCCGATGGACCCACCGTGTCCTACCAGATGTTGAGGAGTGGATAACCAGGAGACATGGATTCGTCACATTCCATCTGACGCAGGTGCTTACCGGACACGGCTGCTTCCGCGGTTACTTACATCGTATCCGCGTTTATCATAGCGCGGAGTGCCCGGTACGCCCTGGAATCGACGAAGAT
The DNA here is from genome assembly GCA_036365515.1 of Torymus aiolomorphi. NCBI lineage: Eukaryota > Metazoa > Arthropoda > Insecta > Hymenoptera > Torymidae > Torymus > Torymus aiolomorphi. Next base: position 156,786,572 of record CM070874.1, on the reverse strand, counting down.
GTGGAGCATGCACTGTTCTCATGCCCTAGGTTCGAAAATGAGAGGGAGCAGTTCCGGGCCTCATGGGAAGGTCCCCTGACGCCCGAGGGCATTGGCAAGTGCATGATTGCCTCACAGGAGGGCTGGGATGCTGTGGTTGCACTCGCCACGACCATCGTTGAGAGGCTGAATTCCATCCGGAGGGCAGACGAGAGAAGAGGTGTGGACATCACCGACGGATGAGGTAGCACCGGATGGCGCTGAGGAGGGCCTCTGAGGCAACAACTGCCACCGCGAAGTAATGCCTCCCGGCGGTTTCCACGGTGGCAGTATTAGGCGGCGGGGTTTTAGTGGGTAAATCCTGACATGTCAACATCTGGAGAGTCCCACACACGGGGAGACACGTGTCTCCTTATGGTGCCTAAAGCAGTTCCCCGTCGCCTCGGAAAAAAAAAAAAAAAAAAAAAAAAACAAACACACACACACACACACACACGAAAACAAAAATTATCAAAATCAACTAATATACACATATATCGCCTTAAAACATCTTTTTGAACATTTTTTTTCGAAAATTTTTTTCACCGTTACAAAGCTTCCTCTATGAGGAAGCAAAATTTATAGCTATCATTGTTCTTTTGTTATTAACAAAAACGTGTTTTTTTAAAAAAGTTCACAACTCACAAATAAATTATAATAATGCAGAATATAATGCATTCATAATGCATTGTATGCAGTACTGCGGGATTCGTGACTAACCCACCGCTTGTTGGATCCTGCCGGAATACATACTGCACTAAACGCTACCCCTATCGGAGCGCCGCCTACTCTTATACTATTTTTATTATTCATCAGTTTTGAATACTTAAACTCAAGAATTCAATCTTGAAAATTCAAACATATTACATTTTGACGCCAATACTATATACTTTTATAATATACTAATGATAACATCATTGGAGTTATGAGTTTAAAAAAAAAAAACACGTTTTTGTTTTTGATGATAACTAAAGAACCGTGATAGATAGAAAATTAATTTTTTTTAGAAAATATAGGTATTTTAATTCTCTTTCGAATGCCATCCACCCCATTCAGATACATAGAGCCTTTCTCGAGAAATTACGATTTTAAAAAAATGTCAAAAAATTTTTAACCTCAAATAACTCTGAAATTTATGGACCAATCATTTTGCCCAAAGAACTCGGCCGAGAACTATAAAAAATCTACCTCTAAAAGGAATTTTGAAGCCATTAAGTCAATTTTACTCTTATAATCGTTTGGACATACAAAACTGATTTTTTTCATTTTTCAATTTTTTACTCAAAATCTAGCCTACAGAATGTATTCAAATTTTAACAGATTATAGCTATTTCTATTCTGTATTATCATGATTTTTCTCAAAAAAATTGACCGTTAAGTTTAGGAGTTATAAGCTTCTAAAAAAAAAAACACGTTTTTGTTAATAACAAAAGAACCGTGATAGCTAGAAACTTTTTTTTTTAGAAAATATAGGTATTTTAATCCTCTTTCGAACGCTACTCATCAGATTCGAATAACTCGATCCTATAATTTAAAAAAATCAAAAAACTGTTTTGAGAAAATCGAAAATTTGAAAAAAAAACAAAAACGCATCGCCCCAATCAAAAAACGGATTTTTGACCCGCCATCACGCAAAAAAAAAAAAAAAATGAAACCTGTCCGATCAAAATCGACCGAGTAGAAGATGAGATCCAGGTGTATACACAAACAAACACACACACACACACACACACACCCACACACACACACACACAGACACACACACACACACACACACACACACACACACACACACACACACACACACACACACACACATACACACACACACACACACACACACATATACACACACACACACATCCATACAGACATTTTTCAAAAACCATGTATTTTGATTCCTAACACCTCGGAACACAATTATAACATGTTTTTACAACAACTCAAAAATTTACTATCACAAAGCTTCCTCTAGGAAGCAAAATGCGTTTTTCAAGTAACTGTATGTTTGCGTATTATTTATAGGCATACTGTACACTCACATCCTTCTATACACACATGTGCTACTCTGATTTTTTTAGACTATAATGCAGTAACTATTGTAGTGAGCACACAGTAGTTGTAAAGACACAACTACGTTAAGTCCGAAGTGCGACTTACGACTATGGGCCTTTGCACGCTAAAAGCATAACGCGAAGGAATAAGGAATAAAAGGACATAAGGGAGGAAATACAATAGGCGCCGTGCTCTGCTCCGTGCCCTGCTCCGTGCTCTGTGCCGTCTGCGCCGTGGTATAAGCATTCAGCTGATTGGTTGATTCCACCTATCCAGACCTTAGATATATATATATATATATATATATATATATATATATATATATATATATATATATATGCTCTATGATCTTAATAGAATCAACCAATCAGCTGAATGCTTATACCACGGCGCAGACGGCGCAGAGCACGGAGCAGGGCACGGAGCAGAGCACAGCGCCCATTGTATTTCCTCCCTAAGGTGGACATAAGGTACTTATGCTCCGCTTATTCCTCTTATGCCCGTGTTGTGTACGCAACGAAACGTACATAAACTCTTGATTTTTTTGGAGTAAAGTTTTCGAAATGAAATAGCTTACTGTAATTATTAATTGACTCTAATTGGTTACAATGTAAGAAGTTGACAAAATAATAAAACTTGAGGGGCTTTTGTATTTTATCATTTCAACGTGCAGAAGTGAGAAAAGTTTTCTTCTTAATCATTTAGTGATTATTTTTATAATAATTTATAGTGTAGACATTTTTGAACAATGGATGAAGAGGTAAATGTTTACTTGCAATTTATTATTAAAAAACTTACTCCAAAACAAGCAATTTAGGGGTTATGCACGATCCGTTGCGTACACAACACGGGCATAAGAGGAATAAGCGGAGCATAAGTACCTTATGTCCACCTTATGCCCTCTTATTCCTTATTCCTTTGCGTTATGCTTTTAGCGTGCAAAGGCCCTAAGTGAAAATGTCCGAACGTTAGAAAGAGAGAGAAGATCGCAAGACGTAGCTATCTCTCTTCACGCGCATGCGATGGCTCTGACGCTCCCTTTCTACGCGTACTGCGCACGCGCGAGTAGAGAGAGACAGCTACGTCCCGCGATCTTCGCTCTCTTTCTAACTCTGCGACTGCCTTAGGCCTGACTTCCCTACTCTATCTATAATACCTCTATGATTATAATATCTCTATGGCTGCTACACTCAAAGCTCAATGCGTATTATTTGTAATAGCCTTTAATTTAATTTTAAGCTATTAACCGTTATTGTTTTTACCATTCAATATTTTTAAATTAATTCTAAAGTTAGTCCAAATTTTCTAAGGATTCTAATAAGCCATCAATTTATTAGTAAAAAATAAATAAAATGGAAACCTACGATATGATAGTAAATCAACCGGTAGTTATAGATAACGTAAGATGTCTTTCAACTTAGTATCAATAAAATTTTAATAAATATATAAATTGAAAATTAGTGTAACAACTACTTAAGCGTTAACAGTGAAAATTAATATTTGGCGTAATGTAATGCATTATAAAAAATGTATGGCTGTGAAATCTTGATTTCTCAAAGTAATTTATTTGTAATAGGATATAAGTATGATTTTTCTTAAATTGATGCAAGAGAAGACAACTTTAATACATTTGTATATTTACTATATTTACTTATAAAAATTTCTTTCTAAATTTTGTCATTGCAATATTTTTATCTTAAATTGTTATAAAACAATTTAAGATAAATATTAATATGCATTGAAAAATATTTGTGGTGAATATTTTTGATAAAAGTGATATTAATCTTAATATGGAATTCAAGTTTTTAATCTGTAGAGTACAAGTTTGAAAACTGCGTAGTTTTTGAATATTTTGCAATAAATACATTTTATGTAATGTATTATGTGAGTTTAATTTTATTTGTTTGTAGAATTATTTGAGCCACGGCAAATCTTTTTTTATTATATCAAAATTTAATAAAAACTATACTTTGGGTATTTAGTGTTTTTGATTTTTAGTTTGTTATTGATTATGACAAAAATATTGAATGTTATTAATATTTCTCTAAAAAACATTTGTTTTCCAGAAGTGAAATGTTAAGCAATTATAATGGATCAAGATTAATTTTAATTCAGCTTGTTTAACTACAAAACTTAATATCTTTTGAACATAGTATTTTCTCCCATTTTTAGTAACGTCCCAAATGAAAAAAAAAATGTGAGTAAATATAGAAAACCATAAGAAATTGCACAAAACTGTAAGAAACTGTATAAAACTGTATAAAACCATTGGTTTTTGGACATTTTATGCTAATGATATATACAGTTATATACAATTTTTGTATATTTTTACACATTTCCATGCATTTAAAAAATTTTTATTTTTTACCAGAAAATTTTTTCATACATGAACAAATTTTAATGAAATATAAGAAATTATATGAAAATATACAAAACTACTTAAAAGTGTATAAAAGTGTATATAAACTTAAAAATATGTAATATTTTACATTTTTATACATTTTTTTTATATTTTCTTACCTTTCCTTACATTTTTTACAATTTGTTTTTGCAGATTAATTTGGAAAAATTAGTCATATTTGTAAGGAAACATATAAAAATCGAAGAAAATGTAAGAAAGTGTATAAAACTGTAAAAACAATATCCGAAAACCAATGCTTTTATAGTTTTATACATTTTCTTACATTTTCATACAATTTCTTAAATTTTATTATATTTATTGTTTCCATACGGGATACATTGAAAAAATAAAAAGCAGAGATCGTTGAATTTAAGCAGTATCTAATTTAATAGATATTTTAAAATTCATAAGAATTTTTTCAACTATTTACAAAAACTCAAAGCCTATATAAAAAAATTGCATAGTTACCATCACATCCTTTTGAAATAATTCTGTAACATTATTCATCTTGGGAGGAAAAGAGGAGTCTAGAGATGCTCTAGCAGGGGTGGTCCTGTGATCTCCCATACATACTTGGCGGGTCCGACAGTTGGCAGTTTAAGGTGTAGACATGGTCATTTTCATATAATTCTGCTTTGTTTAATATATATTTAGAGATCGGTTAAAATGTATAAATGGATTTCTTCTACAAATTAAATACTGGCCTGTGAATCTATCACTCTATTTTTAAGTGGAAGTGGAATAGGATACAAAATATAGGTTACTTATACAATGTACAATTAGTAAAATCTAAAGATCTTTTGAGTACACTATAAATTTATATAAATTTATTTTATCCTCTTTAGAAAAAAGTCTGACCCAAGGAAAACATTTCTACTAATGAAAGTATTAATAATGATTCTAGACATGTATAGGAATAATAAATGGTATTAATTAAAAATTGGAGCCAATGTAATTATTTATAGTGGACTTATATAGATAAACATGGTTTGTGAATTTATGCAAAAATGTAGTATTCTACATTTAAATAGCTCACCGATAAACTACAAACCGTCGGGCCCACCAAGTATGTATGGGAGATCACAGGACCACCCCTTGCTAGAGCATCTCTAGACTTCTCTTCTCCTCCTAGGATGCGTAATGTTATAGAATTTTTTCCAAAAGCATGTGATGGTAACTATGTAATTTTTTTTATATAGGCTTTGACTGTTTGTAAATAGTTGAAAAAATTCTTATGAATTTTAAAAATAAAAAGGAGGCGTTATACATATAGTTATATAATTAAAATAATTTTCGCCAACGCGTATGTAAAGTGCGTAGGTTCTGTAGTTTTGTAGAACTACTGTGAGCTATTGCGACTCTTGGGCGTTAAGTAGGACTTTATGCCCACTGGCCGAGTAATTTTGAAATTGTGAGATGATGACTCGTACGTTCCAAAGTGTAAATTTTGAAGGAGGTTGCAATAAAACGATCAACGAGGAGCCAAGAAAAATTCATTTAAAACTTCATTTATTGGCCGACGTTTCGGTACTAATGTCAATACCTTCATCAGGGCTAGTAAATTAACGAAAGTTTACACCATGGTTCGTAGACAAACATAGGTGACGTCGATCATGTAATGATATAGCACATAGTGTAACGTCTACGAGCTGTGTGAAAATAAAATCCGCTCACAGACGTTGCACTATGTGCTATATCATTACATGATCGACGTCACCTATGTTTGTCTACGAACCATGGTGTAAATTTTCGTTAATTTATTAGCCCTGATGAAGGTATTGACATTAGTACTGAAACGTCGGCCAATAAACGAAGTTTTAAATGAATTTTTCTTGGTTCCTCGTTGATCGTTTTATTGCGACCTCCTTCATAATTTTGAAATTACAACGAGGCTGTAAAATATAATTTTACATCCAAGGTACAAAAAGTTTGATGTCGATACTTGACTACAATAAATTGATTTCAGTACTTCCTTGTGTTTAATTTGTTATATAGAACGATGAACAAATTTGAATAAATTTCTGAGAACAGTCATACAGTGATGGTTTTTGAGAGTTGTTTGCATTACTTTACTATTAAAAATTGATTTCACAACTTTTGTTTGTTTGATTTGCAGTGAACAATGTGAATGTATTTACATATAATTTGTTGAGTACACATTGACTCAAAGAAGTAAAAGACTATTTTACTAGCATTTATTTGATTTCTTTTAAAAAGTCATAAATAATATTATTTTATAAATTTACACAAAAAAAACTTAGATACTTACCTTATTTTATGCTTCCGTAGAAAGTTTTATTAACAATACTATTTGTACAAGGATTGTACATACTTGCCTAAGTTTTTACTTTTATAAAAAAATTCTTTTACAGAGATTTTACAACTTTTCAAAAGTGAAAGTATACATTTAATAATGTTTGTTAAGTATAAAATTGTACGTCGAGTGATTTTACAACTTTTTTTTATTTGACTTTCAGTATCCGCGTGAAATAAATTAAATTAAAAACACCAAAAACTTATTATTTATTCGTAGAATACCTTTTCATAAAATAAAACATAAATAATTTTAAATGATTGTATAGGTTTTGGAAAATAATTCTTATGGTTTCGCAAAGAAATTCTTACGGGATTTCTAAAGTTTTTGTAAAAGGATTGTAAAGGTTTCAGAAAATAAGTTCTCATTCCTTGCAAAAGTTTTTAAAAGATTGTTCACATTTTGTAAAATAATTTATCAAAGGATTTTTTAAAAGATGTAATGATATGGTGACAGACCAATTTTCAAGATAAATTATACAACAATATTAATATTTAATTATAAATAATAATCATTCTTATGTTATAAATTTTTTTTTTTTTTCAATAAAAATGTAAATAACTGTTATTAGCATTTTTTGACATAACTTTCATTTGATGAATAAAAAATGACAAATAAATGCAAATAACTACAAATAACTGTAAAGAACTCTTACTAACAGTAACTAATTCTTAAAAGCTATTATTAAATATTATTAGCATCCCAAATCATGCATTTATCAACTGCCAATATTTATACCACATAACTGCAAATAAAAATTATATTTAGTTATTAACAATTGTGTGCATAATTTATTTTTGCCTGGAATGGTCTGGGATAGTATTACATTGTTATACTTTTATTAAGATTCTTGCACTTCTGTATTCGACAAATTGATAAAACCACCTTCATAATTAAACTCACAGATCCTGGGCCAACTTTCTTTGGTAGAGTTGCTAACTTACCTTTAAAGGAATATATACATCAGTATTTGTCTTTGTTTCTACTACAGAAGGTTGTGTGCTTTATAGACTTGAACATAATCTTTTGGTGACCTTAATGCATAATAATTTGATTCACACCATCCAACAAGAAAAATTTGTAACGAATTCATATGTACTACTTATATAACATATGTACATCTTATTATAACAATCTAACTTTAAGCACGATAAGTTGAAGTTATCTATGAATAGAAGATATAGCTCTAACAGTTTGCTAATAGATAATAATAAACCGCACACACAATATACTCATGTTCCAGAATCAATTGCATATTGACCCTACATCCATATAGATCACATAGTAAAAATATTTTTAAATGCATTGTGTAAATTGACTTATTTATTCACTCCATCTATTTTAATCATTTTTGCTTTCCACTTTACAAAACTTTTATCAAAATACACAAAATAACGTACACTTCATTGACATAAGAACCCACAAATATATTTCACTTGGAAGCATCATGTTTTTATATTACAAAAAACAAGTTTGTTAGAATATAAGGTACATTTATGTCGGCGCATGAGAGAGAATGAATACGCAGCGCCATCTCGCGTATAGGGAGTAGCAAGCTAGCGAAAGCGAGCGGCCGAAGCGGGAGCTCACTCGTCCGCCGTCCTCCGCCTGTAGCGGTTGTAACTTGAGAGAGAGAGAAGTCGGGAGCTTTTGAAATAAAGAGTTCATTATACACGTTAGCAGGTGTGTGCTCATTGAAGGAGCCCTGTGTCCCATCCACACATCCAAACTCCTAAATTAACATGGTAGCAGAGTGCTTGGTTTGCGATTTTTTCTTTATCTTCTACATCGACTTTCGAGTCGTGTAGAGATAATCTATAGTGCGGGAAAACAAGAAGAAAGTGTTTTGAGTTGAGCGCGTGGTAAGCGCAAGAACAAAGGAAAAAGCATGAGTGCAAAGACAGAGCCTCGGGAAGTAGAAAGTGAAAAGTTAAGTGAAACTGAAAGTGAAGAAGAGTTTTTTGAAGCAGAAAATAAAGAAGGTATAAAGGAAGTCAAAATGCAGGAAGCAACATCAAACGAGATAAGGTTACCGATTTTTGATGGACAAGATTACAATATTTGGAAGAAAAGAATATTAATGTATTTAAAAATGAAAAAGTGTGATATTGTAGTTACACGTGCAAAAGTGGAAGCGGACCAAGGTGATTGGGACAAGAAAGACTTACAGGCTATAAATTATATATACAGTGCTATTACAAACAAACAAATGGAACTAATAACTGACAAAGAAACAGTTTTTGAAATAATGAAAAAGTTTAATAGTACGTATTTAAAAGAATCGACAGCTCTACAAATAATTTGCAGAAATAAATTGGAAAGAATGAAATTGAAAGATTTTAGTGACTCGATGGAATTCTTTAACGAGTTTGAAAAATCAGTGAGTGGGTTGAAAGAAGCTGGTGCAAATGTGACGGAGAAAGAAAAAATGAACTACATGTTAAGGACATTACCGGATTCGATGAGTCACATTGGGGACTTAATCGATGTACTGAAAGAAGAGGAACAAACTGTAGAATATGTGAAAAACAAAATTAAAATGGTTGAACTAAAAGGAAAAAGTGTAAGTGAAAATTCGAGATTAAACGCGTTTACGTTTGAGAAAAGAAGAGAGGATAAAAGGACATGTTATGTATGTGGAAATACAGGGCATATACAGTACGATTACCCGAAGAAAAACAATTCGTGGAATCAAGGAACGCCGCAGTAAGGAGGCGGCAGAGGAAGCCGTGCGCCACAGAGAGGAGGGGGCAACGGCAGAGGCTACACACAGCAGCGAGGAACGAGTGCCAACCGGCGTGGAAGGAGCGGCTACCGACAACGCGGCCGAGGCGCGAGAGGCAGTGATGACAACAGCGGAGGTCATCAGAGCGCGGAGAATAAGGAAGCGTTTAGCACTTCAGTAGAAATAAGGTCTGCGAATATAGGAAACGGTAATGTACATGAAAACAAAGTAGAGTGGATTTTAGATAGTGGTTGCTCCGACCACGTGATTAATAATGAAAATTATTTTAGTGATGCGATTATATTAAAAGAACCGATTAATGTTAAAGTAGGTGATGGCAGAATTTTGAAAGCAACAAAAGTTGGTCATGTAAATAGTAAATTCAAAACGTTTAATGAAGAGATAGAAATTGAATTGAAAAATGTATTTTACGTGAAAGATATGGATCGAAATTTAATAAGCTTTGCTAAAGTAACTGATAATTATAAAGTAGTATCTATCGGAGATAGTTCCAAAATCTATAATAGAAATAATAAATTGATTGCTATAGCTTGGAAAAAAAATAGAATTTATAGAATGACTAGTTTTATCGAAAGAAGTAAAGAAGCTAATCTGACAGTTAAAAATGAAAAAATGACTTTAAAAGAAAAGAATCATGTTTTGGAAGGTTTGCCTAGTGAAATAGAAATAGATTACTATAAATGTGCTACATGCATTGAAAATAAAATGCATAATATTCCATTTGATAATAATAGAAAAAGAGCGAAAGATATATTAGAAATAGTACATACAGATTTGAATGGGCCACACAATACAGTAGGTTTTAGAGGAGAAAAATATTTTATAACTTTTATTGATGATTATAGTAAATTGGCAAAAATTTATACAATTAATTCTAAAGATGAAGTTTATGATCGTTTCATAGATTATATTAATACAGTTGAAAATAGAACAGGAAAAAGAGTAAAGAAAATAAGATGCGATAATGGTACCAAGTACTTGAATAAAGATATGTATAGATTATTTAGAGAAAAGGGAATTGAGTTAGAGCCGTGTCCACCTTACGTGCACGAGCTTAATGGTACAGCAGAGAGGTACAATAGGACAATTATGGATAGTGCTAGGTGTTTGTTAGCTGAGTTTAAGGTAGAAAAAAGATACTGGCCAGAAGTAGTCTGCGCCGCAGCATATTTGAAAAATAGAACAATCGCAAATACGTTAGTAAGAAATAAATCTCCTTACGAGATATTTTTTAATGAAAAGCCTGAAATAAAATATTTGAAATTATACGGAAATAAAGTGTTTGTTAGAGTACCTGAAAGCAAAAGAAATTCGAAATGGGATAGGAAAGCTGATTTAGGGACTTTGATAGGTTATGATGTAACAGGGTACAGAGTTTTGATAGGCAATAGAGTTATTGTAGCTAGACATTTTGATGTTATAGAAGAAGATATAAAGTGCATTGGATTTAATGATATTGATGAAAGAAATGAAAACAATAATGACTTAATCCTTCCACCTACTTCAACTCTCAAGGGGAGTAGGGGAAGTAAAACTGATTTAGAAAATTTAAATGAAAATACAAACAAAAATGTTAACGTTGAAAATGAAGTAGAAGAAGTATCTGATTTAAGAAGATCACAAAGAACGATTAAAAAGCCTAGTAGATTTCATGATAATTATGTATATAGTGGTTGTATTTATGTAAATTATTGTAGTGCAGATAGTCCTGTAAACTTTAAAGAGGCTATTGAAAGTGATGAGTCAAATTTTTGGATAGATGCTATGGATAAAGAAATGAATAGTTTAAAGAAAAATAAAACTTGGGAATTAGTCGAGAAACCAAAGAATGAAAAGGTGATAGATAGATATAGTGGATTTATACCAAAAAAGGTGAAAATGTATATAAAGCCAGAATTTTTGTAGGAGGTTATCAACAGAAAGATATGTTGGACGATATTTATTCACCTGTTGCAAAAACACAAACTTTGAAAGTATTATTATCTTATTGTTGTCAGAATAGTTTATTAATAGAACAGATGGATGTTGAGACAGCATTTTTAAATGGGAAGGTAAAATCGAAAGTATTTGTTAAACAGCCTGAAGGTTATGAAGATGGAACAGAAAGAGTTTGTAAATTAAATAAAGCGTTGTATGGTTTGCGAGAAAGCCCAAGAGCCTGGTACGAGTGTCTTGATAGTTATTTAAATTTTTTAGGATTTGTAAGAAGCGAACACGATTATTGTTTGTATACTTTGAGAGAAAGAGATGAGATTACATATTTAATTATATTTGTGGATGATTTGTTATTGTTACTTCACAAATGCCAAATGTTTATTTTTCTGGGCTAATTTTTGTTGTTTATTTCAAATAATTTTTTCACACACAGATGTATAACAAACTCGTGTTCCAAGGTTTACCGTGGATCCATAGATCACCAACATAATCAACATATATTTTTAAATGCATTTTTTAAATTCACTTATTAATCCACTTCTTTTATTTTCATCATTTATCCTTTTCACTTTACAAAACTTTTATCAAAATACACAAAATAATGTATATTTCACTGACATAACAGCCCACAAATGTATTCCACTGGGAAGCATCACGTTTTTATATTATAAAATGTTCACTCCTTTCATTTTAATCATTTATGCTTCTCACCTTACAACACTTTTATTAAAATACACAGAATGACGTACATTTCACTAACATAAGAACCCACAAATGTATTTCACTGGGAAGCATCTTGCTTTTATACTACAAAAAACAAGTTATACACAAATGCCAAATGTTTATTTCTCTGTGCTAATTTTTATTGTTTATTTCAAATAGTTTTTTCACACACACATATAGCAAACTCGTGTTCCAAGGTACACTCACATAAGACCTTGGATCCATAGATCACTAACACAATAAATATATTTCTAAATACATTTTTTAAAGTTACTTATTTATCTACTTCTTCTGTTGTAAAATAAAAAATAATTATAATAATACATTCAACACTTATCACAACAACCCAACTTTTTACCTCAATAATTAAAGTTATATGCCATCTAGTTCTCTACATTACCATGTAGTTCCACTACTTGCCGCGAGATGTCACAACCTTCAGCGAAACTAAAAATCCTCTCTCTCCTGTCCGGCTTCCGCTCCGGCCTGCTTCATATCGCTTTGTTGTGCGCGAGCGGTTACACCTTCGGCGAAGCAGCTTCCGCAATTTTGTTTTTCCCACGGTGTAAGAAAGGTTTTCCCACACGATTCGAGTGCGCGCACCATGCCTAAACGACGCTGCGGTCCAGGAGACTACGAAAGATGGATCGAGTTCCAGGCAAAATTCAAGAAAGTGCAGGAGGAGATGCAAAATCTCTCGCCATTGTTCATCCGCAGTCCTCATATTTCCGACAATGATTCTTCCGACGCCGATGAATCGGAAGCATCAGGATCGCCGAAAGAGGTTCCAGAAGATGGAATTAAAGGTATAACAGTGAGCATTTTAACTACTAATTGCCCTGTTGGCGACCCCCCCCCCCACTCGAACGGTTTCTTTGTTTCAGACCGGTAGAGACACGTCTCGAGAACATCCGCCGAACGCGTGCAATTATATGGCGACCCCAATACATTTTTCAATGTATTGAGATGAAGTCCTCATGCATTTCTGCTTGAGGACTTTTCTCTAATTATTGTATACCACAGCACGAATTACATTCGTTTTAGTGCAATTACACTTTTTTATGCCATTAGGGCTGAGATTGGTTAAGAAAAAAAAAAAAAGAGAGAAAAGGCAAAATGTTGACGCCAGATCCAATCATTTCAGACTTCACCTCCTATCGAAGAGGAAACCGAGAACGTCGACCCAGAGATCTTGAATGTTTTGGGAATAGACGACAAGGATAATGCAGAGAAGGACAACCCATCGAGCCTGCTCTGGTTAGATGCTGGCAAAAAATGATTAACCAAGGACTAAAGAAGGAGGACAAGGAAACACCAGCTTCTACCAAGAAGCCTTTTTTCCGCAACAGCTCGCAGCAGAGAAGACCCCTCTCGCAGCACACGAGCCAGCATCGGGGCAGAGAGTCAAACAGGACACCTTTCAAGCAGAGATAGTAGTTCTTCAGCAGGAACAAGAGGTCATCGTCGCAGAAGAGGAGATAAAAGTAAGGATGGCGGGCAGGTTGGGGCTATTTATCGAGCGATGGAAGGAGATTTCTCCTAGCAAGGTTATTATTGATACTATCAAGGGTTATCGTATCCCCTTTGAGACAATGCCTGTGCAGCTTAAACAACCTACGATTGATGTACCTGGCAAGGATCTCATGAGATATGACACCGCTATAAGGAGATTACTGGATAAAGGTGCAATTGAGATTTGCGTACCTTGTCCAGATCAGTTTTTATCGCCTTACTTCTTGAGACCCAAAAAAGATGGCACCGACAGATTTATATTGAATCTCAAAAGATTGAATCGTTTTGTCCACACAGAGCATTTTAAGCTTGAGGACCTTCGTACGACCATTAACCTCTTATGGCCAGATTGCTGTATGTATTCCATTGATCTTCAGGATGCTTATTTTATGATCCCCATTAATAAAAAACACAGAAAATATCTAAGGTTCAAATTCAGAGGAGTTATTTATCAATTTACATGCCTACCTTTTGGGTTGCGTTCAGCCCTTCACATTTTCACAAAAATTATGAAGCCACCTATCACAGCATTGAGATCCAGAGGAATTATCATGATCATTTACCTGGATGACATTTTAATTATCGCTATTAACGATCAAGAGTGCAGAAAACAGGTAGAACACACTTGTACATTTTTAACCTCTTTAGGTTTTATCATTAATTTAAAGAAGTGTGCTCCATCGCCTTCCAAAATCTGTCGATTTTTAGGATTCAATATTAACTCAATGACTTAACATTGAATTACCTATCGAAAAGAGACTAGCTTTATACGAGTCTCTGCACCTTTTCTTGGTTACATCTGCCTGCACTATATTAGAATTCGCACAGTTAATAGGAAAATTGGTAGCTGCCTGCCCAGCTATAGATTATGGATGGCTGTACACTAAGTTGAAATCGCATAAAATCTACTAGGTGTGATAGGACTATTTATACAGATGCTTCTAATACCAGATGGGGTGCCACCGATGGGAGAAATAGTTTTTATGGTTTCTGGGATGGGGACCAGGGAGATTATCATATCAACCACAAATAATTATTAGCAGTAAAATTAGCATTGCAGTCTTTTGCAGATGTACCAGAGGGCATTCAGATTCTCCTACGAGTAGATAACACATGCGCCATCTCTTACATCAACAAGATGGGTAGTATGCGTTATCCGAAATATAATAGGCTAGCTAGGGAAATTTGGCAGTGGGCCGAGCGAAAGCATATTTTTCTTTTCGCATCATATATTGCTTCTAAGGACAACCATCAAGCATTGTCACGAGTCACTAATGATGACACGGAATGGGAATTATGCCCATCAGTATTCTCCCTTATTGTTAATAAGTTTGAATGTCCTGAGGTAGACTTATTCGCTAACAGATACAATGCTAAGTGCAAGAAATATTTTTCCTGGTTCCCTGACTCTGGTGCGAGTTTAGTAGATGCCTTTTCAACAGATTGGTTCCCTTATTACTTTTATGCATTTCCCCCATTCGCACTTATATTGAGATCTCTCGTGAAGATACAGAGAGAGAGAGAGAGATAGATAGATAGATAGATACGATTTATTTGCCTTCGCGGCAAAATAATTAATACAGAATTTATACAGTGTATAACTTAAAATAAAATACAGTAAAATAAGATATAATAAAAATATATAAAAATAAAAGTAATACAACCTGATACAAATATATAAATTATACATAAAAATATGTTTGTCTACGAAGACCTTCAATTACGATAAAAAAAATAATAAAAAAGAACCATATGATAAAATAAAAATAAAATACATAAAAATCATTAAAAATCACGAGGACCCTTCATTAAGACAAAATAAATAAATAAAACTAGAGAAAATATCACAGCTGGTACTATACGCTAAAAGGAAAATATTACAGTTATACATTAACCATTTCATAAAATATCACAGTAAGGTATCACAGCCGCTTAGTCAAAAAATCACAGATCAAAGTTAATCCGCAGTCTAATACTAAACTAGATAAAGGTCCCCGCACTGGGAGGCGAGAGAGAGAGAGAGAGAGAGAGAGAGAGAGAGAGAGAGAGAGAGAGAGCTACGGGTGTCATGGTAGTACCACACTGGCCTAGTTAACCATGGTACCCGTTATTTCAATCGCTTGTTATAGAAAAAATCATTATAAAGCCTAGGCATAATCTATTGTTATCACCTTGTAGGTCCCTGTCGCACCCAAGAGCCAGCCAAATGTCACTGATAGTGGCAAGGATTTCAGGACAGCATTTATCCAGCAAGGAATCCCAGTGGAAGCAGTTGACATAATGATATCATCACTATCCAAGTCTACACAAGCACAATATAACGCAGCACTAAAACCATGGTTTGAGTATTGCAGGATCAACAAGTTAGACCCCTTCAACCCTAATCAGAGTTCAGTGCTATCGTTTCTAACAGCAAGGTTTAAAGAAGGAGCATCTTATGGGACTCTAAATTCAACAAGATGCGCAATTTAATTAATTTCCAATAACAAGATCGGTGAAGATATTAGGGTATCAAGATTTTTTTAAAGGAGTATTTAGACTGCGTCCATCTAAACCTAAATACGCATTCACTTGGGATGTATCAATCGTTCTTAACCATTTAGAATCTTTGTATCCCTTAGAAGAAATTTCATTTACTCAACTAACGTATAAGACTGTTATGCTAATTTTATTATGCACAGTTCATAGAGCTCAAACTTTAGCCAATATTAAGCTAGGAAACATTACGTCGTCACCGGACGGACTACTTATCAGTATTAAAGATCTAATCAAAACTTCAGCACCTGGGCGTTTTCAGCCTTTGCTTACAATCCCTTTCTTTAGATCGAATCTAAAGATTTGTGTTGCATCAACGCTATTAAAATACATTGAGATTTCTAGTGTTTATAGGGTCGGCCAGGAAGGTAAATTATTTATTGCAACTCGTAAGCCATTTAAAGAAGTAGGTGCACAGACCATAAGTAGATGGATTAAGACAGTACTGGGTGAGAGTGGTATAGATCTATCGGTCTTTACCGCACATTCCACCAGGCATGCGGCCACATCGTTTGCTAAATCAGAGGGTATCGATTTGGACACGATCAGACGCACCGCTGGTTGGATTAATTCGTCGAATATGTTTGCCAAAGTTTATAACAGGCCGATATTAAACAATAATTCTCAAGAATTTGCTTTAGCCGTTCTTAATAATAAAAAGTGATATGTCACTAAATCTGTGATCTTAAGCATTAATACAATCAATACAAAGAATATAATTAAGCTTAAGATATTACATGCGTGCAAAGAGAGATTATGTACGATTATTAAATTAATAAAATTTTAAGTGTTATCATAACAAGTTGTAAGGATTGTCTTCTCTAAAATTCTACATGGTAATATAGAGAACTAGATGGCATATAATTGGTAGATCAAACGAACTTACCAAGTGAAGTTCGATCATAATTATATGCCATCTCGTTCGAAGATATTACCATGCCCTCCCTTAATATTGAAATACACGTTTGCTTAATGTTTACGTTCCTTAAAACATCTTCCCTCCCATTCTCACAATCCATACAACATCCAAGATCGCTAAAGAATATGAAGCAGGCCGGAGCGGAAGCCGGACAGGAGAGAGAGGATTTTTAGTTTCGCTGAAGGTTGTGACATCTCGCGGCAAGTAGTGGAACTACATGGCAATATCTTCGAACGAGATGGCATATAATTATGATCGAACTTCACTTGGTAAGTTCTACCAATTATCTGTGAAAATTAGATAGTCTAAACAGTGTACTAATATGTTTGCATGTTGTTTTCTCAAATTATTGAACCATCAATTAACATAATAGAATCATGTTTCAGGGTTCAATTGCATATAGATCCTACATTCATATAGATCACACAGTCGACATATTTTGAAATGCATTTTTCAAATTCACTTATTTATTCTATGTGTTTGAAGTTCTGGACGTTTATCGTGAACGAAAAATCGAATATTCCCAAAATCGGTTTCTTTATATTATCTGTTAGATATATGCATAAAACCAATAGAAACAGCGATATAAGTTATTTCCGAAGAGATCATCCCCCAAAATCAGCCCCCAAACCACCCTCAAGACAATACATGATAAAAAAAATTTGTATTTCAACAGCTTATCAATTTCCTAAAAATTTTATCACGGGAATTTCTTCGAGAGCTTACCAAATACTTATAAAAAAATTGCCGAGACCAAACTCGATCCGGAACCCTTCCATCAGCGGGATGCAAGCGGGGCAAAACGGCTAAAAACACATGAAAAATACCTTTAAAAAATTCTCTCTTTAGCGACTATGCGATTCCTAAAAATTTTATCACGTTTTTTCTTCGAGAGCTTACCAAATACTTATAGAAAAATTGCCGAAACCAAAATCGATCCGGAACCCTTCCATCAGGGGGATGCAAGCGGGGCAAAACGGCTAAAAAGACATGAAAAATACCTTTAAAAAATTCTGTCTCTAGCGACTATGCGATTCCTAAAAATTTGATCACGGGAATTTCTTCGAGAGCTTACTAAATACTTATAAAAAAATTGCCGAGACCAAAATTGATCCGGAAGCCTTCCTTCAGGGGGTGCAAGTGGGGTAAAACGGCTAAAAACACATGAAAAATAACTTTAAAAAATTCTGTCTCTGGCGACTATGCGATTCCTAAAAATTTTATCACGGGAATTTCTTCGAGAGCTTACCAAATACTTATAAAAAAATTGCCGAGACCAAAATCGATCCGGAACCCTTCCATCTGGGGGATGCAAGCGGGGCAAAACGGCTAAAAACACATGAAAAATACCTTTAAAAAATTCTCTCTTTAGAGACTATGCGATTCCTAAAAATTTTATCACGTTTTTTCTTCGAGAGCTTACCAAATACTTATAGAAAAATTGCCGAAACCAAAATCGATTCGGAACCCTTCCATCAGGGGGATGCAAGCGGGGCAAAATGGCTAAAAACACATGAAAAATACCTTTAAAAAATTCTGTCTCTGGCGACTATGCGATTCCTAAAAATTTTATCACGGAAATTTCTTCGAGAACTTACCAAATACTTATAAAAAAATTGCTGAGACCAAAATCGATCCGCAATCCTTCCTTCAGGGGATGAAAGTGGGGCAAAACGGCAGAAATCACATGAAAAATACTTTTAAAAAAATTCTGTCTGTTGCGACTATGCGATTCAAAATTTTATCACGGGAATTTCTTCGAGAGCTTACTAAATACTTATAAAAAAATTGCCGAGACCAAAATTGATCCGGAACCCTTCCATCTGGGGGATGCAAGCGGGG
The DNA here is from genome assembly GCA_036365515.1 of Torymus aiolomorphi. Taxonomy (NCBI): domain Eukaryota; kingdom Metazoa; phylum Arthropoda; class Insecta; order Hymenoptera; family Torymidae; genus Torymus; species Torymus aiolomorphi. Next base: position 156,767,572 of record CM070874.1, on the reverse strand, counting down.
CAAAACGGCAAAAAACAAATAAAAAATACATTTAAAAAATTCTGTCTCTGGCGACTATGCGATCCCTAAAAATTTTATCACGGAAATTTCTTCGAGAACTTACCAAATACTTATAAAAAAAATTGCGGAGACCAAAATCGATCCGGAATCCTTCCTTCAGGGGATGAAAGTGGGGCAGGACGGCAGAAATCACATGAAAAATACTTTTAAAAAAATTCTGTCTGTTGCGACTATGCGATTCCTAAAAATTTTATCACGGGAATTTCTTCGAGAGCTTACCAAATACTTATAAAAAAATTGCCGAGACCAAAATCGATCCGGAACCCTTCCATGGGTTTGAAGTGTGCAACGTTGCGATCCAACAAATTCCATTTTCGCAAAACCACTTTGTTCCACATGAATCACATAACATACTATAAATAATGGAAGAAAACATAAATATTTATGAAAATAAATCAATTCCAAACTACCCCCACCCCTAACACGGAATTCGTAAGATGATGTAAAAGAAAAAAATTATCTCATTACGGAGTTTGGCATTTCCAAACTTTTTATTGCTGGAATTATTTTTTGAGCATAGAAACAACCCGTAAAAAAATTACGAACCAAATCGATTCCTCGCAACACCCCCAAACTGATGATTATATTAGGGTAGTGACGGAAAAAGAATTCTCTCTCCGCGGCGTTTGGCATTTCCAAACTTTTTATTGCTGGAATTTTTTTTATTGTTATTTTTAGACTTATAACAAAAAAATTGGAAAAAAGTTATTCTCAGCGATAGAGCCAGAAGTGCAGTTATGGGTAATCGAACCACAGACTTTTTTTATAGTATTTCAACCTGATAACTAACTGAAAAGAGCTTCTAATTTCCGGAACATGGATTTTGCTAAAACTTCAAGATGCCATTTTTAAGCCACAAAATGAACTCGCGCCCTGAAATTCCTCTCGTGAGTTTTTGACCGATACTTGCTAAAATAGAAATATATCTAATAGTAAAAATAACTTTTACATATCTCTTTACTTTGGCATCGTTGAGATTAATTTTTTTTTTTTTTTTAATAAAACTTAAGATACATATAATGTAAATACTAATAATAAATTGCATTGTAGTTTATATCATAATTAATTACTTGTATTACATACTCGTATTTTATGTTTCTTACGAAAGGACAGTTATTTCAAAGTAAGAAGTTAATAAATTTCGTCATAAATACTCATAATTCGATCTATTCTCTATAGGAACATTTTTTTATTATCTTCTATTAATTACGAATCTTGAGAGGAAAATCATGAGCGAAGAAAAATAATTACTTTTCAGATTGTAGGAATCGAGTCTTCATAGAAAGAAAAATTGTTTTTGAATTTAGAGACAGATTTAGACAGATTTAGAAGGTAATTTCTGTTTTAAAAGTATAACTTGGCTTTAAATAGTAAATTATTTTATTTAAATAATAATAATACATGTTTGTGAGAAACTATTGCATCTTGTAGAAAAAATGTTCATTATGTTAATTAAGGTGGTTCTCCTCGGACTCCCTAGTCAAAGCAGTGCTAAATCTAGAAGTTACCTAAAATTTAAAAAAACCATAGTTGTAATGTGATTTATTTATTTAAAATGATAGAGATATCGTCACTACAAACAATTGTTGATATAAATCACTGGAATCTTTTTTGTTGCTCAACCGATTTTAGTTTTCAAGATCTCAATTTGCTCCTTAAGAAATTTCATGGGGACTTACCGAAGGAAAAATTAAAAATTATTCAAATCTCAGAAAGTTATAGATAATTGTTTATAAGTTCATGCACGTCGTTAAAACAAAATATTCTTTTAATTGGCTATAACTTTCTGAGTTTTGAATAATTTTTAATTTTTCCTACGGCAAGTCCCCATAAAATTTGTTAAGGAGCAAAATGAGACATTGAAAACTAAAATCGGTTGAGAAACAAAAAAGATTCCAGTGATTTATCAACAATTATTTGTAGTGATAATATTTAGTTTCTAGAATATCGCCATTTTATGAAAAAAGTTATTTTAGTCATGTTAAATACACTTTATTTATAATACACCAGAAGCTATTAATAAACACATTTCTGCTGAGATACCTTCTAATAATGATAAAAAATTACAAAAATTAGTTATAAAACATATGTTACATGGACCACATAGTGAAAATTCTCCGTGTTACGATAAATGTAAAGACGTTTGTAAAAAAAATGTTCCTAAACCTTTTCAATCGTCAACAACATTTTAAAAAATGGTTATCCTCAATATAAACGAACAAATAATTCTTCTGATAATTACACATATCGACTTAAAAGAAGTAAAAAAATTATTCCAGTAGATAATTCAATGGTAGTTCCTTACAATAAATTTTTATTAGAAAAATATAAATGACATATTAATGTTGAATATTGTGCTTCAATTCAAAGCATCAAATATATTTTTGATTATATACATAAAGGTAGTGATAGAGCTTTTTGTACATTAAAAAAAAATGATGACAAAAGAAATGGAATATATGATGAAATTACTGAATATATTGATGGCCGGTACTTGAGCCCAATGGAAGCAGCATGGCGGTTACAAAAATTTCCCTTATGTGGAAGGAGTCATACTGTTATCCGTTTAACAGTTCATACAGAAAATCAACAAAAAATTGTTTTTGAAGAAAATTATGAAATAGATGCTTTTGATAATTGGAAAACAACTTTAACAGCGCGGTTTGTCTTGAATAAAAATGATAAATTTGCAAATAATATAAAATACGTTTATATACCGCATTATTATATATTTAACGCAAAAAAGTTTGGGTAAAACGTGAACGTGAACAAATACATTATGCTATTGGACGTTTAAATATAGTATCTCCAAAAGATTCTGAAAGATTCGCTTTAAAATTAATATTAAGTCGTATAAAAGGCGCTACTTTTTTTAAAGATTTACGTACATATAAAAATGTAACGTATAATATTCATAAAGAAGGTGCGACTGCAATGGATTTAATAGAAAACGATTTAAAAATTTAAAAAATTTTTGAAGAAGCATGTCGTATCATGTTATCTTTTCAATTACGTAAATTTTTTACTTCGTTTCTACTAACAGAAAATATTCAAGCCAATATTATTTGGGAAAATTTTAAAAAATACTTTAGAGAAGATTTTCATGAAAATAAAGATAACTTAACTTTAGATCATATAAATAAATTATTATTGTTGGAAGATTTATCTTGTACAGATTTTGGATTACCTGAACCTGATCCCATCATAAATGATATAAAATACGATAGTAAAATAATTTCAATTGGTAAGGAAATTCGAAGATATGTTTTGTAACGGGCTAAAAGCTGTCGTCGATGCTCTATATCTCAACGCGGGCTTGCCGGTGAACGGCGCAGCAATTGACAGGCGCGAGCACTTATTCGTGCCAACCCTCGATGATTAGCGGCCCGTCAGCTCCGTGCTGATGCTCGCCGTCGGCTGCTTTCAGCAGCAGCCGCGCCTTTTCGCTCCGTTACAACGGGCGACTTCGTCGTCGCGCTCTGTCTCGAGCGTTCTGCCCCAGCTGCTCAGTTATCACGCGAGTACTACGTACTCGTGACCGCGGAGGCCGGCGGTATTCTTCACCGTGCCACCGAATAGGGAATTGAAATTAGGCTGCGTGAAATAATACGCGAACAAATAAAAGCAACGAATTATCTTTATTGGAGCCCTGGAGGCTGTTCACTATTTACACGCGCGGTTCGTACTCTAGGTACTACGCGTACTCTGGTGCGTCCGCGCACGCGAAGTACGTGTGTGCGCGGTCGCACACACGTACGCGCAAAAGCGGCTCGCGCCGACGTAGGCCGATCGCGCGCGCGTCGGCGGCCTCGCTCGCTCGCGCGGGTCTCGCTCCCCGGACGCTCGTCGTCCGCGGGGGGAGCACGCGATCGCCTGGCCAGGACTTACCTCCGTAGCCTATAGTCAGGGCTGCCGTGCGCAGCGGCGGCGTCTCTCTCTCTCTCTCTCTCTCTCTCTCTCTCTCTCTCTCTCTCTCTCTCTCTCTCTCTCTCTGTCTCTCTCTCTCTCTCGTCTTCTCTCGGCCGCGGGGCTCTCTCTCTCTTTCGCTCCGGCGAGTCGGCTCGGCCGTAGCTAGCTTCGGCCCCCTTTCTCTCTCACTTGCGCTCTCGGCCGCGGTTGAGCGTGGCTCTCTCTCCCTCTCCCTCTCTCTCAACCACGAGGGAACGCGGTTCTCGGCGCCGTGTTGCGTCTCTCTCTCTCCTTCGCTGCACTATTGCACCGCTCGTTGCGACGTCTCTCTCCCTCTCGTGCACTACACTCTGACTCTCTCTCCAAGTCTTCGCGCACGGGGGACGAGCAGCTGCCTCAGCTGCGGCAGAAGCGATACTGCCGGGCTCTGTCTCTCGCTCTCCTTCCCCCTCGCGCAAGGTTGTCGCGAGTTTTCATTTCGGGGCTCATTGTGTATCGTAGTTGCGCTCGGTACTTTTCGCACAGCTGCACGTGCGAGCAACTACACACACACACGCAAGCCCCCGGAATCATACGAGGACAAGCCCGACTCTACTTGCGAATCCTCATGCCGCAATTGTCGGCCTTGCCTTCTCCAAGGCCGCGGTATGTTTATGTTTTCGGTCAACTACCTGTGTGTATACCGTGCGTCGGAGATCGGCTCGATCCGAGCTCCGTGTTCGCGCACATACACACACACAGACGCGCCTGCCGTTACAGTTTACAAAATTAAATGAAGATCAAAAATTTATTTTCAAACAACTTATAAAAAATATAAAGAAAATAAATTTTATAGACGGTCCTGGAGGTTCGGGTAAAACATTTTTATATAAAACTATAATTTATTATTTTCTATCAAAAGGAAAAAATATTATATCAATGGCTTGGACTGATATAGCGTCTATTCTATTATCCAAAGGAATGACTACTCATAGAACCTTTAGATTACCATTAGATTTAAATAGTATTGAAAATTCTTTGTTAAAATTAGAATCAGATAAAAAGAAATTAAGAGAAACAGAAGTCATAATCTGGGATGAAGCATCTATGATACTTGGGTATCATAAATTATTGGGTATTAGAAATTATTGACAGAACTTTAAGAGATTTATGTACAAACGATTTACCTTTTGGGTGAAAATTAATAATTTTAGGAGGTCATTTTCGATAAATACTCCCAGTAATGAAAAACGTATTTAGAAGTGCTATAATTGAAGGCACTATTAAATATTCTGAACTTTGGCATTTATTTAAAATTTTCAAATTAAAACACAATATTCGTTCTCAGAATAATGAATTCTCAAAATTATTATTACAAATTGGAGACGGTAATATAAATCCTTTTATAATACCTAATAATTGGAGAACTAACGATGTTTGCTTACAAATTTATAAAAATATTAATAAAATAAATGATTATGATCGTGTTATTTTAGCACCTCATAATTAAGACATTAAATTTTTGAATAAAAAAATTTTAATGTTATTAAATAGTGATAAGAAGACTTATTATAGTACAGATTATGCGACTCATAAAGGTGTTGATCAAAGTGATGACAACATTCATCTACTTTTTCCAATAGAAACATTAAACAATATTTATGAAGGTTTGCCACCTCATAAATTAGATTTAAAAGTTAATGCTATTGTTATGTTAATTAGAAATTTGAGTATACGCGAAGGTTTGTGTAACGGTACTAGACTTAAAATAACCAAATTATTTAGATTGTTTTGTGTTGAATGAAGGATGGTGGACTGTAGAGGTTCGGAAAATGAAAAGGCTTTCGTGTAGAGATAAGATGGTGAATTTATTGAGTCTGCCGTTGTGCAGTCTCAACTGCCGTCGCTCGTTGCTGTCTCTCTTGGCCGTCGCGCTAGAACTGAGCCGGCCGGCGCTGCGAAGTGCCGTCGGCGTGTCTTGGTCGAAGAAAGGGGCGGTAAGAGAGACGCGTGGGAGCGCTGACTAGCACGGCTCTCTCACGCATGTATAGGTGGCAGGTGTAGGGGAATGGTCTCGGCTGGTCGCGTTGAATCCTGAACATTCCGCCCACCTTCGCCAAACTGGCGAATGGTCCTTATTCAGCAGGGTGGAGACGGACGACCTTGGCGATGGGGCGACGAAGAGTTGAAGTGGTCGTGCGAAGCTCGACGACACGGGTGAGGCCATCACTTCCTGGATGAATGGCTGTGATGCGTGCGATGGGCCATTTGGATGGAGGCGTGAGCTCGTTGCGAACGAGAACGAGTTCGCCCACGGTGACTGGGGGTTGCGGCTGTCTCCACTTCATACGTGAATGCAGAGCCGTCAAGTACTCTGTGGACCACCTGGCCCAGAAATGTTGCTTCATCTGGCTGATTAAAAGCCAGCGTTTTCCTGGAGGCACATTGGCGTCGGTGAGGTCTTCTTCTGGCACTAAAAATGACGAACGCTGTATAAGAAAATGTGACGGTGAAAGGAAATCAAGGTCAGACGGATCATCAGTGAGAGCAGTTAAGGTCTCGAATTTAGGCAGGCTTCAATTCGGCACATGAGGGTAGCGAGTTCGGAAAAGGTGAGAACTTGTTCTCCAATGACTCGGCGCATATGATGTTTCGCCGATTTAACTGCGGCTTCCCAAATGCCACCAAAGTGAGGCGCACTGGGGAGATTGAAAATCCATGAAATTCCTTCTTCAGTAAGTGACCTACCGATTTGCGATGCAAATGAAGAAGATGCTACGAGCATCTGTTTTAATTGAGCATCTGCTCCTACGAAGTTTGTACCTTGGTCAGAGTACAGTTTTTGCAACGACCTCTACGAGCGGTAAATCGATGAAAAGCAGCGATGAACGCTTCACTAGAGTAATCCTCGACAACCTCGATGTGTACGGCTCTGGTGTCCATACAAATGAAGACGGCTATGTAATCTTTCATGGTGCCTTTTCCTCTAGTCTTAGTAAGACGAAGCTGAATGGGGCCGGCGTAATCGACGCCTGAGCACTCGAAGGGCGGAGAGGGACACAGTTGAGCCTTTGGTAGCTCACCCATTAACTGAGTTGGCACTCCAGCGGCATGGCGTGAGCATGCGAGGCAAGTTCTGATGACTTTCTTGACTTCAGATCGTCCTTTAATTAACCAATACTGACGTCTAAGTGTGGCAAGTGTCAATTGAACACCACCATGAAGGGTACGCTGATGAACATCCTGAATTATCAACGTAGTGAAATGACACTTAGCAGGTAAAATAAGAGGATGCTTAGCGTCTTCTTCGAGCAGCGAATGAGAGAGGCGGCCGCCCACCCTGAGCAAATGACTTTGTATCATGGGGTTTAACGATGAAAGTGTACTTTTCGTTGAAAGTTTACCTTTTCTCTGTAATTGTGGGAATTCAAGTTTAAAATACGCAGTTTGCACTAGATAAATCAGACACAGTCGGGTGTCCTCAATCTCACTAACACTTATCTCCTTAGAGCACGGAGTGTGATGGTTTAGTAGAGATTGAAGAACAGAAAGAAGACCAACGCCTAAATTTGACGACGTCGTGCGTTCTATTTTCGAGCTGACTCGATTAATGAATCGAAAGCAATACGAAGCCATACGTAACAACTTATCTAACGATGAGTACTTATTTATAAGACTCCAAATTTCTGGAGTATTCTCAACAGAATTTGGAGCATTTTTACTAGCGACTAAAGTGTAACTAGGTTGAAGATTGAGGCTATTAACAGTAAAATTGAGTTCGTCATGAGTCCTCGACCAAGGTTCAGGGCTATCAGATACCCATGAGGTACCTTTTCACCAGAGATTATGCGAGCCAAACTTTGATGGCTCAATACCTCGTGATATGACATCAGCAGGGTTGTCCACTGATCGCACATAATGCCAATATGCGTCAGGTAATAGAGTGTGAATTTCCGAACACCTATTAGCTACGAACACTCCCCATCTAGAATCCATAAAGGTTGCATAATAATCTTAGCGGTTATTACGATAGGGGCCAACCACCCCATGGGGTCGAAGATGCGAGCAATTCTAGAGAGAACCGAACGTTTGGTATATGCCGAATCAACGGGAGTATCTTCGATATGAAAACTAAAGTAATCTGTGTTAGGTTGCCAATCTATACCTAAAATTGGTACAGAGGTTTCAGAAGCAAATAAAGCAATGGAATCTGCAGCTAACATATTCGAGGGTAAGGAAGAGAGTACTTCAGTATTGTTTGAAGTCCACTTACGAAGGTTGAGATGACCTTGATTAAAGAGAAGAATTAATTCATCTTGTTTGTTCAATGCTTCATCAAGTGAATGTGCACCAGTAAGCACATTATCCGAATACATCTATGTTCGAACAGCTTCAGCTGCGATTGGGAAAGTTTGGCCATAGCTAATTTCAAAAGAGTTCGTATAGCTAGAAAAGGCGAACAGGCCAAACCATACGTCACTGTGGTTAATCGATAAATTTGAATGGGTTCACTCTTGTCAAAACGCTATAAAATCGACTGAAAGGGTTGATCACATTGTTCGACACCAATCTGCCTGAACATTTTCTCCACGTCAGCTGAGAGGGCGATCTTGTACCTTCGCCAGACGCAGATCAAAGCGACGGGATTTTGAAGAAGATTAGGTCCAATGTGAAGAAGATCATTAACGGAAATTCCTGATTTGCTCTTGCTCGAGCCGTTAAACACAGTACGCAATTTGGTCGTCGTACTGGTTTCCTTTCATACACCGTGATGTGGTAAGAAGGCTTGATTCTTAGGAAATTAATCTAAATCAGTGGTAAGAGTCATATGACCTAAGTCAATGTACTCTTTGATGAATTCAATATACGCTGTTTCCAGTTTTTCGTCCTTAGTGAAGTTAGCTTCAAGTCGATTGAGAGCGCGTAAAGCGGCAGAATATGAGCCTTAGAGGTGAGCAGAGCCCAGAGTTTCTCGATCCTTCCAAAGTAGACTTACTATGTACCGACCCGACTTATCCTGTCGAGTGGTCTTTTGATAAAAATCCTCGCACGCTTGTTCATCAGGCGAGTAAGATTTTTTGTCATTGACTATCTCCTCCGCCCTCCAAAAATCTTGAACGAGCTTCAAAAGTTTGGCTTCATGCTCGCAGCTGTCCGAACAATGAAGAGATATTGATTCTAACCCTATTTCTGAAGTTGACGAAGAGAGATTACCTGTCAAGAGCCATCCAAGGTTGGAACTAAGTGCTATCGGCTGAAGACTTTGGCCCTTAACAATTTGATTTTCAATGATTTGCGCATAAACGCTAGCACCGAGTAGAATATCGATACGTGAAGGTTCGAGATACTTGGGGTCTGCTAGTTGCAGCCCTCTTAAGTATTCGAAATTTGTATTACCCCCTACGACGGGAGGCTTATACGAAGATAATCTTGGTAAGATTATCGTGTCAACCTTTAGAGAGAAGGTTGAATCAAAATGAGGTTGTATAGAAAGACAGGCTACCTTAGAAGATACAGCAGCTGTCTTTTCGCCTATACCTTGAATGTGCGTATGACTGGTTCTACAATCTAATGAGAGCAAGTTACACAAGGCTTGTGTAACAAGTGAGATTTGAGATCCGGGGTCGATGAGCGCACGAACTAGAATTTTGGTTCCGTTAGGACCAAGGGCGTTAACCCTAGCGGTAGCTAAAAGTACTCCAGTACTCTTAGTACTTACTCCACTATTAAGGGAGACTGACTGTGAGGCAAGTTGAAAGTCATTGGAAACGACAACGTTGCTACAGTTTGGGTTAGTGGTGCCGGGCACGGAGTCAATCTGATCAGTCTGCGGCGAACTGATTACTTGACTGCTGTCAGTGTGCACCAAAGTGTGATGCTTAGATTTACAAAGAATGCATCGGTACGTGGAAGTACAATTTCTAACGTTGTGCTTCCCTAAACAATTGTAACAAAGATTAGAGGATTTGATCAACTCCTTTCGCTCAGGAATCGTTTTATTGAGAATTCGTTCACATCTGTTCGTAGAATGAGATTGATTGCAAATCGAACATCTCTTCTTTGTTGTGTTCGAAGATGAAGTTTGATGTGAAAAAACCGACTGAGCATTGTCATGCTCTGGCTTACGTAATTTTGAGTTGGATGATGAAGTTTTAGGGTTATTGTTCGAAGAGGTTCTAGTACCGGCTTCGATGGCCTCTAGAGTGAGTGTTTGACTTCGAAGAAATGCTTGAAGTTGTTCCATTGTCGGAGGATCAACACTATCACCTAGATGCTTCTCCCATTCTTTACGAGTATTTAAATCGAGCCGATTCAGCGTAAAATGAACGATTGAATCACTACCTAAAGAAGCAGCTCTATTTAGAGAGGTCAGACTAGCGATGGGATTGAAAATTTCCCTATAAATCCGTTTGATTTCCGACGAAGAATCTGCCTTCATTGATTTAACTGAGAAAATTTCTGAAATGTGAGAATTAACAATGCGACGTTGATTCTCGTAATATTCGATTAAAGCTGTCCACGCTCGGTCATAGTTGTCACCAGAAATGGGAAGAGATTTAATCTTCTCAAGTGCCTCACCCGTAAGGTGAGTGCGAAGATAATGCAGTTTTAGAACAGGCGTTAAATCTTCGCGACGATGTATGACTGAACGAAAGACATCCCTAAAATTCTCCCAGTCAGAGAATTTACCTGAAAATTTTGGCAAATCAATTTTTGGCAACGATTGAAATGAAACGTTCGTAGGTCGAGCAGTGCTGGTAGGCACTGGCTCAGCAGTCGAATTAGAAGATCCTTGAGCAGCATCTCTAGTTTCAAGGGTTTCTAAATAATCAAGAAAGTCTCCTCTGCGGAGATAAAAGCTATCCTCAACCAGATCAAAGAGATTAGTTGTAAAATAGGCATGATCTAGATCAATATCCTCAACGAGCATAAGTTTCTCGTGATTTACCCGAAACGACGTAAAATTATTTTCAAGTCCGGTTACATATGATTTTGCATAACCTTTCGTCATATTATCTTTACCCTTAGATTTGAAATTTTTAAAGGAGTTTGTAATTTTAGCTTGGAGTGCCATCTGCTTAGCATGAAGCGCCTCCATTTTGAGATCAAGTTAATTAGACTAGTACCAAATTTGACTATTTAAACTTTGGTAGTGAGTTAACTATTCTTGCCCACTCGAGAGTAGAACAAGAAATAGTGAGAGTTATTACATCTAAGTCTTAACCTAGGTTATAATACTTATGCTAGTATGTGGTGACGATGTGCCTGAAGATGCAACGTTGAGTGCGTCTGCTAACGTTCCCACGGTGAATCAGCTGATGATGGCACTGCGGTGGCTGTACGGCATCAAGGCTCCTACTGTCGGGAAATGCAGCTATCCCTGCAGCGTAGTCAGCTGTTGAATCAGGAACGTGTCCAGGTGAAGGTCAGCAGTCGATGTTGAAATCACGATGAATTATCATCAAGCCGCAATAAACTGCAAGGTCCAGTAACATAAGTATTTGCTAAGTCAGATATTGCATTCAACTTTCTCAAGACAAGTTAAATATTTTTTTTTTTTTTTTTTTTTTTCAACCGTGTTTATTTACAATCTGTCTAGTTGACAATAAGTAAATAGTATACAAGTATTTACAATAACATGAGAGTATTAGACCCACTGGTTAATACTGTTACAAATCCTTTAAATATAGGCTTTTACAAGAGAACAATATTTATGGTAATATAATATTATAATAATATAATGATACGTTAGTATACAGAACATTTTACAACTACACATTAATAATTTGATATTTTTTAAGTCTTGTACTGGATCGGATTACATCAATTAAATTTGCTGCCAGATGGTTCGGATGTTCTGTTAGTCTCTCCTTGTACCTACTATAGTGTGCTTCTATTTCTTGTTTGACTGTTCGTATGTTCAAGTCATTCCTAATGATTTCATTTGTGACAAACCAAGGAGCATGCACTATGTTTCTAAGTATTTTGGATTGAAATCTTTCGAGTATTTCAATATTAGAAGTTGCTGCAGATCCCCAGAGTTGAATTCCGTAAGTCCACACTGGTTTAAGAATAGTTTTGTATATAAGTATTTTATTTTCAAGTTTTAACTCAGATTTATTTCCTAGTATCCAGTACATTTTTCTTAGTTTGAGATTTAGTTGTTTTCGTTTTGTCCATATATGTTTTCTCGAAGTGAGGCGACGATCCAGATGTATTCCCAAATATTTAACGTTGTCACTTTGCGGTATGGGTTTATCATTTAGCAGGAGTGGGGGGCAAGTCTTTTTACAAAGTGTGAATGTAACATGAGTTGATTTTGTTTCATTGACTTTAATTCTCCATTGTTTAAACCATATATTGATCAGATCTAAATATTTTTGTAGTTTTTCGGATGCTATTTCAGGACTTGAATGACTTGTGAGACTTGCTGTATCATCTGCATATGTTGCTGTAGTGATTTCTTGCATTGTAGGTAGATCAGAAGTATACAGCAGATACAAAGTAGGGCCTAGCACGCTTCCTTGAGGTACTCCGGCGTTTATAGGGAACAGTTTTGTTACGGTTTGGTTAATTTTTACTTGAAATGTTCTGTCTGTTAAATATGATTTTAATAGTTTATATAAATTTTTTGGAAAGTACTTCTTTAGTTTATAGAGTAATCCCTTGTGCCATACTTTGTCAAAGGCTTGGGCAACGTCTAGAAAAGCTCCAGAGCAGTACTGTTTATTTTCGAAGGTCTCTTGTATTTTTACAGTTAATCGGTTAACTTGTTCAATTGTAGCATGACAGTTGCGGAAGCCAAATTGGTGATCAGGAATCAACTTCTTGGAATGAATAATTGGATTGAGTCTGTTGAGAATAAGTTTTTCGCAGATTTTTGAAATAGCTGGCAGTAAACTGATAGGTCTATATGACGTAACGAGGTCTGGACATTTGCCTAATTTTTCTATTAATATTATTTGTGCAACTTTCCATTGGCTTGGAAAATAACACAAACGAAAGACTGCATTTAATATAATAGTAAGAAATCGGATCGCTTTCTGTGGTAGCTCCTTGATTATTTTGCCATTTATTCCGTCGTATCCAGGTGATTTTTTGGTCTTAAGGGCTTTGATTATCTTTTGCACTTCTTTAATTTTGATGTTTATTGAAGGACTAACTTGGGCATGGTGATCTTCTTGTTTAAACAATTCTTCTTCTTGTGGTTCGGTAATTTCTCGATTTATTGGCTTGAAAACTTCACTGAGATAGTTTGCAAACGTATCAGCTTTTTCCGTTTCGCTTCTGGCCCAATCTCCATTAGATTTCCTGATTGGTGGTATATGTTGCAGTGGACGTTTAAGTTTTTTAGTGGCTTTCCAGAGGGAATATTCAGTTGCTTCATTTGCAGTTAAGTTTTGTAAGTAATTTTGGATGCCGACATTTTTTTCTTCTATAAGCAAGGTTTTTAATTCTTTAATTGATTTATTTAATTTAGTTTTTATATGTTTGGATCTATAAATTTGCCAAGTTTTTCTTAACTGTCTCTTTTCACGTATTTTTTCAAGTATGTGTTTAGCAATGTGCTGTTGTTTTTCCGGATGTTCAAATAATGTGATAGCTTCTTTAGCGGCGTTGTGTATTTGTATGTTGAATTCTTCTATTGCATTTTCGAGTTCATCTATAGATTTAAGTGAGATGTTGCAGTTTAGATTATTATTTAGATATTCTTTGTATTTTCCCCAGTTAGTATTTTTATTGTACAAATGTGGTGTTTTTTGGTTCATTTTAAGTTGTTGTTGTTTAAAAGAAATAATGATCGGTGAGTGGTCTGACGAAAGATCTAAGCAGGATGTAGCTGTGAGACAGTCGGGGTTGATACCTTTTACTACGGCAAAATCAAGGAGGTCCGGCGTCTTATTTTTATCAGTAGGCCAGTAGGTGGGTTCTCCGGTTGAAATCGGGAATAAATTCTGTGACTGCATAGTTGCATAAAGCTGTCTACCTCGTGGAGTTCCAGCCGAAGATCTAGACCCCCACCATGGGTGCTTAGCATTGTAATCTCCGGCAGCAATGAAACGGTGTCCAAGACTTACGAAGAATTTTGAAAACATCTCTGTTATGATAATGTGCTTAGGTGGGCAATATATTGCTGATAGAGTGATTGATCCTTTTACATCTTCCAGAGTTACGCTGGTTGCTTGCAGATAATCATCCATGTGTTTTACATTTTCATAATGCTTAATATTAGATTTAATGATAATTGCAGTTCCGCCGCGCGCTTTCCCAGTAGGACATTTTGTATCATATATGAAATAGTTTGGAATTTTCAAGTAGTTTTTATATGTAAAATGAGTTTCTGATATTAACATTACGTCAATATTATGTTCGATTAGAAACTTCTTTAATTCAAGACTTCTTTGTGCTAAACCGTTCGCATTCCAGACTGCTATTTTTATTTCATTATTGAATTTTATTTATCAAACTTGTAAGAAGGTTTAACATTGTATCTATTCTTGTCATCATTTGAAGCATCATTTCTTCGAGTTTATTTGTGTTTGATTTTTCTGCTATTTTTGTTATTATTTGGGATTCTGTCTCTGTTTGTATAGATTCTGTTATGATGTTTTTTGGTTGACTGCTTGTGGCTTGAGCGAAAGATATATTAGATTTAATAAAATTATTTAAATTTGGAGGATAACTTTGTGAGTTTTGCACTACGGTTTTTTCTCTGAGTTTAGGAAATAATTTTTGTTGCAGTTGCTTACGAACAATGCATCCTTTATAACTAGCAGGATGATTACCGTCACAGTTTGCACATTTAACGTCTTGTATTTTTTCTTTTATCGAGCAGTCTTTTGTTAAATGTTTTTCAGCACATTTAACGCATACCGCACTCCTGTAGCAGTAATTTTTGGTGTGACCAAATCCTTGACATTTAATACACTGAGGTATATCTCTTTTTTTATATGGTGGTTCAAATTTAACGATTGTATTCAATAATCTATCTATTTTGTATATTTCCTTATTGTTATCATTGGGTTGAATTTCTACAAAGAACAAGGGCAACGGTTTTTGCGTGTATCGATCTCGTATATTTGTTACTCTTAATACTTTATGGTCGTGTTCCTCTATTGCCTGTTGTATTTCTCCAGTATCAGCTGACGGGTGTATGTGTCTTAAAACAGTTTTATAACTTTTGTCTTGCTTCCTCTGGTATGTGTAAAATTCAGTTTTTTTCTTCTTGAGCTCTTCTACTATTGGAAGATATTTTTTCTGAGGAGTTTGGTAGAATTTTCACCTCGTTATTAGAAAGTATTTTCAAAGTGTAGTTATTCTCAGCTATTTTATCGAGAAGGGTTTTCAAAGGTGCTATATTCTCCACTCCGCTTACGAAGATTGGTGGTGATTTTTGAGCACTCGCTTTACTAGAATTCTCACTATTTTCTCCTGCAGGAACTACATCCTCTGCGAGTTCTAGTTTTTCATAATTGTTTTGAGTCACCACTGGATTACTTAGCCAGTAGTCTCTGATTTGCGTTTGACGTTTTTTAAAATTAGCTTTTATTTCATCTGGGCTGTTTCTTTGTCGTTTTTTATAAACTGAGTTCCACTTTTCGTTATTATCGGTGTTTATCGGCGAAGCCAAAGTGAGTTTTTCAGTAGCGGCCATGTTAGCCGATTGACTTTTATTAAAAAGATAAAATTTTGAATTTTGGTTAGCAGTTTATGTCTATTTATATTCAAAATTGAGAAAATCAGTGATTTTAACGTTCGCACTTATACACAGTAACACACTTGAACTAGTATTTACATACTTGGCTGGAGCTCGATGTAAACACGTCTACTCTTATCGAGAGCACAATTAGAACTCAAGTTAAATATTATAATTAATTTTATAATAACTCAAACTCAATTAATTTGTATTAATCTCAAATTAATTTACGCAATTTGAATTAAAATAACATTGACTAAATAAGATCAATAACTTTTCTTAGTATTGCATGAAGAGACTAGAAAAAGTCGCACAAATAAATTCAAATAAAATTGGAACGATACGTATGGCCAAGTATTAGGACGTAGCATCCTGGCGCAATCCTAGCGCGGTGCAGGTGGGCTCAACCGGCTGGAGCGAGCGAAGCAGATGAACTCGTCCATGTACAGCTCTGTTCCGCTGACGCACCCCCTGGCTTATGAAAATGGACTCGTCTCCTCCAATTATGCTTGGTGACGACGTACGTGGCGTCCTGGACGTAACGCGTTCTTATGGTCGTCCTCTTGAAGATATCTCTTCCTCCTTCGTGGAAAGCTTCCTGTATGCCCGGTGAACGCCTCGCTCCTCGTTGCTGTAGCGAGCGATGTCCACGCGGGTACTCCGTGGCTTGACTCGTGTGAGCCCCGTAGCCTGTAGGCTCCACGCGGGTATTCCTTGGCTTGACTGATGTGGACCCCGTAGCGTGTACGCTCCACGCGGGTGGTCCGTGAATTGAGAGGCGTGAACCCCTTTTCGAATCGTTGCAATAGCCGGCAACGATTAAATGATCATCGTACGATCGCGATGATTCTAGAGCTGGCTTAACCGTGGCTCTTCTATCGAAAATGCCACTTGTTGCTCTTGACTGCAACAAGATGGCTGCCAATCACTCTTGGCGGATTGAAGCTGGTCAGCGACGCACGCTTCTTAACAGAAATGCCACTTGTTGCTCTTGGCTACAACAAGATGGCTGATCATCGTAAAAGCGATGATTCTAGAACCGCCGATCATCGTACGAACGCGATGATTCTAGAGCTGGCTTAACCGTGGCTCTTGGCGAAGTCTTGGAGTCGGTAGACACGCACACTCCAAGGCGCTTTCAGAAATGGAGAGAATAGCAATTGATGTGCTATTTCCCCTAGGAAACCTTAGAGATTGGCTTCCGAGTGCACACGACGGCGAATTAACGAAAGAGAGAGAGAGACAGCAACGTACGCGCGATGTCAACATGTGGGCACATGACCACGAACACTTTGATGCGTACCTGCAAAAGAAGATAGCTATCTCTACGCCACTCTAGAGTGAGCGTAGAAGATAAAGAGAGGCTTCTTCAGCGTGGCCATGTCGATGTCCTCTCCCACGATCCGGCTCGAAGGACCAAATGTTTTGTATTGAATGAAGGATGGTGGACTGTAGAGGTTCGGAAAATGAAAAGGCTTTCGTGTAGAGATAAGATGGTGAATTTATTGAGTCTGCCGTTGTGCAGTCTCAACTGCCGTCGCTCGTTGCTGTCTCTCTTGGCCGTCGCGCTAGAACTGAGCCGGCTGGCGCTGCGAAGTGCCGTCGGCGTGTCTTGGTCGAAAAAAGGGGCGGTAAGAGAGACGCGTGGAGAGCGCTGACTAGCACGGCTCTCTCACGCATGTATAGGTAGCCGGAGTAGGGGAATGCTCTCGGCTGGTCGCGTTGAATCCCGAACATAGATATAATATTGAAGCAGAAATATTAAGGACGTTCTCCGACTCAAATTCATTAATATCGCGAAAATTGTGATTTAAAAATATTATTTACAATGAAAACCCTTCATGAGTCTCTATACATTACTCCAAAAATAAAAAAAAATGTCAGTGTAAGATAAAAGGTGTCAATATGATATTTAAAGAAATAGCACTTACATAGGGTGACTATATATAGATATACAAATGACATGGGAGTTTTTGTTTACGTTGCTATATCTCTGAAATTAATATCGCTTGCTACATTGAAAATTATACCATATTATTCCTCTCGATTTCTAGTTTTATGCCTTACGGTTGAAAAAGAAACACAAAGAAAACTTTTTTATAGTAAATTAAAATGTAATTTTAAAACTAGCTTAGATAGGGATCCCGTGTTAACACAAAAACTTTGAAGTTAAATATTTCTATTTTGAATACCGCTATGGACGTGGGGCTTTCAAGCATGTACTAAGCACACAAAATCAAACGTTCTCTGCAAGTTTCAGGAAAATCACAAGAAAATCGTTTTCTCGGAGAACGTCCTTAACAGGAGAAAAAGTAGGTAATAGATTTTTTATTCCAAGAATTACATTAAATATAGGAGAATCTTCTTCATTACCGTTTATTCTTTATAAAAAAACAGTTTCCATTAACATTAGCATTTTGCATGACCATTAATAAATCTCAGGGACAAAGTTTTGATTATGTAGGGTTATACATCAAAAGGCAATTATTCTCACACGGTCAATTATATGTTGCTTTACAACGATGTAGAAATCCAGATAACATATATGGGCATATCTCTAGAACTTTTCATTTCGATGATGGTGTATGGTTTCACACATCCAAAATGAAAAATTTAATAATTTAATGCAATAATTTATTAGATAATATCATTTTTTGACAGTTACTCTAGTATCTTCATCAATTAAAACCTATCCCCGATTGTTCCGAACACCAAAACTCGTGAAAACCCGATAAGTCGATGTGATGATAACATTTTTTTTTTCTTCTAGTTACTGTAACTTTTTCAACGAACATAATATCATGTTCATAATTTTTTTCTATGAAGATAAGCATATTATCAATTAGGAAAGCTCATATAGATAAGTGTGTCACGCACAGTAAAAATGCATTAAATTATCAAAACAGTGATGGCATGATTTTCGAAATTCACCTTGATTTTATCTTTTTTGCTACAACTTTTTCAACAATCTTTTAATCAAGTCAATCGTAGAGTAGCGCATTCTACACACCATAATCTATAAAATAACACGATAATAGGATGTGTGCCTCTAATAGAAAAAAAATTATAAGCAGTTGAAATTCGGTTGCTGAAAAGAAACTCAAACAAAAAAATCACTATTTTAACTGGCACACTTATTGGTTAATGATTATCGGATTCTGAATAATGGTGAACTACACTAATTGGTATAAGTAATGTCACTGTCACTCCGTTAACAGTATATATATGTGCAATTCTACCGAAATAAACAAAAAAGGGTCTAAAAAAAAAAAAAAAAAAAAAAATGATTTCGGGCACACCTACCACACCAGTTTTTTCGGTTCTTTGGGGGTCCCAGAACATGAAAAAATTGGTCAACACTCATTATCCGTTGCCAAGCGTTTTTGCCGACGAAGTCAATTTTTCTTCTGGAAATTTTGACATGGGAAAAATGGTCGAAAAGTAGTCATTGATAATGAACCAATAATAAGCTATTGAAGAGGCCAAACCAAATTTTACAAAAAATCGATTAAAGTTGAAGAACGGAGCTTCAATTTAAGATGTGAATCTTTAAAATCGGTCGATTCTGTGCAAAGCTACGTGAATTTGAAAAATTTGAAGAATTACGTGGGTTTGAAAAAATCGCTTATTTTTGTCATTTTTCACCATTTTCAAATTCACGTAGCTTTGCACAGAATCGACCGATTTTAAAGATTCACATCTTAAATTGAAGCTCCATTCTTCAACTCTAATCACTTTTTCGTGCAATTTGGTTTGGCCACTTCAATCGTTTGCTATTGGTTAATCATTAATGATTACTTTTCATCCATTTTTCCCACGTTAAATTTCCATAAGAAAAATTGATTTCGTCGGCAAAAAAGCTTGGTAACGGATAATGAGTGTTCACTAATTTTCTCATGTTCTAGAACCCCCAAAAAACCGAAAAAACTGGTGTGGTAGGTGTGCCCGAAATCATTTTTTTAATTTTTTTTTTGATAAAAATATTTATTTCTTATGTTGTAAAGAATCGTCAAATTTTAGTTTACAAAACGTTAAATTTGTGTTAATATTTTTCATTATTAATAAAATGTTTATAGAAAAAATAAATCTTTTTTGTGAATAACGTATAGTGTATTATTCTTGAAATTACACCTTAAAAAATATTTAAAAAAAATTTTTTTTAAATTGAATATTATATTTTTTAACACTCCGTGCGCAAAGCTCATTTTCGCATACGCTCTGATAAAAAAGTATGCGCTAAATTAAGCTCTTCACACGTCGTCAAAAAAATTGTGTTCGATACACGAGTGAGAAAGTAATTTTACCCTCGTTTCGCTCCGGCGCAAACGTCCACACGGGGATAAAATCACTTTTTTGCACTTGTATCGAAAATAACTATATCAATCTTTATATGGATAGAGCATTTTATAGCATGGTGTGACCTAAATCCGCGCTTCACGCCTATTCGTGCCTTAAGCAGTCCATTATTGTACCGTGCGGTAATGCCCGAGCGTAGCTAGCAGCGGATTTAGGTAAACGTGCTATAAAATATGTTACGACTCTAGTGCCTTCAGTGGCCCACTACACGACGTGAATTATCACCCTCGCTACATTTGGGCGCTAATTTCACGCCGTGCAATAATGGGCCACTTGAGGCTCTATTTTTCGACACTAGTACGATAAAAATGACTCTTGCGCGACAATCACACTCATGTGAGAAACATTTTTATCGCGTGCATCGAAGATTATTTTTTTGACACTCCGTGTATGAAGTGCCAATTGTGCGCATGCTTGAAATATACACGTATAAAAGTGGCACTTTGTGCTCGGACTGTCAAAAGCTACTATTATTGAATGGAAGTATATTTTATATACGTTGCAAACGTTTTTCCATAGTTTATATTTTGAGAAACCACCATCACGTATTAACGAGTTTTAAAAATGAGTCACCATAGTTTTTTCGTATGTTTTATAACTAAAGAAAACAGATTATATTGATTACGAAGATGTGCCCCCAAATTTTTAAAATCTTTGTCGATTCGTCGAAATTAAAAAGTTCTAGAGATATGCCCATATATACAAAATAATTTAGAAAATTCATTAGAAATTGAAAATATTGTTTGGGAAGAAATTCTTGATAATTAAAAAAACAATTAGTTATATAAGTAAATATTTATATATATATTTATTGCATATATTTATTAAAAATTATGTTCATATATATTCAAAAACCAAATTTCTCAATATAAAATATACGCAATAAAAGTATAAAATAAAGGAGAAATTATTTGAATGATAAGAGATTTTAATAATTAGCTAAATGAAAATTGTATATAAAATTTAATTAAGTTTCGATTTGATCCATATAAAAATCCAAATAAAATCAAAGAAAAGATTTATAAATCAAAATTTTTAAAGTGATTATGCTCTTATATTTTCAAAAAACAAATTTCACAATATAAAATATACGCAATAATAGTATAAAATAAATGAGGAATTGTTTAAACGATATTATAAGAGATCTAAATCAATAGCTAAATGAAATCGGTATACGAAATTTATTTAAGTTTCAGTTTATACATAAAATAATAAAAATAAAATACAACAAAAGATTTTTAAATCAAAATTGATAGCGTAAATGTACTCTTATATATTAAAAAAAATCACTACCTTGAAAATAAATAGGTTCAAAGTCTTCAAGGTCTTATTTTTCAAAGTTGGGGGTTGACGAGTGGAGCGAGTAGGGGGCGCAGCCCCCCTATATATATATAATACTTAAATTATAAAATGTGTATACATAAATAATCTCAAAAACTAATTTTGATATAATTTTTTCAAGCCATTTTTGCAGATCACACGTGAGTACTCGCATGAGAATATCGTCGAAAACCTCACATGATTCTCACGTGAATATTTTTAATAGGGTACGTAATATACGTAGTGCTAAGGAGTACGAGCCTTCCCAATTGGACGGAACATTATCTTTAAAGGGTAGTCTCACCAAGTTTCAGCCGTCCTTGTTGCGGCTTACAGTCGCCTTGTAGAACTCCTCGTAGAGCTTCTCTTCCTCGGTGAGAAGCCGTTGCGATGAGGGCATTTCCTCGATTTCCGAAAACTTGCGTAGAGCCTCGTTGAGCTCGACGTCGCTGACTTGCACGTTGGCTGAGCTCGGGTGTCGATGTGCGGTGAAGTCAGTCCAATCCTAAGTAGGTCTTCATGGCGATCGTTGAGCCGTCTGCGTTTCCTTTGCGGAGTCCTTCCTTCCTAAATCCGCGCTTCACGCCTATTCGTGCCTTAAGCAGTCCATTATTGTACCGTGCGGTAATGCCCGAGCGTAGCTAGCAGCGGATTTAGGTAAACGTGCTATAAAATATGTTACCACTCTAGTGCCTTCAGTGGCCCACTACACGACGTGAATTATCACCGTCGCTACACTTAGGCGCTAAATTTACGCCGTGCAATAATGGGCCACTTGAGGCTCTATTTTTCGATACTAGTACGATAAAAATGACTCTTGCGCGACAATCACACTCATGTGAGAAACATTTTTATCGCGTACATCGAGGATTATTTTTTTGACACTCCGTGTATGAAGTGCCAATTGTGCGCATGCTTGAAATATACACGTATAAGAGTGGAACTTTGTGCTTGGAGTGTCAAAAGCTACTATTATTGAATCGAAGATTCAAGGAACGTGGGAGCTATACATTGAATACATTGGGGATGATATACATTGTAATGGATTTACGAGAAATTCTATGAGCTTATACACCTATTGCGCTAGTTTTAACTATATAACATACCCCTCTTAATCGAAAGCCATTTCATTGCTCTACTCAAATCAAAAGATTTTATTTAAAAAGATTATCTCATTCAAAAGATATAAGGGACTGAATTTTTTTTTGCCGGCTTTCCGATTTCTTAACTTTCTCCATGGTATTCAGCCTCGCATCCGGTTTTTCCCGACTTCCTGTGACGTCATATATGTTATGTATATATACACACATACAATCACCAGGATTTAATGGCCATGAAGAGTTAAGCAGTTATAATGGCCGTACAATAATAAAGAACGACAAGAGAAAGAGAAAGATAAAAACATAGATAGAGAAAGAGGGAGAGAAGAAGAGACATAAACATATGTATATTTTTTATTATATACAGTATATATGTTTATTAGTACATAACCTCTCTCTATGTATATACCTCTATATATGTATATACACATACATATAAACATGAACATAATATCTGTGACTTCCCGGAATAACGACCTAACCCACTTGTACGTGTTTTCGAAAAATCGACGTTTTAAAATTTCTGTCATGACAATTCATATGTAAGATCGAATTGCGCGAGATGAGTCATAACAATGTAGACTTGTACAAAGGTATAGAGTATTCGGCTCGGACCTCGGCTTTACCTCGGCTCGGACCTCGGCTTTACCTCGGCTGGGACCTCGGCTCGGACCTTGGCTTTACCTCGGCTCGGACCTCGGCTCCAGCCCCGGATTTGCCGCAGCTCGAGCCGAGGTACAGCCGAGGCGCTGCCGAGGCTAATCCGAGGCACACCCGCGGCTAGCTTCAGCTGAATTCGAGGCTCATCCGAACTGTACCCGAGGAACTCGAGGTAAAGCCTTCGGGGTAGCCGAAGATGATGTCTAGGTGGTGCGCTTCGTAGCGTTTTACCTCTAGGTATTGGAACGCATCGAATGCGTGGTCTAGGTCTTTGGGGTGGCCGATGATGGAGTCTAGGTTGTGCGCTCCGTAGTTTTTTGCGATTAGATCTCAGGGTGCATCTAATACATAGTCCAGGTGTTCGGGGTAGCCGATGATGATGTCTAGGTGGTGTGCACCGTAGCTTTTTGCATTTATATGTCAGGGCGCATTTTACAGGAAGTTCAGGTGTTCGAGGTAGCCGATGACGATGTCTAGGTGGTGCGCTCCGTAGTTTTTTGCATTTAGATATCAGGGCGAATGTAATAGGAGGTCCAGGTATTCGAGGTAGCCGATACGATGTCTAGGTGGTGCGCTCCGTAGTTTTTTGCATTTAGATGTCACGGCGCATCTAATAGGAGGTCCAGGTGTTCGGGGTAGCCGAGCATGATGTCTACGTGGTGCGCACCATAGTTTTTTGTATTTATATATCAGCGCGCATTTTACAGGAAGTCTAGGTGTTCGAGGTAGCCGATGACGATGTCTAGGTGGTGCGCTTCGTAGTTTTTTACCTCTAGGTATTGGAACGCATCGGATGCGTGGTCTAGGTCTTTGGGGTTGCCAATGACGGAGTCTAGGTTGTGCGCTCCGTAGTTTTTGGCGATTAGATCTCAGGGTGCATCTAATACGTGGTCCAGTATTCGGGGTAGCCGATGATGATGTCTAGGTGGTGCGCACCGTAGCTTTTTGCATTTATATGTCAGGGCGCATTCTATAGGAAGTTCAGGTGTTCGAGGTAGCCGATGACGATGTCTAGGTGGTGCGCTCCGTAGTTTTTTGCATTTAGATTTCAGGGCGATTGTAATAGGAGGTCCAGGTCTTCCAGGTAGTCAATGACGATGTCTAGGTGGTGCGCTCCATAGTTTTTTGCATTTAGATGTCACGGCGCATCTAATAGGAGGTCCAGGTGTTTGGGGTAGCCTACGATGATGTCTAGGTGGTGAGCACCGTAGTTCTTTGCATTTATATGTCAGTACGCATTTTCGAGGAATTCTAGGTGTTCGAGGTAGCCGATGACGATGTCTCGGTGGTGCGCTTCGTATTTTTTTTACCTCTAGGTATTGGAACGCATCGAATGCGTGGTCTAGGTCTTTGGGGTGGCCGATGATGGAGTCTAGGTTGTGCGCTCCGTAGTTTTTTGCGATTAGATCTCAGGGTGCATCTAATACATAGTCCAGGTGTTCGGGGTAGCCGATGATGATGTCTAGGTGGTGTGCACCGTAGCTTTTTGCATTTATATGTCAGGGCGCATTTTACAGGAAGTTCAGGTGTTCGAGGTAGCCGATGACGATGTCTAGGTGGTGCGCTCCGTAGTTTTTTGCATTTAGATATCAGGGCGAATGTAATAGGAGGTCCAGGTATTCGAGGTAGCCGATACGATGTCTAGGTGGTGCGCTCCGAATTTTTTTGCATTTAGATGTCACGGCGCATCTAATAGGAGGTCCAGGTGTTCGGGGTAGCCGAGCATGATGTCTACGTGGTGCGCACCATAGTTTTTTGTATTTATATATCAGCGCGCATTTTACAGGAAGTCTAGGTGTTCGAGGTAGCCGATGATGATGTCTAGGTGGTGCGCTTCGTAGTTTTTTACCTCGAGGTATTGGAACGCATCGGATGCGTGGTCTAGGTCTTTGGGGTTGCCAATGACGGAGTCTAGGTTGTGCGCTCCGTAGTTTTTGGCGATTAGATCTCAGGGTGCATCTAATACGTGGTCCAGTATTCGGGGTAGCCGATGATGATGTCTAGGTGGTGCGCACCGTAGCTTTTTGCATTTATATGTCAGGGCGCATTCTATAGGAAGTCCAGGTGTTCGAGGTAGCCGATGACGATGTCTAGGTGGTGCGCTCCGTAGTTTTTTGCATTTAGATTCAGGGCGATTGTAATAGGAGGTCCAAGTCTTCCAGGTAGTCAATGACGATGTCTAGGTGGTGCGCTCCATAGTTTTTTGCATTTAGATGTCACGGCGCATCTAATAGGAGGTCCAGGTGTTTGGGGTAGCCTACGATGATGTCTAGGTGGTGAGCACCGTAGTTCTTTGCATTTATATGTCAGTACGCATTTTCGAGGAATTCTAGGTGTTCGAGGTAGCCGATGACGATGTCTCGGTGGTGCGCTTCGTATTTTTTTTACCTCTAGGTATTGGAACGCATCGAATGTGTGGTCTAGGTCTTTGGGGTGGCCGATGACGGAGTATAGGTTGTGCGCTCCGTAGTTTTTGGCGATTAGATCTCAGGGTGCATCTAATACGTGGCCCAGGTGTTCGGGGTAGCCGATGATGATGTCTAGGTGGTGCGCACCCTAGCTTTTTGCATTTATATGTCAGGGCGCATTTTATAGGAAGTCCAGGTGTTCGAGGTAGCCGATGACGATGTCTAGGTGGTGCGCTCCATAGTTTTTTGCATTTAGATGTCACGGCGCATCTAATAGGAGGTCCAGGGGTTCGGGGTAGCCGAGCATTATGTCTACGTGGTGCGCACCGTAGTTTTTGGCATTTATATGTCAGCGCGCATTTTACAGGAAGTCTAGATGTTCGAAGTAGCCGATGACGATGTGTAGGTGGTGCGCTTCGTAGTTTTTTACCTCTAGGTATTGGAACGCATCGAATCCATGGTCTAGGTCTTTGGGGTGGCCGATTATGGAGTGTAGGTTGTGCGCTCCGTAGGTTTTTGCGATTAGATCTCAGGGTGCATCTAATACGTGGTCCAGGTGTTCGGAGTAGCCGATGATGATGCCTAGGTGGTGCGCACCGTAGCTTTTTGCATTTATATGTCAGGGCGCATTTTATAGGATGTTCAGGTGTTCGAGGTAGCCGATGACGATGTCTAGGTGGTGCGCTTCGTAGTTTTTTACCTCTAGGTATTGGAACGCATCGAATCCATGGTCTAGGTCTTTGGGGTGGCCGATTATGGAGTGTAGGTTGTGCGCTCCGTAGTTTTTTGCATTTAGATGTCGCGGCGCATCTAATAGGAGGTCCAGGTGTTCGGGGTAGCCGAGGATCATGTCTAGATGGTGCGCACCGTAGTTTTTTGCATTTCTATGTCAGCGCGCATTTTACAGGAAGTCCAGGTGTTCGGGGTAGCCGAGGATGATGTCTAGGTGGTGCGCTTCGTAGTTTTTTACCTCTAGGTATTGGAACGCATCGAATGCGTGGTCTAGGTCTTTGGGGTGGCCGATAATGGAGTCTAGGTTGTGCGCTTCGTAATTTTTTGCGATTAGATCTCAGGGTGCATCTAATACGTGGTCCAGGTGTTCGGGGTAGTCGATGAGGTGCGCACCGTAGCTTTTTGCATTTATATATCAGGGTGCATTTTATAGGAAGTCCAGGTGGTCCAGGTAGCCGATGACGATGTCTAGAATAGAATAGAATAGAATAGAATAACAATTTATGTGCTCAAGAGAAAAATAAATACAGAAAGTATCGCATAGTATCGAACAGTTCATTACAGGCCGTTGAGCGACTCGGTTTATTTATATAATTCATCTAGAACACAGACTGGCTAGGGTATATCAACAAAGTATCTCATATAAGTTACGTAATAAAATCGATTCATATATAGAAATAATCAGTCTCTGTATAACATTATTCAGTCAATATACCTATCACAACAATAAAAATCAGTCTCTATACTGTATACAGTATGTACATATCACAGAAAAGGTGCTCTCCGTACATATCACAGACAAAATATTGCAGTCAAATTCGAGAACACAGTCTCACGTCACAACTAGAGCGTACAAGAACGCAGGTGCTCACGTATAGCTGACTTAAACCTAAAGAGTGAAGGGAGGGTACGGATTCTCTGAGGAAGCGAGTTCCAGAGGCGCGAGCCCTGAGCACGAAATGACTCTAAGCCAGTATCGGTTCTGGACACCGGGACTGTGATTTCTTTTGGGACCCTACTTGGCGTTCTTCCACTATTCTTAACTAGAAGGGCTGCGAGATAAGACGGGTGCCTCATGGCGAACGCTTTGTAGACCAAGACCGCCATGAAATAGTCTCTTCTCGCCTTCATATCTAACCAGCCCAGTCTCTTTCTGTAAGGAGTGATGTGCTCGCCCCATCGAACATCATAGACGTACCTCACGCACGAATTTTGCAATTTTTGCAGTCGGGTCTGAAGCTCTTCTATCACGCCAAGATAAACTACGGAGCAATAATCAAGGTGAGAGACAACCGACGCATTTACCATCCGCTTGCGTAACCCCTGGGTGGTGCAAGATCTAAAAGATCTGAGTCCATGAAGGGCACGGTTAACCTTTCGGGTAACGGCATCCACTTGTGGTTTCCATGATAACTTGGAATCCATGACAACACCAAGGTTCGTTACTGTACCGACAAAAGGAACGAACACGTTATCCTGTACCTCAATACCTTGCAAGTTCAATCCCACTAACAGATTAACATTATAATCTGAACTAAAAATTATCGCTTTTGTTTTGCCAGTATTAAGTTACAGGGCGTTATCGGAAGCCCAAGTCGATACAGCTCGCGCCACGGCTGACAAACGATCGATGCCCTCATGGAGATTGTCCCTAGTAACTTGCGTGTAGATTTGCAAGTCGTCCGTGTAGAGCAAGTGTGCGACACCAGCAGTCAGAGTCCCGTCCGTGATATTAAAATTCGACAATACCTCTTTGATGTCATTGATATATAAGCTGAACAAAAGGGGCCCAAGAACCGAGCCCTGTGGGACACCAAGATTAGTTGTGAGCCAATCCGAATCTCTATCTGATCTTGTAACCACTCGCTGGTTACGTCCCGTAATATATGACTTGACCCACAGGACTACAGACCTAGAGAAACCCAAGGCGATAAGCTTACGAAGCAATTTGGAGGGGGAGATGGTATCAAACGCCTTGCTGAAGTCGAACAATAACAGGATGTAAGATACTGTTTATCGTCGTCAATACCAGCCCGAATATCTTCCGGCAGTCGTAGTAGTGCTGTTTGCGTGGAGTGGTGCTGGCGAAAGCCTGTTTGGCAGGGGTCAACGATTTTTTTTTAGTGTAGGTACTCTGAGATTTGTTGATGGACGATTTTTTCCAGATCTTTAGAGAGAAAGCTCAAAAGGGCAATAGGACGAAAATCCGAAGCAGCAGATGGTATTGCTGTCTTCTTAAGGGGCACCAAATGATCTTTCTTCCAAGCCCCCGGAAAGATTCCACTTGAGAGAGAGGCATTAAATACGGTTACCAGATGGTGGCCAATGACTGGCAAGGACTTCGCGATGACGCTTTGGGGTATACCATCCTCACCCTTTGTCTGGGACGAGAAATGGGCGACGGCTAGGACAACGTCAGAGAAAGTTATCTCACGAAAAGAGAAGCCATCGTCACTAGCCCTCAGCACAATGTCGTCCAAATCGGTCTCCTGCTCAGAGCGAGAAAGGGAAACCCCAGCAAAGTGGATGTTTAGCTCGTCTGGTGTAAATCCGTGTAATTGATCTCTGGCTTTTGATAAAATACCGAGTTTCTTAAGTTCACACCAAACATTTTTATTATTATTCAGAGCATCAAAGAGTCTGTTCTGGATAAATACCTCTTTAGCATGAGCCGAACGCTGCTCGGCAACCGCGGCGAGTGAATTGAACTCCCCCCTTAGTCTCTCATCGCGAGTACTCTTGTAGCGTCTGCGGACCGCGTCACGCTGCTTAAGCAGGTTCCTAAGATCCGCATCTATCCAAGGAGGAAGACCTTTTTTCATAGGCCTAAATTCCTTTAACGGCACGAGCCTATCTATAGCAGACATAAGATTTTGGCTAAGATGTTCCAGCCTCCCGTCAACTCTACTATCGTTACGCAACATTGGCTACCAGTCACAAGAAGGAAGGAGGGGCTGAAGATCCTCAGCGCGAATAGATTTAAAGTCCCTATATGAAAAACCATTCAAAGTAGCTGGCCTAGCGAGCTGAAAATCTAGCTCGACGTCGATGACATTGTGGCTATTTGGAAAGGTCGCCAATAGGTTATTGGCTTCCAGCACTACGTTATCATCGTCCGTGAAAATTCATGTATGAGAACTGCCGATGTGGTTAGTCGCATTGTGATCTAGGTGGTGCGCTCCGTAGTTTTTTGCATTTAGATGTCAGGGCGAATGTAATAGGAGGTCCAGGTGTTCGAGGTAGCCGATGACGATGTCTAGGTGTGGCGCTCCGTAGTTTTTTACATTTAGATGTCAGGGCACATGTAATAGTAGGTCCAGGTGTTCGAGGTAGCCTTTGACGAGGTCTAGGTGGTGCGCTCCATAGTAGGTTCATTTTCTTCGACAGCGGTTATTACATGCAAGATCAGAAGTATATTTGTACTTTGAAATGAAAATATAAATATTCAGATAAGTAGCAAACTTTTATATAGTAGAAAACTGTTATTAATATAATAATAAGTATTGTTACTTTGTGAAATTTTGTTTTTATTTTTACAGAGTATCAGAACGTATGAATCATATGGATAAGAAGATCTTGATTGAACAGTTTATAAGTAGAACTGTTAACAAATACATAAATTACACGTCTGTCAAATTTAAAGAAACCACAAGACATTCTATAGAAAAAGCAGCTTAAAAGAACATTCGAATTTAAACTTTTGTTAATACCAATACTACTATTTAATAATGATATTAAAAATATACTGTAATAAACTGTCATAACGTTATCACATTATGTAATTATTAACTGTACAAATAATAATATTGTTGATATAAAACTTTCTTGCGAAGTTATAAAATAAGGCAAGTACAGACATTTTTTCTGTATAATCTACTCGCCCTCTGTCTCTTCTCCCCTCTCTCTCGCCCTCTACTTCTCCCGCTCTCTTCCCTCTCTCTTTCTCTTTCAACATCCGTCAAACTCTGTACCAAAAACTTTAATAAGAGTTTAAATTTTTTTTAAAAATAATCAACACGTTTTAAAAAAAAAAAATTTTATTTACGTTTTAACAACAGAATTTATCTAGTCCTTTAATTTCTTCTAATCTCATCTATTTAATAAGCACTCTCTACAAATGGTAATAATTTTTTTCATGACTGTACAAATAAAAACTTTCTATAAAAATAAAAAGAATTATATTTTTTTTTTTTTCATATGATTTTACAATTAATAATATTGTTAATTTATCATCATACCTAAGAAAATACATGTTTGATTAAATTATTTCAAAAAATTTCACTAATATAATCATTTTATAGAGCTCCTTGAAGAAAAATTTGACTGTTTCTTCAAATTTAAAAATTTTATTAATAACAATACAGCCATTTAATAATGATATTAAAAATATACTATAATAAACTCTCACAACTTTATCACATTATATAATTATTATTTTCTCTTAAAAAGTTGTCAAATCTATCTAAAAAAACATATTACAAAAGTTTAAACTAAGGCAAGTACCTATTAGTCTCTCTCCCACCCAATCTCTCCCTCCCTCTCTTTCCGACCTCTCTCTCGCTCTCTCTCTCTCTCTCTCTCTCTCTCTGGCTCTCTCTCTCTCTATCTCTCCCTCTCTCTCAACATCCGGCAAACTGAGTACCAAAAACTTTAATGAGTGCTTAAATATTTTTTTAGAAGAATCAACACGTTTTTTAAAAGCTAATTGTTTAATAAAACTTTCTACGAAAGTATAAAATAAGGCATGTATAGACGTTTTTTCTGGATAATCTATAAAAAACAACACAATTTATCTAGTCCTTTTATTTCTTCGAATCTCATCTATTCAATAAACACTCTCTACAAATGGTAATAATTTTTTTCATGACTACAAATAATCTATAAAATAATAATATTTATGATTTTGTAAAAGAAATCAAATAAATACGAACGAAAAAGTCTTTTAATTCTTTGAGTCATTGTATGCTGAATAAATTATATGTAAGTACATTCAAAAAATTGTTCACTGCAAATCAAACAAACGTAAGTTGTGAAATCAATTATCGATAGTCAAGTAATGCAAACAACTCTCGGAAACTACTGTATGACTATTCTCAGAAATATATTCAAATTTGTTCATCTTTCTGAGCTATAGAAATTAAACACAAGAAAGTACTGAAATCAATTTATTGTAGTCAAGTATCGGCCATAAGTTAACTTGACTGACATAATAGAACTTTTCGTATCTAGCGTGTAAAATTACATTTTACGCCCACGTTGTAACTTCAAAATTATTCAGCCAGCGGGCATAAAATACTACTTAGCGCCCAAGAGGCCCAATAGCTCACATACTCTTACAAAACTTTATAGAACCTATGCACTTTACGCCCGTGTGGGCAAAAATTATTTTAATTATATAACTATAATGCCTTCTCTTTATTTCTAAAATTCATAAGAATTTTTTTAGATATTTACGAAAAGTCAAAGCCTATATAAAAAAACCGCTGCCAATTCATTGGCACGTAGCTTCCTCAAACTTGATTTACTGATTCCTTTAATTAATTTTTACTTCCAATATTTAAAATTTCATACTTTATTTTGTACGATGTAAACGGCTTAAAATCGTTTTTATAAGTCTAACAACTCGTCAGGAGTTGATTTTACACGAGAATATTAAA
Organism: Torymus aiolomorphi; assembly: GCA_036365515.1. Taxonomy (NCBI): domain Eukaryota; kingdom Metazoa; phylum Arthropoda; class Insecta; order Hymenoptera; family Torymidae; genus Torymus; species Torymus aiolomorphi. The sequence continues at coordinate 156,735,693 of CM070874.1, read as the reverse complement.
TAATAAAATTTTTTGTTTTAATATTATCCACAACTTTTGTATTTAACATTTTCGTGTAAAACTCATTTTTTTCATTTTTCAATGTTTACGTTTTTATTAATAACAAAAGAACCGTAATAGCTAGAAAAATAATTTTTTTTAGAAAATATAGGTCTTGAAATTCTCTTTCGAATGCCGCCCACCCGATTCAAATACATAAAGCCGTTCTCGAGAAATTACGATTTAAAAAAAAAGTGAAAAAAATTTTAACCTCAAATATCTCCGAAATTTATGGATCAATCCTTTTGCCCAAAGAACTCAATCGATTGTGATACAAAATGTACCACTAAAAAAAATTTCAAACTGATTAAGCCAATTTTACTCTAGTTATTGAACGACAAAAAAAAACACTTTTTTTTATAAATTATTTTTTTTCCAAAAATAATGAATAAAAAAACCTAAAAATTTAGTAAGTTATAGTACTCAGTATTCTTTATAACCAAAAAAATATTCATGTTAATATCTTTTTTTAATTTTGAAATATAACCTATTTACTAAAAATGACGTTTTCATGAATAACTTATGACGAAATATAGCTAACGGCTTTTTTTTTTTTTTTTAATTGTAGAAAATTTTATTCTGCATACAGAGAATTTATCGTATATAAATAATATTTGTTCTAAATATAAAAAAATTGAAAATAAAAATTTTGAAAATTTAAAAATGGCGATAAAAAACAAAAAAATCGATTTTGACAAAAATAAAATATTGACCCCAATTGTTGAAGCAAAATCTGAAAAAATGATCACTCTCTCGTTAAAATCGGTTGAGTAGATCATGAGATATCAGAGTATACGGACATACATACACACACACACACACACACACACACACACACACACACACACACACACACACACACACACACACACACACACACACACATCCATACGGACATTTTCTAAAAATGGTGTATTTCGATTCCAAATTTTCTATACAACATTCCTAAGACATTATCTCACAAACTTTTTTTTTACTATCACAAAGCTTCCTCTAGGAGGAAGCAAAAATTACACATCATTATTTTTCATGATTCTTTCTCAATTTTGAACTTTCTATAATATTACACACCTTGGGAGGAAAAGAGAAGTCTAGAGCTGCTCTGGCAGGGGTGGTCCTCCGATCTCCCATACATACTTGGCGGGTCCGACAATTTGCAGTTTACCGGTGGGCTACTTAAATATAGAATACAAAATTTTTCATAAATTCATTAACAATATTTATACCTATAAGTCTACTATAAATAATTACATTGGCTTTAATTTTTAATTGGTACCGTTAAGTACAACATCCCTATATGTGCAGAATCATGATTTACTTTTATTATCCACAATATTTTTCTTTGTGTCCGTCCTTTTTAAACGAGAGTAAAATAAAAAATTCATATAAATTTATAGTCTACTTAAAAGTGCTTTACATTTTACTAACCGTTTTATAAGCAACCTATTGTGTATCCTTTTCCCGCGTGTAAATATCATATAAGATATCATATGAGAATTTCAGGCATCGCATATCTCGTATCAGATCTCATATGCGATGTCATCTGCAATTTTATATATTATGGGATTACATATGAGATCTCATATGATACTTTCAGGCGGGTTTGCACTTTCTATTTAAAAACAGAGTGATAGATTCACGGATCAGTAGTTAATATCTAGAAGCAACCCATTTATACATTTTATCTGATCTTTAAACATATGAATAGTTATATGAAAATGACCATCTCTTACACCTTGAACTGCAAATCGTCGGGCCCGCCAAGTATGTATGGCAGATCGGAGGACCACCCCTGCTACAGCAGCTCTAGACTTCTCTTTTCCTCCCAAGGTGCGTAATATTATAGAAAGTTCAAAATTGAGAAAGAATCATGAAAAATAGTGATGTGTTGGTAACTATGTAATTTTTTTATATATGCTTTGACTTTTCGTAAATATCTAAAAAAATTCTTATGAATTTTAGAAATAAAGAAAAATAAGAGATTATAACAATAAGTCAAACACTTATTGCAGTCTAAAAAATTCACGGGTGTTTCGTCCAGGCTACTAGATTGGACTCATCAGTGATGATCTAGTAGCCGTCATCAGACACCTGGCGCTCCATCGTAGCGGCCAAAGGTTTATAGACTGAGCCACTCTTTTCACTAGTGGAAAAGAGAGGCTCCATCTGTCGGTGCGTTACACAAGCACCGCGTTAAATATAAATTTAAATGAAGCTAATTGCCTAGTGTAATATTTAATAATTGTTATGACGCTAATGTGCATAAAGGCAAAAAAACAATCTCATGTCCTTTTTATTATAGGCCCAAATCGAAAAAAGTTGTCAAAAATAAGAGATTATAACAATAAGTCAAACACTTATTGCAGTCTAAAAAATTCACGGGTGTTTCGTCCAGGCTACTAGATTGGACTCATCAGTGATGATCTAGTAGCCGTCATCAGACACCTGGCGCTCCATCGTAGCGGCCAAAGGTTTATAGACTGAGCCACTCTTTTCACTAGTGGAAAAGAGAGGCTCCATCTGTCGGTGCGTTACACAAGCACCGCGTTAAATATAAATTTAAATGAAGCTAATTGCCTAGTGTAATATTTAATAATTGTTATGACGCTAATGTGCATAAAGGCAAAAAAACAATCTCATGTCCTTTTTATTATAGGCCCAAATCGAAAAAAGTTGTCAAAAATAAGAGATTATAACAATAAGTCAAACACTTATTGCAGTCTAAAAAATTCACGGGTGTTTCGTCCAGGCTACTAGATTGGACTCATCAGTGATGATCTAGTAGCCGTCATCAGACACCTGGCGCTCCATCGTAGCGGCCTTCATTTAAATTTATATTTAACGCGGTGCTTGTGTAACGCACCGACAGATGGAGCCTCTCTTTTCCACTAGTGAAAAGAGTGGCTCAGTCTATAAACCTTTGGCCGCTACGATGGAGCGCCAGGTGTCTGATGACGGCTACTAGATCATCACTGATGAGTCCAATCTAGTAGCCTGGACGAAACACCCGTGAATTTTTTAGACTGCAATAAGTGTTTGACTTATTGTTATAATCTCTTATTTTTGACAACTTTTTTCGATTTGGGCCTATAATAAAAAGGACATAAGATTGTTTTTTGCCTTTATGCACATTAGCGTCATAACAATTATTATATACAATAAATTGATTTCAGTACTTTCTTGTGTTTAATTTCTATAGCTCAGAAAGATGAACAAATTTGAATATATTTCTGAGAACAGTCATACAGTAGTTTCCGAGATTTGTTTGCATTACTGGACTATCGATAATTTATTTCAAAACTTTCATTTGTTTGATTTGCAGTGAACAATTTTTTGAATGTATTTACATATAATTTGTTCAGCATACAATGACTTAAAGAATTAAAAGACTTTTTCATTCGTATTTATTTGATTTATTTTACAAAATCATAAATATTATTATTTTATAGATTATTTGTACAGTCATGAAAAAAATTATTACCATTTGTAGAGAGTGTTTATTGAATAGATGAGATTCGAAGAAATAAAAGGACTAGATAAATTGTGTTGTTTTTTTATAGATTATCCAGAAAAAACGTCTATACTTGCCTTATTTTATACTTTCGTAGAAAGTTTTATTAAAAAATTAGCTTTTAAAAAATGTGTTGATTCTTCTAAAAAAATATTTAAGCACTCATTAAAGTTTTGGGTACTCAGTTTGCCGGATGTTGAGAGAGAGGGAAAGATAGAGAGAGCCAGAGAGAGAGAGCGAGAGAGAGCGAGAGGTCGGAAAGAGAGGGAGGGAGAGATAGGGTGGGAGAGAGACTAATAGGTACTTGCCTTAGTTTAAACTTTTGTAATATGTTTTTTTAGATAGATTTCACAACTTTTTAAGAGAAAATAATAATTACATAATGTGATAACGTTATGAAAGTTTATTATAGTATATTTTTAATATCATTATTAAATGGCTGTATTGTTATTCATAAAATTTTTAAATTTGAAGAAACAGTCAAATTTTTCTTCAAGGAGCTCTATAAAATGATTATATTAGTGAAATTTTTTAAATAATTTAATCAAACATGTATTTTCTTAGGTATGATGATAAATTAACAATATTATTAATTGTAAAATCATATGAAAAAAAAAAAACATAATTCTTTTTATTTTTATAGAAAGTTTTTATTTGTACAGTCATGAAAAAAATTATTACCATTTGTAGAGAGTGCTTATTAAATAGATGAGATTAGAAGAAATTAAAGGACTATGTAAATTCTGTTGTTAAAACGTAAATAAAATTTTTTTTTTAAAAACGTGTTGATTATTTAAAAAAAAAATTTCAAACTCTTATTAAAGTTTTTGGTACAGTTTGACGGATGTTGAGAGAGAAAGAGAGAGGGAAGAGAGCGGGAGAAATAGATGGCGAGAGAGAGGGGAGAAGAGACGGAGGGAGAGTAGATTATACAGAAAAAATGTTTGTACTTGCCTTATTTTATAATATTTTATATACGTTGAAAACGTTTTTCCATAGTTTATATTTTGAGAAACCACCATCACGTATTAACGAGTTTTAAAAATGAGTCACCATATTTTTTTCGTATGTTTTATAACTAAGGAAAACAGATTATATTGATTACGAAGATGTGCCACCAAATTTTTAAAATCTTTGTCGATTCGTCGAAATTAAAAAGTTCTAGAGATATGCCCATATATACAAAATAATTTAGAAAATTCATTAGAAATTGAAAATATTGTTTGGGAAGTAATTCTTGATAATTTAAAAAAAAAACAATTAGTTATATAAATAAATATTTATATATATTTATTGCATATTTTTATTAAAAAATATGTTCATATATATTCAAAAACCAAATTTCTCAATATAAAATATACGCAATAAAAGTATAAAATAAAGGAGAAATTATTTGAATGATAAGAGATTTTAATAATTAGCTAAATGAAAATTGTATATAAAATTTAATTAAGTTTCGATTTGATCCATATAAAAATACAAATAAAATCAAAGAAAAGATTTTTAAATCAAAATTTTTAAAGTGATTATGCTCTTATATTTTCAAAAAACAAATTTCACAATATAAAATATACGGAATAATAGTATAAAATAAATGAGGAATTGTTTAAACGATATTATAAGAGATCTAAATCAATAGCTAAATGAATTCGGTATACGAAATTTATTTAAGTTTCAGTTTATACATAAAATAATAAAAATAAAATACAACAAAAGATTTTTAAATCAAAATTGATAGCGTAAATGTACTCTTATATATTAAAAAAAATCACTACCTTGAAAATAAATAGGTTCAAAGTCTTCAAGGTCTTATTTTTCAAATTTGGGGGGTTGACAAGCGGACCGAGTAGGGGGCGCAGCCCCCCTATATATATATAATACTTAAATTATAAAATGTGTATACATAAATAATCTCAAAAACTAATTTTGATATAATTTTTTCAAGCCATATTTGCAGATCACACATGAGTACTCGCATGAGAATATCGTCGAAAACCTCACGTGATTCTCACGTGAATATTTTTAATAGGGTACGTAATATACGTAGTGCTAAGGAGTACGAGCCTTCCCAATTGGGCGGAACATTATCTTTAAAGGGTAGTCTCACCAAGTTTCTGCCGTCCTTGTTGCGGCTTACAGTCGCCTTGTAGAACTCCTCGTAGAGCTTCTCTTCCTCGGTTAGAAGCCGTTGCGATGAGGGCATTTGCTCGATTTCCCAAAACTTGCGTAGAGCCTCGTTGAGCTCGACGTCGCTGACCGCAGGTTGGCTGAGCTCGGGTGCCGATGTGCGGTGAAGTCAATTCAATCCTAAGTAGGTCTTCATGGCGATCGTTGAGCCGTCTGCGTTTCCTTTGCGGAGTCCTTCCTTAACGATTAGCGTATGCCCTTCGGCTCCCAACAGCACGTCGATCTTTTCAGAGTAGACGAAGCGAGGATCAGTCAAGGTGAGGCCTTGTAGATGGGTCCACTGGCTTGATTGGCCTGTAAACGGATCGTAAGCTGTAATTCGTGGGATTACAAAGGCTGTGACACCACAGGTGAAAGTAGAAAGGAAGTGGGGTTTAACAATGAAGGTTACTTCACTTTTACACATAAATGTTTTGCCTTCTCCTATACCTGAGATAGAGATTCGGACTGACTTTCTAGCCAGTTTGAGATATTCATAGAGCTCTTCAGATATGAAGGAAGACTGAGCTCTTTGATCAATCATGGCTCGAGCTAAAAGCTCTCGGCAATTTTTAGCGTGGATATATATCCTGGGAGTAGCCAGTAGAACAGTATCCTTATTCAGAATGTTCTCGACTGACTTCTAATTCAATAAATTTGAGTTATGAACAGATACGTTGGTAGAGATACCAGACCCTAGGGTTTCAACAGTAGTCTGACTAGAAGCTTTCGAGGAAGCATTGTGTTGTGTGTAGTTGAAATCTTCGAAGAGTCAAAGTGCAATATGGTGTGATGCTTAGCAGAACACTGCTGACATCTTTTGAATCTTTTACAGTCCTGTACGAAATGATTAGCGAGACTGTCAAGACAACGACGTTTTTCCATAATAATCTTTCTCCTCTCTGTAGGAGGTTTCGATCGAAAGGTTTCACACTGAAGAATGTGATGATCACCTTTGCAAGCGAAGCATGGGTAACTTTTCACTTTATTCCCCTCCTGTATGACGTTGACAGATTTGACATTTGTATACTTTTTCTTGAAGCTAGAACTACTATTTTTCTGTTTGACTTTTGAAGAATCATTGAGAGCTGCGACTTCTTTAGCGCTATCCAATTGGAGCAGAGCAAGTCTCTCTGTATCCAAATATTTATCTAATATCTCGAATGAGGGTGGTGTCTGCGGTTCAGCTGACGCAGCTACCTGCTCCTCCCACTTTCTTTGAGTGTGGGGTATGAGATTACTAACAGTTAAGAAGATGACAATGTGATCCCAAGTTCCAACAGAACTTCCTAACGCTTTAAGTGTTTTTAAAATATTTTTCGTGTGTGAACGAATTCTATTAAACTCATGCGCTGAGCAAGCTTTCATGGATTTCAAAGCTAATAATTTAGAGAGTAGTCGAGTTACTAATAACCTAGTGTTATTGTAAAAATCTTTGAGTGTTGTCCAGGCCTTTTCAAAGTGACCACCTAACCTAGGAATTTCCTCGACAAGATCAGCTGCCTCACCAGTTGGTTCTGTTCTGAGGTAATGCATTTTATAAACAGGGGGTAAATTAACCCTTTTGAGCACCATTTCAGTGAACGAGTCTTTGAAGTGAACCCAATCCTTGATGTCACCACTGAAGGAGGGCAACACGATTGGAGGAAGTTTAGCACGATGGAGCTCTGAGGGGGCGAAAGGATAATAATAATAATATTTAATAATATTTATTAACCAGAGTAAATGTACAAGATTATACAAAATTTACAATTACATATGTAATCCAGCAGAGGAACTAATTCCTATTCGCTGGTCCGGCACTTAAATACTAACTTAGAACTAAAGTAATTTGGTTTGGAGTTTGTTGACTTTTATAAGAATAATTAATTTATAAGTGTTGTATTAGGGGTTTCCTCTTATCCATTGTTTTAGTTTAATTTTTTTGGTATGCTTGTGCCCAATTGTTTTTAATTCATTTGGTAGGTTATTGAACTGCATTAATGCTCTAATGTAACTGTTTTTTGTGCTAATGGTCAGGTGTCTTCTTGGAATTTGTATACTTGTTTTTCTCGTTGTACTATTGGAGTTAATAAAGGCTGACTGTAATTCTTCGTAATGGTAAGACAGTGATTCGTACGAAAAGATTTGATCCAAGCTCATAGGATTTTTGTCGAGTGTAAATTTGTTCTTATTAATTATTTTAAGTAATCTTATCTATAATCTATTGAGCAAGCTTTTACTGTTAGAATACGCGCCTCCCCATGCTATATTTCCATATGAAATAATGCTGTGAAAGAGGGTATAATATATCATCTTGAAGGTATAAGTAGTCACAAGTTTTGCCAGTTTATAAAAAATGAAAATGAGATATTTAGTTTTATTGTAAATGTATTCCATGTGCTCGTTCCATCTCATGTTACTATAAAAAATGATGCCTAGATATTTCGTACTTTCTACTCTATTAATTTTAGTGCATTGAATGTTAATTTCTAAATTTTTTGGTGTGCTATCTATTTGATTTCCAAATTCTATGTAAACTGTCTTGTCTGTGTTTAATGAAAGCTTGTTGAGTGCTAGCCATGTTGATATTTTATGTAAAGTTTTATTCATTTTAGTTTCGACTTCTTTCCAGGTTTTATCTGTCGTTATTACAGCTGTATCATCTACGTATGATACTATAGTGTCTTCGGAGATGTCTAGTAGCAAGTGGTTGATATAAAGTAAGAAGAGTAAGGGTCCCAAAATAGTTCCTTGAGGAATACCCATATTGATTGATTGGAATTGGCTGTTTATATTATTTAATTTTACTTCTTGCAGTCTATTTCCTAGCTAGATCAGAAGCAAAACTAGTAGAAGAGGCTACAGCTGAGCGAGCTGTAGTTGAGCCTTTTCAGACAGTAAGTAGATGATCCTGATGCAAGCCTAACCTATTTAAGAAGTCTTCTTCTACCTGAGAGAGTGTGTCCTTTGCGAAGTAGTCATCATCCTCATCATAATCTTCACAACACAACAACTCATCGTGATTGGCATCGAACATAGTCCAAAGTTCTTTGTGTAGTTGGATTCTGGACATCAACGCTCCCTCAGTCATTCCCTCCTTACCTAGTTTGGTAAAATTTTTTAAGGAATTTTTAATCCTTTGAGCTAAGACTAGTTGCTTTTCAATTGACGCCATCGTGCTCGTATAACAAAGATACTAGAAGTAGATGCGCTCTAAGCACTGAGTTTGAGAAGAAACGAATTTGAATCGACTTACTAGTTTCGGTACTAGAAAGTAAAGGTGGTGCATAAGACCCCAGCTTAACTAACAAATAAAGTTAGATAAGCCAAGCTAACACAGGTGTGCTCATTGGTTGTTGCAAACAATACCAACGACTAAGAAGAAGGGGGGGGGATGCATCTGTATCACCAACTAAATGAAAAAAACCCACAAGTGTGGAAGGTTGTGGAGAAGAGCTAGAGTCCCGTTGGTTGCAGCATGTAGAATCAGCAGACCGGAGGACAAGCACATCCAACCAGTAACTGTAATCTCGTTCCTATAAGAAATGTTAGCGACTATGTCCCCATCTAAATAAATATACTACAAAAGATATTCTACAAATGTAATCGAGGCGACAAGCTATCATTTTGCTACAGCAGATCCACTCCAAGCGTCACACTGTTGGCTAAGGTAAACGAAAAGTGTACCGTGAACGAGAAGCCCAGCTAATCAACCTATGGATGTGGCTCTTTGACGTCTGCTGCATGCTGCTCTCGCTGTCCCTCGTTGTCATCTACTGCGTCGTTAGTAGTAGCTGTGGGGTCCAACCGCGTGGCGGCGTCGCTCGCCGTCGCTGCCGCCGCTGCTGGAGGGCCAAAACACTATGAGTGTCGTCGTGACGATAGACCACTATCCGTCGCTGAGCTGTACAGGGTGTGTGTCGTGATTGAGCGCGAGCGCGCTATTCCGCGCACTGTCGTCTCACGTAATGCGATCGGCGGTAGCGCCGCCTGGCTCTATCGGCTGGTAAGGCAGTCGGAGTACCGCGTGAATGCTACTGCTAGTCGCGGCTTACCCCACTGTTCAACGCTGCGCGCCGTCTATTACGACTGGTCGTGTGCGCCGGGGAAACAGCTTCTCCTGTGATATCCGCCGCCGTGCACCGTCCGTTGCATCTGATTGTCGGCTGTAGGCTGCTCGCCCCTGCCACTGCTGTGCCACGCGCGAGCTGATCGTCGCGCTGCTGGCCGTATCGTCGGCATGGCTCGTACGCCGTGATGATGTGCTGCTGAATGTCGGACGTGAGGCAGCTCCTGCTGCTCCTGAGTCACCGCTTGCTGCGATATCATCGCCGTCCTCGTAAGCGGCTGTAACTTGCGCTGTCTGCACTCTCACGTGCGAGGGGGGCACGTGAGTGAGCGTTTCTGGCGGCGCGTGTTTCTCGCTGGCAGAATGGACTCGTCCGCTCGGGTGTAGAGCTGCCTGCTGTACCGCTGTCGTCGAGGATGAACTCATATGCTGCTGATGATGCATCTCAATCTGGTGGATCGCTTTCCCCAAGGCCGTTGTCGACGTGTGGGTCCGTGAACGGCTTCTAACAGTCATTTGGAGCCCCCTTGTTCACTCGCGAACTGTGAAAAGACACTCGACTTTCCGCTCACGCTCCCCGCGATGTAAATTTCACGTACCGCGTGTGTTCGTTATTAAACATTACATTGCCGGCCGGCGTATGTAACTTGTTGCGCCACGTGGTCTCGTAAAGATGGCGCCCGACGCCAGTCGCGAGACTAACCTTTTTCCCAGTTGCCGACGCTTTGAAAGACCGATCCAGTTCAAAAAAGTTTCGTTTTTAATGATAACATAGAATGGAATGACATTACAAAGTTCTTTGAGAAAGCATTCTGCTAAAGCAGTTACCAGCGGTTTTTTACATTATACCATGTGAAAAAACAAATTTTAGTAAAGTGACCAATTCCTGCTCCCAAGCAACCTTAAGACATCGGTGGGGTCCTCTTACGGGACTACGCATACAGTTGCGTACGACGCTCTCAGCCGCTAAAATCTCGGACACTTGCCGCTTCACAGCAGGATCGTGCCCAATAATCTGACTCCACTCTAAAGTCATTTTAACGCCTTACACGTTAAGTGGACTGTGCAGTGAATGTTTAAGGTGTCTTCACAATATTCTACACAATATTCGCGTAAAAATTTAGCTATGGCTTAAGCGATGCTCAGTGAGAAAAATATCCGTGACCGTCAACAGAAAAAGAGAAAAATAGTCATGGCAGAGTCTGAGGGTGATTTAAAATCGTCAACTTTAAATATCCTCACCATAGTATATACACTCAATAATTCGAGTATAATGAAAAGTAATGTTGGATTACAATATATAGAAAAAACAAAAACTTTCATTGTATTAAACTGCTAGCATACATTAGAAGGCTAGAATTTAAACGATTTTCAGCATCAGAAATCTTTGAATAATACTCACTTATCAAAAAAGTGAATAAATCTAAATTCGAGAAAAGAACTATTTAATTAAGTTCAGATACAAAAAATTGAAAAATGAACAAACAATTAACATGATTTAAAATTGAAATATGTGAACTTTTATAAAAAAAACCGGTTTAGAAAATTGATTATGTGATATATTTTAAGTATGAAACAACGAAATAGTGCAAAACAGCGCGTTCCAGCGTTGCCCCGGCCGCTCGCTGCTGTCTTTACAATTTTATTACTTGTGAATCCTTCATTTCAATGACTTGAAATATTGGGTTTGGTAGCTTAAAACTTGTACTTTCGAATGAAAATATTTATTTAAAAAAAAATTGTATTTTTTTATGAAAATTGTTTTGAACTCTCAACTCAAGTTTTCGCCTGGAAGAAAGCGTTTGGGCAAAAAACAATAGGAAACTATTGCAAAGAGCAGGACAAAATTTATTGATATATGTCTTCTTTTCGGAAAGACTCAGCATATGATTGTGAGCGAGTTGAACCAAGCTCATTTCCCAACCAAAACCCACCAACCACTCTATACCCACTTCTAATCACCTTCACAACATTTTTTCATAATTGCAAATTTTCACAATAACTCGCAAACATCATACTACCCACACTCACACCCACTTACCTCCGCCTCACTTTGCCACTCTTTGCAAAGTTTTTAAACAAATCGACGCCCCCTATTCGTATGATCGTATCTTTTTGGACCTATGCAGTATAATCGTATCTCACCGAAAATTCTGTATGATCGTAACTAAAACGTAAATTCTACATGATCCTATTTCAAACGAGACTTCAACATAATCGTAATTAAAATACCGATGCAACAAGATCGTATTTCAATAGACAATTCAATATAACCGTAACTCGAACGTCCGTGTAACAAAATCTTATCTCAGGAGAGAAGAATATTTTAATAGTAAAACCATAGCGAAATGCTATAAAAATTTAATATGATATGCTGAAGCATTCAGAAAATTTGTATAAAAGTATACATTTTTATTGAGTATATATCATCGCGCGGTACGAACAAAGTCAACTTTGAATTTACAGGCAAAGAAAAGCCAAAACCGCGTCTAACGCGAAGCCAGTTTGACTTTTCCCAGGCGAAGAAAAGTCAGTATGTGCCGTCCTTGGACGAAAAATCCCAACTGACGACATTTCGCGCGAGAAAAAAATCCAATTCTGTTAGCGAAAATACTTTTACTTACACGTATTGATAAATAATGATGTATATTATGCTTGTAAATTTGAATTATCATAATAAAATTACTCTTAGTACTATTATCCAGCGGTACTAGGAATCTTGAATGAATGTACTGACAGTTCCTGGTTTGTCAGTGGTTTTGAACATATATGTCAAAAGCACTGCAACGCCCTTCATAAATTATAGTGTACTCGCAATCGCAGGTTTATTGCGCTTTTGGATATATCCGAAAAAAGAGCAACGGCTATGAGCTACAGACCCGCAGCGTAGCCTTCCATGCGTTTGATACAGCAGTGCCACCGGCCGGGGCTCCTGCGTTCCTAAGAGTTTTTCTATGTAAGTAGCGCAATTAATGTACAATTGCATGTAAACTATGATTCATGAATGACTTATTGCAGTGCTTTTGACAAATGTTCAAAGTAAATGATTAAAAAAACTGGAATTATCAGTACAATGATTCGGGATTCCCAGTACCGCTTATTAATAGTATTAATAGTAATTGTATTATGATAATTAAAAGTTACAAGCACAATATACACCATTATTTGTCAATACGCGTACGTAAAAGTATTCTGGCTAACACAATTGGATTTTTTTCTCGCGCGAAATTTCGTCAGTTGTCATTTTTCGTCCAGAGACGGTGCAAACGAGCTTTTCTTCGCCTGGAAAAAGTCTAACCGGCTTTTCTTCGTCTGGAAGGGTGCAAACGGGCTTTTTCGCGGTAAAGCCGTTTGTTGACTTTTCATCGCCTTAGACGCGTTTTTGGATTTTTTTCGTCTGTATGTGTATGTATGTGTGTGTGTAGAGTGCGTGTGCTAATCATGCGTATATTACATATGCTCTCACATACATCACATGTTTACGCAACGTTCTTATAACTAGCAAATTATTATAAATAACTAGCAAAATTCAAACGCGGGCGTGCTCTTTTGTTTTTGAGGTTATTTAATTAGTTTAAATAAAAAAATTAATTTCTTTTATCTCCATTTTGATCTAAACAATTTAATTATAAATAGTGAAAATAAATAATTCAATTTACAAATTTTAAATATACCAAAAGTAACAAATTTTCTTACAGAGAGAATCAAAATCAACCTTTAAATGTTTCTCAACATTCAGCCAACACTTTTAAGAGAATATTTCAAACTTTTTTTGCATATTTGACTAGCTTGTTTTATGTTTAAATTATATATATATATTTTTTAAATAATTCAACTTTATAGTTTTAATAATAATAGTTTACAAATTATAATCGATTATATAAATCAGACACATATTAATAAGATTTAATAAATTCTTATGCAAAGTTATGTAAACAAATATTATTTATTTAATTATGTTAATAGCATTAATATAATTTAACTATACATTGAATGAAATGACTTTTCTTCATGATTATTAAGCATTCACTTTTTCATGGCCATTGCATTTCGAAGAGCACATATGGGAAAGTCACAACCAAAATGATTACTGTATGAAAGAGGTTCCTCTGGAAGCTTTCTTAAAGATGGGTATCCCATATTCTCGATGTTAAAAACTAATCTGAAAAAAATAAACGAGTATTAAAGAATTTCTCTTTTATAAAAAAAAAAAAATTTGAAAAAACATAATTTTAATAACTTACCGGTCAGGGAAAAATCTCTGCAATCATTTTGTTTTCTCCAATCCTTTTACATATATCTCTGCTCCGTCAAGTATACCACGTAGAGTGTTGCTAAGCTCTTCGTATGCGATCTTGCCGGCTCTCTACATAATTCCATGAAAATTCTCTTCAAGCCATCTATTTTCGGACTTATTTTTGCCCAACAGCTTTTCCCAAGTATGAGGTGGTTTGAAGAGGAAGATGGACGGTGTAGGGTCTTCCTCGAGAGCGATGAGGGCTACTTCCTTGAAACCGATTTCGTTCAAGGTAATCTTGAATCCTTGCACGTCGACAATGACTACTGCGACTGCTCTCGAACGAGAGCAAAGAAGCGAATGAGATTTTTAACCTCGCATGGTTGCTTTTATAGCCTCCTCGTTAGCGCTTTTTCCCCACTGCTCGTTTTCGACCAATCATGTTATTTTCCCCCACCCCGCACTTCATAACAAATCACAATCGACCTCTCTTCATAGCTCAGAGATAAAAGGCGCTGCGCTCACAACGGAAAGTCAGTTCTCTGCTCGGAGTGGTTGAGAGCAGTTGTATCAAGATGACGCAAGAATTTATGGATATAGGTCTTAACCTATGGAAAGTGTACACCCGAGGGAAGTTGATTCTTTCCGAGTGTGCCGGGAAAATGGCAACGTGGCACACCCGTTCGGCCGTCCACGTTGGAGCGTCGAATTCTCATCTACAGTGGCGCGCTAGTCTATGGCATAAGAAATGATTCATGAAATGGTTTTGAGGTTAAGGAGTTTAAATTTAAAAAAACAAATAATTAAAATTATCCAATTTATGGTTCAAATGAGATGATTAAATATTTATAAAATAATTCTAATAACGTTAATTGTAAAATTTTTCAATAATTACAAATATAACTCGGCTGCCAAAGAAACACTTAATTTAGAATTAGCCAATGGTGCCCAACTCGCAAAATTCTATAGCTGTTTTCGAATTTTCGCATATTTTCCTTGAAAATGCTCCAACTAAGGGTTTCCCATGTGTTTTATTAAGTATTTTAGTATAGTCCGAAATGCATAAAAACACAAATTCTAATAAATTTACAGAATCTATCTATCAAATTTACAAAGTTTGTAGTAAAAATAGCTGCGTTTAAAGTAGATCAGATAATGAGTAAAATATTCTTAAAATAGCGAGTATAAAAACAATAAAAACAAATTTTTAGGGTTTAAGTAATTATGTTAATAAAGAATATATAATTACAAATTAACGATATATTTATTTTCTTGGTAATATACAATTCATTATAAATGCAATACTTAGTCGGATTAAAGCACTTATAACTTACAGTACTTGCTAACGAGAGTATAAAATAATACTACAAGATGAGAAAATATTAAACGTTCTTTAGTGGACCAACTACTGACTTGTTTCAAATCATAGAGCACTATTATTCGAGATCCATGTCCACTCCAATACTCAAGTTTTACTTGACTTTTTAGGATAAATCCATATATCATCATTTCTCTTTGACTACCAGAATATTTCATAGCAGCTTCGTTTTCATTTACAATAATTGATGAATTAATATATTTATTTTACGTTTTATATATTATTCTCCGATTTCACATACCAGAAAATGGTATATATTTTCATCCAAATAGGTGACCATTAATAATTTGGTCTGATTCAATTTCATTCCTATGCATATCAATTTTTACATTTTCTTTAACAACATTTGTTACATTACGAGATTTAGAGGTAGTATCTTCTCCTAATATATCTTTAATATCATTGAGTACATTACAAGAATCATCTTTAACAGTTTGCATTTTCCATGAACCAAGCTTAGCATCAGCATTTACCTAAAAGTAAATATTTATTTCAATGCTTTATACCTACATTTTTTTTATAATAACTATGATAACATATTATGTATATTACCTTTACATTTTCTGCACAACTTATACTCAATCCAGTCCATTCTAATTCAAATGACCAGGCTAATGGCTTAGCTGGTGGTGGAATATAGAATCTTCTAGTTTCAATAAAATCATTTATTTGTTCATATTGTCCATTAACCTTAAATAATTTAATGATATTTAAAGTTGATAAGTAATAGGGGCTTGTTTTCATTTAATATTAAAATTAAATACCTCATTAAGTATTGATAAAACAAATTTCTCACTTGGAGAAACATTATTTTTCTTCCAAGACTTATCCTGAATTTGATTTATATATTGATCAATACTTTCAGCTTTTTCCTTAAAATTGTTGAATCCAACTAAAAATACTCGAGCAGCTAATTCTCTGAAATATAAATTTTTTTAGAAACAAAAAATTTCTAAAAAAAAACGTTCAAGATAACACTGTTTTCTTGGTTGTAAGCAGTATAACATAAAATAGCAACAATACTATTAATGCCAGCAGGTAACTGTCTAAACCTCAACTACTCCATAGATCTGGTTGTTACAAGCGGTTTAGGTGGATAGTACAATACGTGTGCCAGTGTGTCCGTGCGAACGTGGAAGTTTGTAATTTGTAATATATACTCCCATAGCTTGTTTAGCTACATAATTATTTGACGTTTCATCCTAAACAACTTGAGTAGTTAAACGTTCTTTAGTAGACCAACTACTGACTTGTTTTAAATTATAGAGCTGTAAACATATTAAAAATTAGCACTTATAAGTTTTTAAATCACCAATTTAAAAACAGATAAAATGTTTTTATATTATTATTTACCTTGTATCTTATTACAATATTTTTTCCAAGAGTGACAATAGCACAACCAGGATTTGAATCTGTTTATACTCCAAGTAAATTTTGTTGATCCGATCAAAGGGCACAATGTATAATAACTACTTCAACGTGCCATTTTTGTATAAATCAAAGTTTTCAAACACAAATAAATGCATGAAATTAAAGTATCTTGGTTGTGGCCCGAGAAGTTGGACGAGTTGCCTTGATTCTCGGCCATGGCTCTCCACCCCGACTTCTCCGTTGCGGACTGCTATACACGCTGCTCCTCTTTCTCCTTTTCCTTCCCTTTCTTCGCCTGCAAAGCGCGCAGCAGTAACAGCGGTGGCGACTTGCTCCTCATCTTCTCCGGCGACGAAAATGACGCTGTTCGCCGCGTCTCTGTTGGTTCTCTCTGTTAGATCCATAGACATAAGAGAGATAGACTGCGGGTGTAGGTTAGCAAGAGTGGCACCTCTAACCATGTTCGCGCACATGCGTTAGAGACGGCATACCTTCTATTACATATACCTTCTATGCATCTGTCTCTCTCTCTCTCTCAACGGGTGCCACTCTCGCTAACCTATACCCGCAGTCTATCTCTCTTATGTTTATGGTTAGATCTCATCTAACATAACCTCTAGTGGCTCTAAATACGCTGATTTCGCACTCGCGTCGTCTGTGCAACCATTTCTTACGCCATAGATTAGCGCGCCACTGTAGATGAGAATTCGACGCTCAAACGTGGACGGCCGAACGGCTGTGCGACGTTGCCATTTGCCCGGCACACTCGGAAAGAATCAACTTCCCTCGGGTGTACATGACCACTAGGAATGATATTGCTAATGAGGACGACAGATGGTTATGGATGGGTGATGTCACTCTATGCAGAGCCAGAAATTCATCACGAAACTTTTCAGAGGACGAAAAGCTGAAACTTGAAGTAGCTGTAACGCTTATAAAAACGTGATGAATTTGATAAGAGAACATCGCATAAGTGCTAACGTGAATAATCCTGCAGTCGCCGGTCCGAGTAGCTCAAATCATGCGACGAATCCTGTAGTCGCCGGTAGCCCAAATCAATCTAACATCGCTCAAGATTGTAAGGATACAGCTCTTACGTTATGGGGAGCATACCAGGCCATACTCAGTGATCGCGCTGCTGATGACATCAACACATACGTAGAGATGGGACATGCCGCTCTACTCAAAGTCCAAAAATCCTCGCAAAACTTGTCTGTGCCCTATAAGCAGAAACTTCAAGCTGGGATCGCACTTATTAACAGCGTTCTGCATCTGTTGAGTGAACGTCGCGTAGGTGCGGATCTAAACGAGAATAATCCTGCAGAGAATAATCCTGCAGTCGTTTGGGATGACGTTCAGTCAGCCTTTGAAAATAGAATAAAAACAGGAGCCATTACTAACCGAAGACATCTTGATCTATTAGCTTTCATGAAAGATGCTAAAAAGCAATTCATTGCGAAAGTGACTGGAGCTCTCGAAAAACATCCTGCTCTCAAAGTTAATACGGTCTTGGCTACTGAGTATGCAATAGTGAAGGATGACGACGAAACTGTCGATATTAAATATTTTAATACAAAGACTGCACCCATCTATTCGACGACAGCCTTAAATAAGTGGTTTGTGATGAATGTACAGCAGCCTGTTGACACGGAAATGGAAGAATTCCAGGAGCGAGAATCAGGCTGGTCCCTCAAATCTATTTTAAATTTAGTTATATACGAGGGGTGTTCAAAAAGTAAGTTTCCCTGCTCCGGGAAAAAAGCAAAACACAATTTTTAGGTTAAAGTAACATATGTATTTATTGTTTGACTTATAAACTATTTTTCTACATAGTCCCCTTGGACTTGAATACATTTTTTATATATGTTCTCAAGCTTTGACAAACCTTGTTTATAAAAATCCGTGCCCTGTTTTTTAAAGAATAATTTAACGATGTCTTTCACTTCATCATTTGAATTGAAGTGATGGCCACCCAAACTTTCCTTTAATTTAGGAAAAAGAAAAAAGTCACTTGGTGCGAGATCTGGAGAGTAGGGTGGGTGATCAAAAATTTCCCATTTGAATTTTTCCAGTAAGGTTTGTGTTTTTTTTGCTGAATGAGGCCGTGCATTGTCGTGAAAAAGCAACACTTTTCTCGATAATTTTCCAGGACGCTTTCGTTTAACGGCACTTTTAAGTTTATTTAGCACTTCACAGTAACGATCTGCATTTATCGTGGTACCGGATTCAAGAAAATCAATCAACAGAACACCTTCGTTGTCCCAAAAAACTGTGGCCATAACCTTACCAGCAGAATACTGGATTTACAGGTGGACACGTTTTTCACAGGTAGCTCCATGGTTTCCGAGCCGGTACTGATGAAAAAATTTTTTTCGGCAGCTAAGACCGATTCCGCTCTTATCGGTATATCCTAAACTAAAACTATGTTCGGTCCCGGCTCGCTAGATGGCGCTGGGGCAAAACGGCTTTCCTGCAATTGCTTTTTCTCCTGTTGCAACTGCTTCTTTCTCATTTTCGTTTCTTCTTTCTTCTGTTGTTCTTCTTTTCTCATTTGATGCTGCCACCATTCATCTGAACAGGCAACTGAAGGAAGTTTTGGTTTCCCGGAAGCCTCTACTTTTATTCTTTTAGTTTTAGGTAGATATTTGGTTGGCAGTGTAAACACTTCTGAAAATACTTCATTACCACCTGTTAAAGATATTTTTATAATTATTTATAGAATTTCAAATGGCTTAAGAAAATTAAAACACTGTTTAACTTACTTTGACCAGCAATTGTATTTGTATTAATATTCTCCTTATTAGTAATTTCTGCAAAATTAATATTCATGTATAACAAGTTTTTTGGCTCTACTTTAAAATTCAACATTATTTATGTATTTTAAGATTTTTTACAAACCTGTTCGGGTGTTATGAACAATGGGACCATTAATTTCAGATTCTATTTCCAAACTATTGATTGTCGAATTAGATGAGGCTGTATTTGACAAACTGCTATTCGTACTTTCTGATACATTGTTGGGTAATATTAAATCTGCTTCAGTGCTATTTAGTAAAAAGCTCTGAGTTGCATCAACTAAATAAAGATTTACTAAGTCCAATGGTACAATTTCAATTATTGATTCATCGTGTACTTTATTTGTATCATCGCTAGTTAAATAAGGAATTAATTTATCGAGTACATCAGTCCTATGATCAGAGGCTTCTTCGACTACTGATTCATTTCTCGAACATACTGCAGATACATTGTTTGGTGCTTCGAATACAGATTTATTGTTCGTATGTACTGTAGGTATATTATTTTACTCATGAATAACACTGTTAGAATCTCCAGAAGTTAACAATTGCATTTTCTTGTCTAACCATCTTAAGATTAAAATTAACTTTTTTATAGCTCTTCATTATAGGTTGTCCTCTTAAATTAGTATCTACATTTTTGAATAAAAATCAGAAAACTTAATTTCATTTCTATTTCCAATAGATTAAAATTTGTGAGTAAATAAATCAGTTACATAGATTTGATTATGTAAATATGTAAAAAATAATTTGTATAAGAATATAAAAAATCATTTGTAAACAAATTTAATTTTAGCCAGTAATGTATAAAATCGTATGTATAAATTGTAAATAATAAGTATTAAAATATACCATAGGTCTCTCCAAAGAGATTATCTCTCATTTGAGTCCAATATTCAAAAAGAGCTTTTTTCTCAACATCTCCTGTCCAAGAGCCCGAAGCATAAACAGCTTTGAATTCTTCCAACAATTCAACAGGCAAAGTCGTTTCAAAGTAGTCCAAAAAGTGTTTTTCATCTAATTTTGATTTCTCAAAATTAGAATTTTCTTGATTTTGTTCATTTGGTTATGTAATTGTTCTGATTTTCTTTCCTTTCTTCAATACAGAGCAATCTACATTATTAAAATCAAACGGGATAAGGCCTGATGCTCTAAATGCATTTTTAACTGTTTCTTTTTCATCCATTTGATCAAGCGTGTACTTCAAAACCAATGGAAAGTTTTCTTTAGTAACTCGAGCAACACTTTTCTCATTTTTCCATTTTGGTACACAGTTCTTCCACTTCTCTTTAAAAGGGTGAAAAAACCCAATATCTAATGGCTGATATATATGTGTTGCATTCGGATAAAGTCCTATAATTTCAATATTTTTCTCTCGACAAAATTTGACAATTGGTGGACTCACATGAGATGAATGGTTATCGAGATACATTATAACTGGGAATTCCACTCCTTCCGCTATGAGCCAAAGATAAAACACGTTTGTAAAATACTAATAATAGAATGACTCTGTCGTCATCCATCCATTATCAGAGACACCGAGACCCCAATCTTTAGCAGTATTTTCTATAATCTTTTTAAGAAGTTTGCCTTTGTAAGGAAACATCAATATCGGTGGAGCTCGAGTCCCTGCAGCACTGTAAGTGAACAACATTGTTATGCTTTCTTTACCAGCATCAGTAATTTTATAAGCTGAGCGAGATCCTTTTTCTATAAATGCTCTTTCTGAATCTGGACATAGTTGGATACTGGTCTCATCGCAATTAAAAATACGTTCAGCAGGAATATGAAGTAAGTCTTTGTTTTTCAAATAATTTTTCTGCTCATGAAACCATTCTTTAATGTCATGTTCTGTAACACTAGCTCTAGTTAGGCTTAAATGCTGAACTTTCCTCAGAGACAAATTTGGATGCCGTTTTCTAAATGCCGCGTACCAGTGTCTACCTACAGTGCCTAATATAATAAATTAAATATTATATAATAACATATGTATAAATATATGAATAAATACCTGGACGGTTTTTTACAAATGGAGTCTTCCTATTTAGTTTCTCAATATATTTTTGGACACAATCAAAAAGTTCAGTTTTTGTGACTGGGTACTCTCGTTCAGCTCTGTACAAAATCCAGTCAACAATATCTTTTTCTTCTTGCTCACTTAAAATAGTTGTTGGTCCACGTCTCTGTACCTCAGGCTTATCTTTTCTACGTGCCAATGTACTTACAGGAACATCAAATGCTGCAGCAATTTTCCTGAGAGAAACATCTGATACTTGATATGCATCAATTGCTTTTCGTATGTTTTCTTCATTGTGTTGTTTCCTTCTTAAAGATTTTCTAGCTTTACCACCGATTACCACCTTTGATTGTTCTTTCACTTTTTGTTTACTTATAACTTTCTTTCTATTATTACTACCTACTTTTTTTACTTTTTCTTTATCTGGCCTTGTCTTTTTATGTACTTTCATTTTGCAATGTTATACTTAATCTAGAATAATTAAATAAGTATTAACAAAAATTAAAAGAAGTTAAACCTTTGAGTACAGACTTTTTGAGGTTATACACACAATTCTTTACTTTATGTCAATAATAAACTTACCTTCAAGTTAAATTTTTATTGCACGAAGCTTAAATAACATCCAGTAACAATCTCTACAGTTAATTTATTTAAAATTAATAAAACTAATCAACTGCAAGTTAATATTTTAGATCTTCCGTTTGTCTCACTTTCAGGAACACATACGAAAATCGGAAGTGTACGTAAAGACGGAACACGTGGTCCTCTGTTCCATAAACTCGGACATTCAAAAATTTGATGCACGTAATATTGAGACATTGTTATAAATAAAAAATCTGCATTGAAAACATTGATCTTTGTTTTTAATGTAGTTTACAATATCTAAATATTAACAAAAACATTAAAGTTCAAGAAAAATTAACCGCAAATTTAAAAAATTGATAATAGTCAAAGTCAACTTTTTCCACCGTTTCACACGTTCTACCATGTCACGATTCCAGAGTTGCAATAACTATTTTTTAAATAAATATGTTATACTTATTAGGACCATGTAAATCATTTCTAATTATTGTTTATATATACATATAATTAAATATAATTTTTTCGCAGTGTTAAATATTGTTTTTAATTTAAAATACAATTATTTTCGAAATGTCTCATTAACCGGGACGTATGTCTTACAATAGGGCCTTTTACCTTATGGATAAAAAACTTATCAAGACTTGTACGAAAGCAAATATCTGCTCATACACACAAAGCTTTTATTTGTGACTGTTGTTTGCATTTTTTCTGGACTGAAGAGAAGCTATCGAAGCATATAACTGACTATGAAAAAATTAACAAGTGTAAAATTACGCTCCCATCAAACAAAGATAATATTTTACAGTATAAAAACTTTGGTTGCAAAAATCGAGTTCAATTCGTAATATATGCGGATTTTGAATGCATATTAGAGCCAGTGGTTGATAATGAACGAGTTTATCAGCATCATAAACCATTCAGCGTGGGTTTCTTCGTCAAATGTAGCTATGACAGCAATCTTTCTGAATATAAAAGCTATCAACAAAAGAGAGACGAAGCTGTATCTCCAGCCAAATGGTTTGTGCAGAGACTTCACTCGCTGGCTGTCAAATTGAACAATGCGTATAAAAATTCAAAGCCAATGAATGACTTGACACCTCTCGAAATAATAAAGTTCGACGGCGCTCGTATATGTTACATTTTTGAGATGCCATTCATCAACACCGACAAAAGCGTTCGTGACTACTGTCAATTTACGGGAAATTGAGTATTTTTATTATTATTAATTTTCTATTATTTCTAAAATTATTACAGATATCGTGGACCTGCACATAGTAAATGTAATCTCAGCTTCCAAGATTCAAGAACCATCCCGATAGTATTTCATAATTTGAGTGGATATGATTCACATCTCTTTATTAGAGAAATAGCAACATGCTTCCCCGGACGAGTTTCACTTCCACAAACAAAAGAGAAATATATTTCTTTTATAAAGTTTGTGGAAGGTACAGACATAAATTTAAGATTCATCGATTCTTTCAAATTTATGGCCTCGTCCCTGGACAATTTTTCATCATATTTAGAGAAGCTCAATACTTTAGAGTATCTGTTTAAGCAAGATGGACTGATGGACAGGTTGCACTTTTATAGAATTTGTAGCTAATGGCCGTACTACCAAGGTTTGTTAATAAATAAAACAAATAATTACAACGTTTCGGACATTTTAATAAGTCCCTCTTCAGGTTCTAAATACACAAAATATACAAAATTTATATAACAAATGATTTTTACAGTTCACAATTAACAAATTAATTTCGCATTAATAATTACAACTTACATTTTAAACGTATTGTCAATTAATCTATTACGGAACGTGATCCATTCGTCACTGCTTACAAAATTGAAAATTTCGTCGTTTTTATACAAAATGTTACGCATATGTGTGTGTGTGTGTGTGTGTATACGAGACGCGTACAAATAGTGGGGATGCAGTAGACGATTTAGAAGCGACACAGCGGGTGTGGTATCAGGAGAGCATGTCTGAGTAGAGGGGGAACCCCAACCAGTGCTACAATGCTTTCGACATCGAGCAATCATACGCCAAGGTGGGCGTGGTAACTCTACCTCAGCATGCTCTCCTGTTGTCCTTCACTCGCTGCTTTCGGTATCTTACTCTTGTGGGCACATAAATTGACAATTATTTATTAGCGTAGTATATTCTTTGGGTAAACTATTGATTTCGAATTGTTTATTCATATATCTCGATTGTGTGTGTATGAATACAGCTTCAGAAAATAATCTTTTGCCTCTATTGATTTCTGTATCTAGAATTTGTACATTATTAAAATCTATTTTATGATTATTGTTTTTTGTGTGTAGATATCATTATATCCATTATTATACGAATTATCATCTTCCCTAGTGTATTTTTTAGAATGTTCATTAATTCGTACATTTAATCGTCTACCTGTCTGGCCAACGTACGAAGCCTCACAATCTTTGCACTTAATTTTATAAACAACATTAGTTTTATCACAGATTTTAGTATTATCCTTACCTAATTTAATAATATTACTGAGTTTATTCTTAATACTATATATGATATTTGTATTGTGTTGTTTAAACAAAATGTTCATGGATCGTTCTAATTCTTTCACATATGGAAGTGTAATAACCATTTTTTTAGTTTTCTCCTTGCATCTATTGTTATTATTACTTCTTAATTTATTTAGACGTTTTTTTATATAAAATTCAGATAATTCAGGTGGATAATTATTCTGTTTTTAAAGTTCCTTGATAAAATTTATATTTTTATTGTGAAAAGAGTTGTGTGATAATTTAAATGCTCGGTCAACTAAACTATAAATGATGGCAATTTTATTACAATGGGGATGTTGAGATAAATAATTTAAATATCTTCCGGAAAAAGTTTACTTATGGTACCAATCTGTGATAATGCGTTGTTGATTATTAACAATAATTTTGATGTCAAGAAAACTAATACAGTTATTTTGTGGTAGTTCAACAGTGAACTGTCAGTTTTGGTCATAGAAATTAAACGTGTTTACAGTATGTTCAATCGTGTCTTTTTGTATACATAAAATAATATCGTCGACATAACGGAAATAAAACAAGGGTTTCATATTAAGATTATTTAATGATTGAATTTTCAAATCTTCCACGGCAATGTCTGCCAAGATGGGGCTAATGGGATTACCCATAGCTGAACCAAAAATTTGTTATACCACACCCGCTGTGTCGCTTCTAAATCGTCTACTGGATCTCCACCATTTGTACGCGTCTCGTATACACACACACACATATGCGTAACATTTTGTATAAAAACGACGAAATTTTCAATTTTGTAAGCAGTGACGAACGGATCACGTTCCGTAATAGATTAATTGACAATACGTTTAAAATGTAAGTTGTAATTATTAATGCAAAATTAATTTGTTAATTGTGAATTGTAAAAATAATTTTTTATATAAATTTTGTATATTTTGTGTATTTAGAACCTGAAGAGGGACTTATTAAAATGTCCGAAACGTTGTAATTATTTGTTTTATTTATTAATAAATCTTGGTAGTACGGCCATTAGCTACAAATTCTATAACTATACCAAAACCTACCATTGGCTACATCTAACCAAGATTGCACTTTTAAAAAGAAAAGGAGTATTTCTTTATGACTATGTCTCATCGTTTGAAAAGCTAAAGAAGACGAATCTTCCTTCAAAGGATAATTTCTTCAATAGTTTATATAATACTAACATCAGCGACGAGGATTATAAACATGCCCAAAACGTTTGGCAAAGTTTTAATGTTCAAGATCTCGGGCACTATTCTGACTTATATCTAAAGACGGATGTAATATTATTGACTGAAGTTTTTGAAAACTTTAGAAATAACTGTCGTGCGGCTTACAAGTTGGATCTGGCTCATTACTATACAACGCTCGGCCTCACATGGGATACTATGCTAAAAAATACTCAGATATTTTTGACTATTAATTTAATTAAATTTCTATATACATATAATTTTTCTTTTTTGTAGATTAAACTCGAACTTCTCACCGACATAGTTAATGTTTATTGAGCGACATAGACATGTTAATGTTTATTGAGTGAGGAATTTGAGGAGGAATCAGTCAGTGTTTCAATCGCTATGCTAAAGCGAAAACCCGTACACGAAAGAAGGTTATAATGTTGACGAGGAAGATAAATATTTAATGTATTTTGACGTCAATAATTTATACAGTTGGGCAATGACTGAACCCTCGCCCTACGGCAGCTTTGAATGGGTGAAGAATGTGAATGAACCAAACTTCTTCAATATTCCCGATGACTGCGATTTTGGGTACTTTGTCGAAGTGGATTTGAAGTATCTTGAAACACTGCATGATGCTCACAAAGACCTACCGTTCTGTGTTGAGCACATGGCACCTCCTGGTTCAAAGCAGTATAAGCTCATGACTACCCTTCACGATAAACATCGATACGTATTTCACTACAGAGCACTCAAGCAAACCTTGGAACATGGCTTAGTTCTCGTTAATTTGCATAGAGCTATTAAATTCCAACAGAGTACTTGGCTAAAACAGTATATAGATTTGAATAGTGCGAAAAGAAAGGAAGCCAAAAATGAGTTTGAAAAGATGCTTTGCAAACTCTTCAACAACGCTGTTTATAGTAAGACGATGGAGAAAGAGAGGTAACGTGTTGGCGTGAAGCTAGTCAACAAATGGAAAGGACGTTATGGAGCCGAGGCACTCATATCCAGACCAAATTTCCATAGCACTGACACTTTTGATGAAAACCTCGTTGCTGTCCAACCTTACGAACTGAGATCTTCATAAGAAAGCCCATTTACGTCGGCTTGGCAGTACTGAACCTGACAAAAACGCTTGTGTATAGAGTCCACTACGTACATTACATGCGAAACCGTGTAGGAGACCAGGGCAAGCTGTTGTACACCGACACGGATTGTTTGATATACGAGGTGACAGGTGTGGGCATGTATAACGTGATGCGACATTATATTCAAGAATTCGACACATCAGAGTATCCGGAGATCAACCCGTTCAACATGCCACAAGACAATAAAAAGAAGGTTGGCTTTATGAAAGATGAATGTAACGGTGAGATCATGTTGGAATTTATCGGGCTGCGAAGCAAAATGTATAGTGTCAAAGTGCAGAACCAAAAACCTATAAAGAAGGCAAAAGGTGTCAAGAGTTCTATGGTTAAAGCCACCATCACCTTTAACGACTACAGCAAATGTCTTCATGAGAATGTCATCGTCACTCGAGAGCAGCGAAATATTCGATCTAGGTATCACAATTTTCACACTGAGAAAGAAAAGAAGATTGCCTTGAGTGCTCACGACGATAAGCATTGTTTGTAGCCCGGTACGACAGATACGCTTCCCTGGGACCACTACAAAGTAGTGGGAAAGAGGCGTCCAATGAGGAGGCATCTCGAGAGGTGAGGATCGAGCCGCCGAACAGCGCAGAGGTAGCGTCCAATGAGGAAGCACCTCGAGAGGAGGGGATCGAGCCGCCGAATACCACAGAGAAGGTAGCGGGAAGCCCGCTATATAAAGAGGCGGTGCGAGAGTAGGAGCTCATTCGCACAGTAGAATCACCTAGGAGCAGTCAGCAGCAAGCTCTTGAAGATCTAGACATCTCGCTCCCCGTAGCTCAGCAGCAGACTCCCGAGAATCAAGACATCTCGCTCTTCGCAGCTCAGCAGCCGCTCCTTCTGGTTGAGCAGCCACTCCTCGCCGCTCGATACTCGCTCCTCAAGAGATCTTGTGAGACGATACTTGACGAATCACTCAACAAAAAACCGAGAGAAATCTAAGGTTAGTATCGTATATTGCGAATTTTTCATTATTTAATAATAAAAAAAAATTAATCAACACAATTGTATATATTACAAGTGGATCTTTCAAAATTGAACGTTATCGCTCGTGGAGGATTTCTCCCTACGAAAAAACTGTCTGATCTACCTCAGGGAGTATAATTGATGGTGACAAAACTGAAGTTCGTGACGACAAAGTATTGAACTAAGGTCGTAGCCGAGCTGGACAGCGAGTTTGAGGTATTCTTACCTAAGCGAGTATCGAACGCCTTAGGAGAAGACGAGAAGTTCTTCTTTGACTTATCAGATGCTGCAAAGAAGTTCGAACTCTTTTTAACTTGTCTCGGCGCTTCTAATATTGAATTTAGTGGAAAATAAATGTTGTGAATATAGTTAATATTTAGTTAAAAATTAGTTCTTATAAGTTACAGAATAAAAAATACTGTTCGCGATTTAACTTCAAAAAAACCAGATGTTGCAAATAAGTATAAACTCTTGTCTCGACGCGTTTAATATTGAATAAGTGTTGTAAATATATAGTTAAGAAGCATTGTAAATAAGCGTTAAAATTAGTTCTTGTAAACAAAATAAGTTATAAGACATATGTTATTAAAATAAGATGAAGAATAAAACATTGTTCTTGTTTTAACTTTAAAAAATTTGTTTTTATTAAACATTCCATTTGCATGATTACATATTTTTTTTATCACTCCAACTATTATGCCCTGGCCGGCTTCGCCTCGGGCGTCAAAATAGCGCCGGCCAGGAAATCCAACTTTCTAGCCTTGTGTCGTAATATATTATTTTGTTCTTCTCAAGTTCTTACCACAGAAACACTGCTTTTCGACAGTTTGTTGAGGTTATCTTAAAAAGTTACGGCCGAACCCCTATTTTTAATAACGAAATCGGATTCAGCGGAAAAAATACATAAGAAAAAATTAGTCTCCATCCCAGAACCTGACACATTTTTTTTGTGGGCCTGTGTAATTGAAGACGGTCAACGAGCTCGTTTGGATCGTCCCAGTAGACGTAGTCTACCTAATGAGCCACCTTTAATCGATTCTCCGGTAATTGTTTTCAAGGTAATATTGAATATTGGAGCAATAATATTATTAAATTTATTACTATTATGAACACGAATCCTTCCGTTCTTGTTATGCTGCTTTTTATCAGCAGACCATAGTTTTAAAATTTTGCGATAATTTTTAAATCATCTGAACTTATATTGTTTTTATTTGGTTGTATCCTGTAGTTTTCGGGTACACTACTCCATTAACTTTAATTTTATGATTATGAAAGCTAATCGGTAAATTACCAATAAAAAATGCACCTATTTCATTTCGCACTCCACAAAGTTTGTCAAGATACTGGGGTTGATTGAGCTTGAGGGCCTTGATCTACAAATCAAAGTCATCTTCGATATCGCTAACTGCTGTTTCGAAAGATGTTTCGTGGGCATTCTGTATCGTATCATTAAGCTCACTGTCAGAACTTACGTTATGTTTAACGCTACTTTTTTCGACGGTGTTATCTTCGACACTATTTTGTTCTTATTTTTTTGAACTACAAGTTTTTGAAATGGATCAACTATTGGTTTGAATGTTTCATTTAAAATCTTATCGGCATTGTCTTTCCCAAATTTTAATATTCTATATTTGTGTTTAATCGCATCTCGTTCCTTAACGACTTGACGAAGCACGTTTTTTTCTGGTTGAAAGTCAGCCATGTTGTCGTTTCAAATTTCAGTCAGAGACTGTTGATTGTCACCTATGCGCATGCTATATTTATAGCAAAATTGTCGAAGCCCTTGCGAAATCTGTCATCATTTATTCCTTTATCTTTATGGATAACTAGAAAACCATGCTTATCATCTCTTTAACACTTAGAGCATAATTCTTTAAAATGTATATAAGTCATATTGGTATTTACGTGATCGTTATAGATTTAGATTTACTTCATCTTGTCTAAAAATAGCAAGTAAGTTTACATTATCTCTGACAAGGTTTTTGGGGATGTAAGTATAAGTTGGGCATAGATAAAAACAGTCAACTTTTTTATGTCTGCCCATGCAGAAAAAGGCCCTAACATTATCCTGTTTCTCGCAAGCAATATCGTCAAATATCATGAGAGAGTTTGGAAGTGCGTGATCGGGGTCGACAACTGCATCGTGCTCGTTGAACGGAAATATTGTACACCTTTTATAGGTTATAAGATTACATTTAAAAATTTATATTTTGGCTGATTGAAAGACTTAGAGTAGACGTATACGTTTTCTAATCTGACGCCGTTGGGGTGTATTATGAGTGTAAGTAAACTATTTGCTGTTCCACAGTTTGACGGGCCGCAGAAGACGGCTCGTATACTATCAGCAAGTAGATCGCCATGCTGCTTTGCTCTTTTATCATGTTTTACAAGCGTTTCAAAATTTTCTATTGGTAGCTTTACCGTTTGCTCTTTAAAGTTCATGATCTTTACTCTATGACAACCAAATCACCACTAATTGCTATGAATAAATAGCGGTCTTATATAGCTTCCACAATCAGTTGCCCGTTGACTTTCGAAGATTGATGATCATTCACAAACCCGAACGCGGTTTAGTTAATAAAATTATCAATAAACTTCCATTTGAGCTTCACATACCCGGTTATCAGTACTGTGGTCCAGGCACTAAGTTGGCAAAACGTTTAGCAAGAGGAGATTTTAGAATTAATCTCCTAGACGCTGCTTGTAAAGAACACGTTATAGCTTATTCTAAAAATCATGAAAATGTTCAAGCGTTTTAATCAAAAGACGCTATTTTTGGCGAAAAAGCGGCCGCATACACTGTGACTAATACTATGAAATTAAAATCTAGATTTGGTATGGGTTTGAAGTAAAAAACGTGCTAGAATTGCCAGAGGTTTAAAAAAAAAGTTTCTTTGAAAAAGATTGCCAAAGCTGCTGCTTTTAAATCAGTGCCGAGTAAATGTGCTCTCAAAGTAACTCGATTAGCTTGAAAAAAGCTCGCAGTGCTGACAAAGAAGCAGGTGGTAAAAAACATGTTGAAATACCTCGAATTTTACAGATTCCATCAGGTGGAGTATTGCCGTTTCTCATACCTCTATTTGTAGGTTTGAGTGCAACTGGCGCTCTAGCTGGTAGAGTTGCTGGAATAGCAAAAGCCGTAAACGATGTAAAAGCCGCTAAGCAGCAGTTGGAAGAAAATAAAAGACATAACAAAACTATGGAAAGTGTAGCGTTGGGTAATGGTCTCTATCTTAAACCATACAAAATTGGATTAGGTCTTCAATTAAAAAAAAAAAAGTTCATGAAATTACCTCAGCACGCACTTACCAATGTTGACATATTAAAATATGTAAAACTTTTAAAAGTACCTAATTTTCGGGTTGTATTTATGAGAAATGCCTTACCTGCTTCTGGGCCGTACTATTGTCAATCAGTTATAGTTAATCTAGATGATGCTAGCGGCCCTGGGACGCACTGGATTGCATATAGAAAAAGAGGTAAAAATGTTGTATATTTCGATAGTTTTGGTGATCTCTGCCCTCCGTTAGGTTTAATATTATATCTCGGGGTTGACGAAGTTAAATATAGCCATGAAAGATATCAAGATTTTGACACATACAATTGCGGAAACCTCTGTCTACAATTCTTGTGCGGGGCTATATAAGGAGAGGTATGGAAAATATTGCGTCATTCTGATTTAAGCTGTCATGGAAGATTCATTAACTCTGACACTTTCAGGTACGTCTTCTACACTAGAAGCACAGTATTTTCCACCAATCACCAAATAAAAAATACGTCTCAGAGCTTGTAGAACTTTTAACATTTAATTAAATCCCCAATATAGACAGTAACAATAATAAGTTTTATGTAGGTGGAAACGTTGTCCCTCTTCCAGTAGGAAGTTACGAAATTGAGGATATTGACAAATTCCTTTGTAAAAAATTAGCGCACAACGACATTACTTTCAATTTAAAGCCAAATAATAATACTCTTCCCTGTACAATCAAGTGTAGCCAACCTATAGATTTTCGACCTGAAAATTCTCTTGGTCGACTACTGGGCTTCACCAGACGTATTCTCGAACCGAACGTTATTCATAATTTTGACTTACCTGTTACAATTCTCAAAATCAACGCTTTGCGAGTCGAGTGTAATATAACTTCAGGAGTATACATAAACGATCGAAAAGTACATACGGTACACGAGTTTTTCCTGCAGTACCTCCAGGTTATAAAATCATCGAAGTTCCCTCACACGTCATTTACCTTCCGATTGCCGTAAAGCGTATAGATCATTTGCAAGTACGTATCATCGATCAAGACGGAGATTTAGTAAATTTCCACGGAGAAGTTATAATTATAAGATTACATATCCGCCAGACATAATGGGAATCGTTTATAATAAAAACTATATAAGCAAAGAAATATGCCTACCACGCATCACACACAACACGTCAGAGCATACAAATACTAAAAAATCTAGGATTGAACGTAGTACTTGGTGGAAGATAACTTGCATCATCTTTTGCTGCTTTCAACGAAATGGGAGAAATTCTAAGCATACAAACACCTGTAACTTACGATGAATCCGTAGCATCATTCAATAACAGCGATGAAATACGCATATCTATTCCACATCAAGATTTATGTCTCTTACCTTCTCGCAGTGCGCTACATATCTGCGGACGATTGGTTAATACTCCCGCTGAAAATACAAAACTTGTGAATAATGCCATTTGTCACTTGTTTGAAGAAATCAGATATGAGTTGAATGTCATTGAGATAGACAAGTGTAAAAATGTTGGTTTAAGCACTCTTGTGAAAGGCTGGGTGTCGCACAACCCGACTCAGGGTTTCATCATTGAAAATGCGGGGTGGATCGATGTAGAAGAAACACAGAATATTGTTGATAATGCCGGTTACTTCAACACTGAGAGAATCTTGAGCGCGCAGCTCCCCAAAATGTCCCTCGCGCAGCGCGCCAACAGAATAGTGCCGCTGCTCGCTTAGTTTTGGCGCGCAGCCTTCCAAAACTCTGAGCAGGCAGCAGACCAGTACTATAGTAATGCTGCTGCCCCAAACAATAAGAGGGTGTCTGCCCAACCTGCATAATATGAATTTTCGGTATTCACAGTCAATATAAAAAAGGTTATTATATTAAATGTATAATTATTATACCACTTTAACCTCAAAATCACAACTTTGAAATGATTTTTCGGTGCTCGTGGTATAAAATACGGTTTGAGACTAGTACGTAAGTAGATTATTTACCTCTCTCTATGACTTTTCGAAAAACGTCACATAAGGTAAATAATCTACTTTTCGACCCGCGTCGAAAAGTACTATTTCAATATTCGTTAAACATTTTCTGAATATTTGTATTTTATAAATTGTATTAAAATTTAAAACCTTTGGATATGAAAAGAAAATATTTCATTAAAAACATTGAATTTATAAAGAAGGATTTGGTTTCGAATTTTTATAAAATTACTTTGCAAATGAGATAATTAAGGGGATCTTACACCTATAAAATTAACTCTTAAAATTAGTTGTAAAAATATAACTAATTAATCAATTTAGATCATTTTGAGCTTTTTGAATTTTAAAAATATTATATTAAACAAATTTCTTATATTCAATTATTAAGACCTAAATTATATAAAGTAAAAATATTTGACGCTTCGCACAATGAAAATTCATCAATTTATTGAATTTGTAGGTTACGCTAAAGCAAATTTGATTTAAAATTAGGTGTATTATTATAAAAATAATATGTGAATGTATTATCTATACTGAATTATATTCTTTGCAACTAATTTTAAAAGGTCAATTTTATAGGTTTAAGACCCTCTTAATTAGTAATAATTAATCAATTACAGCTAACTTCTTAATTTTACGAAGGGAAATAAAAAGTAAATTAGAAAATAATTTTTAATGCAAATATATTACATAGAAAAATATCTTATAAGTACATTAAAAACAATGTTATACAAAATAATATATTATAAACAGTATTTAGTAGATATATAATGTTCTTCATTCAATATTACGAGTGAACATGGAGATATAGCCGGGAGATCTTCGAATTTCACCAGTTTATTTTCTGTGGAACGTATAACGTCGTAAGCAAAGTAGTGTTCGTCGAATGTAATTTCATTATAAATTGACAAATAGAAATAACCGTTTTTATTAAATTCAAAAATCTTTTTTATTTTTCCAAATTCTTTTTCGCTGTTCTCCATGTTGGTTACAACAATCGTTCCAAGTTTATAAATAATTCCAGCGATTTTAACTTGCTTAAAAGCTTTAGCTTTATCTTTAAAATCAGATGTTATATTGTACAGTAACGTAACAGAGTCATCTGAATTACTAAACTGTATTTCTTCCTCACATTGAAAATTGTGGATCATATGGCACATTTGAAGTAACTGCTTTATTGTCACCGTGATTAGTAAGTTTTTAGTATTACTAGATGTTTGTGCACTTGCTTTAATTCTTCTGTGATAAGATTCAAATCTCATTGTCCAAAAATGTATACAAGGTCCATTTTCAATAAGAATTCTTGGATAATGAATCAAGAAGTGAAATTTTGGCTTGAGTGGACCAAAATATTTAATATACATTTCATTGAGATCTACAATCAACAGGTCTAAGCGTTTAACATCAGATGGAATAAGTCGAGGGGACATTAAAATGTCGATAATTTTTCTTAAACATTTGAAGAGTTGCCAATGTTCATCATCCTCTGAAACTAAATCTCCAATAATTAATCCAAAATTATGTACTAAATTTAGCATTTCTGACGCGGACATTTTTAACTGTAATTTGCCTTTTAAACGATTGATGGAAATGGTTGGAGGCTTGTTGACACCTTCGCTCCCAAAATCAAAATTTTCTATTCTTCCATTTAAAATTTCGAGAGTAAAATATTTCTTTTCAAAAATATATTTATGAATAATTGATCGAAGCACGTATTTACATACGCCTTCCAGAACATCGTGCATCATGTCGACACTAAGATTTTCGGTTATATGAAAATGTTCGATTTTGTGGAACGCGCACCTTTCTTTTATTCCTGTTTTTGAAAATGTTGATAAAGCAACCTCTTCTTCGTAATTACTTTTTGTCCTTAACATGCTTTCCTCTTCAGACAGTAACATTTTAGATTTTTCCGATGCTGTTTTACATATACGACAAAAATACTTGGCTTTAAACGACTCAACAAATCCAAAGATACTGTTCAGACCTAAATTATCACCCAAAACTAAAAGAAGATAGAACTTTACACGAATTCTTTTTTCATTAATGATAATCTCGATGCCTTCAGTTTGTAAGAAATTAATTTCTTGAATTAATTTTTTGAAAACTCTTTCGTTATCGCTTTTTTTTTTATCTTCTGTAAAAAATATCGTTGAAAATAAAATACTGTTCAAGCATGATGAAATTTGAGGCGGTAAATAAGCAATTGAAGCATATACTACTCCGAATTTGTTTACTCCAGCGTGGCTTCCTAATGGGTTGCCAACCTCTATATCATCATAGTATAAATATAGAGGAAAAACAACAGTATCTTCAAACTTTGGAACGTATTTTTTAATCCATAGTTGAGCTTGAATTATATTTGATATTATGTACGGCTCCTTTTTTAATTCGCCAATGTAATTCACAATTTTATCGAACATATGAGGGATTTCTAAAAATATTTTTAAAGATTCCCTCAATGGTACGTGAATTCCTTTCAAATCTACAGGTACAAATTTTGATTCATTTCCAATGAATTTTTCTTCCAAAACTTGTCCAATGCTGTATTCTTCATAATTAAGAAATCCTTTGGGCCTTAAAAGATTAAATATTTTTCTTTCGCTATTTACAGCTTCAAAAATGTTACTGTATGAATTAAAACAGTCTTCAATTTCTCTTATAATGGGGCTGTTACCATTATTTTCTAAAATAATTTTTTTAATGTCATCTTGTAATGATGCGAGATAAATATTTTTAACAAAATTTGACATGTGATCAATAATTTGCTGTACAAGTTTTCTCGGATACTGTACATTTCCATATAAATCTAATATAAAAGTTAACATGAAATTAATAAGCAAAAACTTATCCATTTTGAAAAAAAAACTAAGCCGCTTTATTCAATTCAATCGATAATTTAGATACAGAAGCATAAGATTTTAATGGTTTTTGTTCGTATACATTTAGCTGAATAAAAGACCACACATAATCGCACAATAGCGGCCACGAGTGCAAAGCAGTGTACACTTTAAATAATACCTCCACAGCTTTAACTAGATCAGTTTGAAGGTATTTCTCCTTATTTAAAATAATAAAAATATTATTGAACTGTTCGATTGGTCCAAGCGCTATAATATAAGGTAGCTGAGGGACTTTAGAATTATCTAACCACGTTTCAAATTGTTCACGCTCATCTGCTTCCTTCTGCACCTCCTAAAAATTGTAAATATAAATTTTGTAAATATAAATTTTGTAAATATAAATTTTTTAAATATAAATATTGTAAATATAAATTTTGTAAATATAAATTTTTTAAATATAAATTTTGTAAATATAAATTTTTTAAATATAAATTTTGTAAATATAAATTTTTTAAATATAAATATTGTAAATATAAATTTTATAAATATAAATTTTGTAAATATAAATTTTTTAAATATAAATTTTGTAGATATTAATACTGTAAATATTGTAAATAATTGCTTGCAAATGAAGATTTGAAATCTTACCTTTATGTGAAGGATAAAACATTTGCCTATAAACGACTTCCCAACAACTTTTCCATCTATTTTTTTAGGTACGGTCATGCATAGAGGCAGGAGAAGCAGTGCCAAAGTTTTATAGTGAGAACCTACGTAAATATCATTTAAAATGCTTTTAAAACGTAGTTTTGTAAGTATATTTGCACTTAGAAGGAAAATAAATAATACCTAATTCAAGTAACGCCTTGTGTTTAGTGAAAAATTCTTTCACTTCACTAATTTTGGAAGAAGAACAAATTTTCAATAGCTTCGACGCTATTTCAGGCCATTTGTTACAAAATAACGAGCTGTATGAAGAGGCAACTTCACTACTTATAATTTTTCCTTGCACAAGTAAGTTGGTCTGTGCTTTAAAATCTGATTCTAACTGTAAAAATAACAATTATTTCAAAAATTTGAAGTTTATTATTTTTGACAAAAATAAATACTAATTTACCTACCAGTGTAATTGCAAGGGGTGGACGTAGACAAGGAAAACTCCGAAAGTACGTTCCGGTTACGTCAGTTCCCTTCTTTTTATTTAATAAAACTTTTGATCTCTCAGCAAAAGAGTTTTCCCAACATTTTATAAGAGTTGATGTCTCATAATTCTCTTGATCAATATCAACTAAAGGCTGGAAAGGAAGCTCGCCTTCAGCTAAAAAAAATTAATTTTAAACGTGTTAATAGATACGATTAAAGTAGATGTTAAAAGAAAATAAACGTTTAAATGAAAGAATAAATTTAAAGAAAGCATAAGTTTAATTAATAATGTGCACAACTTATAATAATACTTTTAAGCATATTAAATATAAATATACAATTCAATACAAAAAAAATATACAATGCTTTAATTATATATAAATTATATATAATTAAAGCATTGTATATTTTTTTTGTATTGAATTGTATACTATTGTTTATTACCATCACTTTCTGGATTCTTTTTCTTCTTGTCTGCTATTACAAGTATTCCAGCTTGTTTTAGCTGCTTTCGAAAGAATTTATACGTATAGTACAAACTGCCTCGAGTACCAATACAATCATTTTGCTCGTTCTTGTAATACGGAGTGTAGAACAAATCTTGATCTTCTGTCGGGAACAGCTCTATGATCTCGTCTCTCAACTTCATGAAGTCATTGGTAGTGATACTGTACATAAATAATAATTGTGTAAGAATTAATTTTATTTTAAAAATTTGTGAAATCGAAAGCATTAAAGGAATTAAAAGAATTTCTACTATAAAAAGTAATATATATGTGCATGAAAATAAAAAAACTATTTAAAAGCATCTACTCCTGCAGTGCTACCTACTTCTACTGTACGCATGCCTGTAATAAAGAATGATTAATAGCTATACTACTATACAATACCAATATAGACAAGCATTTTCTATTAAATAAAATTTCTATATAATTTCTATAAAATTTCTATGCGATAGTCAAGAAAGTTCTGTAGAATATTTCTAAATTACAAATGACACCAAGAAAACAACATAAATTTATTTAATAAGATTAATAATATCAATTTTTCAAATCCAATTACAAATTTTTCTTTCCGACTAAATATTATTATTTAAATTGAAAATTAAAAAGAGGATTAATAAATATTAAACAAAATTACATTATTTTCTTTTACTTTTCATTTGTCGATACACTGAACTCACTTATAATTTGAATTTTCTTTGAACGCTAACAATATGCACATTTCTTTTAATCTTGCATAATCTAATTTTTTAGTTTTTTCATATATTCCTAGCAGTATTCTCCCTTGCAAATTTTCTGGAGAATTTAAATACTCATATAATCTATTTTCTTTTTAAAAATTATCTAAAATAATAAATAAAAAGCAACAGTTAAAATATTACAAGTTTAAATCATGTAATACGCTCAGATTACTAAAATAATGCACTATTATAAATAATTTGCAATAAATTGAAATTTAAAGTCATTTTAGAAATAAATATTCGAAATTACATATGAAGATACAACTATTTGTTGCATAAAATGCTGATAAAATATTGTGATACATCAGAGTTTAAAAATAAAGAAGAATTCTTATATAATATAAAAAGAATATTAAAATTTAATTGCTGCGACTACAAATTATCTTTGCCTAATTTTAATTACAACACTGAAATATAATTTTAAGTAATTTTATCTTTTGCAAAATATTTATAACTGTTTTGAGAAGTGTTAACTTTACTTGTCTCATTAATCGAATCAATACTAATGTTTGCGTCAAGACTAGATTCAACCATCTCAATTGTATTATTTAATACAAGGTCAATTGCAGAATTATTTGCAAGCGAAGACAATTCATTTTGTTCTACATTGACTTCTTCCATACTAAATGTCAAATCACTATTTTGTCTAACTATTAATCCTTTTTCAAAATTATACATTCCAATAAAATTTAAAATTATGTTAAAATTGAATTGATGGTTCAATAGCTGAAGTAAATCCTCATTTGAATATGAATAAAAATTCCCTTTGTTTACATTAACACCTGTATGTACATAAAAATATATGTTTTAATAATTGATAATAGTATTCAATAAATAAAATCAGTAAATAAAATCTGATATCAATCGAAAACCAATTTAATGACACTAAGGTTACTCTAACAGAACAACTTAACCTACAAAAACATCAGCCAAAAATTTAAAGCAAAACATCTTCAAAGTCATGCTGTACTGTGCAAAAGCCAAACAGAAATTAAAATAAAAAAATCCTTAATACATTGCACACCATTTCTTTTACATCATAAACTTCTTTTACAAAATATTTACAGAGCTTGGAATTAAAACGTGCAGTATGCATTTACGCGTGTATATAGGTTTTTCAAGATCTATTCTAATATATCTTAAAATACTTACTTGATAAATATTCTTTAATTTCACATAAGTGATGATATTTGTTAAAAAAGTTGTCCATTATATGCAGGCCTAATGTTGATGTAGAATTAATGCAAATTTATAGGAGACCTGGTTAGCGAAAATTTTGGCGGGAAGCTTCACAACACTGATCGGTGCGCAGGCTCCCTAGAGTTGGGCTGCTGCGTGCCAAAACAGAGAGCGCAGCCTGACAAACTTGTTGTAACGCGGCGCCACGTGAATTTGGAAGGCTGCGCGCTCAATATTCTCTCAGTGAATGTATCGATTCGATTGAGCCTAATTTTTGGATTCGCAGAGGACTATCGTAAAATTGTAGTAAACGCAAAGCATGAACTCGTTCTCATGACGTCAAGAAACGACTTGAACGCTGTTGTACAAACAGCTACATGAGCAGCCGAACAAGACGTTTATGAGGACTTATGCCATGCGTAGTTGCATCGAACTCTAACAAAATTCGCCTAGTAGATTTTCTAGGAAAAGACCGTCCTATTGTCATGAGTTTTTGCACGTGGGAATTGTACGAGTACCTACTACTTCCGATTACATAGAGACAGGTATGGACTGTAAAAACATCAAATTAACTTAAAAAACCACGCTTCGTCGTCTTAGGTTTTCAAACTAGTCGAAAAAATCAGAAAGCAGTAAACGCTAGCCGCTTTAATCACTGCAATCTTACAAACGTAAAACTCTTTCTCAATTCTCAGTCATATCCGTATGGTAATCTTAACCTCAATGTGAATCGTAATCAATTTAACACGCTCTACGATATGTACGATATGTACGCTAATTTTCAAAATTATGGCAAAGGTCCAGAACCTATGTTGAAAAAGTCGCAATATCTCACTTACGTGCCCCTAATAGTGATAGACTGCTCAAAACAAAACGAATCCTTAAAGAGCGCCCCTGTAGAAATTCGTCTAGAATTTGAAGTAAAGGAAAATTCTCCTGCTGGATCGTCAGCCTACTGCTTGATCTTGCACGATCGCATAGTTCAATATAGTCCCGTAAGCGGCGACGTGCAGAAACTTTAAGGAGCATATAACGCGAGCGAGCCTCCGACTTCTTGTCATTTTGAATTCGACGCCGTGGACTACGCAGTGGATATGCAGGGCTTTAAAAAGCCTGGCAATGATTTCGTTCTCAAAGAGTTGGCTTTCGTGTCTCTCAACGACGACGATGTGCCTGTAGTGCTGCTACTCTTCATGCCACCGTTTCCTTGGCGAAGACTAACAGACAAGTACAAACGTGAAAATTTGTGGTTATAACTTTGCTATCATGGACTATCTTGGAATGATGGTGATTATGATTATACTGAAATTCGAAAAATTCTTCAAGATTTATTAAAAGACGTTAAAAAAATTTTCGTAATTGGTGAAATAAAAAAGTTGTGGTTAGAACGTTTTAATTTTAATGTTGCTGATATCAACGAAATGGACTATCCATCTTTCGACTATCCAAGATCAGTGACTATATGTACTAACGATAATGGAGCGTGCAAAACTACTTGTGCCCTGTACATCGTAAAGCGCATGAAGAAATTTTTACCGGAACGATCCCAACATGGAGTGGGAAGACGTTATGGAGTGTGAAGACATTGAAGAATATAATTTGAGGAGTAATGGAGGGGTTGATAGACAGGCAGAACTTCACAGGATAGGAGCGAGGTGGCGCTCCTATCCCTCTTCAAACTTTTTAATAGTTTCATAGCTGACCACTAGGTGGCGGCGGTACTCCCTCAAGCAGTCAATTGGGGCATGGGTTATATAAGCGTGATGAGGTCGTTAGAGGCTTTCATTCCCTAATAATGGG
This sequence comes from Torymus aiolomorphi, assembly GCA_036365515.1. Taxonomy (NCBI): domain Eukaryota; kingdom Metazoa; phylum Arthropoda; class Insecta; order Hymenoptera; family Torymidae; genus Torymus; species Torymus aiolomorphi. Next base: position 156,694,271 of record CM070874.1, on the reverse strand, counting down.
TCAAAGCAGCTCGACCGTTGCTCCTGAGCAACAACAACTGAAAAATTTTCCACAAACACCCATTCGTTCCCTGAACAAAAGGGTTATAAAAAATTCTAGCTCGCGCGCCGCATTTATCCTCCCCATCAAGCCGCTGGCTGCTCACTGGCCATTTTAACTTGTGTCGGTTCTGGCATCAAACCTTCTCTAGCATCAAGCTGTTTCTAACATCATGCCGTTTCTGACATCAAGCCAAAACTGGCTGATTCCAGAAACGGCTTGAATCCAGAATTGGCTGATTTCAGAACCACCTAGATTCCAGAACCGCCTGATTCCAGAACCGCCACAGCATATCTTCTTATATCTATGAAATTTTCTAATTTTATAAATATAAATATATGAATATGTAAACAGATAAAAATATCTTTGTACAGAAACGTACCGAAACATATCGAAACATACCAAACGTAGAGAAACGTATCGTAATGTACGGAAACGTACTAAAAAGTACCAAAACGTACGAGAACGTACTGAATCGTACGAAAAAGTACGGAAACGTACAGTAACATTCGTGAAGCTATAGAAACGTGAGTAGATAAGCTATGACGCTTCTGGACCACTTCGGGTCATCGCCCGGTGGTCCAGAAGCGTCATAGGGTTTTTGGACCACTCGCAATTGCACGAGGCGCCAATAACCCATAACAGGTCGTGACCTGCTGGCCCAGAAGCGTCATAGGATTTTTGGACCACCTGCAATTGCGCGAGGCGCCAATAACCCATAACAGACCTGACCTGTTGGTCCAGAAGCGTCATAGGGTTTTTGGACCACTCGCAATTGTACGGGAGCTAATAACTCAGACCTGCTTCGACTCTCGGTCAGCCACATACCCTAGCGCCAAGCCTTGTCTGAAGGGGAGCGGGCCGCGAGCGGTCAGCCTGCGGCGAACAGGCAGCGGTTGGCGGCGAACTGCTAGCAGGCAGCGGCGGGCGGCCTGCTGCTTGTCAGCCACATCGTCCAACGGCGATGGCTTCCACGTTGTAAGCTGAAAATATTTAATATAATTAAAATATATTATAATATACGTGCCCCCCCCCCCAATCCACAATCGCCATGAAAAAGAAAATAGAGAGAGAGAACCGTGCGAGGGATTACTTATCTTTTTTTAGTCATCCTCAGCGTTCAATGTCCAGCGATGTTGTCCAACGGCGATAGCATCCACGCTGTGAACAACTGTTCCCCTGTTAAAATAAAAATTAGTATTAAATATTGTAATAAACGTGCGCGCATAGTACTATCATGCACACACGTGAAACCCCATCCCATCCTAAGATGATTGAGAGAATGTGCGAGAGATTACTTACCCTATTCTATAGTCCTCATCGTGTAGCGATATTTCCCAGCAGCAGCAATGGTAGAGTTTGCCTATGAAAAAAATATTGCAGTTGCTCTGAAAAGAGCAGATTTAGAACAAAAAAAATATATATATATGTTCCACGTTATGAGGGAATAGATCTGTTCCAATCGTTGACAAGAGCACAAATAATCGACCCGAATCGTCCAGACTGCTGAAGGTATCATCAGGACCAATCTGAAAAAACAAAATTATTTAGAAATTTTTTGATATATTATAAATATGAGAAAGAGAGAGAGAGAGAGAGAGAGAGAGAGAGAGAGAGAGAGAGAGAGAGAGAGAGAGAGAGAGAGAGAGAGATACACGCGCGAGAAACTAACCTCGACATCGTCGTCGAGGAAGTGTGCAGAAAGAAACGCGCGCTCGGTAATAAGCGAGACATGTTTTACGCACGGGCGAAAACCTAACCTGACCCACGAGAAAGCATGTGCGCGAGAAACTAACCTGGATACCGTCATCGTCAAGGAAGGAAATGCGCGCTTGGTCACGAGTGAAAACTTCCGCCCTCGAGGAGGCATACGCGCGTGAGAAACTCACGTCGACGGCGAGAAAGTATGCCAAAAATTAAACGCGCACTCGGTGATGTGCTAGCGAAAAACTAACCGCATCATTGAGGAAACGCGCGCGCGACGTCGTCGTCGAGGAAGCGTATGTGAGAAAGAAAGAGAGAGACACTCGCGATCGAAAGATTCTTAAAAAACATACCTTGATTATGTCTGTAGTTGATGATGACGTAGTCGTCCACCCTGCTTGCCTCCTTGAAGTATCCTCCAATGCTGTTGTTGCCGCGATATGTGTGTGCATGTGCGAAAGAGAGAGAGTCAAAGAAAGAGAAGAAGACACGACAACGTTCCTACGTTATTGTTGTTGTCATGTCAGAAGGATAGAGAAAGAGAGAAATGACACGGCAATGTTATATATTATATTCCTACGTTGTTGCCGTGTCGGAAGGATAGAGAGAGGGAGAGAGAAATGATACGGCAATGTTATACATTTTGTTCCTACATTATATGTATTGCCGTGTCGGAAGGAGAGAAAGAGATAGCGAGAGAGAGAGAGAGAGAGAGAGAGAGAGAGGCACGCACACACATACCGTCGGTTTTCCGGCTGCTGTAGTCGTCCTTCGTTGAGTCGTGGTCCATAGCAGTTCTGAAGAGAGAGAGAGAGCTCTTGCTCGCACCATGGCTCCGCGCCTAATGTCATTTCGCGCAACTATAGCGCAGCGGCAGCGCCGCGATGGTCATGTTGCGGCCACACTTCATTCGCGCGCGGGAGCTCTTGCTCGCACCGCGACCGGGCGCGAAGTGACTTTTTCACTCTTTCGCTCGCGCCCCCCTCCCCGCGGCACCTTTGTGCGCACGCGCGGGAGCTCCTGCTCGCGCGTCGGCCGAGCGCGAACTGACTTTTTCGTCTTCGCGCGCGCTCCCCCTCTCCGCGGTACTCGAGAGCGGTCGCTGATACTAGTACAGGGCATTAGACGGCTTTTTCACGTATAGTGCTGTTAAGCCGCGGATTGCGGGCGCGCTCTCCTTCGCGCGGATAGAAGCGCTCGTGGGGGCTGATTGGACCGGAGCAGCTTCGCGGGAGGCAATATAACTAGCGCGTTTCACTCCGTTCAGCATCAGTCCGAGCAATGGACTCAAAGGAATCAGCAGATATAGTCCGCGCAATGGACTCGAGCGACGTAGAAGCAGCAGACTTTGTACTGGGACAGCTTGAGGCCGACAACGCGGATGAGTCCTTCCGACAAGCCATCCTCGATGGTCTCGCAGCCTTGGATGGTTGCGAGGCCTTCGATATCGAAGGACTGCCGGAGCTGGGTCCGCTAGAGGATTTTGATGCGTGGCTGATAGACTTGGACGCACCTCGGACATCATCGCCCATCCAACTCCGACGACCGCATCATCTTCCTGCGACACCATCAGGCACACCACCGCCTGCTCTGTCACCGCCGTCTACCTCACCACCACCCCTCATGTTCTTTGACGGACATGGGGAGTATTTTGAGGTGCCCGCTGACCACGTCCACTGGGAAGCGCGAGCATCTGCAATGCAGGTGGCTGAGTTAGATTCGGAGGTGATGGAGGTGGTTGAAGCGGAGGACGAGTCGACGCCGGAGCTCGTCATCATCACTGATGACGATGATGAGATGGAAGAGTAGGATAGCCGTCCTCTGAAAAGGGGTCGGTCGCCGTCACCACCAGCACTAGTTAAACGACATCGGCGCAACTCTACATAATCGGCCTTTCTCAAGGCCAAAATCAATCGGCCCTTTTCAGGGCCCTATATATTTTGGAACAATGAACAAACATATTCGTTATTTTATGTTATAACAAGCTCTTTTCAGAGCTGAAATATTATTTTTTATATAAATAAATACATTTATTTTTTATGTTATAATAAGCTCTTTTCAGAGCTGAAATATTATTTTATACGTATAAACAAATATATTTATTATTTTATCCGCTCTTTTCAGAGCTAAAATATATTAGTTTTGTTAGGTGAAATATATTTTTTAAACTTATTTACCTTTTGCAATTTTAATACACACTCAAAGAAAATTTTTTTTATTTTCTAGATATTTAATAGATTTAACTAAATCTACAGTTAATGATTTTTTAATCTTTTATACTGAATTTTCAAAGAGTTGATTAAAATATATGTTTATTCAAAAATTTACATCCGGGAAAATAACCAATTAACGTTGTGAAAGATTTAAAAAAATCATTAGCTATAAATTTAGTTAAATCTATTAAATGACCTTGAAATAAAAAAATTTTCTTTGAATATGTATTAAAATTGAATAATCGTTTGTGATAGTTTTAAATTAAAAATAAATATTAATCTAACATTTTTTAATTCTTTGAGAAGTCCCAAACTTTAAAAATTGAAATTTTTCTCTTCACGAAACTGTAAGGATCAATTCACCCCCTCCCCGCAGCAGGTGTCACCTAGGTCCGCGCTTTGGCTATAAAAGCAGCGCAGTTTGACGATCAATCATCAGTTACTAAGATGGACTCATCTAGCAACATTCTCAGAGGACTGGAGACGACGTGGGGTGAAGCCGACTTCGATTGGGAGGTCGGCCTTGTGATGGATAGCGACGATGAATTTCCATCAGCCTTGATGGTGCCGATGGCTACATCATCGCCCATCAAGTCACCGATTTCATCGCCAGTATTTACACCTCAGCGTTTACCGTTTCCATCTCCGGTATTCGTTGAGAGGCTACCCCACTGCCCACCGCTGGTGTTGCCGCCGCTGTCGCTGCCGTCATCGCTCTCTCCGGTACCATCATGCTTCTCTCCTGGCTTTCTGGAGAACCATGAGTTGAGGTCCTCATGCTTTTCTCCAGAGAAGTATGATGTCATCGAGCTAGGCTCGTCGCCTTTGTGCGTCACCGTCTCCTCGGGGACGATGTCTCCGCGGAAGATGCCGGAGAAGCGACCATACGACGACAGCGATGAGCCACGCCGACGAGTTCGTCGTCGTCTCACCATTTAATCAGTCCTTTTCAGGACTAAAACTAATCGGCCCTTTTCAGGGCCACCAATATTTTTTAAAACGGTGGAACAAATATTCATATTTTATATATATATATATATATATACATATATATTTTTTTAAAAAATAGACGAACTCAAATTTAAAAAAAAATTATTATTATTATTTATTTGAGTTTAAATAATTTTACAATTCAAATGTACATGAAATGAAAGGATTCATTAATATTTTTGCGATGCTGCTGCTCTAGCATCCATCTTTTTATAACTAGTGCGTTTCGAAGTGCGCATACTGGAAAGTTACAGGCAGTATGGTTGGTACATGAGACTGATTCTGTAGGTAGACTTTTCAATGAAGGACATCCCATCTCTTCGATATTAGTAACTAATCTGGAAAATTATAAATATTATGAAAAAACGTTTTTTATGAAAATAATTTTATAACAAAAATAACTTACTGATCAGGAAAAAATCTCTTCAACCATTTACTTTTCTCCAGTCCTTTCACATAAATCTCTGCTCCGAAGAGTACACCACTTAGAGTGTTTTTTAGTTCATCGTATGGGATAGTGCCTGCTCTCCACATTATTCCATGGAAATTTTGTTCAAGCCAGCGATTTTCGGACTTGTTTTTCTCCAACAACTTGTCCCATGCATAAGGCGGTTTAAACAGGAAAACCGATGGTGTAGGGTCTTCCTCGAGAGGGATGATGGCTACTTCCTTGAAGACGAATTCATTCAAGGTAATCTTGAAACCTTGGACATCAACAATATACTTCATCTTGCTGCTGTGACTGTTCTCGGGCGAGAGCAAAGGAGCGAATGAGGTGTTCAACGTCTCGCTGCTTATTTTATAGTCAGCCTTCCTATTTTGTTTAACCAATCGCGTTATTTTTACCCCCTCCACAACACCTACACCCAATCAGAATCGACCTCTTTTCGCGAATTTTTTAGATAAAAAGAGGTGTGCGCGAGGCGGAAAATCATTCGACTGCCTCACGCAGTCCGCAGTAGTTCAAGATGCCTCAGTACTTCAAAAATACCGCTCTTATGCTATGTAAATCGTATCGTCTTGCTTTAAGTGGTGCGGTTGACCAAGATGATGTGAATAATTGGATTGCGCTTGGTCGCAAAGCTCTAGTGGAAGCTGAAAAATTGGCTCAACGCAGGCCCGACGTGACGGACTTAACAGTGGCTGATCGGCAAAAGTTGCAAGCGGCCATCGCGCTTATAAAAAGTATTCTACACTTATTGAGTGAACATCGAGTGGTAGGTGCTGGACTACAAGCCAGTGAAAATGGCCCCTCGGTGAGCTGGGATGATGTCGACTCAGCTTTCGAGAACAGAATAAAGACGGGTGTCATCACAAACCGGAGACATCTTGATTTATTAAAGTTCATGAATGACGCTAAGCAACAATTTATTGAAAAAGTGCGTGAAATTCTTAAAGAACCTTTAAAAGTGAACACAGTGTTAGCGGCTGAGTACGCTATAGTTAAAAATGGCGAAGAAACGATTGAAATAAAATATTTCAACACAAAAACAGCTCCGATATATTCGACTACGGACTTGAATGAGTGGTTTGTTATGAACGTTCAAAATCCCATCGACACGGATATGGAAGAATTTCAGGAGCGTGAGTCGGGCTGGTCGCTTAAATCAATTTTAAATTTAGTTGTGAATGTTTACAAGTTTAATCCGATGAGAGGAAGCTCGTACATTGATTTGCCGCCATTCATCAAGAATAAGAAGGCGTGTATAAACGTTGAAAATCAAGATGATGAATGTTTTAAGTGGGCCATTCTATCGGCACTACACCCTGCTAAGACACATGTCAATCGAGTCACGAATTATGTATCACATATAAACGATCTCAACTTTAAGGGAATCGATTTTCCCGTTGATCCTCGAAAAGTTAGTAAGTTTGAGAAACAAAATGACGTTTCAGTGAATGTGTATTATTTGAAGAAAAAGGAAAAAGTGTTTGACGTCTTACCACGACACTTAACATCAGACAAAAAAGAAAAGCACGTTAATGTACTTCTAATTGAAAATAATTATGTTGACGAGGATGAGGATGAATCGGCTCATGATGATGATATTGAATTTAAATTCCACTACGTGTGGATAAAAAATTTATCAAGATTATGTAGTACACAATTATGTTCTCGACGTCATAAAACTTTTATCTGCGACCGTTGCCTGCATTATTTCTGGACGGAAGAGAAGTTGATGAAACATGTGATTGACTGTGAAAAAATGAATAAGTGTAAAATCACTCTTCCATCTGTAAAAACAATACTTTAGAGTTTACGAACTTTGGTTTTAAAAATCGTGTGCCGTTTGTAATATACGCAGACTTTGAATGTATATTGAAGCCTGTGATTGACGATGAACGAGCTTACCAACATCATGTGCCATTCAGTGTGGGCTACTTTATTAAATGTAGTTACGATAACTCCCTCTCGGAATATAAAAGTTATAGACAAGAGGATGAACAAGCCGAATCTCCAGCCAAATGGTTTGTACAGAGTCTTCACTCACTGGCTGTAAAGTTGGATGACTCGTACAAAAATCCAAAGCCAATGAATAACTTAACAACACTTGAAAAAATTATGTTTGACCGAGCATCTCTATGCCACATTTGCGAGAAGCCATTTACTAAGGAAGACAAGAGAGTACGTGATCATTGCCATTTCACGGGAAAGTGAGTATTTATTTTCTCTCTCTCTCTCTCTCTCTCTCTCTCAACATAAAAAAAATATTTTTACAGATATCGTGGACCTGCACATAGCAAATGTAACCTTGGCTTCCAAGATTCCAGAACGATCCCCATAGTTTTCCACAACTTGAGCGGATACGATTCTCATCTCTTTATTAGAGAAATTGCAACATGCTTCTCAGGACGAGTTTCGCTACTTCCACAAACAAAAGAAAAATATATATCTTTTACAAAGTTTGTGGAAGGTACAGACATAAACCTGCGATTCATCGACTCGTTCAAATTCATGGCTTCATCGCTAGATAAGTTGGCTTCATATTTGGAGAAACTGAATACTCTGGAGCGAATGTTCAAAGAAGATGGTCTATGCGATGAACAAATTTCACTTTTGAAAAGGAAAGGAGTTTTCCCATACGACTACGTTTCATCGTTTGAAAAGCTAAACGAGCCAAATCTACCCTCGAAGGATGACTTCTTTAGCAGCTTATATGATGCTCATATCAGCGATGAGGATTATGATCATGCCCAAAACGTTTGGGAGAGTTTCAACATTCAAGATCTTGGGCAGTACTCTGATTTATACCTCAAGACAGACGTTATACTATTGGCTGAAGTTTTTGAGAACTTTAGAAATAACTGTCTTGCGGCGTACGAGTTGGATCCTGCTCATTACTACACAACGCCTGGACTGTCGTGGGATGCCATGCTCAAAAATACACAGGTATAATTCACTTAAATAAAATTAAAAAATACATATTTCAAATATTTTCTTTTTTTGCAGATCAAACTCGAGCTTCTCACCGATGTAGATATGTTGCTGTTTATCGAGCGAGGCATACGCGGAGGAATCAGTCAATGCTGCAATCGCTATGCAAAAGCGAACAACCCGTATATGAAAGAAGGTTATAATGTTGACGAGGATGAGAAATATTTAATGTATTTTGACGTCAACAATTTATACGGATGGGCAATGACTGAACCCCTGCCCTACGGAGGCTTCATATGGGTGGAGAATGTCGAGGACGACACAGACTTCTACAAAATTTCCGATGACGGAGACTTTGGATATTTTGTCGAGGTGGATTTAAAGTATCCCGAGTCACTGCATGATTCGCATAAAGATCTGCCGTTCTGTGCCGAACACATGGCACCTCCAGGCTCGAAACAGCATAAATTGATGACAACGCTTCATGACAAAACTCGTTACGTGCTACACTATCGAGCACTTAAACAGGCGTTGAAACATGGCCTGGTTCTCGTCAAAGTCCATCGTGCCATACAATTTAAACAGAGTCCTTGGCTAAAACAGTATATTGACTTAAACAGTGCAAAAAGGAAGGAAGCCAAGAACGAGTTTGAAAAATTCTTTTCAAACTTTTTAACAACGCTGTTTATGGCAAGACGATGGAAAACGAGAGGAAACGAGTTGACGTGAAGCTAGTCAACAAATGGAAAGGTCGCTATGGAGCTGAGGCACTCATCGCACGGCCAAATTTTCACAGCTCTGACATTTTTGACGAAAACCTCATCGCTGTGCAGCTGTTGCGAACGGAGATCTGCATAAGAAAGCCCATCTATATTGGCTTGTCAGTTTTGGACCTTTCAAAAACACTCGTGTACAGGTTCCATTATGACTATATGCGAAATCGTGTAGGAGACCGAGGCAAGTTGCTATACACCGATACGGATAGTCTAATATACGAGGTTACAGGCGTTAACGTGTACGATGTGATGCGACGAGACATCCACGAGTTCGACACATCAGACTATCCTGAAACTAATCCGTTTAATATGCCTCGTGCCAATAAGAAAATCGTCGGCTTGATGAAGGACGAGTGCAACGGTGAGATCATGCTGGAATTCATCGGGCTGCGGAGTAAAATGTACAGCATCGAAGTGCAGAACCAACAAGCCATCAAGAAGGCAAAAGGTGTCAAGACTTCTATAGTTAAAACCACGATCACCCCTGAGGACTACAAGAAGTGCCTTCGAGAGAACGTCATCGTCACTCGTGAGCAGCGAAACATCAGGTCTCGGCGTCATAACATCCACACTGAGAAAGAGAGAAAAATTGCTCTTAGTGCCCGTGACGACAAACGCTGTCTACAGCCCGGCACGACAGATACGCTGCCCTGGGGCCATTATAGAGCAGGAGCGGTGCAGGCCAATGAGAATGATGCTGTTGGAGAGGGGGAACGCGAGCCGCCGAACGCCGCTGAGGCATCCCTATATAATGCGGCGGTGTTAGAGCAGGAGCTCATTCGATCAGTCGACTCTCTTCAGCAGCAGCACCAGCAGCAGATCTCAGCCTCGCCTCCAGCGGTCTGGCAACAGATACCTACAGACTCGCAGCCGCTTCTCGCTGTCTCACAGCCGCTTCCTGCTGTCTCGCAGCCGCTTCTCGCTGTCTCGCAGCCGCTCCTCGTCTTAAAAAGACCTTGTGAGTCATCTACTGGAAGTAGTAGTAAGAAACGAAGAGAAATCTGAGGTTAGTATTTTTTTTAAAGTAATTTTTTTCTCATATTTTAAAAAAACGAATCATTTTTCTGTTACAGATGGATTTTACAAAACTAAATGCAGTTGCCCGTGGAGGATTCCTGCCAACAAAAAGATTGGTCGATCTGACCAAGGGCCAGCGCTACATGGTGACTAGTCTAAAGGCTGTGACGACTAAGTATGGAGATAAGGTCGTGGCTGAACTGGAGAGCGAGTTTGATGTTTTCATGCCAAAGAGAGTATCCGAAGCCATTCAACAAGACGAGAAATTCTTCGTCAATCTCCAAGACGCTGCCAACAAATATGAACTTTTTATAGTATACAATGGTGGTTCTAGTGTTGAATTTAGCGGCAAGTGATTTTGTGAAAATATTAATGTAAATTTTTAAGTACTGCGAAAATAAATATATATTGTTATTGTAAAATGTTTAAGTGATACGAATATATAGTTAATGTAAAATCATTAAGTATTGCAGAAATATATATAGTTAAGTATTGCGAAAATATATAGTTAAGCATCAATGTATATAATTTTTTTAATCTAATAATAAACAAAACTCTTTGTTTAACTTTAAAAATTGTTTTTATTCAACATTCCATATGTTTACATATCTTTTTTCTCAATCCAACTATTATGTGAATTATCAAAGCCAAGCCATTTTACAAAAATTTTACTTCCTTTTTTCTTAATTACTTTTTCTACAAGATAAATATCTGGATACTTGGCTTTGAGTAGTTCTTGCTCGTAGAAACCTCCTGAGACGGGCTGATCTTGATAGTCCTTCAGATGGTAAGTTGGAGGATTTGTAGCTGCTACACGTACAATTGTAAATATTTCTGTAGACCAATTTGGAGTATATCCTTTGTCAAATACTGCTTTAGCCTTGCTCACTCGGACTTTGTCACCAATTTTAAATTTTGGTTTAATTTTCTTAGTTATTTTAGGGGCAAATTTCTTCAGTATATCTGCTTCATTATTGGCTGTTACATCTTTTGGTTTCGCACCAATAGTACGATGTTTACGATTATTGTATGCAGCAAGTAAATCAGGTAAAATATCTAACCACTTATAGTTGCCGCGCAAACTGAATTTTTTCCACATTGCACTTTTTAGAGTGCGATTAAAACGTTCACATATCGCTGCTTTTAGATTACTAAAGGTTGAGTATAACTTTATTTTATGTGTGCTCATAAGTTTTTGAAAATCCGTGTTATAAAATTCTTTGCCTCTGTCGGTGTGGAGATTCTTCGGTACTCTGCCTTTAACAAGCACAGATTTCATAGCTTCTGAGACATCTTTGCCTGTTTTTCTCTTTACAGGAATAGCCCATGCATATTTGGAGAAAATGTCGATTATAGTGAGCAAGTATCTATAGCCCTTATTATCGCGAGCATATGGAATCATTTCGACGAGATCTGCTTGCCAAGTTTCGTCCAAACCACGCACGTCAAAGCTTCGACGTGTATAGTTACGTCTTGCAGGTTTGTGTAGTTCTTCAACTAGTCTTTCGTGTTCCATGTTTGTGGAATTACTGATTGAATACCTGTGCCAAACTCTCTTTTATAGTCAAAATGTCAGCTTTTATTTGAGATTTCTGGGCATCAAGTTCATTTGTATGATTATCAACTATTATATTCAAATCATCTAGCCGAGTTCTAAGTCTTGTAGTTATATCAATAATTCCTCGAATTTCTATTTGAATAATATTTCGTAGAGACTCTAAGTTTACAGCATCGCTCGGCTGTTGAGGTTCGGCAATATTGCATAATTTTTTATTTTCCATGTCGTAGTGACCGTCAGACGTGACTTTAAAGCCAACGCCCGGTGGCCCTCGACTGCCTTCAGTTTTTCCAAGATTACGTCCGAACACGTCGACGCTCATTTTAAGAATGATTCATATATTCGTGTGCACTTAATATATATAGCCTGCTTCGCGAAGTTCTTCGATTATAGAGTGTATCTCGTTTACATGGCTTGGATTTCCGGCAGACCTTTCAGCTACTAGTAAGTGAAGCCGGTCAACGAGCTCGTTTGGATCGTCCCAGTACACATAGTCTAAAGCAGTATGTTTTTTCGCAATTTTATAACGAGGTAATGAACCACCTTTAATCGATTTTCCAGTTTTCGAGGTAATATTGAACATTGGAGCAATAAAATTATTAAATTTATTACTATTATGAAAACGAATCTTTTCGTTCTTGTCATATCGCGTTTTATGAGCAGACGATAGTTTTAAAATTTTGCGATAATTTTTTAAATCATCTGAACTTACATTATTTTTACTCGGCTGTTTCGCTATGAGTAACTCGAGTAATCCTGTAGTTTTCGGATATGATACTCCATTAATTTTAATTTTATTATTATGAAAACTAATCGGTAAATTACCAATAAAAAATTCACCCTTTTCATTTTGTACTCCATAAATTTTGTCAAGATATTGGGGCTGATTAAGCTTGAGGGCCTTGACGTACAAATCAGAGTCATCAGCATCGTTATCGCTACCTGCTGTTTCGAAAGATGTGTCATGGACGTTCTGTAGAGTATCATTGAACTCACTGTCAGAACTTTCGTTCTTTTTGTCATCCTCCAAACTTTGTTCGACTGTATTATGTTTAACACTACTTTGTTCAATATTTTTCTGAGCTACAAGTTTTTGAAGCGGATCTACTATTGGTTTAAAAGTTTCACTTAAAATCTTTTCGACATTGTCTTTTCCAAATTTTAATATTCTATATTTGCGTTTAATCGCATCTCGTGCCTTAACGAGTTGACGAAGCACGTTTTTTTCTCGTTGAAAGTCAGCCATGTTGTCGTTTCAACGTTCGGTCTGAAACTGATGATTGTTATCTATGTGCATGCTATATTTATAGCAAAATTATCAAAGCCATTACGAAATCTGCCGTCATTTATTCCTCGATCTTTATCGATGACTAGAAAACCGTGCTTATCATCTCTCCAACACTTGGAGCATAATTCTTTAAAATGTATATAAGTCATATCGGTATTTACGTGATCGTCATAGATATGCTTTAGATTTACTTCATCTTGTCGAAAAATAGCAAGTAAGTTTACATTATCTCTGACAAGATGTTTGGGGACATGAGCATAAGTTTGACATAGATAAAAACAATCAACCTTTTTATGTCTACCCATGCAAAAGAAGGCTCTAACATTATCTTGTTTTTCACAAGCAATATCGTCAAATATCATGATAGAGTTCGGAAGCGCGTGGTCAGGATCTACAACTGCATCGTGCTCGCTGAACGGAAAATATTGTACGCCTTCTATAGGTTCTAATATTTCATTTAAAAATTTATATTTCGGCTGATTCAAAGACTTTGAGTAGACGTATACGTTTTCAAATCTAACGCCATTAGGATGCGTTATGAGAGCAAGTAAACTATTTGTTTTTCCGCAGTTTGACGGGCCGCAGAAGACGGCTCGTATACTATCAGGAAGTAGATCGCCATGCCGCTTTGCTCTTTTATCATGTTCTACAAGCGCGTCAAAATTTTCTATTGGTAGCTTGACCGGCTGCTTTTTAAAGTTCATGATCTTTACTCTATGGCGCTCAAATCACGACTGATTGCTATGAGTATAAATAGCGGTCTTATATAGCTTTCACCATCAGTTACCCGTTAACCTTCGAAGAGTGATGATCATTCACAAACGCGGACGCGGATTAGTTAATAAAATTCTCAATAAACTACCATTTGAGCTTCACATACCCGGTTATCAGTACTGTGGTCCAGGAACAAAGTTGGCAAAACGTTTAGCTCGAGGAGATCTTGGAATTAATCCTCTTGACGCTGCTTGTAAAGAGCACGATATAGCTTATTCTAGAAATCGTGAAAACGTTCAAGCGAGAAACGTTGCAGATAAAATTTTAGCTGAAAAAGCTTGGAATCGCGTTAAATCAAAAGACGCTAATTTTGGCGAAAAAGCGGCTGCATACGCTATAACTAATACTATGAAATTAAAATCTAGACTTGGCATGGGTTTAAAAAATAGGAGTAAGAAGAAGAGAAAGTCAAGTAAGGCTAAAAAATTAAAATTAGGAATGGGTATGAGGAAAAAGAATGGAAGTCAAGTTTCATTGAAAAAAATTATCAAAGCTGGTACCTTTAAATCAACGCCAAATAACTGCGCTCTAACAGTCATACGATCAGCTTTGAAAAAAGCACGGAGCGCCGTTAGAGAAGCTGGAGGTAAAAAGAATATTAAAATTCCACGTATTTTGCCAGTGCCCGTGAAAACAGGTGGCATATTGCCATTTCTCATACCTCTATTTGCCGGTTTGAGTGCTACTGGCGCTCTAGCTGGTGGTGCTGCTGGAATAGTAAAAGCCGTAAACGACGCGAAAGCCGCTAAGGAGCAGTTGGAAGAAAATAGAAGACATAATAAAACTATGGAAAGTGTAGCGTTAGGCAATGGCTTATATCTTAAACCGCACAAAGTAGGGTTAGGTCTCCATTTAAAAAAAAAAAAAAGTTCATGAGATTACCTCAGCGAGCACTTACCGATGCGGACATATTAAAATATGCAAAACTTTTAAAAATATCTAATTTTCGGGGAGTATTTATGAGAAATGCAATGCCAACTTCTGGACTGCGCTATAGTGAATCCGCTATAGTTAATCTAGATGACGCTAGCGGCCCTGGCACACACTGGGTTGCATATAGAAAAAGAGGCAAAAATGTTGTATATTTCGATAGTTTTGGCGATCTCCGACCGCCTTTAGATTTAATATTATATCTCAGAGTAGACGAAGTTAAATATAATCATGAAAGATATCAAGATTTTGACACATACAATTGCGGTCACCTATGTCTAAAATTCTTGTGCGGGGCTATATAAGGAGATGCGGGGGGAAATATTGCGTCATTCTGATTTAAGCTGTCATGGAAGGTTCATTAACTCTGACACTTTCAGGTACGTCTTCTACACTAGAAGCACAGTATTTTCCACCAATCGAGCTATCGCCAAATAAAAATTACGTTTTAGGGCTTGTTGAACTTTTAACATTTAACTCAATACCCAATATAGATAGTAACAATAATAAGTTTTACGTAGGTGAAAATATTGTCCTTCTTCCGGTAGGAAGTTACGAAATTGAGGATATTGACAAATTTCTTCGTAAAAAATTAGCGCACAACGACATTACTTTCAATTTAAAGCCAAATAATAATACTCTCCGCTGTACAATCAAGTGTAGTCAGCCTATAGATTTTCGACCTGAAAATTCTCTCGGTCGTCTACTGGGCTTCACCAGACGTGTTCTCGAACCGAACGTTGTTCATAATTCTGACTTACCTGCTATAATTCTCAAAATCAACGCTTTGAGAGTCGAGTGTAATATCACTTCGGGAGCATATATAAACGATAAAAAAGTACACACGATACACGAGTTTTTTCCTGCAGTACCTCCGGGGTATAAAATCATCGAAGTTCCCTCACATGTCATTTACCTTCCGATTGCCGTAAAGCGTATAGATCATTTACAAGTACGCATCATTGATCAAGACGGAGATTTAGTAAATTTCCGAGGAGAAGTTATAACTATAAGATTGCATATCCGCCAATCATAATGGGAATCGTTTACAACAAAAACTATATAAGCAGAGAAACATGCCCACCGCGCATCAGTCATCATCGAACTGTGAAGACGCTAACACGTCAGAGCATAAAAAAACTAAAAAGTCTAGGATTAAAAGTAGTACTTGGTGGAAAATAACTTGTATCATCTTTTGCTGCTTTCAACGAAATGGAAGAAATTCTAAGCATACAAACACCTGTAACTTTCGATGAATCCGTAGCGCACTACGAGATTCACGCTCACCAACCGTATACAGCATCGTTTAACAACAGCGATGAAATACGTATATCTATTCAACATCAAGATTTATGTCTCTTACCTTCTCGAAGTGCACTACATATCTGTGGGCGATTGGTTAAAACTGATAATACTCCCACTACAAATACAAAACTTGTGAATAATGCCATTTGTCATTTGTTTGAAGAAATCAGATATGAGTTGAATGCCGTTGAGATAGACAAGTGTAAAAATGTTGGTTTAACCACTCTCATGAAAGGTTGGGTTTCACACAATCCCACTCAGAGTTTTATCATTGAAAATGCGGGCTGGATCGATGTAGAAGAAACACATAAGATAATAGATGATGCCGGTTACTTCAATGTATCGATTCCCTTGAGTCTAATTTTTGGCTTCGCAGAGGACTATCGTAAAATTGTAGTAAACGCAAAGCTTGAACTCGTTCTCATGAGATCGAGAAACGACTTAAACGCTGTTGTACAAACAGTTACACGAGTAGCCGGAGAAGATGTTTATGAGGACTTTAAAATTGAATTAACTAGAATCGAATGGCTTATGCCATACGTAATTGCATCGAACTCTAACAAAATTCGCCTACTAGATTTTGTAGGAAAAGATCGTCCCATTGTCATGAGTTTTCGCACGTGGGAATTGTACGGGTACCCACTACTGCCGATTACGTCGAGACAGGTGTGGACTGTAAAAACGTCAAATCAACTTGAAAAACCACGCTTCGTCGTCTTAGGTTTTCAGACTAGTCGAAAAGATCAGAAGGCAGTAAACGCTAGCCGCTTTGATCACTGCAATCTTACCAATGTGAAACTCTTTCTTAATTCCCAGTCATATCCGTATGGCAATCTTAACCTCGATGTGAATCGTAATCAATTTGCCATGCTCTACGATATGTACGCTAATTTTCAGAATTCTTACTATGGCAAAGAATCAGAACCTATGTTGAAGAAGTCGCAATATCTCACTTACATACCGCTGATAGTGATAGACTGCTCAAAACAAAACGAGTCCTTAAAGAGCGCCCCTGTAGACATCCGTCTGGAATTTGAAGCAAAGGAAAATTTTCCTGCTGGAACTTCAGCCTACTGCTTGATCTTGCACGATCGCATAGTTCAATATAGTCCCGTAAGTGGCGACGTGCAGAAACTTTAAGGAGTATATAAGGCGAGCGAGCCTTCGACTCCTTCTCATTTATCATTTGGAATCCGAAGTGGAATTTTACCATGGACTACGCAGTGGATATGCAGGGCTTTAAAAAGCCTGGCAATGATTACGTTCTGAAAGAACTGGCTTTCGTGTCTCTCAACGACGGCGATGAGCCAGTAGTGCACCTCTTCAAGCCGCCATTTCGTTGGCGAAGACTTACCGAAAAGTATAAAAGTGAAAATTTGTGGTTAGAACTTTACTATCATGGACTATCGTGGGATCGTGGTGATTTAGATTACACAGAAATTGGAAATATTCTTCAAGATGCATTCAAAGATGCTAATAGAATTTTTGTTATTGGTGAGATAAAAAAGTTATGGTTAGAGCGTTTCAATTTTAAAGTTATTGATATCACTGAAATGGGCTATCCAGCGTTCGATTATCCAAGATCAGTGACTATATATACTAACCATAATGGGGCATACAAAACTACTTGTGCTCGATACAACGTAAAGCGCATGAAACAGTTTTATCTCAACGATTCAAACATGGAGTGGGAAGACATTATGGAATGGGAAGATATTGATGAATAAAAATTTTAAGGGTTATGGAGGGGTTGATAGACAGGTAGAACCTCACAGGATAGGAGCGAGGTGGGGCTCCTATCCCCCTTAAAAAAGATTTTTTATTCAGTAGATGGCGCTTGCAAGCAATCGAGGTCTTATATAAACGTGTTGCAGTCGTTAGAGACTTTCATTCCCTCATAATGGGTCAAACCAGCAGCTCGACCGTTGCTCCTGAGCAACAGCGACTCATACAAAACGATTCAAAACAGTCGCAATGGAAAAAATATTCAGAAAAAATTTCCACAAACACATATTCTTTGTCCGAGCAAAAGGGTTATAAGAAGTTCTAAATAGTTACTATAGTAGATAACAAGTGCCCACCGAGAGCAGCAGCTGACAAGCAGCAGGCCGCCCGCCGCTGCCTGCTAGCAGTTCGCCGCCAACCGCTGCCTGTTCGCCGCAGGCTGACCGCTCGCGGCCCGCTCCCCTTCAGACAAGGCTTGGCGCTAGGGTATGTGGCTGACCGAGAGTCGAAGCAGGTCTGAGTTATTAGCTCCCGTACAATTGCGAGTGGTCCAAAAACCCTATGACGCTTCTGGACCAACAGGTCAGGTCTGTTATGGGTTATTGGCGCCTCGCGCAATTGCAGGTGGTCCAAAAACCCTATGACGCTTCTGGGCCAGCAGGTCACGACCTGTTATGGGTTATTGGCGCCTCGTGCAATTGCGAGTGGTCCAAAAACCCTATGACGCTTCTGGACCACCGGGCGATGACCCGAAGTGGTCCAGAAGCGTCATAGCTTATCTACTAACGTGCGATAACATACGTAAACGTACATATGGGATATTTCACATGAAGTCAGCAGCTCAAAATTTTAAAATTGCTTAGGCTTGGTGAGTTTACAGTTTTTGGTAAAAAAAAACATGATCCAAGATTTTTAGATCAGTATTTTAATAATTATAAAAGTTATACTACATGAAAAATTGTTATTTTTTGCAATTTTGGGTGAAAACTCAACTTTTCTAATTTTTTACTCAAAATTCTAAAACTTTTTGTATAGCGTATGTATTGGAAAAAAGTTTGCATTTCACTTGTAGAATGTGGCCATATTTATTTTATGACCAATTTTCAATGTTTCTGATTGGTAGCTTCTTAGTATACCTTCATCTAAAAAAAAAAAATAGTGCGGCAGAATTTTTGTTGTTCTACAAAATTTTTTCTGATTCTTGATTAAAAATCCTTTGAAACAAGCTTTGAATCGAGATTGGCAAACCCTCTTGAAAAAAGTTATATATTTTTTAAATATGAATAGAAACCATTAATTTGTATTTTTGACAACCGGATGGATTTCAGAACTTAATATTATTCATACATCTCATGTGATGGATTTTGTCACTGAATTTTGTCAAAGCATAAAAAATATATTAAACATCTATTTTCAACAGTATTTCCAACTGAAAAGGCTTCTAATAACATTTATATTCACTTTCCTCAATTTTCAATGGGTTCCGCTTATACTGCTAATACACTCTATTCTCATTCTTCATATCTACTCAAAAGTAAATTTCCGTAAATCCGGGTACAACTCGGTACATTTCGGTACGTTTCCGTACACAATGTCCCAATCGTAATCAAAACGTACGCAAACCTATTTAAACGTAGCTAATTGAAAGCAGACGTGCAGAATCATGCGATAATTTACGTGATAGTACTGCTTATTTTTTCCATTCGGGAATCGACAAATTTTAACATATGTTGCCTTAAAAAATCTTTTTGAACATTTTTTGTCTCAAAAATTTTTTTCATCATTCCAAATCTTCGTCCCCTAGGAAGCATAATTTATCGCATTTGCAATATGTATAACGTGTACCTTTTTTATTAGCATATCGCCGTGCAGTACGAGAAAAAGTCAACTTTGAAGTTACAGCCGAAGAAAATCCAAAAACGTGTCTAAGGCGAAGAAAAGCCAACAAACGGCATTGCCGCGATAAAGCCAGTTTGCGCTCTCCCGGACGAAGAAAAGCCGGTTAGACTTTTCCCAGGCGAAGAAAAGTCCGTTTGCGCCGGTTATATTGAATTGTCTGTTGAAATACGATCTTGATGCATCGGTATTTTAATTACGATTCTGTTAAGGCGGTTTTACACTTTGTGACATGGCAGATTGCCGTCACAGGAAAAAGGGCACACAGGAAGGTGCGGTAGCCGCGACGAGTAAGATTCGGCGCGACGTCGCACACACGTACACACACATATGCGCGCCCGTCCCTCTTACTGCCCTTTCCCCGCGCGCGACTCCTTTTGCAGCTTTCCCGTGTCACCCGGCTAGGTGAAGAAGCTGTAGCTGGAGCAACAGTGGTCGTGCTCTCCCACGTGGCTGAAAGGAGCAGCCGACGCCATAGAGGGAGAGACGAGAGACACGGAGCGGCGACGGTTCGGCCGTCGGCAGCCTCGGCGCGCGCGAGGATCGGTAGCGAAGAGGCCGGCGCGCTCGCGCCACGGTGAAGAAGCGGCCACTACGGGAACTACGGGAGCGACGAAAACGGCCCGCGCGACACCGGCCGGCACTCTGTCGTATACCGCCGTGTCGCGTGCTTTTAAGACCGCGTGTGCTGCTACGAGGTGCCAACTCGCCACCGTCCTCGCCCTGCGACCGACGTCACCCCGCCGACGAGAGACACCGCTGCCGCCGTGAGAGAGAGCGAGAGAGAGAATCTGTGTCAGAGAGAGATAGAGAGAGAGAGAAAGAGAGAGAGAGAGAGAGAGAGAGAGAGAGAGAGAGAGAGAGAGAGAGAGAGAGAGAGAGAGAGAGAGAGAGAGAGAGAGAGAGAGAGAGAGAGAGAGAGAGAGAGAGAGAGAGAGAGAGAGAGAGAGAGAGAGAGAGAGAGAGAGAGAGAGAGAGAGAGAGAGAGAAGCTGAGCCAGAGACAAACCCTGGCCGAGGTTGGTGCCCGTCCCTGTTTTTCCCGTCCCCGGGTTTTCCCCTTACGCGTGTGTGTGCGCGTTCGCTTCGGGAGTTACGGACCTCCGAATCCGCGATTGCTGCAGTTCGAGCTGGAGCTGTAGACATATTAGAGTAGAGTTTTTGCGCTCTCGGCTACGCTAGCCGTGCGAGTTTGTTGGTGCAATTGACGCGTGCACCTGGCGCCCGTTTTTATTGTATAATAGTTAGTAAGGTTTTTTCTATAATAAATCTAGAGTCTTTATATAGGAATTGTTATTCATTGTGTTTACCCGCGAACCTCTGTCCTGATCCCCGGCAGAGCGTTACAACCTATAGGCCTTTCTGGCCAAAATTACCTAAAAAAATGATAAAAATTATTATTATAGTAAAATAATCAAAATATATTGTAAATATAATTTATTTTGCATAAAATGAGCCAAGGCAGGTCCTTAAACTCATTTTATTCTCAGTTATAGCATTTTCAAGAAAAAAAGTTTGTCGTAACTTTTCTCTGAGACCGCATGATGGATTTTCATGGGACAAAGTCCAGATTGTTCCTAATTTATGTAGTTATGGGCATAAGAGTTGCAATTTTAAGTTTTTGTGTATAAATATTTTTTTCATGACAAAAACTGATTTTTTTGCAATAACTTTTTGCATATTTTTGAATTTTTAGGGTTTTTGCCATGAAAAAAATACTTATGCATGAAAACCTTAAAATTGGAACTCTTTCACCCATAACTACATAAATTAGGAACAATTTGCACTTTGTCTCATGAAAATTCATCGACCGGTCTCAGAAAAAAGTTACGACAAACTTTAAAAAATGATATTTTGAGAAATAAGCCTGCAAAGAAAAATATCATAAAACTCCAAAAATAATCAGCCATTTTATCCCCATTCTTTTCCTTCTTGAAACTCACTTTCCTGTATATCTGTTATCTGTTCTCCCATATAAAATGGTTAAAATAGAAGTTCTGGCACCTTGCATGCATCCGTTCCATTAAAAGTTACTGCTCAATCTGTTCTTTTGTACTTTTGATTCATCCACTGTTGAATCACTTTTTAACACACTACTGAGTTAGATTATTATTCATAATACTAAGATAAATGTAGAATATGCGCCAGGGCTTATGAAATATGAAATTCCAATAATCGAAATCGAAACTTACGAAGCCATCACTGTCGTACAGGAAAGTACATAAGTACATAAAAGCCGATAAGCTCATTTTTTCAATGATCACACATATTAAATATTAAAAATATCTTGAATTTAAGCCTGTATTCTTGTGAGCAGGCTTGTTGCTTTTATGTGTATAGGTACATCTTGACACTTATTGCGAATCACAAATCTTCTGAATTGAATTATATAACAATTAATTATATGTAAGTACATTCAAGTTGTTCACTGCAAATCAAACAAATGAAAGTTGTGAAATCAATTATCAATAGTCAAGTAATGCAAACAACTCTCGGAAACTACTGTATGACTGTTCTCAGAAATGTATTAAAATTTGTTCATCTTTCTATACAAATTAAACACGAGAAAGTACTGAAATAATATAAAACTTTCTACGAAAGTATAAAAAAAGGCAAGTATAGACGTTCTTTCTGTATAATCTATAAAATAATAATATTTATGATTTTTTAAAAGGAATCAAATAAATACCAGTGAAAAAGTCTTTTACTTCTTTGAGTCATTGTATGCTGAACAAATTATATGTTAGTAAGTACATTCAAATTGTTCACTGCAAATCAAACAAATGAAAGTTGTGAAATCAATTATCGATAGTCAAGTAATGAAAAAACTCTCGGAATCAACTGTATGATTGTTCTCAAAAATGTATTCAAATTTGTGCATTCTTCTATACAAATTAAACACAAGAAAGTACTGAAATCAATTTATTGTAGTCAAGTAACCGTAAGTTAACTTGACTGACATATTTGTGCATTCTCCTATACAAATTAAACACAAGAAAGTACTGAAATCAATTTATTGTAGTCAAGTAACCGTAAGTTAACTTGACTGACATAATAGAACTTTTAGTACCTTTTGTGTAAAATTACATTTTACGCCCACGTTGTAACTTCAAAAATATTTAGCCAGCGGGCATAAAGTACTACTTAACGCCTAACAAGCGCAATAGCTCACATACTCCTACAAAACTTTATAGAACCTACGCACTTTACGCCCGTGTGGGTGAAAATTATTTTAATTATATAACTATTATGTCTTCCTTTTATTTCTAAAATTCATAAGAATTTTATCAGATATTTACGAAAAGTTAAAGCCTATATAAAAAAATTACATAGTTACCAACACATCCCCATTTTTCATTATTCTTTCTCAATTTTGAAATTTCTATAATATTACGCATCTTGGGAGGACAATAGAAGTCTATATAGAGCTGCTCTAGCAGTGGCGGTCCTCCAATCTCCCATACATACTTGGCGGGCCCGACGGTTTGCAGTTTAAGGTGTAGACATGGTCATTTTCATATAAATATTCTATGAATATGTTTAAGGTCAGATAAAATATATAAATGGGTTGCTTCTACATATTAAATACTGATCCGTATTGAATTTATTACTCTGTTTTTAAATAGTAAGTGCAAACACGCATGATAATATCATATGAGATCTCATGAGAATATCGGACATCAGATCTCGTATGAGAATATCGGACATCAGATCTCTTACGAGATTTCATTTGAGATCCCGTAATAAGTAAAATTGCAGATGACATTAATATATGATATCTCACATGCGATCTGATGACTGAAATACTCATATGAGATCTCGTATCTGATATTTACACACGATAAAAGGATGAAAATTAAAATAGGTGGCTTACAAAATGGTTAATAAAATCTAAAGCACTTTTGAGTAAACTATAAATTTATATGCATTTTTTATCTCATTCCCACTTAAAAAAGACGGACACAAGGAAAAATATTTAGGGTAATGAAAGTAAATCATGAGATTATGCACTTGTATAGGGATATTATAATATTTAAGCGGTATCAATTAAAAATTAGAGCCAATGTTATTATTTATAGTGGGCTTATAGGTATAAACATTGTTAATCAATTTATGCAAAAATTTAGTAAGTATTCTAAATTTGTAAATGTAGAATACTACAAAGCCCACCGGTAAACTGCAAACCGTCGGGCCCGCCAAGTATGTATGGGAGATTGGAGGACCACCACTGCTAGAGCAGCTCTATATAGACTTCTATTGTCCTCCCAAGATGCGTAATATTATAGAAATTTCAAAATTGAGAAAGAATAATGAAAAATGGGGATGTGTTGGTAACTATGTAATTTTTTATATAGGCTTTAACTTTTCGTAAATATCTGATAAAATTCTTATGAATTTTAGAAATAAAAGGAAGGCATAATAGTTATATAATTAAAATAATTTTCACCCACACGGGCGTAAAGTGCGTAGGTTCTATAAAGTTTTGTAGGAGTATGTGAGCTATTGCGCTTGTTAGGCGTTAAGTAGTACTTTATGCCCGCTGGCTAAATATTTTTGAAGTTACAACGTGGGCGTAAAATGTAATTTTACACAAAAGGTACTAAAAGTTCTATTATGTCAGTCAAGTTAACTTACGGTTACTTGACTACAATAAATTGATTTCAGTACTTTCTTGTGTTTAATTTGTATAGGAGAATGCACAAATATGTCAGTCAAGTTAACTTACGGTTACTTGACTACAATAAATTGATTTCAGTACTTTCTTGTGTTTAATTTGTATAGAAGAATGCACAAATTTGAATACATTTTTGAGAACAATCATACAGTTGATTCCGAGAGTTTTTTCATTACTTGACTATCGATAATTGATTTCACAACTTTCATTTGTTTGATTTGCAGTGAACAATTTGAATGTACTTACTAACATATAATTTGTTCAGCATACAATGACTCAAAGAAGTAAAAGACTTTTTC
Organism: Torymus aiolomorphi; assembly: GCA_036365515.1. Classification (NCBI taxonomy): domain Eukaryota; kingdom Metazoa; phylum Arthropoda; class Insecta; order Hymenoptera; family Torymidae; genus Torymus; species Torymus aiolomorphi. Next base: position 156,669,707 of record CM070874.1, on the reverse strand, counting down.
ACTGGTATTTATTTGATTCCTTTTAAAAAATCATAAATATTATTATTTTATAGATTATACAGAAAGAACGTCTATACTTGCCTTTTTTTATACTTTCGTAGAAAGTTTTATATTATTTCAGTACTTTCTCGTGTTTAATTTGTATAGAAAGATGAACAAATTTTAATGCATTTCTGAGAACAGTCATACAGTAGTTTCCGAGAGTTGTTTGCATTACTTGACTATTGATAATTGATTTCACAACTTTCATTTGTTTGATTTGCAGTGAACAACTTGAATGTACTTACATATAATTAATTGTTCAGCATATACTTTTACTTCCATAAAAGTCGACAAATATATTTCACTGAAAAACCTCATGGCTTTTATGTTACAAAAACAAGTCATTTCATACATAGCCGATATTTCTTTCTATCTGTAATCTGTATACTAAAAAATTTTCCATTGTTTATTTTACACTTTTTTTTTACATCTTCTTTCTTCATTGTTTGTATATTATACAATCAGTTTATGAACTGAGAATCACTAAAAACTTTCTTGATATTCTTGTATAGATCAAACTTTTGACGTCTTCCACCCTGAGAAAATCATACACGAGAATAACTGAGCACTTTTATTTTTTGAAATTTTCACAATATAACACATCCTTTTCGCTTTTCTCATTTGACATAATCTTTTAGTTTCTGTATACTAAACAAATTTCCATTGTTTATTTTACACTTTTTTTACATCTTCTTTCTTCATTGTTTGTATATAATCTATACAGGTTGCTAATATCTTTGCGCGTTGTTTTCTCAAAAAATAATGAACCATTACTTGATGAAGTTTTCACTAGAAACCAGTTGAATTATGTATTATACTTGAGCATGATGCACTTTTAACAATCTGAGAAAATGTTATCCAACTTTAACCACAAACATTAAAGTTATTTATGAAAATAACATATAATCTATACAGGTTGCTAATATCTTTGCGCGTTGTTTTCTCAAAAAATGAACCATTACTTGATGTCACTACTTAATCATCACAACAACAATATTATCTAAAACATCTTAGTTATAGCTTAATGTCACACTACTTAATGTCACTATTATTAAAATTCTTGGTCATTCTTGGATGCATTGATGTGCAATGAACTTCATCTAATTTTAGTCAGTTTGTTTTTATAATATCTTCTTCAAGTATTTGCACTTTAAGCAAAAAATGGAATGACGCCTGAATATGAAAGAATTATGTAATGTAATAATGTATGAGCATGATGCACTTTTAACAATATGAGAAAATGTTATCCAACTTTAACCACAAACATTAAAGTTATTATGAAAATAACATACAATCTCAACAGGTTGCTAATATCTTGGCGCGTTATTTTCTCAAAATAATGAATCATCACTTAATGTCACTACTTAATTAATGTCACTGTAATTAAAAATTCGTGGTAATCTATTCTTTGACGCATTGATATGCAATGAACTTCATCATTTTTTAGCGTGTTTTTATGAATAATATCTTTTTCATGCTGTATTTGAACTTTAAGCAAAAAATGAAATGAGGCCTGAACCTGAAAGAATTAATGTAATGTAAAATAAAAAAAAAATACTTGAGCATGATGCACTTTTAATAATAATCTAAGAAAATCTTATATATCACTATTTCCGGGTTTTAATAATGCTAGTTTACCTTTAGAAATCGTAGGGCCAGTAAAGCATCCATAATTAAAACACCATAAAGTAGAACGAGGCTCTGCTAGAGAAATATTATCTGCAACAGTATTTCTTTTTTTTCTATTACAGGTGGTTGCATTCTTTGACAGACTTGAAAATAATCTTTTAGTGGCCTTAATGTATAATGCATAATAATAATAATTTTGAACTCTTCTATATATGTTGCAAACTATTTAATCATAATCATAATCTACTTGTCAATTATCCTTGTTCTTTCTGATATAATCTGTAACAAAAAAAAGATTTCACAAAGTAACAATACTTATATTAAGAACATTATTTTTTTATTTTATAATAAAAGTTTGCTACTTATCTGAAAATATATCTATATATATATATATATATATATATATATATATATATATATATATATATATTATAATATACACCAAGTCAATTTAAATCGAATTTCAACGATGTAAAAAGTCTTTTCAATATAACTTGTATAAATGACTTGTATAAATGATGATGATTGTATACGGAACTAATGCGTAAATATTGAAAGTTATTATGTATAATCTACTTGTCAATTATCCTTGTTCTTTCTGATATAATCTGTAACAAAAAAAAGATTTCACAAAGTAACAATACTTATATTAAGAACATTATTTTTTTATTTTATAATAAAAGTTTGCTACTTATCTGAAAATATATCTGAATATATATATATATATATATATATATATATATTATAATATACACCAAGTCAATTTAAATCGAATTTCAACGATGTAAAAAGTCTTTTCAATATAACTTGTATAAATGACTTGTATAAATGATGATGATTATATACGGAACTAATGCGTAAATATTGAAAGTTATTATGTATGTATACATAAAGTAACAAGGTTAGGTTGATTGACCAGATATATATATATATATATATATATATACCATATACGGATTCTCTCTCTCTCTCTCCGTCGCTCTTCTCTCTTTCCTCCCTCTCTCTCTTCTAGTCGGTCGGACAAAAATGCTATACTATGTACCGGTCGGACAAAAATGTATAGTTTGTGCAGACTGAAGAATGTGGAGAAAAAATCGGAAAGGAAATCGTACATAAAAATATTCAGATCTCTAAATCTTTTGAATGAGACAATCTTTTTAAATGAAACCTTTCGATTTGAGTAGAGCAATGAAATGGCTTTCGATTAAGAGGGATATGTTATATAGTTGAAACTAACGCAATAGGTATATAATCGCATTGAATTTCTCGTACATCCATTTCAAAGTATATATTCACGCGGTCGTCCTAAGGCTCTTCTATACTTTCCTTCGGAACGCTCCCGCGTTCCTTGATCACGCGGTCGTCCTAAGGCTCTTCTATACTTTCCTTCGGAACGCTCCCGCGTTCCTTGATCCTAGTGAGTTAGACTTAATATGTAACTTTCATCTTTTTTAGAAAAAAGATGTATTTATTTTTATGCGATAAAAATTTTTACTGCCTCTTCTTTAAAATACTTAATTCAATCTTGCCAATGCACATATTTTTCACTATTAATTTTCATACAGCATTCCCATCTTGAACTGAAACTACTTTCCAAATTTAAACAAAACTGTCACTGCACGCTTGTATTATAATTACACTTACATTTTTCAGACATATATCTTTACATACACAATACATTAAATTTTTAGTCCAAAATTCACTTATGAATACAAATAATCAAGCACTAAGAAAAAAGTCTTTCTCTATCTGAAAGCAAAAACTCTGCAAAACAAACTGTTGAAATAACAAGGCTATGTATCTTGGCTTATTTGAGATTTTGAGCTGTCTGCTCTGCAACTGTGTTGACACTATGGTATTATAGTTTTATAAGTATATACGTACACAAAAGGGAGTATTAATATAGTAATTTGCTGTCAAATTTCGTTGACGAAATGGTCACTTTACTAGAACAGAAGGGCAAAATTGTCACAACTCAAAAGACGATTCCACTGGATTTCAAATTCCAGAATATGATTTATATTATTTTTATAATAAATTCCGTATTTAAATTTAATTATTTTTTTTATAATTCTTATACTAATAAGTCTTAAATAATGTTTTTTGATATTTTAAAACACATACAAGTAAACGTGTTCCTATATATATATCAGAAACCTATAGAAAAGGCAAAAAAAAGGAAAATCAATTTTTTTCGTCATTTTGAAGATGGTAAGCTCTTTTAACCATATCATTTTTAATTTTTTTAATTTTTTATCCAGACTAGTTTTTTTAGGTTCAGAATAACATATATAATTAAAAAATTCAATAAAAAAAAGTTGCTTTTTTCAAAATTTTTAGGTGTAAGACCACCTTAAACGCTCGTTTAAAATACGATCATGTTGAATTTGCGTTTTAGTTACGATCATACAGAATTTTCGGTGAGATACAATTATACTTCATAGGTCCAAAACGATACGATCGTACGAACGGGAGGTGTCGAAATTCGTATTCACATCCACCATCCTCTCCTTCTACCTCTCACTCCGCTCCATCTATTTTTAACTCTCACGCTTCCCTTCATCTTCACCTCTCAAAACCTCCCTCGGGCCACACACCGAGAGACATACAACAGTGTCACGTTATGTGATTTTGAATCTAATTGATATGTTCAAGCACCACCCGGCCAAAAACACTCATATGAGACTCACATGATTCTCATGTGAATCTCATGCCAAATTCTCACATGAGGCTCATGTGATTCTCGTGTAAGTCTCACGTGACTTTCATATAGCATTTGTTTTTACGATATCATAATCTTTTTGAATTGACCAAATTGCTACCATTAAATTTTTTACAAAATAGAATATTACAGTTGCATATTTATGCAGCCCTTACCACGTTTCCACACGATGCAATAAGAATTACTTTGTACTAGGTATAGATTTTTGTTTTGTTTTGAATAGCGAAATAATTGAAATAAATGTTTCAGCAGTAAAAAAATTATTTATAAATTTATTTTTAGTTTAAAATTTATGTCATGAAATGTATTTTCTTATTACTACAATTACCTTATTGTATTAATACAATAGTAGCCTGGATGAAACACCTTTGATAAATTTCTTTGACTACAATAAGACATTGACTTATTGTTTTTCGAATTTTTTGACAATTTTTTTATTCGGGCCTTTAACTAAAAAAGGACACTTGCGAAAATTTTTGCCGGCACACATTAGCTGCATTTACTTACGTATAAAAGATCTATAACAGGCATTAGCTTCACTAAATTCATACTTGATGCGGTGTTTGTGTGAAAAATAACCGATAGATGGAGCCCCCTTTTCCACTTGGAAAAAAGGTGGCTGTGTCTATAAACCTTTGGCCGCTACCATCCTGCGGTAGGTGTCTGATGAGGGCTACTAGATCATCACTGATGAGTCCAATCTAGTAGCCTGGACGAAACACCTTTGATAAATTTCTTTGACTACAATAAGACATTGACTTATTTTTTTTCGTATTTTTTGACAATTTTTTTATTCGGCCCTTTAACTAAAAAAGGACACTTGCGAAAATTTTTGCCTGCGATACACATTAGCTGCATTTACTTACATATAAAAGATCTAGTACAGGCATTGGCTTCACTAAATTCATACAATTACCTTATGTAAAAAAAAAGTCATTTGAGTTGTAATTTTAATAACAATTGTAATCATGTATTACTGAGCCTATACCTATTACAGAGTAATTCTTTATTGCACTGTGTGGAAGCGCAGCAAGCGCTGCATAAATATGCAAGTGTTATATTTTATTTTGTAAAAAATTCAATGGTAACAATTTGGTTGATTAAAAAAAAATTATGATATCGTAAAACCAAATGTTATAAGAAAGTCACGTGAGACATACATGAGAATTACGTGAGACTCTTATGAGAATCACATGAGTCTCACGTGAGAATTTGGCATGAGATTCACACGAGAATCAGGTGAGTCTCATATGAGTTTTTTTGGCCGGGCACGGATTGTAGCAGTTAAAATGTTGATTTGGTTAAGGTTATTTAAGTGATATATATAATTAATATTATATAATTAATAGATTGCGCCCAGCTGTTTGCGCTTTCTATAAGTGTTGCGTGTCTTTATAGAGGAGTGGGGGATCGCGTAAGCGGCCTCGACAAGCGTTGCCGCCGTAATATGGGAGAGAAAAGATCACTTATCTTATGTCGACGTTCTCTGCCTTGCCTGGAAAGGGGCAGGTCTTCAGCAGCATATAAAGGTTTCTAAACTGATTTTAGATTTAAAACACAATAAAATTTTTGTTCAACGAACTTAAAAACTATTACAAATGTTTAAATGTAGTGTGTCCTTAATTGGCTAAGCGCGTCGATCGCGAATCGCGGATTTACTAGCACAAGCACACTATCCGGTCACAATCACAGACGTATCGGTGAGCGATAAGTGCGTAATTATGCACTTTGATCGCGAATCACGGATTACTCGTGCGGGCGCAGCCTCGAGTATCGAGTCGCGGACTTATTGTAGAACTAACCTAAATTAATGTAACGAACTTTCATTACGTATCGCTGATTACTCGTGCGGGCGTATATACGAGTCGCCGGTCGTGAACGTAGTACTAGCACTGGCTTACCAAAAATGGCCAGCTTTTATACAAAAAATTAGATTAAGTGAGAAGCGCGTGATATTTGGATTACAAAGCATTTGCAAATACAAGGTAATAAAACGAAAGGCGTAGTCTTCGTTTCGGCGAAAGGTAAAGCTTTATTTACCTCTCGATAAAAACGCGTGATAGTCATAAAGTGGTAATAGACAAAAAAATGATTTGAGGTTTATGACCTAGTTGAATAGTCGCGAATTTGAGCTTATGGAGATTAGCGTTAAATATAGAAAGAAAAAGAAAACGAAAAATTTAAAATAAGTACGCTATTACTCAAAATTGAGTTCCCGTTTTTCTCATTCAATTTTTAATTTTAAGGAAAAAAACTCTTTGATACGTTATAGTTTTTTTATTGACCTTAAAACGTGTCAAAGAGTTTTTTCTATAAAGATTAAAATTGAAGGAGAAAAACGGGAACCCAGAATTGAGTAATAGTGTGGGTATCACATCACCTTAATGTAAGCGTGGAGAGAGTTTACATTGATAATACTTGGTTGCAAACCACTCTTTCTCCCCAATCGCTTTCCATATGAAACCTTATTTAGTCATTTATTATCACTACTTTTAGTTACACCGTGGGGTATTACCCAATCTGTTGCACAAAGTGTTACAGAGATTAAATACAAGAGGGCGCATAACAGTGTACAAACAACAAAAATAAAATATATTTATTTATTTACTTGTTTATTTATTTATTAAGTTTCAACGGGCTAGAGGCCCTTTTACAGAGTTGATAAATATAAAATTAATACCACAATATATACAAAAAATAGATCAAAAACAACGGGAGAGGAGAGAGAGAGAGAGAGAGAGAGAGAGAGAGAGAGAGAGAGAGAGAGAGAGAGAGAGAGAGAGAGAGAGAGAGAGAGAGAGAGAGAGAGAGAGAGAGAGAGAGAGAGAGAGAGAGAGAGAGAGAGAGAGAGAGAGAGACAGAGAGAGAGAGAGAGAGAGAGCTTGAAACAAAATTGCTTCTAGATAGAACAAAAATGAGTAAATATGCACGAATTTTAAGTGACCCGGAACGCTAGAGTGAAGGACTTCTTGCTGCCACTGAAATGGATTTCGTAGTAGTAGTAGTAGTAGTAGTAGTATATATTTGGGTTTTATAAGAGTATTATATGGGTTGTCATTGTTGCTGTTTTCATGTGAGACTTCCTCATGCCATCAGAACCCGATCTCCTTAGAGAAATAATTTATTTCCCACGTAACTGAAATCATCCTGTTATATATTTTATGATATTTTTTAGGGATCTGGAGTAATCAAAGCTGGATTCGCTGGAGATCAAGTGCCCAAATGCCGGTTTCCCAATTAGTAAGTAAGATTATTTAATTGCTCATTTATTTATATCTAATAAAGTATTTTTGTTATTAAATTCAATTGAATAAAATTTGTACGAGAGAATTAATCCGAAAAGTACTTTAAAAAGATAGTACACCCTTTTCCAGGAAACGAATTTTAACAGGTCTTTGAAAGTCAATTTCTGCTATCTAATAATGTATTCCAGTATTTCTAATTTTATCTTATAGGCCCATTTTCTTGCGGTATGGATAATCTAATCTCATATATGAGGCGTTTCACGTCAACTGTCACAGCGCGGCGCGCGAGCGCCAAATCGTGCTGTATCCAGCAGTATCATGTTTACGATACTAAAATGTATGTGAAAAAATTTTATGATAACCATTTCCAACGTATTTTTTCCTCAGCTTTCCAATGGTGTAGACAGTTTTCCCAAAATTTTCTATTTTTACCTTCAAAAAGTACAAAACGTCTTATATCTCGAAAACGATATTTTTAATATTTTTTTTGACCCTCTGGATCGAAAGCTGAGCATCTTTTATGTAAGAAAGAATATTTTCCAAAGAGTGCCTGAGATGTTTTCTGCAAGAAATAGAACGCGAAAGAGTAGGCGCACCGCCCTTCCTGCGCGCGGTACTACGCGGTACAGCGCGCGGACTGCGCCCGCCTCGTTGCCTATATAACAACCTTTTATAATCTTTAATTCTTTACTTGTTCGTCTGGATTCTTAATAGTGCATGGCGTAATATTTTATTAATTATTTTACAAAAAAATAAAATTTCAAAATTAACAGCAATATAGTAACTCTTGTACTAACGTTTTTTTTTTAGTGTAGATAATTTTTTTTTTGTTTTCCCAGTTTTTTTCGGGAAGATTTTATACTCTGAACTCAGAGAGGTTTTTTTGAAATTCAATGTACTTTCATCTATTGGAGTAATAGCATGGTATTGTAACGTGCCTGGTATAGATTTAGCCTTGTCCAGTCTTAGTTTTAGTTTCAAAACCGTTTCTTTATACGATTCTTTACTGCTATAAAAAAATTTTGGTTCGTTTGCAGTAATCGTTAGCCCAGTTTGTCAGCTCTTCTGGTGTTAAAATATGATTACTAGAAGAAACTGGTAGACTAGCTCGTTTTGCACCTCTTTTTAGGTTCGCGCCTATACCATCCCACGCACCTTTGCCATGTGCTGTGGCATAAAAATATCACTCATCAGTAACTCCAAAATCTTTCTCGTGAAAAAGAAGATTTTAAAAATTGGATTTATTCTTAAAATGCTGACCTGCTCCATCAGTCAAATAATAAACTTTCTTGACTGCAAAATTAGTTTTAAGGTAAGATATTACAATTTTTTGATCTTCATAAACGGCTATGGTATCATGATTTAAATTGTCGAAAATCACAGTAATGTTTACATGTTTGAGCTCATTATTTTGTTTAAGTAGGTAAACAGCAGGGGTTCTGGCGCACTTCCTGGAATTCCAGGTGCGCCAGAACCCCCACTGTGTTTTCTGGAACATGCGTTCCAGAATTACACGAGGTGTGTTAACCCAAGTGCGCCAGAACCCCCACAGGGTTTCTGGAGTTGTAGGAGGCTAGTTAACCCAGGTGCGCCAGAACCCCCACTGTGTTTTCTGGAACATGCGTTCCAGAATTGCACGAGGTGCGTTAACCCAAGTGCGCCAGAACCCCCACAGGGTTTCTGGAGTTGTAGGAGGCTAGTTAACCCAAGTGGCCCAGCACCCCCACAGGGTCTCTAGAGTTGTAGGAGGTTAGATAACCCATCGAGAATCCTGCGGCCCGCGGCCAGCTGTGGCGCTGCGAGCGGTCAGCTGTCAGCGGCCACCATGCGCGCCCTCTATTCTGTTCTGTATAAGTATTACTTCTAAGAATAATATTACTAACTTAATAATATAAATATTCAAATATCTTGAATACTTATATATTTGAAAAAAAAATTAGCTGACTCTAGGACTCGAATTAAAGATCTTGCTGTTGTTGTCCCAGAGCGCTAACCACTAGGTTACGGCCTAGTTAGAAATACTGCGTTATACCAACAGTATAATGGAACACGTTCTGTTGCTTTCATGCGCTACGTTGTGTAGAAAGCCTCATACATAGTGGCGCTGGAAACGTCATGACTGTTGTCGCTCTCATAAGGGTCGGTCTTAACTTTGGGGTCTCCCCCCTTAAAAAGTATTGGCGGTAACCGTTTGCGCGCGAACTTCATTGTCTTTCTGACAGCTGGCGAGAGAGAGAGAGAGAGAACTCGTTTTTTTTTTTACAAGGAGGTTAAATTCAACAAATTTTAAGATGGCTGAGAATAATGCGTAAGTATTACCTTTTTTTTAAATAATACCTTTTTACATATTAATAAAAGATATTAATCTTATTATGTTTCATTTTTTTGTTTCAGTCTTCTTCTGCCAGTAGGCCCCAGATCCCACAAAATAAAATATCTGATCAATCAAGGCATAGTGCATTACGGCACCATCGGTAATTATTTATCGACTATGATAAATTGTTATTATACCAACGAGCTCAACAATAAATTTCTCAATGCGGGGAGAACTCTATGCAGAGGAAGGCGTAGATTTATTGTTAAGATCCTTGAAGAGAAAAAGCATTCTAGAGAAATCGATTTTTTTGAGATGTTGCCGAAATTAATATGGATAGATGTAGGAGCAGCAGATGTAATTTTAACAAAAGTGCTTAAAGATTTAAATGATGGTTAGTTCTTAATTTTAGTATTTTTTTTTGTTCAATAAATTTTATTCTTTTATATTAATTCTAATGTTATATAATTACTAATCTATAATTGTCCTAATCCTAAACCCCTAAATCTTACCATTAGTTTAACTATTTTAAAGTATATTATAATACAATTAACCATTCTTTACAAAGATTAAGGCTCAAAAGCTAATTTTCAAGATGGCTTTAATTTCAGACATAGGCTTCTTGGTGATTATGTTAAAAGCATTTGCTAGATCATATCCGTATAACTTATTCTCTTTATTATTGTGAGATATAGCATGAAACCAAATTTCATCTCAATATCTTGAATACAATCAGAGCTATGACATTTTATGTAAAATGGCAACGACTCCGTACATATGAAAAATCAGGTTTCATAGTACCAAGTTCATCATATACATTTATATGAATATTTTATTCTTCTATATCATTAGTTTAACTATTTTAAAGTATATTATAATTCAATTAACCATTCCTTACAAAGATTAAGGCTCAAATGCTAACCTTTTAGATTTCTCAATTTTCATACATAGAGTCCTAGGTGATTTTTGATAAAACGTTTTACTAGATCATATCCGGGTAACTTATTCTCTTTATTATTGTGAGATATAGCATGAAACCAAATTTCATCTCAATATCTTGAATACAATCAGAGCTATGACATTTTATGTAAAATGGCAACGACTCCGTACATATGAAAAATCAGGTTTCATAGTACCAAGTTCATCATATACATTTATATGAATATTGTATTCTTCTGTATCATTAGTTTAACTATTTTAAAGTATATTATAATTCAATTAACCATTCTTTACAAAGATTAAGGCTCAAAAGCTAACCTTTTAGATTTCTCAATTTTCATACATAGGCTTCTTGATTTTATTAAAACCTTTTGCTAGATCATATCCATATAACTCAATCTCTTTATTAATGGAAGATACACCATGAAACCAAATTTCAGCTTGATATCTTGATTACAGCCAGAGATATGACACTTTATGTAAAATGGCAACGACTCCGAACATGTGAAAAATCATGTTTATGTATACTAAGTTCAACGTATACATTTATATTAGTATTTATTCTTCTATATCATTAGTTTTAACTATTTTAAAGATAGTTTAATTCTACTAAGCATTCTTTACAAAGATTATGTCTCAAAAGCTGATTTCTTCATTTTTCATATAATGTACTAGCAAAATTCAATCTTCTAAACCAACTTGGAGCATTATTATCTTATAAACTACTTATTTTTAAGGATGATAAAATATTGGAGAAAATGATTGGATTTGATTAAAAACATAAGTATTACATTATAGAACTCTATTATTTATTAAATACTATATACAATAAGATACGTTTAGCTTACAAAATAGAATATTACATACATCTTTTTTAAAATTATTAATTAGGATGTTGGAATCCTGTTGGGACATGTATGTTTTCTTGAAAAAACCATCACTTCCTTCATAGAATCTTCTTCTGTTTTCCTTGCTTTCATAGGAGGTTTGGAAGGATTTTCCTTCTTCCTCATCCATTCAGATTTCCCTTTCTTCCATGGATTAACGAATGGTGTTATGATCCATCCTTCTTTATAAGCATCTTGTAGAGCTTCTTCAATTAATCTATGAAGCTCATCTTCAGATAAGCTGCTCACATTGAATTTCTCATTCATTAATCTAATAATATTAACTAGATCCATTGATGGTGGATTGAGATGGTTCAGATTTTCGCACTGATCAATTTCTTCTGGAGTCATCTTGGACACGCTTGATCTTAACACTTGAATCATGAATGTCAAAATGATTTTTGATGAGGGTGAAACTTGCTTTTATACTACCACTCCCCACCACTTTCTCCTTTTCAACCAATCAGAGCTCAGGAATTAACTAAACATTGACAATAATTTATCTTGCACTTGAGAGTCAACTTCATCTATTCCGTGGAAATCTGGCAATATGTATGTTCTTCTTTCTTCCAACATCCATGTCTAAAATATAAACATTCTGAACTGCACACATTGAATATCCACGTAAAACATGATGTGAGCAGGGAATAAATTCCTTGGGAAGTTTCTTCAATGATGGACACCCCAAATCCTCAATGTTCTTAATTATTCTAGAAAAACAAATTAATTACTAAACTGAGAAATAAATTTAGTAAGTTATAATGTGCATACTTACTTATTAGGAAATATATTCCTGAGCTACTCTCTCTTCTGAACTCCCTTTACATAGATTTTTACAGCATTGGTGAGAACGTTGTTGAGAATGTCAGATACTTGCTCATAAGGAATTTCTCCTGAACACCACATCATCCCCAGGTAGTTACTCTCCAACCATCTGTTCTCACTCTTTTGCTTTGCTGACAGGTAGCTCCAGCTAAGAGGACGTTGGAAAAGAAATACAGATGGAGTAGCATCTTCTTCGAGGGAGATTATGGCAACCTCCTTAAAAATAAACTCTTTCTCATTATGGCCTTTGAAGCCTTGCACATCTACTATGTACTCCATCATGAATCGGAATGAAATCATAACCTACAAAACCTCCTTTTATACATTATGCGACAACAACGCCACTAGCGGGAAAAAGAACCAATGCGCCATTAGTGGCAGATTGTTGAACTAATCACCGCTCGTTGCGGCGGCTCGCGAGCGGCGGCGGCGGCTCGGGCAACCAATCACAGCTCTTGCGGTGGCGGCGGCTCGCGAGCGGTGGCGGCTCGGGTGGGGAAACTGAATATAAGCAAGCGAAGTCGCTCGCGAAATCATTCCGTTTGGAAAGTCCTAGAGGCAACAACAGCTCCAGTGCAACAGCAGCAGTAGTGTTAAACAGTGAAAAAAAAACTCAGTGCAGCAGTGTTAAAAGTGAAAAAAAAAACTTCGTGCAGCAGTGTTAAAAGTGAAAAAAAAAACTTCGTGCGTGTGTACAAGACTTTGAAAGACCCTGTGATAAAAAGTGTGTGTATAAGATTTTATAAGACTTTATAAAATGGATCCACATCTTGGATTGACCGTGCAAATGCTATGAAAGGCATTGGAGAGTGCCAGAAATGGAACAGCAGACAGTGCTGACATACAACGATTCCTCGATTGTATTCCACACACTCTGGTAAGGATAGAAACATTGATGAATTCGTCATCTTTGAAACCACATGAGAAGAGAATATGCCAGACGTCCTATGGTCAAATACTCAGCATTCAGAGGATGCTCAAAGTTTGTCACAAGAGAGGTGGAGAATTACATCAACCTGCTGATGATGGTGAGAAAAGTGCTACCACCAATGCTGAGAGTGTAATTTGGGATAATGGAATATCAGCATTCCAAAATAATATTAGAAGTGGTATTATAACCAATGTGAAACATCTTGATGTTACCACCTTCATGACTGATGCTGCTACTCTGTTTGAACACAAAATCAAAGAAGCTTTGAAAGAACACAACGCATTGAAGGTGGATACGGTCCTTGCAGCAGAATTTAGCATTGTCAAGAATGACGAGGAAGTGATTGAAATTAAATATTTCAATACATAGAGTCAACCAATATTTCAAACCACTGATTTGAAAGAGTGGTATCTGACTCATGTGGAGCAACCCATCGAACGTGACATGGAAGAGTTCCAGGAACGTGATAGTGGTTGGACTCTAAGATCGATATTGAACTTAACCATCAGTATTAAGAAACTACAACCGTTGCACGCTGGTTCATACATTGAATTACCCAAGGTAATACAAAACAAGAAAGCATGTGTGAACGTGAAAAACAATGATGATAAATGTTTTATGTGGGCTGTACTATCAGCCTTACATCCAGCATATAAAGATGCTTGTAGAATAACGAATTATAAGGCATTTGAAGGTGAGTTAAACTTCAACAAAATTGACTTTCCTGTGCCACCAGAACAGATATCAAGATTTGAGAAGCAGAATGATGTATCCATCAACTTATTCATGCTTAGCCATACAGGTAAGAGCTATGAAGCTACACCTTGCCATTTGACAGCAGCAAAAAAAGAGAAACATGTAAATTTACTCTTAATCCAAGATCCTGATACAAAAGTTCCAAGATTTCATTATGTATGGATTAAAAATTTACCTGCTCTTATTTATTCTCAAGTATCAAAGTATAAAGTTAAGAAATATGTATGTGATCGTTGCCTACACTACTTTCACAAGGTGGATGCACTAAAAGCTCATGAAGTTGACTGCTCACAAATGAATAAATGTAAAATAGTTCTACCACAGTTGGATAAAGACAAGATATTAGAATTTATGAACTTTAGCCATAAAGAGCGTGTTCCAATAGTAGTGTATGCTGACTTTGAGTGTGTTCTCACACCTGTAGAAAATGAACGTGTATATCAAGAGCACGAACCATTCAGTGTAGGCTTCTACGTTCAGCATGCTCATGATACATCAAAGTCAAAGTATTGCAGCTATAGAAAGAAGACTGAGCAAGACGAAAATCTAGCAAAATGGTTCGTTGAAGAATTTTACAAATTGGATAACGAATTAGAAGAGATGCACAAGAATCCTCTGCGAATGACGAATGTTGATGAAAAGACATTTAATGAGGCTAGATTATGCCATATCTGCCAAAAACCCTTCAGCACTAAGGACAAGAAGGTCAGAGATCATTGCCATCTCACTGGACGGTAAGATTACTCTTTTAATACATATAATAATAATAATTCTTTATAAAAATAATTTATAATTTTTCCAGATACCGAGGAGCAGCTCATAATAGTTGCAACCTCAACTACCAGGACTCAAGGACTATTCCAGTCGTTTTCCACAACCTAAGTGGATACGACTCACATCTATTCATCAAGGAGCTTGCCAATACCTTCAAAGGCCCAATTAATTTGATTCCTGAGAATAAGGAAAAATACATCTCCTTTATAAAGACAGTGGATGGCAGCATCATTAGTTTCCGATTCATCGACTCTTTTCGCTTCATGCCATCTTCACTTGACAAATTGGCGTCGTACTTGGAAAAGCTGGACATTGTAGAGAAAGAGTTCCAAAATGAATATTCTCCAATGCAAATTGAGCTTCTCAAGCGAAAAGGAGTATTTCCATACGATTACATTTCTTCCTTGAATAAACTTGATGTTACAACATTGCCTGGGAAAGACTCTTTCTACAGTAAATTGTACGATAGCAACATAAATGATGACGAGTACAACCACGCTCAAAAAGTTTGGATGAGTTTCAATGTTAAGACCTTGGGTGAGTACTCGGACATCTATTTGAAGACTGATGTGCTCTTGTTGGCAAATGTTTTCGAAGATTTTCGAAACAACTGTATGGAAGCCTACGACCTGGATCCTGCTCACTATTATACCACTCCTGGTCTAACATGGGATGTCATGCTAAAGTATACTCAGGTACATTTTTTATTATTTTTTTTAATTTAAATTTACATTTCAATATTTATAACTAATTTTTTTTCTCTTTACAGATCAAACTGGAACTATTGACTGACATTGATATGCTGCTTTTTGTCGAGCGCGGTATTCGAGGTGGGGTCAGCCAGTGCTCCAACAGATATGCCAAGGCAAATAATCATTACATGAGAGAAGATTACCATCCAGAGCAAGAGTCAAAGTACATAATGTACTACGACATAAATAGTTTATATGGATGGGCAATGACACGGTCTCTCCCATATGGTGGATTGAAATGGGTTGAGGATGTGAGTGACTCTAACTTCTTCATGATTGCCGATGACAACTATACTGGAACCTTGATGTTGATCTTGAATACCCTGAAGAAATTCATGACACACACAAAGATCTACCTTTCTGCCCGGAACATCAAGCACCACCAGGCACAAAACAGGAAAAACTATTGACAACACTCCATAACAAAGAGCGGTATGTCATACATTACGTTGCTCTGAAACAGGCGTTGAAACACGGTCTTCGTCTAAAAAAGATAAATAGAGCATTACAATTCAATCAAAAACCATGGTTGAAGCCATACATTGATCTCAACAGTGAGAAACGAAAAAATGCGAAGAACGAGTTTGAAAAGATGTTGTTCAAACTTTTTAATAATGCAGTGTATGGTAAAACCATGGAAAATGAGAGAAAGAGCGTGGATGTCAAGTTGATTGATCGATGGGAGGAGCGGTATGGTGCTGAGATGTACATTGCTCTGCCCAACTTCCATAGCTGTGCAGTATTCGAAGAGAATCTTGTAGCCATCCAACTTGCACGTACAAAGATTAAGATCTGCAAACCAATCTACACCGGTCTCTCAGTGTTGGACTTGTCAAAGACTTTGATATACCGCTTTCACTACGAGTATATGCAAGATCGAGTTGGAGACAAGTCCAAACTCCTATACACAGACACAGACAGCCTTGTTTATGAAATTAGAGGAGTGAACATGTATGAACAGATGAAGGCTGACCTCAGCGAGTTCGACACCTCTGACTACCCTCCCAATAACCAGTTCAACATTCCACTGGTGAATAAGAAGGTGGTTGGGCTTATGAAAGATGAGGCCAACGCAAAAATTATAACTGAGTTTGTGGGCCTCAGGAGCAAAATGTACTCTGTAAAAATACAAGACTCTGCCACCATCAAGAAAGCAAAGGGAGTTAAGACAACGGTTGTCAAGTCAACAATCAACTTCGAGGACTATCTCTCCTACTTGCGAAATAACACCAAGACGTGTGAGCAAAGCAACATCCGCAGCAGACTCCACGTCCTACGCATAGAGAAGCAGAAGAAGATAGGCTTGAGTCCTCATGATAACAAAAGATGTTTGCTGCCCAATGAGACAGATACATTACCATGGGGATACTACGCATGCGATGACATGGTGGAGGAAGAACCACCTAGGAAGAGACCACGAATCGATAATTGATATCTGTATTTAGTATTAAGTTTGTAAATATTGTAAATAAAAAAGCAGTAAACGGGGAGGTGGCTTTACTTGGTGTACCTCACAGGTGAGAGCCATGGTTCGAGCTCTCTCCACTTCTTAAAAAAAAAAATTATTTTGATGTATTTTAGATATGTATTACATATATTTATTTTTTCTAAATGAATAAACCATGTATTTTTTATAAAATATACAACTTTATTTATTATTTTTCCATAAAATATACATCTTTATTTATAAATTATTTTTATCAATCCAACTATTGTATGAGCTATCAAATCCAAGCCACTTAACATAAATTTGATTACCACGTCTCTTTAATATTTTTTCCACTAAGTAAACGTCAGGATACTTGGCCTTTGATAACTCTTGCTCATAGAAACCTCCTGAGATTGATTTATCTCTGCAATCCTTCAAATGGTAAGTTGTTGGGTTTGTAGATGCTACACGTGTTATTGTAAATATTTCAGTTGTCCAGTTCGGTGTGTAACCCTTTTCGAAAGCATGCTTCATTCTACTTACACGAACCTTGTCTCCAACCTTGAATCTTGACTTTTTCATTGGTTTACGTTCCTGTGTAAACTTCTGCAAAACTTCGCTCGTATTAGTTTTTGTAACATCTTTGGGTTTCATACCGATAGTTCGATGTTTTCTATTATTGTATGATGCAATCAGTTCAGGTAAGATATCTATCCATTTGTAGTTTCCACGAAGACTAAATTTCTTCCACATGGCATTTTTGAGAGTACGATTAAAACGTTCACAAATAGATACTTTGAGATTACTGTAGGTAGAGTAAAGATTAATTTTATACCTTTGCATAAGACTCTCAAACTTTGCATTGTACACACACTGGGTAGCTTATAGAAAAAGAGGGAACAATGTTGTATACTTTGACAATTTTGGTGATCTACAGCCACCATTAGACTTAATGTTGTATCTCGATGTAGATGAAGTTAAGTATAATAATGAGAGATATCAGGACTTCAATACGTATGTTTGTGGACATCTTTGTCTACAATTTTTATCTGAGGCTATATAAGGAGTAGAAAATCTATAAAATTCATTCGTGTTTGAAAAGCCATAATGGCACAATCACTCACACTTACTCTTTCGGGTACTTCATCCGTTTTAGAAGCACACTACTTTCCAACTATAGAGCTCTCACCTGACAAAAATTATGTTCTAGGTTTGGTAGAATTGTTAACTTTTAACTCTATACCTAACATAGATAAAAGTCATAATAAGTTTTATGTTGGTGAAAAGATAATTAACATACCCGTTGGGAGTTATGAGATTGAGGATATACATAAACATCTTAACAAGACGTTGGCTAAAGAAAATATAGATATTAGTCTCAAACCAAACACCAACACTCTTCGTAGCTCTATCAAGTGCAGTCAACAAATTGATTTTTGACCTAAAGATTCCATCGGTCGTCTACTAGGTTTCTATCCACGTGTGCTTGAACCTAACCTAACTCATACCTCGGATCAACCAGTGGCCATTTTGAAAATCAATGCTTTGAGAATCGAGTGCAACATCACCGCTGGAGTCTATATAAACGGGCAACGAGCACATATAATTCATGAGTTCTTTCCTACTGCACCATCAGGATATAAGATTGTTGAGGTTCCCTCACATGTTATCTACCTACCAGTTACAGTAAAGTGTATAGATCATTTACAAATACGCATAGTAGATCAAGACGGTCACTTGGTTAATTTTCGAGGAGAAAATATCACTGTTAGATTGAATATCAAACAGTTGTAACAAAATGGGGATTGTGTGTAATACTTCATCACGCAAAGAGTATATAAGCAGCGAAGTATACGCTCCAAGCATAAGTCATCGACGTGCAATCAAAGCACTAACACGGCAAAACATACAATTCCTAAGAAAAATCGGCTTAAGAGTTCGAAGTGGTGGAAAATAACTTGCATCATCTTTTCCTGCTTTCAACGAAATGGAAGACATTCTAAAAATACAGTCACCTGTCATCTTCGATGAGTCAGTGGCACACTACGAGGTTCATGCTCATCAACCGTATACAGCATCAGCATTCAACAATAGTGATGAGATCCGTATATCCATTCAACATCAAGACTTATGTCTTCTACCATCTCGGAGCTTATTACGTGTCTGTGGAAAATTGGTTAAAAACGATAACACACCAGTTCAGAATACAAAGTTCGTGAACAATGCTATCTGTCACTTATTCGAGGAAATCCGATATGAGTTGAACGCTATTGAAATCGATAAATGTAAAAATGTTGGTTTAACCACTCTCATGAAAGGTTGGCTTTCACTCAATCCAAATCAGAGATCAATGATTGAAAACGCCGGCTGGATCGATGTGCAAGAGACCGAGCGTAAAATAAACAATGATGCTGGTTACTTTGAAGTTGTCATTCCTCTCAGTATGATTCTGGGTTTCGCCGAGGATTACCGTAAGATTGTTGTGAACGCAAAACATGAGCTTATTCTCGTTAGATCACGAAACGATACAAGTGCTGTAGTACAGACTGGTATAGGGGAGGTCCAAGCACGAAGATTTGAAACTTTTAAAATAGTTTTATCAAGGATCGAGTGGCTTATGCCCTACGTAGTATCATCAGATTCTTACAAGATTCGGTTGTTAGATCATGTGGGGAAAGATCGAGCTATATCCATGAGTTTTCGTACTTGGGAGCTGTATGAATATCCGCTACTGCCGAACACTACTACACATGTCTGGACTGTTAAAACTTCCAACCAGTTAGAGAAGCCTCGCTTCGTTATTCTTGGCTTTCAAACCAATCGAAAGGGTGTGAAAGAAGCTAATGCTAGTCAGTTTGATCATTGCAATATCAGGAATGTTAAGCTCTTTCTCAACTCACAGCATTATCCATATGGAAATCTCAACCTAGACATCAATCGTAATCAATATGCTCTTCTCTACGATATGTACGTTAATTTTCAAGCTTCTTACTATGAAAAAAATCCTGAGCCATTGCTCAACAAGACGGACTTTATCAATCACATCCCGCTCATAGTTATCGACTGTTCTAAACAGAATGAATCTATGAAGAGCACTCCTGTAGATGTTCGTCTTGTATTTGAGGCTCATGATAACTTTCCAGCTGGAACATCAGTTTACTGCTTGATTTTACACGATCGTATCGTTCAGTATAATCCCGTCAGTGGGGATGTAAAGAAGCTTGTTTAAAGAGGTAGGGAGCCAATCAGGGCTCGGGCGTTGGCTCGGGCAACCAATCACAGCTCGTTGCGGCGGCTGCTCGCGAGCGGCGGTGGGGGAATGTGTATAAATTGAAGTCTTGATCATGAGGAGCTCATTCTTTTGCCACGTCTAGACTGAAATGGGTCAAAGCGTAGTAAAACTTCCTCCTGGCTTAGAAAGTGAGAAGTCTGAGAAGAATACCAATTCAAATTGGAAAGAATATCCTCAAAAATATTCAACTAATACACAATCTATCTGAAACAAAGGGGTATAAGAGATTTAAGTGAGATGGAGTATGCTGTGGATATGCAATGCTTCAAACAGCCAGGGAACGACTTCATCTTGAAGGAATTGGCTATACTCGGTCTTACAGATAATAGTGAACCCTTGGTACGTCTTTTCAAAGAACCGTTTCCATGAAGAGACTTACAGATAAGTATAGAGAAGAGAATCTATGATTGGAGCGTCACTATCATGGAATACCATGGTCATCAGGTGATTTTGATTATACCCTCATCGGTACCATTATCCGTGAGACTCTCGAAGATGCTTCTAGAATTATTATGAAAAATCAAGTAATATAACAATGGATGCAAAAGCGGTGGAGTTTCTAACAGATTATTAACTTGGAAGAGTGGGGTTATCCAGCTAAGGATTTACCAAGAAACGTCACTATATGCACCAATCACAATGGAAAATATAAGGCAACATGTGCTCTACACAATGTTAAACAAATGAAGACGTTCTACTTTGATGATATTTTTATGGATTGGGAAGAAGTCTCAGAGACTGTTAGTTTTCAATAGATACATGTAAGAGAGAGGTTCACTTTGGAGGGGTATTAATTAAATGGGGTACCTCACAGATGCAGGCGATGGTTGGAGCCTACATCCCTCCTCTCTTACAAATCAATTTGTCGATCAAACGAGTTCAGACGCGCACGACGGCCGCTGACAGCTGACCGCTCGCAGCGCCACAGCTGGCCGCCAACCGCAGGCCGCCAACCGCAGGCCAACCGCAGGCCGCGGGCCGCAGGATTCTCGATGGGTTATCTAACCTCCTACAACTCTAGAAATCCTGTGGGGGTGCTGGGCCACTTGGGTTAACTAGCCTCCTACAACTCCAGAAACGCTGTGGGGGTTCTGGCGCACTTGGGTTAACGCACCTCGTGCAATTCTGGAACGCATGTTCCAGAAAACACAGTGGGGGTTCTGGCGCACCTAGAATTCCAGGAAGTGCGCCAAAACCCCTGCTGTTTACCTACTTGTTTATAATACACTACAACTATAAAAACTGCTGCCTGGTTATTATTCCAGTGGAAGGACTGTGTAGAATTTTGTATAATGAAAGCATAATTTTCTGCGAAATCGCAACACACGAGAAATTCTCCTTCTTGAAGATTACTTTTTACGTTATTTATAAAAAGTGATTGTTTCTTAGCGAAAAAATCGTGAGCTTTTAATTTTATTAATTTTTCCCCCAGTATGTCCATAAATTCGTGCACATTTACCGTTTTGGAAGCTATCTTACACCGATCTGTTTGAAACCATGATTGATACTCGATTTGAAAAATATTATTTTCATCAAAACATTCAAGCAAATGTTTTCGTAATATAGATATATTGGGATAATCCAAACCCGCTGCCAATTCATTGGCAAAATGGCTTCCTCAAACTAATTTATCGATTCCATTTTTTAAATTTAAAAAACAAAAGTAAATTTTTTACAACAAACCTTTATTAATAAATAAAACTGTTTTCTTTGTGGTTCTTTGTTGTTTGTTAAATAATTACTGAATAATTGCTGAATATAAAAAATATCTATTTTGTTTTTTCATTTATGTATCCTATACAAATAATTAGTTATTCTTATAAAAAATTTAAAAGAAATGCATTAGTTTGAGAAAGAAAAGTATGTATTGGCAATAATCTAATAAATATTTGTTTTGAAACAGGTATTTAACTACTATCCTGCTCGACTTAGTGGTTTAAAGTCAATCCATCATTGTAACAATCATACAAATATAATAACTCAGTTATACTTCTTAACAAAAGACAATGAATCCTTTTGAAATTTAACAGAGAGATAGTTCTTTTCATATTTAAGAATCGATATTTTTATGAAATATTTTTATGAAATTTTTACGAAATTCATATTTTGAAAGTCAATTATTATCGTTGCCCTAGTACACGTTGCCGCGGGACTCAATCTGAAATTACTTTCTCGGGGATATGCCCTAGTACACAATAATTATTTTATTTATATATGATATACAAATTAAATAGAACTATTGAATATTTTGCTCTAAAACTTTATATTTGTGTTTTGGGGCTAATTTGGAATGAGTAAATAGTATATTACGATACGTGGGCCGGAAATTGGATTTCCGGGCCGTGCGTGGTATGACGCCCGAGGCGAAGCCGAGGGCGTCATAACGCACAGCCAGGGCATCCAATTTCCGGTCCAAGTATTGTATACTATTTTTCTTACTCCCCGGCCGAAAGTACGTTCTGTAATTGTTAAATAATTGATAAAATTGCGTTGTCGTCTGCTAGCTCTGTTTGAGTGTTAGTTTTTCTTTCGGCCCGCTCGATAGTAGTGCCTCTGTCGGCCGCTTTGGGTAGCTCGGTCGATATTACCGACTGTGTTTTCTTTCGGCCCGGCGTAGAGAGTTGGTTTTTTGTGCGTCTGCTACTTTCGCTATTGTACAGATGGTCTGATGCCCGCCCGACATTTGCAAGACCGAGGCGAAGCCGAGGTTTTGCTGGTCGGGGTGGGCATCAGAAACACATTCATTAAAAAAAGACAACACCACTTTTTATTTCAACTAACTCTTTTTTCTCGTCACACGTGCACTTTCCTCTGTCTATTTCGTACGTGTCTAACCTTCACACCGCACAAACATATTTTCCTCGGACGCTCCCGTCCATACGTTTATTTAATTGTTTCTACACGACTCGAAAGTACGTGTAGAAAACAAGAGGAGAAAACAATAACCACGATCAAACAAAACCACTTTTTATTTCAACTAACTTTTTTCTCGTCACCCGTGCACTTTCCTCTGTTTATTTCGTACGTGTCTAACCTTCACACCGCACAAACATCTTTCCTCGGACATGCGCGCGGGCGCTGAAGCGCCGCGGGTCAGGAAATTTCGGCAGCCAATGAGAGCACGCGGTTGGTCTAAAATAGGATGCGAAAGTTTCTCTTTCGGCCCGGAGATGCGGGCCGAAAGTACGTACTTTCGGGTGGGCGAATAAGAAAAAAATTTTGACCAACATAACCTCTTGAAATTTTAACACAATGTTGTACTCGATAAGTGTAATAAGTGGTAAAAGTTTTGAGTCAATCGAATATTCTTTTTAAAAATGCAAATATAAAATATTTATAAAAAAATTTTAACCTCAAATATCTTTGGTCACACCAGTCAGATTTTTTTCGGCAAAGAACTGACTCCTTAGATATAAAAAAGCTAATTCTCTGCCAAATTTCAAAACGATTCATTGACTTTTACTTCTGTTATCGCAAAGGAAAGAAAACGCACATTTTTTCAAAAATAATTTTTTTTCTCAGAAACACATCAACATAACCTCTACAAATTTTAACACAATGTTGTACTCGATAAGTGTAATAAGTGGTAAAAATTTTGAGTGGGAAAATAAAAAAGTTTTTGAGATATTAATTAAAGAAATATAAACCATATTTTCATTAATAACAAATGACAGGCTAGAGATAATTTAAATTTTAGAAAAAGAAATTGTAGATATTTTAGGACCTTTTAATAAAAATTTAGTTTATTAAGTAATACTGGCTGTAAAAAATTAAAAAATCAAAAGGACGAAAAATTGAAAAGCATTTATTGGTTATAAAAACAAAAATTGGTAAAATCAAAAAGTAGGTTATGCTCTCTCTATTCTCTTCCGAAAGGAAGAAAATAAGCCACACACACACACACGCACACGCACACGCACACACGCACACACGCACGCACGCACGCACGCAGGTTATCAAACATAAATATTCCATCTGATTATATACTGCTGTCTCTAGATGACACCTTGTTATTTACCAATGTTCCATGCCAGTTAGTCATTAATAGTCTAGACAAAAGATATTCTCAAATAAACAAACATTCTAAAATTCCATATGTACATATCATAGAGTTGGTTAAATTCCTTTTTAACAATACCTTTTTTCAATTCAATGATAAAATTTACAAACAAATATTTGGTAGCCCCATGGGTTCACCGATTTCACCAATTTTCGCTGATCTAGTAATGGAAGATTTAGAAGTTCATTGTTTAAAACAATTAAAAGACATTATCAATTGCATTCCTTTATTCTATTTTCGCTATGTGGATGATACCATAATGTGCATAAAAAAAGAATTTTTAGAACCTACTCTAGATATATTCAATAGTTATAACTTACATCTACAATTCATGAGGTTGAAGTTAACAATAGTATATAGTAGATTACGCAACGTGGAAGAAAATTGTAGCGTTCGGCTCGCTGCGCTCGGGCGGCAACTACGCGCCGGGAGCGGTCGCTACATTTACTTCCCGAGTGGCGTATACTATTTTTTCTCGAACCGGGAAGAAAGTACATCCCATAGCCAAATATTTATGTGAATATACATATATTTTTATCTTCAAGTGTACTCGCAAGTCACTTGGAGATAATTCAACATCGAAGGTTCTTAACCCTGAAGGATATAAGTAGTTTTCTCGAACCGGGAAGAAAGTACGTCCCATAGCCAAATATTTATGTGAATATACATATATTTTTATCTACAAGTGTACTCGCGAGTCACTTGGAGATAATTCAACATCGAAGATTCTTCTTAACCCTGAAGGATAAAGTAGTTTTTTATATTTATTATCACTAATGTTAGAGTAAGTGTTGGCGATTCAACGCCTCGAACATTCGAGACGCTGACGTCATCACGCCATATAAGGCGATATTCGGCTCCCGCAGGTGCGCAACCAGTCAGCGCTCTCCACGCGGTCCTCTCTTACTGCCCCTCCAACTACCAAGGCATGCCGACGGCACTCCGCAGCGTCGGCCGGCTCCAGTTCAGCACGCGACGGTAGAGAGAACAGCAACACCTGTACGCTTACAGTGGCGCGACGGCAGATTCAATAAATCACTTTTATCTCTACACGGAAGTTTTTCAATTTACGAACCAGCCTAATTCACGATCCATCATCCTTCATTACATCATAAAAACATTTGGTCCTTCGAGCCGGATCGTTGGAGAGGACATCGACATGGCCACGCCGAAGAAGCCTTTCTCTATCTTCTACGCTCACTCTCGAGTGGCGTAGAGATAGCTATCTTCTTTTGCAGGTACGCATCAAAGTGTTCGTGGTCGTGAGTGCCTTAAAAGTCACATGTGCCCACATGTTGACATCGCGCGTACGTTGCTGTCTCTGTCTCTTTCGTTAATTCACCGTCGTGTGCACTCGGAAGCCAATATCTAAGGCTTCCTAGGGGAAATAGCACATCAATTGCTATTCTCCCCATTTCTGAAAGCGCCTTGGAGTGTGCGTGTCTACCGACTCCAAGACGTCGCCAAGAGCCACGGTTAAGCCAGCTGTAGAATCACCGCGTTCGTACGGTGATTGGCAGCCATCTTGTTGCAGTCAAGAGCAACAAGTGGCATTTTCGATAGAAGAGCCACGGTTAAGCCAGCTTTAGAATCATCGCGATTGGACGATGGTCATTTAATCGTTGCCGGCTAGTGTAACGAGTCGGAAAGGGGTTCACGCCTCTCAATTAACAGACAACCCGCGTGCAGCGTACACGCTACGGGGTCTACATCACTCAAGCCATGGAGTACCCGCGTGGAGCCTACTCGCTACGGGGTCCACATCAGCCCGTCCACGTAGCACCCGCGTGGATATCGCTCGCTACAGCATCAAGGTGCGAGACGCTCGTCGTGCATATAGCGAGGTTTCTACGAGGAAAGAAGAAACATCATCAAGAAGACGACCATCGGAACGCGTGACGTCCGGGAAGCCGAGTAAGTCATGGCCAAGGATAATAGGAGCTGTGCTCGGACCAGTCCATTATTCGACACAAAAGGAAGCGTGCCAGAGGATTGAAAATACACGTGACACAACCGTGTTACACGGAGCACAATCGCGTACCAAGAGGCACACCCGATATATATATATATATATATATATATATATATATATATATATATATATATATATATATATATATATATACAATCATATGAACATGGACTTATGCTGACAGCAATGTATAAGACCACGTGACCTGTCTGCATAAGTGTAATACCGTTTATACAAGTGTCTGCACAAGTCTTGCGTGACTAAAGAAATAATCTCTCTACTTATGCTGACGTCTGCATAAGTCGGTCTCTGTCTGCATAAGTCTATTTCAATTCCGGAAAGTGTCTGCATTACTAGCGTTTCATATATTTATATATATATATATATATATATATATATTCATATCGCATATTTCTTGACATCTCATTGCACCGCATATCCCAAAAATAAGAATAACCTGCAATACATATGAAAACTTTATACATTTATCATAAAAATGAGCTACCTAAAAGACAAATTGAATAATGTGGAAATACCTTTGAACATAAATATATTAAATCTTCACTGTTTTTCAAAAATAACTGGACTTGTTCCCAAGTTAATACGCTTGACTTCTTTGCTTTGTAACCTTTATTTTTATTCTTAAGCAGAGTTTTTAAATTTTCATATTTATTAATATTGATACCATGTCGAAGATTTAAGGTTGTTCTTAACATTGACCACTGCGCCCATAGAGTGGATGGTTTTAACTTTTTTGATAAATCTTTAAAGTAAACTATTAGCATATTTTCATCAAATAACTTTGCCTTCTGGTAAATTTTCCATTTTATAAAACTATTATAAGTATTTTCATATTTCAGACATGATTTTGCAGGTAACAATTTATTAATGATCAGTTTTCCTTCTGCCTCAAAATCTCTGATGATTGATTCCTCATCTATATCGGAATCAGATGAATCAACATCCATTTTCTGCAATGGAAATATTATAGGTTATGATCACCTGAGTACTATTACATTATCACATATTACTATAAGAGTGAGTTTTGTACTCTATAGTTAAAATTGTCTATTAATATTAGAAAAGTTATATATATATATATATATATATATATATGTATAAATATATGAAACGCTAGTTATGCAGACACTTTCCGAAATTTAAATAGACTTATGCAGACAGAGACCGACTTATGCAGACGTCAGCATAAGTAGAGAGATTATTTCTTTAGTCACGCTAGACTTGTGCAGACACTTGTATAAACGGTACTACACTTATGCAGACAGGTCACGTGGTCTTATACATTGGTGTCAGCATAAGTCCATGTTTATATGATTATATATATATATATATATATATATATATATATATATATATATATATATATATATATATATATATATTTATCTGCAACGGTTCGTTCCGGGACGTTTACACTGTACATCGCTGTTATTTCCGGGACGCGCTGTTTTTTCCGGGACGTCCCGGAAAATCTGTGTCTGCAACTGTTATTTCCGGGACGTGGTATTAGTCCCACACCCCAGGGATATTATTTCTTTAGTCACGCGCTTATATAGGGAACTCTGAAGAGATAAACTATAGGACCCTGTAGATTACCAGAAATAACGTTTATAGGTCTTTATATATATATATATATATATATATATATATATATATAACTTTTCTAATATTAATAGACAATTTTAACTATAGAGTACAAAACTCTATATATAAAAAAAAATATATATATATATATATATAACTTTTCTAATATTAATAGACAATTTTAACTATAGAGTACAAAACTCACTCTTATAGTAATATGTGATAATGTAATAGTACTCAGGTGATCATAACCTATAATATTTCCATTGCAGAAAATGGATGTTGATTCATCTGATTACGATATAGATGAGGAATCAATCATCAGAGATTTTGAGGCAGAAGGAAAACTGATCATTAATAAATTGTTACCTGCAAAATCATGTCTGAAATATGAAAATACTTATAATAGTTTTATAAAATGGAAAATTTACCAGAAGGCAAAGTTATTTGATGAAAATGTGCTAATAGTTTACTTTGAAGATTTATCAAAAAAGTTAAAACCATCCACTCTATGGGCGCAGTGGTCAATGTTAAGAACAACCTTAAATCTTCGACATGGTATCAATATTAATAAATATGAAAATTTAAAAACTCTGCTTAAGAATAAAAATAAAGGTTACAAAGCAAAGAAGTCAAGCGTATTAACTTGGGAAGAAGTCCAGTTATTTTTGAAAAACAGTGAAGATTTAATATATTTATGTTCAAAGGTATTTCCACATTATTCAATTTGTCTTTTAGGTAGCTCATTTTTATGATAAATGTATAAAGTTTTCATATGTATTGCAGGTTATTCTTATTTTTGGGATATGCGGTGCAATGAGATGTCAAGAAATATGCGATATGAATATGAGTAATATAGAAGACACTGGAAACCAATTCATAGTAACAGTACGAGATACGAAGAATTACTATCCAAGAAATTTTGTTATTGGTATAGAGCTTTACGGCAAAGTCAAGGACTACATCAAACTGAGGCCAAATGGTTTAACTACTGACAGATTTTCCTGCAATATAGAGATGGAGTATGTACAAGACAGGTAATAGGTAAAAATAAAATCAGTGAAGTTCCCAAGGCTGTTGCTGTGTTTTTGAAATTGAAGGACCCAGAAACATACACAGGACATTGTTTACGAAGAACAGCTGCCACTTTACTAGCCAACTCTGGTGCTAATTTAACAACCGTTAAACAGTTAGGTGGTTGGAAGTCAAGTACGGTGGCAGAAGGTTACATAAAACATTCATTAGCTAATAGAAAAAAAATATTTCAAGGTATTATTAATTCAGATAATGCATCTGTTAAAGAAAATATACAAATTAGAACTTCACCAGTTCATAATATAGTTGCAACTAATGTGTCAGCGGCTACTTCAGCAGATGCACATACAGATGATACGGATAAATATCCTTATTTTGACATTGATGGCATCGATGATGCTCAACTGACAGATGATACAAATCTACGAAAACTTATTATTATAACTTAACTTATAACTTAAACTTATCTTTATTCGTTCTTCGTTATATGTAATTTCTTTTACAAACTTTGTAGTAATAAAAGACAATTGATGTATTAAAAAATTGTAATAAAACAATTTAGTGAAAAATTGAAATCACGAAAAAGAAATGTGGCTCATTATTATTTTAAGCTATGAGTATAATCTCAAGATTTGGGATACTGCAGGATGGGAACTTTACTGTTCGGTTTGCGTCTATGTACTATCGAAGAGCTCAGGAAGCTAAGTAAAATTAAAACAATCGAAAATGATTTGGAAAATAGAATTATTTCTTGTATTATTATCTATATTATTTGCAGAAAGATTTCTTAAATACGAATTTTTTTCCTCAATACTCTTTAATGGCTTTGCATAACTGAACTTACAGTACTTTTTGATAAGTCAGGGTTACAGTAAATAAAACTTTTATTTATTATAAAATTGGTGGTTTTTATCCTACATACACGTGTAAACAATAGAAAAATGTGAATGCTTCTTTTACCCCTTTAAAAATACAAGTTTTTAAGAGGAAATAGTTTATTGATAGTGCCAACTTAATAATTATAATAATAATAATTATACTTACTGTCGTTGCTTTTTAAGGTTTGATTTATTTTTATTTTTGTCTAATTAATTTAATTAATTGACTATTTCGTAAAGCGATTTTTTTACGAAAAAGCTAATCTTTGTATCATTTAAAACTATTATATATATATTTAGCTTGATTAAAGGCTGTTTTTTATTGTTCTACACAAATAAAAAAGTTTCATTTTAAACGAATATCTCAATGAAAAGATATTGGATATTGAAAATGGTTTAGCCATTTCAGATAAATATAAAAATATAATAAATATAATATAAAATATTCCTAATTTTTTTTCGCTCTTTTCTTCTTCAGTATTACAATATAGGTAAGTACTAACGTTTCTCCTAAAATTAACTTCCGGACTTCCTAAATGGCTATTGTGGCCCATGCTCGAGATCATGCTCGTCGACGGTAGAGGTCGCACTCTCCCGAGCTCGCGCTAGCCTAAGATAGAGGTCGCGCTCTCTCAAGCTCGAGTTCGCGCTCTCTCAAGCTCGAGTTCGCGCTCTCTCAAGCTCGAGTTTGCGCTCTCTCGAGCTCGCGCTCGACCGAGACCGAGCGCGTCGCAACGCCAGCTCTCGAGATCGCGCGCGCCGCAACGCCAGCGCTCGAGATCGCGCTCGCCGCAACGCCAGCGCTCGGGATCGCGCTCGCCGCAACGCCAGCGCTTGCGATCGCGCGCGGCGCAACACCAACGCTTGAGAGCGCGTGCGCCCCGGCCAAAGCGCGCGTGCGCCCGACTTGTATCGGACCTTCAGCGTTTGAGTTTGAGCGCGTCCAAGACTAAGCTATCGAGAATGATGACATAACCTGGTGCAGATACCTCATAGAGTAAAAAAAAGCTGTCGAGAGCACGCGTGAGCCCAACCTCCATTACTGGAGCGGATGCGCGCCTAACCTTAAATTTGAGCGCAGCCAGCCTCATGCGCTGTAGCGCGCGTACGGACGCTGAACCTCGCAACTTGGTTAATGGGGCTACATGCAGGTGCGAGCGCATGCGCCAGTTGTCAAGGTCGTTTATACAACCTACGCGCTAGCACAGGCGCGGGCGCTGAACCTCGTTGACAGTCTCTACATCCAGGTGCAGGCGCGTGCCCGCTCTCAGGAAGCAAGCGCGTGTACCCTCGTCTGGATGTGAGCACAACCTTTTTGAGTACGGCCACGCATATGCCAATCCCGGCGTAAGTATACGCAACCGAGAGAGCGCGCACCTAGCCTCGGCGCTGATTTTTTACAGCAGATGCACGGAAGTCAAGACTCACGTTAGTTTACGAAAGCAGTCACGCGCCAGTTAACCTCGGCATTGTTTTGACGTCGGCACTGCAAATTCGAAATCGCGCGCGTCTAGCGCGTGCGCTGACCTCTGACAAGAGTGTGAGAGGCTAACGTTCTCATTGGTTATAGAGACGATCTCAAATCTGAGCGTGCACGCGCGTCAGCCTGTGCACTGGTTTAAACATTGTGCACATGCGAGACTCTCGGAACTCTCGGCGCTGATCTATGTATCCGAGCGCTTGTGTTAGTCATTCTGTGCATTGAATCGCGTATGTAACCATTCGCCTAGCTCTAGTATGCGTACGACTTTGCATGCGCCGGACCAGTTAGTGTGAAGCGATCTTACCACTGGTATGTAAGTGAGTGTTTACATAAACGCCGTTACAGAGATACCACAATAAGCCTGCTCTCTGCCTGATCTGTTTTTCTTGCTCTGCCTGCTTCTGCAGCTGATTCGTTAATTAGATAAACTGTTAACATGGGTAGAATTAACTAAAATTTTGAAACCTGACCAGACACAAAGTTCAGAAAAAGCAAGTGCACAGCACAGCACAACGCAGCACGACACACACCTTAAAGCGCTTATATGAACAATCGCCAATATACTCGTGCGCAAGTCGATCTCGGGGTTTATAATGCTTGCGTACGAGCTAACCTCGATTTCATATAAAATTTTAGGCTGTTCTACTAAATGCGCTATGTACTGGACAATGCTAGTGCGTGTTCCTTTTTGTTAGCATTGTTGCAATTTTCCCCTTGTACGTATATATTGCGGAGAAACATGCGACTATCTACGCGCAATTTATAAGGGTAAATTAACTAAATGCGAACAGCCTGAGATCCGCATGCATTATGCAGCACACAGCGGACAGCAAATAGCGTAGACTGAACTTTATATTTAAATCCCAATACATAAGTCTAACGCGATTACATAATTTTGATGCCAAGAATCTTTAAAATCTAAGGAAAGCGTCATTTCACACTTTTCTCGGGCGTGAATGCAGCAGGTCTTTTGTGTGCAGAAGACCCACCTTGCCTGTAGCATAGCGTCCGCGCTATTTAAATAAGCCGGAATTCTGGCATTAGGTCATGCGGTCAAGTTTACTACTGTGACTTATGGGTTACAACACTTTTCATTAATTTGAGTAAGAATGTCTTGCTTCGAGCAGCGCCGCACTTAAAATTTCCTCGAAAACCCATACATTTTCATCGCGCCGTACATCGCTTTCGATATAAGGGTATACGTAGGTAGTGCAAACTTACAAAGCAACGGTGATTGGGCTGGCCTGCGCGCGATTTCGAGCGGGGGTGAGCACGCGCTCGAGCTGATATGCCATTATTTTCATAATTAAGTGGGCAAGACTTATGCTCGAAAATGAACCTATTTATTGATTTGCATCGATTCTTATCCAACAATTGACATTGTATCATACTTGAAAATTTTATTTTTGCATACGCAATCCATCGATGATACTTAAATGAGTATAGTCATCGAAGTCGTATAATCTTGTCTACGGGTAAACGTAATATTTCTGTAACAACTACGAAATCGATAATTGTATCTGAGCATTAACATTGGATATCGATCTCCTTAAATAAATAATGTAGTGACGAGTTTTTGTTGTTTTATTGCCGCTAATTGTTTAACAAACGTTTGCGTGCGGCCCACTGTGAAGGCAGTCATAAACGCGCGCATCGAACACACATAAAACCAATTGCGACATAGGTAAAATAAAATTGAAAAATAGAATCTGCAAACTACAAGAACGACGTGAAGTCGCTAACGCTATCAAATCATAGGGCGAAAGTAAAAACATGGCTGCGCAGAGTTGACGTCACCAGGAAAGACGATGATTTTCGATTTTTCTAGATTGATTAATTACTTTCGCCCGGGAATAGAGAAAAATACTATTTCTTACACGGGGGTTAAATGGAACTCCTGCATGCACGTGATATGACGGCCTCGGCTTCGCCTCGGTCGTCATATCACGTGCCTGCGAAAGTTCCATTTTCCCCCCTTGTAAGAAAGTCTACTATTCTTTGTTGTCGCACAATATAACTACATTAAAATTGTTTTAATTTCTTTGAACATTGCTGGAGATGTAGAGTTTGTATATTATTTATTAGAAGAATTCTTAGGGTAAAAGAATTCGTTTATGAATTTCAGAGGTATTTGAGGTTAAAACTATTTTAGCCGTCTTTTAAAATTGTAATTATTCGGAAACGTATTTATGTATACTAGAAAATGGAAATGACATTCGCTATACGCTTTGCGCCGATGCGCACGAGTTGTATACCTGCTTTTGTTTTGTAATAGCCATTTATTATTTTTAAAGTTAGAATCTTTTTCTTAGATCAGAAATTGCAGAAAGAGCACACAAATGCGGATAGCATACTACTAGAGACACGTACCCTATGTCTGAAATTTCACAAAGAAAATATAATTTGAAGTAAATGTTATTTAGGAATTTTAAAAGGTTTTGACGATAATATTATAATCAATTATTTTATTTATTTTTCACACATAACTTAAAAACAAAATCAGACCTATTATTTTATTCATATTTTATACGTAATTTAAAAATTAATACTTTTTATCAACTGATAAGAACTTTTCATCGGTCTTACAATCTTACAAATTAAATTAAAATAATTAATATTTATGGCAGTCAGATTGCCCTTGTTTATAATCACCCCCGCAGAATCTGAAATAAAACTCAGTCCCTGAGGAGGAGCCGGAGCGGGCTCGAAACGGTGGGCAATTTGGTGGTGGGGGGCAGTCAGATCGTCCTTTGCTAACAAAGTTTTTTACAGGTTTTAATTAAGTTTTTATTTCAGATTCTGTGGGGGTGATTATAAACAAGGGCAATCTGACTGCCATAAATATTAATAATTTTAATTTAATTTGTAAGACTGTAAGACCGATGGAAAAATTCTTATCAGTTGATAGTAAATTGCAGTCGACATAAGTAATATTTTTAATGTTAATACTTTTTATCTTCATAAATGAATTTAATTATAATAATGTAATAAATTGTTGCAAAAATTATAAATTTTGTTATTAAAAATTCATTAAAGGAATAGGCAAATTAAGTTTGAGGAAGCCACGGGCTAATGAATTGGTAGCGGTTTTTTCAATGATTTAATAATTCATTAATATTTAAAAAATTGAATATTTTATTCTTACTATTGAAATTATTTGTTATTTGACACTTATTTTTTATTTAACAAAAAATAAATATTTTAAAATAGAAAATTAAAAAATTGCTATCTACCCTGGGATCAAGACTCTCACATTTATTTTATTTTATCTTTATTTTTTTTATTTTATTTACCAGAAATGATACAAAAGATACATAATATAGTTAGTATGAGGATATAAAGGACTATATCCGACCTAGCTACCATCCTAT
Source organism: Torymus aiolomorphi (assembly GCA_036365515.1). Lineage (NCBI taxonomy): Eukaryota > Metazoa > Arthropoda > Insecta > Hymenoptera > Torymidae > Torymus > Torymus aiolomorphi. The sequence continues at coordinate 156,634,766 of CM070874.1, read as the reverse complement.
AGAGGTGCACAAATCTGTATATAGGTCTGGTAGCCTACGAACTAATAGAACACTTATACTAAACTCACATGCTAAAATAAAGTTGATTTTAGCAACAAAAAATACATATTTTAAAATAGAAAATTAAAAAATTGCTATCTACTCTGGGATCAACTTGCTCACATTTATTTTATTTTATCTTTATTTTTTTTATTTTATTTACCAGAAATGATACAAAAGAGACATAATATAGTTAGTATCAGGATATAAAGGACTATATCTGACCTAGCTACCATCCTATAGAGGTGCACAAAACACCTGTATATAGGTCTGGTAGCTTACAAACTAATACAACACTTATACTAAACTCACATGCTAAAATAAGGTTGATTTTTAGCTACATACTATATTAAAATAGATTCAAAATTCAACTTTTACATAAACTCTTATAAACTTTAAAAAAGAAATTAGCTTAAATTAATCTACAATTTCTGGCTCTTCATATATGTCAGTATTTTTTTTTATCCATTGATTTTACAAAAATTATGTCATAAGGCATCAATTTTTTCTTTCTTTTTCTTTGTATCAGTTGATAATTTTTGTCTTTATATTTTTATTACTAAGATTAAGCGTTTTTAATTCATTTGGGAATTCATTAAATACTTTCATAACAATAATAACATTATTTTTGATGTTTGTTGACTTTTTGATTTCTGGCATTAAGAGACTTTTATTTCTAGTAACGCTATCTGAATCTAGAAATTTCTTCTTTAAATCATTGTAATGAAACATAACTAAATCTATTAGTTATATTTGATTCGTAATGGTTGGAAAGTATGATTTTTTGATTTGTGAATTATTTTTATGATTCTATTTTGTAATGATTCAAGTTCCTTAAGTACATTATCGTAAGCATCTCCCTAAGTAATTATACCATAGTTAGCCAAGCTGTTAAAAAACGCGTAATATAGAGTTGTTAAGTGTTTAGATTCGAGAATTGGTCTTAATTTATTAAATACCAAAAGTAGATATCTCGTTTTTTTAGCAATATACGCTGAATGCTTATCCCATTTCATATTACTATCTATTATTATACCTAGATATTTGGTGTAATATACTCTTTCAATTTCCGTTTTGCCTATTAAAATTTTTAAGTTATTTGGCACACTATTGCTATAAATTCCAAGTGCCATGAACACAGTTTCTTTCACATTTAAAGATAATTCATTTAGTGCTATCCAAGTACTAACGTCACTTACAAGGAAGGTATCCCGAGTGTTAGTCGCCGATTTGGATGATATTGCAATATGTTGTAGTACATTAAAAAATAAGAGACACGTATTTTTGTACGTGCTGATAGACACTTTAAGGGGGTGCAATCTACCCCTAAAATTCACCCTCAAAAACAGTTTTTTTTTTCAAATATTTCAAAAAAAAATAAAGCTAGTTTCATGAAACCGACGCCAAAAATTGTAGAATAAAAAAGGCTTCAAAACATCATCCCTTTCAATTTTAAAGGTAGCACCCCTATTTTTTTTTTTCAAGAAAACTAAGCTTTTTTCCAAAAACTAATTTTTAGTCCAATCCCAGAAGAACAATAACATGTTTATTTAAACTTTTGTATGTTGTAGTGAACCAAAAAGCGAAAGGTATTTATATTTTTTATCTGTGAATAATACATTTTGAAGGGGTGAAAATCATCCCCGGAAGTTCATCCCTCCTCTAAAACCGTGCATTATATATTATCACTAATTTATACTGTTATGCAACATTTTCTTTAAAATTTACTTACTATTTGTTATAAAATGACAATATTATGCACGGTTTTCGATCGCGGGTGTTGCAATCCTAATTTTTTGAAGCCCTAATGGGAAAAGTTGATAGAACTCAATAAGATTGCTTATCGACTTAAATGGTGAATCTTATTGTCAATTTCATTTTTTTCAGTAGGACTCGATAAAATGTAACGAAATAGATATAGATCGATATAGGTCAATAAAACTCTATACGAAAAAACTACAATTAAAGTAAACGAAATTTCAAGACCTTGAGTTTATTGATTTATATATCGACTTATATTGACTGATATCGATTTTATCGTATTTTATCAAGTTCTAATGCAGAAATTGGAATCAAAATTCACCACTCGAAAGAGACTTTATCGACTTCAATAGTGAAACTTATCGACTTCTATCGACTTTTACCAAATTTTTTCAGCAGGAAGGGTAAATGTGTTTTTTATTATTTTTTTTCTGAAAAAATTGCATAAATAATCAAAATATAGTGAGATTAATTTATTTTTCAAAAAAATAATAAAAATGAAAGTTAAGTGTTGCAGAAAAATAGAAAATGAAATGATAAGTAATGTATTATTCACAGATAAATATAAATATTTTTCGCTTTTTGGTTCACTATAATATATAAAAGTTTAAATAAACATGTTATTCTTCTTGTGGGATTCGACTAAAAATTAGTTTCTCGAGAAAAACTTTACAATAACTCGTTTAAACAAATAGTTTAATCAAACTAGTTTTGCAAAATTAAGGGGGCTAGACACGTTTTTTTTCTGAAATAAGAAGTCACATTTTAATACATAAATGTAAACTAATTATTTCATACTTTTTACATATAAAAGTGGGTATATTTACCTTACCTTAAAACTTTCTCCGATGGGCCTTTTATATGGTCCAGAACCATAGTCATCGATGAAACAAGTTTTTTTCACTAACCGTAAGCTTTGAAATTTTCCTGTGGATGGATTGACTTCAGATTTGAACTAAATTACTCCTGAATAGTATAATTCTCATATGAGTGTAGGGATTTTTGATCTAATGAGAAAAAAAAAATGTGCTGTTTTTCAAGAGTTTTTTTTAATTTTTTAAAATTTTTTATATTTTTTCATAATTTTTCTGATGTAAAAATTTTTTCCGACATTTAATCCTAAATCCCTACACTCATATGAGAATTATACTATTCAGGAGTAATTTAGTTCAAATCTGATGTCAATCCATCCACAGGAAAATTTCAAAGCTTACGGTTAGTGAAAAAACTTGTTTCATCGATAACTATGGTTCTGGACCATATAAAAGGCCCATCGGAGAAAGTTTTAAGATAAGGTAAATATACCCACTTTTATATGTAAAAAGTATGAAATAATTAGTTTACATTTATGTATTAAAATATGACTTCTTATTTCAGAGAAAAAAGGTGTCTAGCCCCCTTAATGATCAATTAGTATTACGTATTGCCCGAAAGCACTAAAATTACATACCGTTTGTCTGTGTAATTGGAAAAAATTTTATGATCATTAACGGAGAGAATGTTATGTTATGTAGTGGTGGTTCTTACCAGTTAAGAATGTCTATTTTACTTTTTGAAGAATGCACGTGACCGTTAGAAACATTTAGAGAAAAAACTTTCTAAAAAAAATTATATTTAATCTTACATTGCTTAGTTAAGAACAAAAGCCGGTAGTACCCCCCAAAAAGATATATTTTGGCCAAAACCACGAGACAGGTCAACTTTGTATTTTAATATTCTTTTTAGTGGAATGATTTTTAAGGAGATATATAATTTATTGTAATTTTTATAGCTGAAAATGAATAAAAAAATTAATTTCCTTAAAAAAAAAAAAAAAAAAAAAAAAATAGGGGTTGCTGCCCTTAAACTTTAAAGTGATGCAGATTTGTGGCCTTTTTCATTATAAAATTTTTAGCGTTGGTTTTATTAAGGTATTTTTATTTGTTTCTGAAATAATGAAAACAATATAAATAAGGGGTAGTTACCCCCTAAAAAATAATTTTGGCCAATACCACGAAACATGTCAACTTTCTTTTTTAATTTTCTTTTAAATGAAATTAGTTGTAAGGCGATATATAATTTATTATAATTTTTATAGCCGAAAATTGATGAAAAAAGCTTAGTTAATTTGAAAAAAATAGGGGTTGCTACCTTTAAAATTGTAAGTGATGCTGTTTTGAAGCTTTTTTTATTCTACAATTTTTGGCGTCGGTTTCATTAAGCTAGCTTTTTTTGTTTTTGAAATATTTGAAAAAACTGTTTTTGATGGTGAATTTTAAGGATAGATTTCACCTCCTTAAAGTTTCTATCAGCACCTAAAAAAAATACGTGTCTCTTGTTTTTTAATGTACTACAACATATTGCAATATCATCCAAACGGGCGACTTACACTTGGGATACCTTCCTTGTTAGTAACTTGTTCATATTATCCTGCATTTGTTCCCATGCACATGCCATACCTAATATTACTGTATCATCTGCATAAGAGATGATATTTTCTTTGGGCATAATAGTTAATAAATCATTAATATAAATTAAAAATAGTAGCGGTCCCAAGATTGTCCCTTGTGGTACTCCGGTTTCTACAGGTAGTGCCTTACTTACATGGTCTTTGATTTTTACTACTTGAGTTCTTCCATTAAGATAGTCTTTTAGTAGATTTAATACTATTCCCCGTACTCCATAAGTTTCTAGTTTTGACAATAGGATGTTATGATTAGTGGTGTCGAAGGCTTTAGTTAAACGCCCTATCTCAGCGACTGTTTGAAGAACACTCTGTCTCGGCTGCCGCTTTGAGAACGCCCTATCTCGGCTGCCGTTTCAAGAACGCCCCATTTCAGCGTCCGGTTCAAAAACGCTCTCTCTCGGCTGCCGTTTCAAGAACGCCCCATTTCAGCGTCCGGTTCAAAAACACCCTATCTCAAACGAGGTTTTTGTTCTTCAGAAATTATAGTGGCCAATCCAGATTGTTTTCTGAATGTTAAACATATTTTAAGCATAACAGTCATATATTTATATTGGGCAGAGCTGCCACTACAATTTTTGAAGAACAAAAACCTCGTTGGAGATAGGATGTTTTTGAACCAGACGCTGAAATGGGGCGTTCTTGAAACGGCAGCTGAGATAGGGCGTTTTTGAATTAGATGCTGAAATGGGGCGTTCTTGAAACGGCAGCCAAGATAGGGCGTTTTCAAAGAGGCAGCCGAGACAGGGTATTCTTCAAACAGCCGCCGAGATAGGGCGTTTTCGAAGCGGCAGCCGAGATAGGATCTTCTTCCACTCAGGCGTCGATTTCACGAAACCTTCGGTTATCCATTTGCTTCTGCGTGTGTTCTTCATGGTTTTCTTAACTAATGTTGCTTTTCTTATTGCTGTCTTTATATTACTCATTAACAATTCAAGCGCCATATTTGGATCATCATGTTCTAATATGATGTTCTAATTCAATCTGTTAGCTTCATAATTTAACTTATTATAATTAACAAAACTCTAATACCTTTTAGAGTCTTATTTCCTTTTACAGTTTTTATTGAGATCGTCAGTAGATAGTGATCCATTATTCTAGGAATAAACTTAAAAGAATTTATATTCTCAAGTTCAGTTTTTAAGAACATATTGTCAATACATGTTCCCAAATTTCAATCTTGAGGATTGGGTCTAGCAATACCATTAAAATAAGGTATGTAGCCCAATTCGTAGAGATCATTCTTATACTCTAGTAGAGGAGCTATGCCGGTTCGAGCTCACTTACCCCTCTGAGCTGGCGCTCGGTCGGTAAGGTAGAGCGCTACCTTGCTGGTGGATGGTAATTGCAGGGTGGTTGATAGCCCAACATTACCAGCAGCCGATAATCCAAATTTACCTTACCAACAGAGCAGAATTTGTTAAATAAATAATTGATTAATTTTTTATTTTTTTCATTTTGAATCATCTTTTTCCTCCATTGATAACCCAACATTACCAGCAGTCGATAACCCGAATCTATCTTACAAACAGAGTAGAATACTATATAGGCTGTTAACCTAATTTAAAAAATTTGATTTTCGCCACATCGTCTGAGGGCAGGTGATATCTTGTTAAATAATTAATTCATTAAGTATTATTATTTTTGTATTTTTTTCATTTTTTTCCTTTTTTTCATTTTTAAATTTTTTTCATTTTTTTCATTTTTTTCTTATGGCCGAATCCATCTCAAATCAGACAGCCCGCGTATGCCTATTTCACCTATCATGTTGAAATAAAAATATTTATGTTCTACTGGAAAAAATATTTTACACGTGTTTTTTTATTTTTTTGTTTCATCAAAATTTCATGCGTTCAGCGATGCCGAAAAATTCCGAGAAAATTCTTTCATTGAGAAAAAAAATTTTCAATGTGATTTTCAGACTGCTATTGTTTCAGCAGTTTTTCGAGCTTTTAAACGTGTAACACACAATTTCACTCAGTTTTGAGCCCTCTTTAACGGCCTTAATGTCATTTTCAAAAAAAATAAAAAATCCACGAGCTATGCACTTTTTACTGAAAAATTCATTTTTTAGGGAAGTGCCTTTTTCTCGAAAACCCCATGTTTTTTTTGCACAATTTTTGTTGTCGTGATAGAGGACGGTAATGCCTAGCTAGACGTATTTGTGAGATTCGGTACTTTTTCCCTGGGATAGCGATCACTAATGAGATAACACACAAACAAATTTTTCACGCCTAATGCTTATATATAGTCAATGATATTAGAGTCAATGTAAAGGTATTTGTCTTTGTGTGTATGTAATATACAGGTACACATAACTATGTATTTATTTGTTATTTGCGTCTTTTTGATTTTTTATTTTTATACCTTTTTTTCATTTGTATACCTATTTTACTACCTTTGTTTTTCTGCTTCATTGTTCTTAATTCAGTAAGCGGACGATCAGCGGTCTTTGCTGTCAAACAATGTATTTTATCGTCACATGTTTTTTTAACCCATATATGAGTTTTTGGAATTCCAGGATACTTTGGAGTTGTAAGCCAATTAATATTTTTTTCTTTTCTGAATTGTTCTATTTCAGCATCTTGTAAATGTATTATTTTAATAGCATCAGTATATTTTTGAACATGTATTGCAAAATCATTTGCGTTTTGAATAGCTTCTTCAAGGGGCTCTCGAAGATTATGCGAAGTAGCATAATGCTTTATAAGTCCACCCACACCATCTACAGCTCCTTTGCCGTGCCCAGTAGCAGAGAACAACCATTTTATATCACACGGTGCTCGTTTTAGTTCATCTAATTGAAAGCGATTTTTAAAGTGACTCGCAGCGCCGTCTGATACGATGGTAATTTTTTTAATTGAATCACAACAATTTTCTTTCAAGAATTTTATAATTTTTTGTACTGCTAGCAAAGCATACGCTGAATCATGTTTTCGGTCATCACTTATAACTGCGAAACTTTGTGTCGAATCCCCTTGATAAGAGACTGCTGTGAAAATAGAAATTTGATCATTAACCCAATGATTTCCTTGACCAGCTTTATTATGAATCACAGCCCAGTTTTCAGCGAAGTCTATTTGAAGAACTAAATGATGTGAGTCTTTTTTAGCACTTTCTCTTTCTGTTTTTATAGCTTTGTGTTGTATATTTTTTACATACATGTGAGTACTAACCCTCATGGTCCAAACCGAAAGTTCATCTTTAAAAGCAGAAATTGATAGTGTCTTTTTAATCAGGTTTCCATTATCCCACAAAGCATATGTAATTTCTTCTGTGCCTTCTACATCTTGCAGTTTTAAAACATGAAACGTAATTCCCTTAATCCCTGGACATAGTTTACATTCTTGTAAATAACATAAATCAGATGGCTCAGAACACATTGTTGTATTTATTATTTGTGACCGACTTTCATCCAACTCTGTGACGTTACTCCCTCTAAAATTAATTAAGCTCGTAAGAAATAAATCATAATTTGCGCAATAGATACAGAGACAAACTTCTTTGATGGGGCTAAGTAAGACATACTTTGGTCGCAAACTATAAAATTTCGATTTTCCAATTCTCAATTCTGGATAATCATTTTTAAATACTTTATACGTCTCTTTTAAACTTCGAGTAAGAAAACGCTTAACTTTTTTCTCTTTTTTATTGTTAACTTTAATTGTAACAACGTCACATTTATTAGGACTTTGTCTTGAACAATTAAAATCATCATTTAAATAATATTCCATAACAATTTTTTCCATGTTTTCATCAATCGGATGGCCTGAATATGCATCTGGTTCTGAATAAATTCCTTTTTCTTTAACAAGATTTCTCGATTTGTTGATCATATACATTGTTATTTCTGGAAATAAAGATAAAATTTCATGTTTTGTAAAGGATGAAGGTAGCAAAGTCAGAATTTTTATTTTTTCTGATACCGTAGAACACTTTTGCAAGGCTAGACCAAGATTTTGTATCCATTCTGTACAATGGCATACAGTTGATTCATTTGCTGTTATAGAAACGTCATAAACATTGTTCAACTTCACATCAAGGGTATTAGACAATGTTGAAAGTATTTTTTTTTCTTCTTTGTTACGTAATTTTCAATTGATTTTTCATGTATAAGATTTTTTCTTTTAAGAGGCGATACAGAACCTAAGAAAGATGTACTTATTTCATTATTAAATTCTTCAATGCGTTCTGGAGTACTTGGTAAAAAATCTTCATCTCTATCAACTACGTTATCGGTAACTTCATTATCCGTTATAAATTCATTGTCAGTACTACTCACCAATTCTAAAGCACGATTGTAACAATGTTGACACAGATATGTAGAAGGTGTCAAAGGTAAATGAGGATAGAGGTGCTTCAATGGATGAGCAAGATTCTCAAGTTGTTTTAAACGTACGGAACTAGATTTGTAAATAATTTGTTTGTGTTTGTCTAAAAAGTCTGCACATTTGATTCTCTCTGTTGAGTAATATTGAGACATCGTAGTTGAGTTGATAAGGTGTAAATATGTAATAATTTTCCAAAAGATGATGGTTTTAAATAAGACGAGATGTGTGATATATAGCAGAAACCGAACTTTTCTTTGTAAATGTTAAGTCAAACCATATCCATCTAGCGGACAAATGTACTAGTACATATACTCCTATAAGTAGGCGCACGTACATGTATATTACATACGCACAAAGATAAATACCTTTACATTGACTCTAATATCATTGACTATATATAAGCGTTAAGCGTGAAAAATTTGTTTGTGTGTTATCTCATTAGTGATCGCTATCCCAGGAAAAAAGTACCGAATCTCACAAATACGTCTAGCTAGGCATTACCGTCCTCTATCACGATAACAAAAATTGTGCAAAAAAAACATGGGGTTTTCGAGAAAAATGCACTTCTCTAAAAAATGAATTTTTCAGTAAAAAGTGCATAGCTCGTGGATTTTTTATTTTTTTTTGAAAATGACATTAAGGCCGTTAAAGAGGGCTCAAAACTGAGTGAAATTATGTGTTACACGTTTAAAAGCTTGAAAAACTGCTGAAACAATAGCAGTCTGAAAATCACATTGAAAATTTTTTTTCTCAATGAAAGAATTTTCTCGGAATTTTTCGGTATCGCTGAACGCATGAAATTTTGATGAAACAAAAAAATAAAAAAACACGTGTAAAATATTTTTTCGAGTAGAACATAAATATTTTTATTTCAACATGATAGGTGAAATAGGCACACGCGGGCTGTCTGATTTGAGATGGATTCGGCCTTATAGAGTCATATCACAACTCTTAAAATTATCTCCGTTTCGCCGTTCGATTTTTCCCTTTACAGTAGCATGACTTCTGAAAATTGGTGTACGTTTGAGGTTATGTTGACATTTTGAGGTTATAGCTCCATTGATACCCACTCTTCCGTAGCGCCATCTGTAGATGGATCACACATCCCTACCTTTCCGACAGAGCAGTATGCATTACACAACTCTGCCTTGTAAACATTTTGAAGATGTGTTTCCATTGATACCCACTCTTTCGTAGCGCCATCTGCAGATGAATCAGCCATCTCTACATTACCGACAGAGCAGTATCCAACTTTACCAACAGAGCCGTATGAGAGAGCTCCAAACTCACCAATAATTCTGATACTTGTTAGATGATATACACGACATGCATGCTCCACTAGGCAGCGAGCCGGAGTCGTCGCGCTGCCCACTGCTGAGTAGGCACACTGCCGGCTATAAGTCAGGTTGTGCAAACCATCAACCACCACTACCTACACTCACACGTCGTGTGCGGGTGGGTGTTGGTTTGTTAAATAATTGATTAATTTATTTATTTTTTATTTTTTCTCTTCTTCTTTCTCCTGTTCAACAAGAGGAGCATAAGCGCTTGAGTTTTGATTCATATGGTGTTAGGGACACAAGCATATACATCCAATCCATATATAGATAACACGAAGCATGCATACTATATTCCACCACCGCTCAATGGGGTTCGCATCTTTAAACCTTCACAGAATTCTTGGAAAAACGTTTTCAACAGGTTGAGACCTGCACAGAGCTCGCTGATTGGCTGATGCAATTTCAAACATCCAATAGAATTCTTGGAAAAATGGCATGGAGCTCGCTGATTGGTTGAGCGCCACGATCCCTATAAAAGGCGAGGTACGAAATTCTTGGAAATTTAGACTAGTTTCTTCATGTCTCAGCTCACTACATACGAACCCTACGGCATTTCTACCTTACTGACAGAGCTGATTACCTCCATCGATAATTGAAAGAATTGTAATACAAAGAATACATTATATGCTATGTGTACTACACATACTATGTATAGTATGTGTACTACATCAACTATACATACTAGCACTCTACGCCGATCGCTCTATCCCCACCGCCGCGCTCTCCCCATCACGATATAATTATCAACGATTGATATGGTAGAAATCTACTTTAGCGACAGAGTGGGAAATACAAAATGGTGGGAAATTTGAAAATGGCGTGCAATTTGAAATGGCAGGAAATTTATGAGGCTGGAAAAAATTTTCGCCATTCCGGCGGAAATTCGTGGAGCATCGAACGATAAATTTATTTAATGATGAGACCATCGCTCTCACCTGTGAGATACATTACCTCTCCATCATTTATTAATAGAGTTTATTCATAATCCATATGTATGTATTTGAAGTAAAAATTTTTCATCAGCTTGACGTTGTGAAGTGCACACGCAGCTTTGTATGCTCCATTGTGGTTGGTGCAAACAGTGACCGCCTTCTTAGGCTCATGAAAGCCTGGATAGCAATACTCGATGACGTGGATAGCGTTGACTTTGAAGCGTCTTAACCACTCTCTCCTGATTTCACCATGGACAAATACCTTCGTCGCATCATACAGACTATCTCGAATGATTTTCTCCACGTCAGTGTAGAGAACGTCTCCAGATTTCCAGGCATGGCCGTGATAGCAATGCTCCAACCATGTATTCTAGCGCTGGTATTTGTCCGTGAGTCGACGCCACGGATACGGCTCTCGAAACATGAGCACCAGAGGTTCTGATTTGCCGTCTAGAGGAAGTATGGCGAGTTCCTCGAAAATGAAATCGTTCACTGTTGCTTGAAGCCCTGCATGTCCACGACGTACTCCATTCTGAATGATCGCTCTGTATGCTACTTCAACCAATCAGAAGGCTTTCCGCAGGTTGTGACCTGATGATTGATTATTGGAAAGTTTAACCCATTATTATGAAATGAAGATCTCAGCAGGCTGAAAGAACCGAAGCCTAACCTAACCGCTTGCGAGAGTACTTTCATATTAAAGCAACCTAGCGGTCAGCTGAGCAACTACTACGCTAGCTTTCTCAGACATGTATATCTGCTAACCTAAAAAAATTTGTATTTTTTAAATGGTGAGAGCCCCAATAATCGCTTCCACCTGTGAGGTACAACCACATACAATTACTTCCTAATCAATCAACATTCCTTTACCATTTAATATACGAGTCTTGCCTCGCAAAGTTCATTAATAATAAAATATATTTCTGCAGAGTTATTTACCATATTTTGCTCAACAATGAGTACTCGAACGCGGTCAACTAATTTGTTAGGGTCATCCCAGACATTGAGTTCATATGCAGTTGCAATATTGTCTTGCAATGACGAAAAAACTTCTTCCTCCTCATCCTCATCACTAGACCACAGTGTTTTTTTTCTATTTACATGTCCAATTAATCAAGTCCTTATTTTTTATTTTATATTTGGCATGTTTTTCTTTCCAAAGTTTTCTCGATAAATTTTTATCGGTTGAGAAATCAGATGCACCTTTATTAAAATGATAAGCTTTGTAATAATTATCCACGTTTGGAATATTAAATAAGCGGACGCTGACGAACAAGACTTGTTAATATTGGCGTTTATTAACTTGTCCACGTTTCGGGAGTTTCGGGTTACTCCCCTCTTCAGGGCTACAATATAGTTTACAAATTGTCAGTTAGAAACAAATAGGTTAGGTATAAAGTTGTAGAAAAAATATAAATAATAGAATACCATTTTTAACAAATTACGTCACATTAAAGTTCGTCAAAGATTTTTGAGTTCGAACGGGATCTCAGTACGGAAAGAAAAGGCCAATCTATGAAAAAGTGTACGGATATTGAATTTAGTTAGTAATACTATGGAGAATTAGGAAAACTTATTTTGTCTGCACAATTGAACTTACGCCAAACTCTGTCCTCTCCACTCATTATTGCTCCGCTACTCCTGTTGTAGTTAATTGGCGTGCGGAACAATACTGGAGGGAAATCGCAAAAGTCCGACGAAATTAAGAAGCTATTGACTTTAAGGAGGGTGGGGGAAGGGGAGAGAGATGGGAGGCATACGGAACGGTAGGGGGAAGGCAGCTATACTCAGTCCGTCTTATCTAGAGAAATGAGTAGAAATAACGGAAAATGTGGAAGCGAATTTCATCGAATAGAATATGGAAGTAAATAGTTTAAAAGTATCTGATTAGCCGGTACAATATTGTTTTATAAGATCTATCGTTTTTTATACGAATTTTTTAGGAAATTTAAATCTTGAATGCAGTTTAGGGTATTGTCATGAAAGTAAATGTTTAACATTTCTGAAAAGGAAAATCTATGAAAAAGTGTACGGATATTGAATTTAGTTAGTAATACTATGGAGAATTAGCAAAACTATTTTTTCTGACAATCATCATCTCCGATGTTAATACTGTAACTAAGCTAATGAAAAAGTTGACGGTTTCCGAACGTAAATTAAAATTTTTACTGAAATGCAGAAGTTATAACATCATCCCTCGCCACATCTTCAACCTATGTAAGTCTATCAATAATTTAACCTTCCATAGCAATCTCATCAATAGAAAAGTTAGACATTTAATAGATTATACAAAAAAGAAACTACTAAATACAGAGATTCGAGATCTAAACATACACATAAACTTTCTTAACAATAGTATTAACAGCCAACTTATAAAATTAAAAGCATCTACCTCAGAGACAATAATAGAAGAATTTTTAAATTACTACGATAAGACTTTAACGTACTTTCAATACAAACACTCGACTATACACACCAAAAAGTTCAACGACCTTCTACAGCATTACCACATCAAAGATCCAAAGACTTCGTTCCATATAGACATTGACACTCCTGATAATAACAATAGCGACTTAGACATCAAAAAACCAGAAAAAAGTGGTTGATTAATTTGACAAACACACAAAGCCCCCCCCCCCCCCCTGTAAAAGACACACTCAGCTTAGGTGAGAAATTTAATTTTTTAATTAATCCAGACAAACGCACAATGTTTGAATATTTAAAGAACATAGAGGTAGGCACCAGAAACATAGATGACAATAACGCAATTATTAAAGATGACATTTTAACAGTAGTGAATAATTATATTAGAAAAAATAAAATGCAATACATTACTATAGACGATAGAATGATCAATACCAAGTTAGCAATAACTTACGCCAAACTCTGTCCTCTTCACTCATTATTGCTCCGCTACTCCTGTTATAGTTAATTGGTGTGAGGAACAATACTGGAGGGAAATCGCAAAAGTCCGACGAAATTAAGAAGCTATTGACTTTACGGAGGGTGGGGGAAGGGGAGAGAGGTGGGAGGCATACGGAACGGGAAGGGGGGAGGCATACGTAACGGTAGGGGGGAGGCAGCTATACTCAGTCCGTGTTATCTAGAGAAATGAGTAGAAATAGAGGAAAATGTGGAAGCGAATGTCATCGAATAGAATGTGGAAGTAAATAGTTGGAAAATTAGAAGTATCTGATTAGCCGGTACAATATTGTTTTATAAGATCTATCGTTTTTTTATACGAATTTTTTAGGAAATTTAAATCTTGAATGCAGTTTAGGGTATTGTCATGAAAGTAAATGTTTAACATTTCTGAAAAGGAGCGTTTGTAAAAATTCTTTTCCGTGTCTAAAATGTTAACTTTTCCGAAGTCGATTTTGTGTCCCGTTTTCTCTACATGTGTGGCTAGAGCAGATTTTTCTGAGCATTGTTTAACGGCTCCAATATGCTCATTAGTACGAGTCTTTAGTTTCCGTTTACTCATGCCTATGTATGAGGAAGTACAATCATGGCATTTTATTTGATAAACAATACCACTCGTATGCATCTTATCTAAACGGTCTTTGTCTAAGGTTATTAAATTTGAATTTGTTTACGGATTGGTATATGGGGATCGTGTTATGTTTATATAGGATGCGATTGATTTTTGGAGTGAGATGCTTGATGAAAGGAAGTATTATTTTGTTTTTTAGAAGTATAGAGCGCGGAGTTTTTTCTTTAGTGCGTGTGTTCTTAGCGATGACTTCGAAACGTTTGGAAATATATCTGTTAATAATGTTTGACGGATAGTTATTACAGAAAAGATAGTGCTTGACAATTTTTAAGTTTTCTTTGTGGAACTGCGAGTCTGAGAGTTTTATAGCTTTATCTACTAAACTGTATATTATGGCTATTTTCTGCGTTTCTGGGTGGTGAGATAGATAGTTTATATATCGTCCTGAAGCTGTACTTTTTCTGAACCAGTTTGTGATAATTTTGTTGTTAGTTCTTATGAGTTGCATGTCTAAGAAATTTATACTGTTATTATTTTCCCGTTCTGTTGTGAATTGTAAGTTATTGTTCTAATTGTTGAAGCAGGACAATATTTCTTCTATTTTATCTTTCACTCATCTACGTATCTTTTGTATAGGAGAACGTCTTTTGTGTAATTTTTTAAATATGAGTTTTCTAATAATTCTAGAGCTATGTCAGCAAACCAAGGGCTAATACAGAAGCCCATGGGTGCGCCCATAATTTGTTTATAGCATTTATTGTTAAATTGGAGGAAAGTTAAATCTAAGAGCAATTTAATACCTTCTAGAAATTCAATTTTGGAGAGATTTATTTTGTTATTTAAGTATTTCCATCGATTTTCTATTGCATGTAGGATTAGGTCAGTGGGAATGGTAAACAGAGAAACTACATCGAAAGAAACTAACTCGAAGATATCGGGGACTGTTATGTTATCGACTATTTCGTTTAATTCTGTGCTATTTTTTATGGTGGATTTTGGACGGGGAAAGTGTTTATTAAAAAGGATAGAGAAACTTTTGTCAAAACTGTATGTTGGACTGCCTATTGCTGATACAATGATCCGAATGGGGTTATTTTCTTTGTAGATCTTAACTAGTGCATAGGCACGAGCAAGTTTAGTATTATCTATCTCTGTGTGTGACGCACATGAAAAGCAGGTATCTGAATCTAGGACACCATTCTGTTCCCAATCCTTGATAAGACTTTTCATTTTATTTTGTAATGTGCGTAAGGGGGACTTTGTTATGGCCGTATAGTACTTCTTATCTGATTCTACTTTTTCGATGTATTCTGTGTTATTCATCAATACCAAGTTATTGCTAACTTGGTATTGATCATTCTATCGTCTCTAGTAATGTATTGCATTTTATTTTTTCTAATATAATTATTCACTACTGTTAAAATGTCATCTTTAATAATTGCGTTATTGTCATCTATGTTTCAGGTGCCTACCTCTATGTTCTTTAAATATTCAAACATTGTGCGTTTGTCTGGATTAATTAAAAAATTAAATTTCTCACCTAAGCTGAGTGTGTCTTTTACAGGGGGAGGGGGGGGGGCTTTGTGTGTTTGTCAAATTAATCAACCACTTTTTTCTGATTTTTTGATGTCTAAGTCGCTATTGTTATTATCAGGAGTGTCAATGTCTATATGTAACGAAGTCTTTGGATCTTTGATGTGGTAATGCTGTAGAAGGTCGTTGAACTTTTTGGTGTGTATAGTCGAGTGTTTGTATTGAAAGTACGTTAAAGTCTTATCGTAGTAATTTAAAAATTCTTCTATTATTGTCTCTGAGGTAGATGCTTTTAATTTTATAAGTTGGCTGTTAATACTATTGTTAAGAAAGTTTATGTGTATGTTTAGATCTCGAATCTCTGTATTTAGTAGTTTCTTTTTTGTATAATCTATTAAATGTCTAACTTTTCTATTGATGAGATTGCTATGGAAGGTTAAATTATTGATAGACTTACATAGGTTGAAGATGTGGCGAGGGATGATGTTATAACTTCTGCATTTCAGTAAAAATTTTAATTTACGTTCGGAAACCGTCAACTTTTTCATTAGCTTAGTTACAGTATTAACATCGGAGATGATGATTGTCAGAAAAAATAGTTTTGCTAATTCTCCATAGTATTACTAACTAAATTCAATATCCGTACACTTTTTCATAGATTTTCCTTTTCAGAAATGTTAAACATTTACTTTCATGACAATACCCTAAACTGCATTCAAGATTTAAATTTCCTAAAAAATTCGTATAAAAAAACGATAGATCTTATAAAACAATATTGTACCGGCTAATCAGATACTTTTAAACTATTTACTTCCATATTCTATTCGATGAAATTCGCTTCCACATTTTCCGTTATTTCTACTCATTTCTCTAGATAAGACGGACTGAGTATAGCTGCCTTCCCCCTACCGTTCCGTATGCCTCCCATCTCTCTCCCCTTCCCCCACCCTCCTTAAAGTCAATAGCTTCTTAATTTCGCCGGACTTTTGCGATTTCCCTCCAGTATTGTTCCGCACGCCAATTAACTACAACAGGAGTAGCGGAGCAATAATGAGTGGAGAGGACAGAGTTTGGCGTAAGTTCAATTGTGCAGACAAAATAAGTTTTCCTAATTCTCCATAGTATTACTAACTAAATTCAATATCCGTACGCTTTTTCATAGATTGGCATTTTCTTTCCGTACTGAGATACCGTTCGAACTCAAAAATCTTTGACGAACTTTAATGTGACGTAATTTATGAAAAATGGTATTCTATTATTTATATTTTTTTTACAACTTTATACCTAACTTATTTGTTTTTAATTGACTATTTGTAAACTATATTGTAGCCCTGAAGAGGGGAGTAACCCGAAACTCCCGAAACGTCGGCAAGTTAATAAACGCCAATATTAACAAATCTTGTTCGTCAGCGTCCGCTTATTTAATATTCCACATTAATACTACGAACGACTAGCTCACTCAAATTATCCACGTTATTGGTAGTTTGCCCTAGAAAATGAGAGTCAATTTGTGAATTTTCTTGATCGACAGTTGTGAGATTTAGAGGATTAACCTTCAATTTGGCTACCACTGCAGATTCTTTTCGCTCGGCAGTCTTATATTGCTCTCCCATTACATTACTAGAATTTTTAACTTCAGAAAGGGAATCTTTCAATCCTGGAAATACTCTTGACGATTGTTCGAACATTGGTGAAATAAAATTATAAAATTTGTTACTCTTTAGTTTCCGAATAGATTCATTTGCGCAGTATAGCTTTTTATGACCACTCGAATGTACTATGATCATTCTATAATTTTCCAAAACAGCTGAATTAATGCGATTTTCATTAGGATTTTTTCTAAACAGCAACTGTAACAAGCCCTCAGTCAGTTGAAAAGTTGCCCCACATAATTTCATGATGTTACCTTTAAACTCTATTGTCGAATTACCAATATTTTCTTTTTTGTAAACACCGTATACACTATCAAGATACCTCTTTGAATTACGTTTCAGCTTGGACAAATATTTCTTGACAAGTGAAACCATTTTCTTATCAGTGTCAACAGCACTGGTATATGGAACACTGTCAGTACTATCTAGATCCGCCGTCATCTTTGAATAAGAGACATCATTTCTCACATTATCAAGAGAATTATCGATGCTGTTCTTCAAAGACATAGATTTTTGCTTGACAGCATCTTTGAATATACGAAGATTATCCGCTTCTCGCTGACGATATACCATGTTTATGCTTTCAGAGTTCAGCTCGAACTAAACATATATTAAAGCTTCAGCTGTTATTTGTAGTCAAATCCATTCGCAGCGCACACATCACAAAATCTGAGGTGTTTATTTATCAACACTTCAGCTGAACTCTACTATCAACCAAACGGACTGTGACTAATGATACTTTCATTTGTTTTACAATATATATATATTGCTTTTAGTTTGATATGGGGTTGGTAGTCTATTCGAAGCAACAGGCAACCAGCACCTTTTAACATACTCGCTTTCGGAATCAATACTTATGACAATGCAAAACTTTAGTGCCAAACCTTCCACATTTGGAGAAAAGGTGTCACTCCTATGACACATTCTACGAAAAAGTGTCACTCCTATGACGCATTCTACGAAAAAGTGTTACTACTATGACACATTTTGCGAAAAGCGCTACATATTGATAAGCTTATGAATGCTGTGGGGAATACTATGTAGACTATTAACTCAACCGATAGAGCGTCGTCGGCAGGGTGGCCCAACAGTCAATAACCCTACTGGCAGAGCAGTCTACATTGTCAACAGTAGGTAACCCAAGTCTACCTTACTTTTCCAAAATGTGTCATAGGAGTGACACTGTTTCATAGAATGCGTCATAGGTGTGACACATTTTCCCAAAATATATCATAGGAGTGACACTTTTCCATAGGAGGAGTGACACTTTTTCATAGAAGGAGTAACACTTTTTCATAGGAGTAACACTTTTTCATACGAGGAGTGACACTTTTTCATAGGTGGAGTAACACTTTTTCCTAAAATGTGTCGTAGGAGCCACACTTTCATAGGAGGAATAATACTTTTTCCTAAAATAGGTCATAGGTGTGACACTTTTCCATAGGAGTAGTGACACGTTTTCATAAAAGGAGTAACACTTTTTCATAGGAGTGACACTTTTTCGTAGAATGCGTCGTATGAGTGAAACTTTTTCACAGGAGGTGTAATAGGAGTGACCCTTTTCCATAGAATGTGTCATAGGAGTAACACTTTTTCATAGGAGGAGTAACACTTTTTTCATAGGAGTGACACTTTTTCATAGAGGGAGTAACACTTTTTCCTAAAATGTGTTATAGGAGTAACACTTTTCATAGGAGGAGTAACACTTTTTCATAGAATGTGTCATAGGAGTGACTTTTTCGTAGAAAGCGTTATAGGAGCTTTTTCATAGGAGGTGTAGCGCTTTTCGCAAAATGTGTCATAGGAGTGACACTTTTTCATAGGGGGAGTGACAACTTTTCATAGGAGGAGTATCACTTTTTCCTAAAATGTTTTATAGGAGTAACACTTTTCCATAGAAGGAGTGACACTTTCATAGGAGGAGCGACACATTTTTCATAGGAGGAGTAATACCTTTTCCTAAAATGTGTCATAGGAGTGACACTTTTCCATAGGAGGAGTGACACTTTTTCATAGAAGGAGTGACACTTTTACATAGAATGTGTCACAGGAGTGACATTTTTTCTTAGAGTGCATCACAGGAGTGACACTGTCGTAGGAGTAGCGGTTTTCGCAAAATATGTCATAGGTGTGACACTTTTTCGTAGGAGGATTGACAACTTTTCATAGGCGGAGTAACACTTTTTCGTAGGAGGAGTGACACTTTTTCATAGGAGATGTAGCGCTTTTCGCAAAATGTGTCATAGTAGTAACACTTTTTCGTAGAATGCGTCATAGGAGTGACACTTTTTCGTAGAATGTGTCATAGCAGTGACACTTTTTCTCCAAATGTGGAAGGTTTGGCATTAAAGTTTTGCATTATCATAAGTATTGATTCCGAAAGCGAGTATGTTAAAAGGTGCTGGTTGCCTGTTGCTTCGAATAGACTACCAACCCCATATCAAACTAAAAGCAATATATGGGCAAATTCACAGAACTTTTAACTTTTGATTTTGGTATAATAAAAAAAAAGTAGAAGCACAGTAATATAACTTTGTATACGTATTTGTATATCTTTCGGAAATCACAATTCATCACTGTGACAATTTTTTATGGTGGGCCGTGGAGGTTATAGGCTCAATAATAAAAGTATTAAGATGATGTTAAATACCGACATAATTTTAAAACGAGTACATCTCATGAAAACACCAATGGAATCATCCAAAAAAAATCTGAGTATAGTATTAACATATACGGAGCGCTTGATGAACGTGTTTTTCCAAAAAAATGATGAGAATTTATTTAATTAAATAAAAACCGTACTGTCGGTAAGTAGAAATCTGCAATTGATCTACTTTGCAAACGAGCATAGCTAACGAAAATGCTAATAGAATCACTAAAAAAAAATTCCTGAATATAGTGTTTATGTGTACAGAGCGCTTGACGAATTTTTTTTCCAAATAAACCCTTGAATGTTGATTTAAAAAATTTTGAAATTCACGGTTTCACATGACCTTAATAAAATAATTTAAATAAAGGCATATCTTTTCTTTAATTAATATAAATATATTTACATTTAATGTATAATACACATATATTGTGTATTCTATACGCGTATATAGAATATATATATATACGTAGATATTATTTTTTTATATAAACTTAGATAACGCCCATATGTGTCCCATATTTATTTATTTTTTTTAATGTTTTTTTTTATACATGTGTACTATATGGAAAATAGTATGGCCCATATTTGGTACCGGCACGATGGCCACATGTGACCCACGTGTTACTTATATACATATGAACAAAATTTTTTGTGAAGATAATGTTTGAAAACTTATTTCCCACATAATGGAATCCCTAAGTAATATAATACTCATTTAATGAAAACCACATGATTAATAACAACGGCCTTCTGGTTTTTAAGTCTTATATAAAAAAATAAATAACTCACAATTACATTTCATTCAATATAAACAAAATTTCAGTTATGACAAACAAACAAGTAAAATTTTAACATTTGTCACGCTTTCCATGGTCATATTTAAAGTACCCTCTGTAGGCTAATATTGGGAGCACATTAACGGGTCGGGTCTTAAAATCTTCCTTATTTGGAATGTTATAAGAGTGCTGACTATAAATATAATTTTTGTGAAGGCTGTGACTGTCACATTAACAAATACGCAAAAAATTAAATTTGAGTAAAAACGAGTCACACATTTTTATATGTACATATCTTTTTTTAGAAGGAAGGCACACAAATGAGCGTAAAGCTGATGTTAAATGTATGTATTGACTCACTTTTTCTGGTGAAATTTTAACGATAGATTGTGGGCCACGTGTGCAGCATCCATAAGAATAAAAAGAAACGAGGGAGTTACATATCCTCTACATGCACTTTATATAGATCATATTTAAGTATAATAAGGTGTTTAGAAAGGATAAATTTTTATTTTAGCTGAGTTTTTTGAAACAAAAAAATTGAAAATTAAAAGTTAAAAGTTCTGTGGATTTGCCTATATATATTGTAAAACAAATGAAAGTATCATTAGTCAGAGTCCGTTTGGTTGATAGTAGAGTTCAGCTGAAGTGTTGATAAATAAACACCTCAGATTTTGTGATGTGTGCGCTGCGAATGGATTTGACTACAAATAACAGCTGAAGGTTTAATATATGTTTAGTTCGAGCTGAACTCTGAAAGCATAAACATGGTATATCGTCAGCGAGAAGCGGATAATCTTCGTATATTCAAAGATGCTGTCAAGCAAAAATCTATGTCTTTGAAGAACAGCATCGATAATTCTCTTGATAATGTGAGAAATGATATTTTTTATTTAAAGATGACGGCGGATCTAGATAGTACTAACAGTGTTCCATATACCAGTGCTGTTGACGCTGATAAGAAAATGGTTTCACTTGTCAAGAAATATTTATCCAATCTCAAACGTAATTCAAAGAGGTATCTTGGTAATGTATACGGTGATTACAAAAAAGAAGATATTCTTATGATTGGTAATTGGCCAATAGAGTTTGAAGGTTACATCGTGAAATTATGTGGTGTAACTTTTCAACTGACTGAGGGCTTGTTACAGTTGCTGTTTAGAAAAAATCCTAATGAAAATCGCATTAATTCAGCTGATTTGGAAAATTATAGAATGATCATAGTACATTCGAGTGCTCATAAAAAGCTATACTGCGCAAATGAGTCGATTCTGAAACTAAAGAGTATAACAAATATAAACTAAAAAATAAGGACTTGATTAATTGGAGATCTAAATGGAAGAAAAGACTGTGGCCTAGTGATGAGGATGAGGAGGAAGAAGTTGTTTCGTCATTGCAAGTCAATATTGCAACTGCATATGAACTCAACGTATGGGATGACCCTAAAAAATTAGTTGACCGCCTTCGAGTACTCATTGTCGAGTAAAATATGGTAAGTAACTCTGCAGAAATCTATTTTATTATTAATGAACTTCGCGAGGCAAGACTCATATATTAAATGGTAAAGGAATGTTGTTTGATTGGGAAGTAATTGTATGTGGTTGTACCTCACAGGTGGGAGCGATTGTTGGGGCTCTTGCCATTTAAAAAATACAAATTTTTTTACGATAGCAGATATACATGTCTGGAAAAGCCAGCGTAGTAGTTGCTCAGCTGACCGATAAGTTGCTTTAATATGAAAGTACTCTCGCAAGCGGTTAGGTGAGGCTTCGGTTGTATCAGCCTGCTGCGGTCTTCATTTCATAATAATGGATTAAACTTTCCAATAATCAATCATCAGTTCACAACCTGCGGAAAGCCTTCTGATTGGTTGAAGTAGCATAAAGAGCGATCATTCAGAATGGAGTATGTCGTGGACATGCAGAGCTTCAAGCAACCAGTGAACGATTTCATTCTCAAGGAACTCGCCATACTTCCTCTAGACGACAAATCAGAACCTCTGGTGCGAATATTTCGAGAGCCGTATCCGTGGCCTCAACTCACGGACAAATACCGAGGCGAGAATACATGGTTGGAGCATTGCTATCACGGTCTTGCCTGGAAATCTGGAGACGTTCTCTACACTGACGTGAAGAAAATCGTTCGAAATAGTCTGTATGATGCGACGAAGGTATTTGACCATGGTGAAATCAGGAGAGAGTGGTTAAGACGCTTCAAAGTCAACGCTATCGACGTCATCGAGTACGGCTATCCAGGCTTTGACGAGCCTAAGAAGGCGGTCACTGTTTGGACCAATCACAATGGAGCATACAAAGCTGCGTGTGCATTTCACAACGTCAAGCTGATGAAAAATTTTTACTTCTAATACATACATAAGGATTATTAATAAACTCTATTAATAAATGATGGAGAGTGAATGTATCTCACAGGTGAGAGCGATGGTCTCATCATTAAAAAAATTTATCGTTCGATGCTCCACGAATTTCCGACGGAATGGCGAACATTTTTCCCAGCCTCTTAAATTTCCTGCCCTTTCAAATTGCACGCCATTTTTAAATTTCCCACCATTTTGTATTTCCCACTCTGTCGCTAAAGTAGATTTCTACCATATCAATTGTTGATAATGATATCATGGTGGGGAGAGCGCGGTGGTGGGGATAGAGCGATCGGTGTAGAGTGCTAGTATTTATAGTTTATGTAGTACATATAGTATACATAGTATATGTAGTACACATAGTATATAATGCATTCTTTGTATTACGATTCTTACAATTACCGATGGAGGTAATCAGTTCTGTCAGTAAGGTAAAAATGCCGTAGTGTTCGTATGTATTGAGCTGAGACGAGAAGAAACTTGTCTAAATTTCCAAGAATTTCGTACCTCGCCTTTTATAGGGATCGTGGCGCTCAACCAATCAGAGAACTCCATGCCATTTTTCCAAGAATTCTATTGGATGTTTGAAATTGCATCAGCCAATCAGCGTGCTGTGTGGAGGTCTCAACCTGTTGAAAACATTTTTCCAAGAATTCTGTGAAGGTTTGATGATGCAAAACCCATTGAGCGATGGTGGAATATAGTATGCATGATTCGTGTGTTATCTATATATGGATTTGGAGTATTGTGTCCCTAACATCATTTGAATCAAAACTCAAGCGCTTATGTTCCCCTTGTTGAACAGGAGAAAAAAGAGGAGAAAAAATTAAAAAATGAAAAAATAAATAAAAAATAAATTAATTCATCAATTACTTAACGAATCAACACCCACCCTCACACGACGTGTAAGTGTAGGTAGTGGTGGTTGGTGGTTTGAACAACCTGACTTATAGCCGGCAGTGCGCCTACTCAGCAGTGGTCAGCGTGACGACTCTGCTTGCCGCCTAGTGGAGCGTACATGTTGTGTATGTCATCTAACAAGTATCAGAATTATTGGTGAGTTTGGAGCTATCTCATACGGCTCTGTTTGTAAAGTTGGATACTGTTCTGTCGGTAATGTAGAGATGGTTGATTCATCTGCAGATCGCGCTATGAAAGAGTGGATATCAATGGAAACATAACCTCAAAATGTTTACAAGGCAGAGTTGTGTATTGCACACTGCTCTGTCGGAAAGGTAGGGATGCGTGATCCATCTACAGATGGCGCTACGAAATAGTGGGTATCAATGGAGCCATAACCCCAGAATGACAACGTAACCTCAGACGTACATCAATTTTCAGAAGTCATGCTACTGTAACGGGAAAAATCGAACGGCGAAACGGACAAAATTTTAAGAGTTGTGGTATGACTATAACAAAAAAATGAAAAAATGAAAAAAATGAGAAAAATGAAATAAAAATGAAAAAAATTAAAAAATCAAAAAAAGGAAAAAATGAAAAAATACAATAATAATAATAATTAATTAATTGATTATTTAACAAGATATCACCTGCCCTCACACGATGTGGCGAAATTCAAATTTTTTAAATTGGATTAACAGCCTATATAGTATTCTACTCTGTTGGTAAGGTAGATTTGGGTTGTCGACTGCTGGTAATGTTGGGTTATCAATGGGGAAAAAAGAGGATTTAAAATGAAAATAATGAGAAAAATAAAAAAATTAATTATTTATTTAACAAATTCTGCTCTGTTGGTACGGTAGATTTGGGTTATCAACTGCTGGTAATGTTGGTTTATCAACCACTCTGCAATTACCATCCACCGGCAAGGTAGAGCTCTACCTTACCGACCGAGTGCCTGCTCAGAGGGTAAGTGAGCTCGAACCGGCATAGCTCCTGTACTAGAGTATAAGAATGATCTCTACGAATTGGGCTACATACCTTATTTTAATGTTATTACTAGACCAAATCCTCAATATTCAAATTGAACATGTATTGACAATTGTTCTTAAAAACTGAATTTGAGAATATAAATTCTTTTAAGTTTACTCCTAGAATAATGGGTCACTATCCACTGATGATCTCAATAAAAACTATAAAAGAAAAACAAGACTCTAAAAAGTATTATAGTTTTAAAGAAATAATTTAGTCAATTCCGACGAGATCCGTTGGGAGCAAGCGTAAAAATTCAAAACTACAAAGGTTTAGTGTAGTCGAATGCGACGTTTCGTCGACGGGTTTGTCGACCTCTTCAGGCTTTATTACAAAAATAATAAGTATATTACATTACGGATAATCAAAGCACAAAAAAATTACATTATTGAAATCGCACAATTTTTAACAGAGACACAATATTATAATTTACCTTTATTATCGCGTAGCGATTAGTCAAGTGATAGCGAAGGTACGTTAACAGCACATATTAATGCTGTACTATAATCGAAAGAGAAAAGTATACAACAACACATGAGGTGTGAGAGTGTATACATAATATACCATTTTTTACGCAGTATATTGAAAATAGATTTGTATTCTGTACTAAGGTTTTGCGTGTGTTCATATTTGTTAATAGTGTTACGTGAGAGGTTAAAATACCCGCACGTAAGGGCAGAATCTTAAATTATTTTGGATGTCGCCCCAGGACGTCTGTCATTCCTTTTCCTATTTTTACCCCAAGTCGCCGTAACTCTGAGAAATTAAATAAGTCTGTTCTAACGATTTATAAAGGGGTTAATATAAGTGCTGAGTTTCCCTTTACTTGTACGGATACACTCCCTTGGTTGCTCAATTCGGATTCTTCCTGTTTATCTTGAGTCTGTGTTAGTAACCTAAATCCGACGAATCGTACACCCCAATCTTCAGTAGTTTTCCCGATTCATGCTACAATGAATCAACCCAGCTACTTACTGCATGGGGGAAATCCGGGCTAGGGCTTAGTAAATTACTTAAATTTAATGGTTAGTTTGTTAGCTAGTAAAAATTATAATATAATGAAAATAAGAAAAGAAGGTTAAAATTATTATCAACCAAAATTATTATTAACTATTTATTATTATTTATTATCAATTATTTATGTACGTAATATATATATATATATATATATATATATATATATATATATATATATATATAAATATTTGTTTACTATCCTTAATTATTAAATAAACGCGCGGCGATATAATTACGAAACACAGTAACAAACTAATAACAATTAATTATTGGAAGAAAAATGAAATAATGTTAATGAACTTGACGAAACCACTACGACTACCTCCCGGTTCAGTAACGTGTGCAGAGAGAATGAGAGAGAAGTGGGGGGTTGCGCGACTGTAGAAACCGCGATCACCTACCTCCCGTAAATATGGCCAGTCGCATGTATGGTTTCACTTTTTCGCGATATCAAGGTATATAAAAATCCCGATTATTAGACGCACGCGATCGACCAAACAAATAAAATAAATTATAAATGCACTTTAAATAAAATATAATTTAATAAATGAAATAAATAAATGAAATGACAGAATATATGGACTTAAATTGAAGAAAATAGTAAAGCGCGAATAAATATGACGCGAATAAAAATTGGATGGATCAGCTCAGAAATCGGCGATAATAAATGGCCGAATCCATCTCAAATCAGACAGCCCGCGTATGCCTATTTCACCTATCATGTTGAAATAAAAATATTTATGTTCTACTCGAAAAAATATTTTACACGTGTTTTTTTATTTTTTTGTTTCATCAAAATTTCATGCGTTCAGCGATACCGAAAAATTCCGAGAAAATTCTTTCATTGAGAAAAAAAATTTTCAATGTGATTTTCAGACTGCTATTGTTTCAGCAGTTTTTCAAGCTTTTAAACGTGTAACACATAATTTCACTCAGTTTTGAGCCCTCTTTAACGGCCTTAATGTCATTTTCAAAAAAAAATAAAAAATCCACGAGCTATGCACTTTTTACTGAAAAATTCATTTTTTAGAGAAGTGCATTTTTCTCGAAAACCCCATGTTTTTTTTGCACAATTTTTGTTATCGTGATAGAGGACGGTAATGCCTAGCTAGACGTATTTGTGAGATTCGGTACTTTTTTCCTGGGATAGCGATCACTAATGAGATAACACACAAACAAATTTTTCACGCTTAACGCTTATATATAGTCAATGATATTAGAGTCAATGTAAAGGTATTTATCTTTGTGCGTATGTAATATACATGTACGTGCGCCTACTTATAGGAGTATATGTACTAGTACATTTGTCCGCTAGATGGATATGGTTTGACTTAACATTTACAAAGAAAAGTTCGGTTTCTGCTATATATCACACATCTCGTCTTATTTAAAACCATCATCTTTTGGAAAATTATTACATATTTACACCTTATCAACTCAACTACGATGTCTCAATATTACTCAACAGAGAGAATCAAATGTGCAGACTTTTTAGACAAACACAAACAAATTATTTACAAATCTAGTTCCGTACGTTTAAAACAACTTGAGAATCTTGCTCATCCATTGAAGCACCTCTATCCTCA
The DNA here is from genome assembly GCA_036365515.1 of Torymus aiolomorphi. Taxonomy (NCBI): domain Eukaryota; kingdom Metazoa; phylum Arthropoda; class Insecta; order Hymenoptera; family Torymidae; genus Torymus; species Torymus aiolomorphi. The sequence continues at coordinate 156,606,907 of CM070874.1, read as the reverse complement.
TTTACCTTTGACACCTTCTACATATCTGTGTCAACATTGTTACAATCGTGCTTTAGAATTGGTGAGTAGTACTGACAATGAATTTATAACGGATAATGAAGTTACCGATAACGTAGTTGATAGAGATGAAGATTTTTTACCAAGTACTCCAGAACGCATTGAAGAATTTAATAATGAAATAAGTACATCTTTCTTAGGTTCTGTATCGCCTCTTAAAAGAAAAAATCTTATACATGAAAAATCAATTGAAAATTACGTAACAAAGAAGAAAAAAAAATACTTTCAACATTGTCTAATACCCTTGATGTGAAGTTGAACAATATTTATGACGTTTCTATAACAGCAAATGAATCAACTGTATGCCATTGTACAGAATGGATACAAAATCTTGGTCTAGCCTTGCAAAAGTGTTCTACGGTATCAGAAAAAATAAAAATTCTGACTTTGCTACCTTCATCCTTTACAAAACATGAAATTTTATCTTTATTTCCAGAAATAACAATGTATATGATCAACAAATCGAGAAATCTTGTTAAAGAAAAAGGAATTTATTCAGAACCAGATGCATATTCAGGCCATCCGATTGATGAAAACATGGAAAAAATTGTTATGGAATATTATTTAAATGATGATTTTAATTGTTCAAGACAAAGTCCTAATAAATGTGACGTTGTTACAATTAAAGTTAACAATAAAAAAGAGAAAAAAAGTTAAGCGTTTTCTTACTCGAAGTTTAAAAGAGACGTATAAAGTATTTAAAAATGATTATCCAGAATTGAGAATTGGAAAATCGAAATTTTATAGTTTGCGACCAAAGTATGTCTTACTTAGCCCCATCAAAGAAGTTTGTCTCTGTATCTATTGCGCAAATTATGATTTATTTCTTACGAGCTTAATTAATTTTAGAGGGAGTAACGTCACAGAGTTGGATGAAAGTCGGTCACAAATAATAAATGCAACAATGTGTTCTGAGCCATCTGATTTATGTTATTTACAAGAATGTAAACTATGTCCAGGGATTAAGGGAATTACGTTTCATGTTTTAAAACTGCAAGATGTAGAAGGCACAGAAGAAATTACATATGCTTTGTGGGATAATGGAAACCTGATTAAAAGACACTATCAATTTCTGCTTTTAAAGATGAACTTTCGGTTTGGACCATGAGGGTTAGTACTCACATGTATGTAAAAAATATACAACACAAAGCTATAAAAACAGAAAGAGAAAGTGCTAAAAAAGACTCAAATCATTTAGTTCTTCAAATAGACTTCGCTGAAAACTGGGCTGTGATTCATAATAAAGCTGTTCAAGGAAATCATTGGGTTAATGATCAAATTTCTATTTTCACAGCAGTCTCTTATCAAGGGGATTCGACACAAAGTTTCGCAGTTATAAGTGATGACCGAAAACATGATTCAGCGTATGCTTTGCTAGCAGTACAAAAAATTATAAAATTCTTGAAAGAAAATTGTTGTGATTCAATTAAAAAAATTACCATCGTATCAGACGGCGCTGCGAGTCACTTTAAAAATCGCTTTCAATTAGATGAACTAAAACGAGCACCGTGTGATATAAAATGGTTGTTCTCTGCTACTGGGCACGGCAAAGGAGCTGTAGATGGTGTGGGTGGACTTATAAAGCATTATGCTACTTCGCATAATCTTCGAGAGCCCCTTGAAGAAGCTATTCAAAACGCAAATGATTTTGCAATACATGTTCAAAAATATACTGATGCTATTAAAATAATACATTAGAAGATGCTGAAATAGAACAATTCAGAAAAGAAAAAAATATTGATTGGCTTACAACTCCAAAGTATCCTGGAATTCAAAAATCTCATATATGGGTTAAAAAAACATGTGACGATAAAATACATTGTTTGACAGCAAAGACCGCTGATCGTCCGCTTACTGAATTAAGAACAATGAAGCAGAAAAACAAAGGTAGTAAAATAGGTATACAAATGAAAAAAAGGTATAAAAATAAAAAATCAAAAAGACGCAAATAACAAATAAATACATAGTTATGTGTACCTGTATATTACATACACACAAAGACAAATACCTTTACATTGACTTTAATATCATTGACTATATATAAGCATTAGGCGTGAAAAATTTGTTTGTGTGTTATCTCATTAGTGATCGCTATCCCAGGGAAAAAGTACCGAATCTCACAAATACGTCTAGCTAGGCATTACCGTCCTCTATCACGACAACAAAAATTGTACAAAAAAAACATGGGGTTTTCGAGAAAAAGGCACTTCCCTAAAAAATGAATTTTTCAGTAAAAAGTGCATAGCTCGTGGATTTTTTATTTTTTTTGAAAATGACATTAAGGCCGTTAAAGAGGGCTCAAAACTGAGTGAAATTGTGTGTTACACGTTTAAAAGCTCGAAAAACTGCTGAAACAATAGCAGTCTGAAAATCACATTGAAAATTTTTTTTCTCAATGAAAGAATTTTCTCGGAATTTTTCGGCATCGCTGAACGCATGAAATTTTGATGAAACAAAAAAATAAAAAAACACGTGTAAAATATTTTTTCGAGTAGAACATAAATATTTTTATTTCAACATGATAGGTGAAATAGGCATACGCGGGCTGTCTGATTTGAGATGGATTCGGCCAAATAGGAAAATCTTACCTTGTCATAGATCACTGCTCCCCTCGTATATTGGGAATTGTGGTATAGGTGGTAATTAAATTTGGGCTTCGTGATAAAATGAGAAAAAAGTAACTGTTAGACAAATATTGGTAGTTCCTTGATTTTATTTTGTTCCTCGGTCCAAATCTAGATGATTCACTTACAATAATTTGGTGGTTCTTCTCGCGCGTAATAAAAATATTCTAACCCTTACTACTACGGTATAAGGACTTATAAAAATCACAATAAATTATGAATCGACAACACCTTTTGAAATCTTTAACTCGACTGTCGTGGCAACGAATTTTCGCAGCCCGCACACCTGGATCCGCGAAAATTCCCTCCCACTACAATCGTTCGCTGTCTCTCCCGCTCCCGTAACTCCTATCGGCGCAGGTAAGGCAGGGAACGCAAGAGATGCCCGGGAGGTGCTGCCACTAATCCAGCGCAAAGCCTGTTGTCTTCGTGTCGTATGCCGTTCCTCGCGGTTGTTGCGCTGGATCAATGCCGTTGCCCCGTTAGCGCAGCGATTTCTGGTCATCGTGCGATTCCATTTCTCAATCTTTCTTTTGCGCAATGTTGAGCCGTATTTTAGTTTAACATTAATCTATCGTTATAAAAATTTATCGTTGCGTTAAAATTGCATGAGAAAAATAAAATAGTACATGGGAACGTAACATCAGCCCCTTCTTATTTAACTTGTCGTCCCGGCAAGTACTATAAATACAAGCTTACAATAATTTGACGCAATATAAGTCCTTGTCTGGTTGTTATTAGGAACTAGTAAGGAGATGGAAGGTCGCTATTCAAGATTTTTAAGATTTAAAATTTAAGAGGTACAAGAAATCTTGGAAGAGTCCGTCGATCGAGAGTAATCCATATATCTGGATAGCTGGATTTACAAAAGGGCTGTTAATCTCTTAGAGATGAATTACAGATTCGACTAAGACAACTATAGATTTCCCAAATCGCCTGATGTATTAGTTTTATATAATTAATCGATTGGCGGATTATATTCAGACGAATCATCCTTAGACCAGTTCGAACCCCACTATGGACTGACTATGTTCCAGGCGTGGTATATTTATATTGCAGCTACCGCTTGGTGTTTGTCTCTTAGATAACCTGGTTACCTGGACCCTTCCATAATTTCGAAGGTGACTCTCAATAACTTCCATCTTTGATAACCATTTTCTGGAACAAAAAGAAGAAAAGGAGCGAAAGGGAACATGTTAAATAAGATTATTAGTGAGGTAATGGTCTAGGATAATATAATATTAATGAGAAATAAAAGGGAATTCTAAGGGTTCAGAGAAGTCCGGATGTCCATGAGTTCTACGGTAGTTTGTTGCTCAGTCTTAGGCGGGCATAAGATGAGGTCAAATCATTGATTTGTTCCTCCACATTATTGACTCGGCCGTCGAGAGCAGTTAGCCGTTGAGGGTTGAATTGGTGAGTTGGCCTAGATGCTGTCGGAATTTGTCCGATTTAGCGAGCACTTTATACATTGTGTTCTTCATCACAGTTCGTTCTGTGAAGAGTACACCAAGAATCATGGCGTTTTTTTTTAACTTTTCCTCATGTTTCGTCACCTGATCCGCCAGGTGGCTTATTGTTGCCCATCGATCTTCGTGGAGGGCCCTTAGTCTCACCAATTCTTGCTCCAATTCTATGACTATAAGTCAGTCGACTTTCTGCGAAAATAGGGTGACTGTCCGGTACCATTTTGACCTGAAACAAAAGAGAGGTCCGGGGTCCTTAGTCCTTTTTTTTTGGTATTCGGAGGGGAGGAAATTTGGGGATCGTCCAAGGGAAATGAATTTCAATGTCTAGGAAGGGAGGCTTTTGGTCCTGGTGCTCGTTGTCGATGACACGTCGTTTCGTGTAGTCCAAAATTTCGACGGTCGATTTCAATTCCACATTTCTGGTGTTTAATCTTTATATTATAGATAGATTTGGAGTACTGTGGCCGCGCAGGTATCGCTCGGTATCGGATGTCGCTTCTCTGTAGAGCTCTTTGTGCGGATTCCTCCTCCAGGTATTTGACGAAACCGTGAGAAAGCCGATCTTGGTTGTCTTTTGTTGTATGAACATATTCTAGAATTCTAAAATGAGCAAAATGGTAAAAAAACTCTTCTTCCAATTGTTCGTGCGTCACTTTCTGATCTTTTGGCCAGGGTATTTGGCAAAAGATACGAGTCTTCTTCTTGGTTTCGGGTTCGGGTGAATGGGTTCGTTTCCTTGCCTTTCGTGGTGGAATAGGCATCCTGTCATTCTCGGAGGCCAAAGTGGTTTCCAATAGCCAAAGGTCCTTAGATTTTTCTGCTACTGTGGCGTCCTTTTGATTCATGAATGTGATCTTAGTCGTCTGTGTAGTTAAACTTTCCGATATGACTTCCACCATAGTGATAGGTCCGGCCTGTTTGAAACAGGCTATAAGTCTGTCGAGTCCCAGGTCCGTTTGATAAGTCACGGTGATGAAATGAGGAGGGTTTGTTGAAAGGTCCATTCCTCTTCCTTTTCTTTTTATTTATTCGGTCTGAAAAGGTGCATATGATTTTAATCGAGTTCCGCCAACTGAGTTGGGAGAGCGGGTGGCATTAGAATAGGTGTAGATATTGAGAGGGTGGGAACAGGCTGGATAGCTACATAGGTTAACGGAGTTTCTACAGTTGCGGTGTCTCTTTTCCCAATATATCGCGATGAGGGTTTGGGTCGTTTCCCTATTGTCCTTCTATAGAGGAAAAACGAGATTACACCAAGTATAATTGTTACGCCTTGGAAAGTTATCCCTCCATATATTAGGTGTCGAGTGAACGAAGTGTCTCTTATGTTCCCCTATCTCTTTCATACGGGAGACAATATTTGTGAGACGCTCCATCCTTGGTGTAAAGACTGTCCGGTGACGGTTGTCCTATTTCTAAAGGGGTGGACTCGTTCATGTGTTGCCATAGCTCTGGATGTACGACCGTAATATTTAGGCCTACATCTGGAGCATAGACGTATTGAGATTTGGCAGTCTGATCCTTGTTATCAGGTAGTTCCACTGTTTGGGTCCTGGCGGAGCAATCACTGGCCAACCTCAGCAGGCCTGTGCCGTTAATAGTCGGAGTGTAATAGATCTCCGCTGGGCATGTGATTCGGACCGTTTCTTCCTTGACTATGGAGTATAGCTAACTATCAGTTAGTTCTAAGTAACGCCATTGGGCTGAGGAGGGTGAGGATATCATTATATCACACGACTTGAGGACGTCGGGATGCGGATTGAGTAAGAGTTCTACTTCGCACTCCTTTCGTTCGGAGATGGTAAATAAAGGGCCTTTAGGTGGGCAAATGCGCCCATAATGAGTCGGGGTACATTCTTGTAGATGTTGTTCGGTGAGTTTCAAATACACCTGCAAGTCCCTTTTCACGGCCAAATAAGGATAGGATGGAGAAATATGGGCAACCCCGAAACTTTGGTTTTTCAATTCTTGAGGAATCCTTACGGGGTGAAGTCTGTATAACTCGTAGGTTGATCTTTCCGTAAGAGGTATGGTTAGACTTATTAAAACGCTCCCTTCATGGAAGGTGGCATCCAGCGTTGCTATCTTTGCAATTTCCTCTGGCCGCAGGTGGTGCAATGGCATCGGTAGTATTCGGCTCTCCCCTGTTTGTTGGATATCTATGGCGATTTGGTGGAGTACATCATGTCGCAAAAGCTTAGGGTGCAACTTCCTGTCGATCAGCGTATTGAGGATCGTTAGGATCTCTTTATTACAGTGTATCAGATGGTCTAACTTTGTTTCCATTTTCCGAGCAAATGTAGAAAGTTCCCATGCTAGATGGTTTTCGTTAGCTTCGGCTAAGACAGCATGAAGTTTACTATTCAAAGTTTGACCCATCCTCTTCATAGTCTCTCGATGCAATGTCGTGATGTTATACAGCTCTTCGAGATTGCCCGAGATGAGCTGTGTCTTTTCAACTGCGAGTTTCACGAGTTTCTTTTGATCTCTAAAAAGCTGATCGATGTTCTTGTTAATAGCATCCGCGTCGTCCGTTGTGATGAGACCGAACAAGCTTGTACTTACACTTCCTATGATACCAAGAGGGGCTATTCTGCGCGCTCGGATATCTTTAATTGATGATGGGTCGTCAATAGGCTGACTGTCCATAGACATGGCTGCCTGTTTTATATCCCCATGTACGTGACTGATGGTCGTCAATTTCACCTCCATGAGGTCTTTATTTAGGGCGGTATTGCAGTGGTCAATTCCTAGGTGGGTTATGCATTTCGTCAATTGTTCATTGTACATTCGAGTAGGGCCGTGTTCCTTAAGAAACCCATGCAAATCTAGATGGATAATGACTTTCCAATTTCCTCTCTGGATCCGGATTGATGGTAGTTTTTCATAATAGATTCCAGGATCGGAATTAATAGGGGTTATTTCATAATGGGTCGGCGACAACCTTGCTCGTGGGATCGTGATAGAGAGTGTTATCATCCCAATGTAAATTGCAAGCATCTGAAATCAGATACAGGAGTTTGTGATGAAATTTGATTTGCTACACAACCCCTTCTTATTTTACTTGTCGCCCCGACAAGTGAATATAAATTTGGTTAGTCAGTATCGCTATCGGAGGGAGGAATAATTTTCAATTTATCCTTGTGTTTTCGGATTTTCTTACAATTTGGTAACTCTAACAGGACGTGGTTCCTACCTAGTATTGCTTTGATTTTAAGGCATTTCTCATAGAAACTGTCAAATTTCGAGGTGCACAGCTCCACTTTTACCTAAGCGTAACTGCCAACAGTACCCGTCAATGGTTTCACTTGCCGATCATATCGTTCTTTTGACTTTTCTTTCGCTTTGATTTGGATGTCGGCGGCTTGGATCTTCAATTCATCTAATCTTGTAATTAGGTCCTGCAAGTACAAATTATAGGTCCTCAATTGATCCGCGGCTGTCGGGTAGGGAACCTTGCCACTCGGCCGTAGACGAGTTCAAATGCCGTGAAATTCGTGCTTGTGTGGTCACTGGTGTTATAGGTGAATGTGGCGAACGGAGCCAAGTTATCCCAGTTATCATACTTCTCAGAATAAGTCCTCACGAAATCCCTTAGAGGGGCGTGGCTGCGTTTCAAGGATCCATTCGTTTGGGGATGGTAAGCTGAAGTCGTGAAATGATGGATCCGGAACAGTCGCAACAGTCCCTCAACGATTTCGGAGAGAAAACTGGTTTCTCTGTCGGATAGGATGGTCCTCGGTGCTCCAAATTGGCATATGAGATGTCTGGCTAGGGCGTCCGCGATAGTAGAGGGTTTCAGGTTGGGTATGGAGATGGCAATGAGATATTTTGTTAAGTTACATTGCATAGTCAGCTGGTGGAAATTTCCTCTGCGGGTCGTCCGTAACTTTCCCACTGTGTCTATGGAGACTTTCGAAGGCTTCGATAGGTGTATCGGTAATGATCATGGGCTCCCTCGTCCTGATCCTTTCGATTTTCTTTTTCTGACATTGAGGACAGCGCCTAACATAGTCAAGGACGTCGTTGCGCATGCAGGGCCAGTAATATCTTTCGCGAATTTTCCGATAAGTTTGATTTATTCCCTTGTGTCCCCCGATGAAGCTATCGTGGAGAGTTTCGATGATCTGCTTTCGTTCTTCCAGCTTTGGTAGTTCTACTTGGCCATAACATACATTAACGGCAATAGGTGTTCCACTAAAGGTGGTAGCTAGTTCCTCAATTAAGCAACCGGGGTCAAATTCATCTATGAGATCGCCACGGCGAGCTATGCAAAAACTAGGGATATTCTTTCTCAAGAGTACTCTTCGGAGACGCTGGATCGTACTCTTGATGACAATCCAGTCGGTCGGACTTGAGTGTCTTTCTTTCACTACCAAGGAGAATGCGTTGTGATTCTTGAAGGGTGTAGTGATTATTTGGCCCATTTGAAGTTTCGGGACCTTCCAGCCTTTTGGGTCGATAGCCCCAATTTCCGTTAGTAAAAGTCCTACAGTATCACTTATCCTGCCATCCTTGGCGATAAAGTGCACAATATTATCTCTTTTATAAGTAAGACATTGGCGGGAAGAGGCAACGTTGTTCTTCAACGTAAGGGGTGGTTTGGATTGCTTTCCCTGAGCGATGTCCGAATGCGAGGAAGATACTTCTATCAGCGCGTCAACGAAGGGTGTTTGGTTCTTGTATTGATTTAAAGGGTCGAGTTGTTGGTACATAGATAAAAATAATCCTAGCGCTTTTTCGGAAGGCTGATCGAACTTTAGGTTGATCGGTGGGTCTTCCCCTGTCTTGTTACTCTCCTCACGGATTCCTTTCAAGTTCGGGAAATGGACAGATCGACGTTGTGGTGCCTGACCCCTAGGAGTGCTTTTGGCCATAGGAGTGGTAGGTTCTACGGAAGACAATCGGAAGGTGGAGGGTTTATTGCCATTCTCCGGGGCAATAGATTCCTCGTCCGATTCGTCTGAGTTCTGTTGGCTGCACTCGTTGAGCGTTCGTCCGACTAAATTCTGGATTCTCTCGGCCATGACAGTATCGTCCTTGGTCAGAGGGTCTATAGGATCTATGTCAATCAGGATGGTTTGCATTTGTTCATCTACCATATCTCCATCAGAGAAATGTGACGGGAAGTTAACGATTTCTTCTTCCTCTTCGGGTGTTGCGAGCGATTTTCCCTTGTGTACTCGGATGCTTTCCTCGAAGCGGTAGAAGGTTTTTTTCAGCTCCTCCTGGGTGAGGGTGGTATGGAGGTCTTCCTTTTCCTGGTCTATTTCGCTTACCGGGATAGCTGATACCTCGACTTCGGTTTGGTTGGGCACGAATGGTCCGTCGGTATGGGCTTCGATCTCTCCTTTTTCTTGGGGAGATCGGTCTTCTTTGGACGAGAGGTTAGATTCGTCGATCCTCAGTCCACTGTGCCGGGGTTTATATATAGGCGGTTAGTCATCAATTTCGGCGTCTTCTGCCTCGATTCTTGTTGATGACAAAAGGTTGTTGGGATTGGGGTCCTAAGGAGACATTTATTGGTGCGGGGGTAGTAGTGGATGGACGCCCATATGGTTGGGTTTGTCCTTGGCTGGAATCCTGATCTTTGGATATAGTATCAGATTCCGCTGTCTTGGATTCCTTCTGTTTAGGAGTGGTATCCGGATCCGGGTTGTCCACTTTGGCCTTTCCTCTTGTGCGCTGTGCTATTGTACTGTGGTCTAGGGCGGGGGCTACTTTGCGGGTCTTGGATCGAATGGGACTTCCGAGTTTCCTGGGATTATTAGTAGTAGAGGGCTCTGGGGCTGAGGGCAACCGGGGTCTCAACCTCTGTCCACTGGTGTTTGTCGGGGTCGGAACTCTACTTGGGTTTCTACGAACCTTGCACCGCAGGACGTCCTGGTACCGTTGGCATGAGCTTATTTTCCTTGAGAACTAAAACTTTGATCCCTGGTAAAGCACGATTGATATCTTCCTCAGTAGATTCTTCCACCGGATTTCTGAAAAGGGCATCGGTATTGCAATTAAGTTTACCTGGCTTGTACGTAAAGGTATACTCATAGCCAGTAAATTTAAACATCCATCGCATGAGCCTTTGGCCAGGGTCCTTTCTACTGAGCATCCAGTTTAGAGGTTCGTGATCTGCAACTAAGTTGAACTTCCGACCTAGGAGGTAAGGCCGGAAATGGTTAAGGGCGTATAGCAGTGCTAGGCATTCTTTCTCAGTCGTGCTATAGTTTCTTTCAGCTTTATTGAGGGGTCTCGATAAGTATGAGACTGGGTGGTCCTCATCCTCTTGAATCTGACTTAGCACGGCTCCAATGGCTTCGTTAGACGCATCCGTTCACAGGGTAAAAGATTTCGAAATATCAGGCAGGTTCAAAATGGGCCGGCTGCATAACCGTTCCTTAAGGATATTAAACGCTTCTTCTTGCTTTTCTCCCCAGTTGAACTCTACCCCCTTTTGGGTTAGGTCGTACAGGGGTTTAGCTATCTTTGAGTAATCCTTGATAAAGCGCCTATAGAAACCCGTGAGTCCGAGAAATTCCCTTACATTTCGTACTCCTTTTGGACAAGGAAATTCCTTGGCAGCTTTCACCTTCCCGGGATCGGGTTCGACTCCGCGTTCACTTACTATGTGTCTCAGAAACGCTACCTCTTTTCGGAGAAAATGGACCTTATCCGGCTGTAGGACTAGATTGGTCTGAGCGAGGCGAGAGAAGAATTGCCTTACCCTTGTTCATGTTCGGCCAGGGTATTGGTATGAATGATCACATCATCCATGTAAACCAGGGTTTCATTGCAATCTAGTCCTCTCTTTATCTTATCCATGAGTCGTTGAAAGGTAGCCAGAGCATTTTTAAGTCCCATGGGCATTCGTTTGTACTCATAGTGCCTTCCCGTGGTCGAGTATGCAGTCTTCCATTGATCTTTCGGAGCCATTTTGATTTGATGAAATCCTAAAGCAAGGTCGAAAACTGAGAAATACATAGCACCACCCAATTGGTCTAAAATATCTGTGATATTTGGAAGTGGGTAGGCATCTCCGATCGTCCTTTGATTGAGATCTCGAAAATCAACTACCATTCTCCAGCGCGGATTGCCCTGGGAGTCCGGTTTCTTGGGGACGATCCAGATTGATGAGTTGCTGGAACTGTTTGAGGATGCAATAATTCCATCCCTAAGTTTCCTTTGGATATCCTTTTCGATGAACTCCTTGTGCATCACGGGGTGGCGATATTGTTTCGCATTGACTGGCATGTTGTTTTCAAGAGGAATATGGTGTTCTACTGCGTTGGTACAAGGTAATGGGTCTCCTGGTAACAAAAATACATCGGGGAATTCTTCCAATAGCTTGTTTATATGCGTTCTCTCTTCCTCGTTGAGATGCTTGACCTCAATAAGCTCCTTCAAGCGAAGGACGCGGGTTCCTTTGTCGGTGATCGGGTTGTCTGCAGCCATTGGAATGTCTTCTTCTGCTCCGGGTTCGAAATCTAGAGATGCATATTCGAACGGTATAAGTTCTTTTGCATCCACCTCGAATGACATGTCTTCGTCCCTAGTATTGATTGCCATGACATAGCATCCTCCGTCATCTTGGATCTTTACTAAGCCTTCGCCGAGGTAAACGTCGTCATACCCTAAATCAATCCGCCGCAGGTATCCTTCCTCTTGAGATTTGTTGATCACGTTTATTCTTACCACCTGTCGGGTTCTGCGTGGTAGTGTATACATCACTTTAGCGGGTGATGCTGGTGGGTTATCTTGGAGTTCGACAGGATCAAGTTCTCTTGGGTATATAGCGTCCGGCTTAACAGATACCTCACCAATGATCTGACCTCAGTGAGGGTCAATAAATGGAACAGGGTGCATAACGTCACCACTAATCATAAGAGCATTGTAATGATAAGATATTACCGCCTGTTCCCGTTTCAGATAGTCTCGTCCGAGTATCCCACCTTGTCCAATGGGGAAATCATCTTTTACGACGACGAACGTGACCGGACGGTCCCTCAAATGTAATGTAACCGTACCATAGGTGTCGATAGACTGGTCGCTTATCCCGACTAAAGGGACTGCTTGATCGGTGTCCACTAGAACATCCGTATGCAAGGATCCAACCTTAATGATGTTGACCGCAGCTCCGTTATCAATCATAAATAGGAGCCATGGATGATGTCCTTCTGGGACTCGTAACCGCACTACAGTGGGATCATCTTCTCGTCCCTCGGTTCCCTTAGCTGACCCACAGGAAGTAATCCTGTGCGCTGGTTTCGCTGCAGCAAATAAACTCTCGGCGTTTGATTCGGTTGAACACTGCTCATTGATGCGATGGGCTGACTCGCCTCCTGGGTTTTGGGGCGAGCCTCCTTCGAGTTTAAATGACCGGTCTGGTTAGATTGCGTGGATGGATTGCCGATTGATGGCAGAGGATATCGGGGTTGTGGCTCTAGCGTTGGTCCAGCGGGATAGTATAGTCCTGGATCCCTTCGGTTGAATTCTCTACGGTTCCTTGGTGGAAATCTTGAATTCTGATAGCCTCTTTGATATTAGTTTGCTTGGTTGGTTTGATACTGGTTCGAAGAGAAGCGAGGATTGGTGTTGTTGTTCCCATGTTGTCCTTGATAACCGTTTGCCCCTTGATAGTTATGATTGCGAGGATAGGATTTATCCGCTTGTGGATACATTTCTCCTTGGTATCTACCATACGGTTCCCCGTCATTCAGAACGGTGTATCCAATGAATGGAGGTTCACTCCTTACTACTTCAGGACTGCCAGGCCGCTCCTCGTAATACGCGATCGGAGCCGAAGCTTGGCTATCGGGCTGGTCCATATATCCCATAAATGCAGGCAGCGATGATTGCTGATTCCGACCATCAGCCGGACGACCCTGAGGATAATGACTGTTGTATTGGCCATTATAGTGGCGCTGATTGTTATAATATCGCGTGTTATTCCTTGCGACATTGGCTGATATTTCATCGTCCTCTTATAAGTGTGACTGGTGGTGACTTGATCTTGACTCCGGCAATATTTTCGATCGGATCCTTGACTCAATCCTGACGGCTTCCTTAAATGCAGCATCTAGATCAATAGCATGTACTGCATCGACTGCAGTGATGAGGTGACTGGGTAGACCCCGGATAAAAATATCTATAGCGGCTCCTCTTACTGGAACCATCATGTCCCCGGAACATGCCTCACGTCTATCTTCCTTAAGGGCATTTTCTGCTCCCATAAGTAAAATATTCAATCTATCTCGAAGTCACCGACCGTTTCGCCTTGTTTCATGCGAAGGTCATTCAATTGAGTGTAGTAATAGATGAAAGTTTTTCCGGGTGCAAATCGTTGTTTTAAATGACGTACAAAATCATCTACGGAGTTAAGAGCTACACCAAATGTCGAACTCCTGGCGGCTCCTTGCAATCTGCTCAACACCTTCTTAAGAAAGGAGGGGAGTTGAGCTGCTGAAATATCGGCAGCTGCATTCTGGACATCCTGAATGAAATCCTTCAGGGGTATGTTACTTCCGTCAAAAATTGTTATGCTGGCCACAGCGGTCTGCGTGGCCATGGTATTAGCCATGATCACCATTAGTTGGGAGCAATCTGTGGCGTTAGCCGCCGCCTGTGTTCCCTGTCCTTGTCCGTCTACCATGATGCTAGGTTGTTGGTAAAAAAAAGGAAATCGTTCTCTTCTTCTTTTTTTTTTCTAATTAGCCCTTCAAGGGAAATTTCTTACTTCTCTTGATTCGTCGGAAGTTTCTTAGAATGTCGGGATAAAAAAAAAGGGGCAGCAAAAGTAAGGAACCGAGGATTGAGTTCAAGCCGGGTCGAATTAAAATTACTTAAGAGAGTTCTATAGTAATCCGAAATTAGGGATATTAGATATTCCTTTTTTTTTGTTTTATTTTTTTTTCAATTTACTTAATAAGAAGACAAATGTCTTATAACAATTTGCTTCCTTGTATCATTAGATGTCCCTAGTTTACGAAAAGAAAAATATTTGGAACGTAAAACATACACTTAACCTCCAAATATAAATAAAATCAATTTTCAATGGAATTTTATATCGGTCTAAAATTATTAGAGTAAATGTAATTAAGTTTTAAAATATTATCGTAGAACTCACTTAAAAGGGTGAAAAGGGACGCGTAAGGGTCGACGAAAAATATTTATCTTTTTCCTCAGAACGAAAGCGAATTAGAATTTTTTTAGGTTAGGGCGAGCAACCACGCTCTCTCACCATTAATTCTGCTGTTACGTGAGAGCTTAAAATACCCGCACGTGAGGGCAGAACCATAAATTATTTTGGATGTCGCCCCAGAACGTCTGTCATTCCTTTTTCTATTTTTACTCCAATTCGCCGTAACTCTGAGGAATTAAATAAATCTGTCGTAACGATTGATAAAGGGGTTAATATAAGTGCTGAGTTTCCCTTTACTTGTACGGATACGCTCCCTTGGTTGGTCAATTCGGGTTCTTCCTGTTTATCTTGAGTCTGTGTTAGTAACCTAAATCTCGATGGATCGTGCACCCCAATCTTCAGTAGTTTTGCCGATTCATGCTAGAATGAATCAACCCAGCTACTTACTGCATGGGGAAAATCCGGGTTTGGGCTTAGTAAATTACTTAAATTTAATGGTTAGTTTGTTAGCTAGTAAAAATTATAATATAATGAAAATAAGAAAAGAAGGTTAAAATTATTATTAACCAAAATTATTATTAACTATTTATTATTATGTATTATCAATTATTTATGTACGTAATATATACATTTATATATATATATATATATATATAGGTATATGTGTTGGTACTTTTCGGGGTATATATACACCATAGATTGCTACTTTTGGGGACTTTTGTCCTTTTTGGGGACCGGCTTCAAAAATACGATGCATCTATCGCTACTTTTGAGGTCCATAAGGCTTCGTCTACAATACATCTTAGGTTCTTTTCCGGGCTTTTGTTCCGGAATTTCGGTACTAAAAGCGGGCGCCGCAGGCCCCCTGCGAATCACGGTACCCTTAGGGTCATTATTTCTGTAGTCAAGTGTATTTGTTCCGGTATTCCAATGTAAACTCTCAGAGTAAGAAACTCTAGGACCCCAATAGTACCGATATATATATATATATATATATATATATATATATATATATATATATATATATATATATATATATATATATATATATATATATATATATATATATATATATATTATCCCCCCATCCGTTTATGGAGCCCATCCCTGTATATTAGTACCTACATCCCAGAGATCCCTATGGCAAGTGACTAAAGAAATAATGGACCCTGGGGTTATAGACTCTAGATCGGGCTCCATAAACGCCCGAGAAAAATATTTTATGGGACCCGGGCTCCATAAACGCCCGAGAAAAATATTTTATGGGACCCGGGCTCCATAAAAGAAAACGGGCTCCATAAATATGGTAATGTGTATAAAAGGGCTCCATAAATCTGTTAAAACAAATATATATATATATATATATATATATATATATATATATATATATATATATATATATATATATATATATATATATATATATATACTAGGGGGCTTCGCCGCCCTGCACGCTTCTCGCGCCAACCCCCCCACTTTTACTTTATAGAATTTTAAAGAAACTTATGACTAAACCTAATTTCTTATTCTTATATATCTATATCTTATCTTCAAAAGTCATAATCCCCAATTAAACACTGATTATTAAAAAAGTTATATTATAAAAAAATAAAAATTATTTTATTTGAGCAGTCGCATTAGTGAAAAGTAAAATGTTACTGTATATTATTTTAAAGAAACTTATTACTAAACTTTATTTCTTATTCTTATATATCTATATATAATTTTCAAAAGTGCTAACATTTTAATATTGTTTTCTATCTTTTCCACACCACCCATGAGGTAGATTGATAGGCGCGTTTTTTTTGTAGAGGTATCCCATCCTGTAATAAATTTTAATTTACGCTGTAATTAGATTTAATTATAAATTATTAAAAAAAAATTTATTACAGAAAGGCCTAATCCCCTATTAAACATTTTGAATTTTGAGAATCTATATATAAATGGATGGCAAAATAAGTAAATCGGGAATACGTAAATTTCTTCTACTAACCTATAAACCTACTTCTCTACTGAATACTATGAATTTGAGAATTATATAAAGGATTAGAAATCATATAAAATAACTAAATTGGGAAGACGATTTATTTAGTAAGACCTAATTGCCTATAAAATAAATTTGAAAATAATTGAAATAAATAATGCTAGGTACAAAGGAGGTTAATTTTGCTACATGTGCAGAAAGGAGTTAACTTGACTGTGTGTTAAAAAAGGGGTCGACTTGTTTGCACGGCAAAAAAGGGAGGGTAACAAAGAAAAATAACCTTTTTTTTATTTTTCAACTAATGTTACTTTTCTTTTTCCAAGCAGTTAAATTAACTTCTTTCTTAACGTACAGATTAGTTAACTTCCTTCTTAATGTGCAATTTGCGTGTAATTTGAAAGGCAACGGAATAAAAATTATTATTTCAGAATTCTAATGAAGGAAGCGTATTTTAAACATAAAAATAGGCTTATGTGGACATTCGATTTACAAATTAGGACTTTTTTAAGTGTATACTTACATGAAGTTTTCTTGGAAAAATTCTACAATGAAATTTTTTTAACGAAATATCTCAAATTAAGTATTACTTACGCAAAATACTGAATAATAATATTTGGAAAAGATAATATTACTTAATGCTGAATTTTTTCCGTTGTATAATATCCTTTTTCCGCATAATCGACGAATATAATTTTTGCATCATTCAATATATTTTTCTAAATATTTTTATTCAGTATTTTACATGAACAATACTTTATTCGAGATCTTGTATTAAAAAAAAATTGTAGAAAAATTAGTGAAAATCGTCATTTGAGAATACCCATGAAGTAGTCTTATTTTATTTATCAAATTCCCAAATAATCTTATTTTCATGTTTATTTTAAAAAAACACTTCATATGAATTTTAAAATAAATTTTTTTGTCGATTTTCGAATAATGATTTTGTCATAATGAAATGATGTATTTCGGGAAAGACTATATGTATAGACTACTTAAATTAATTTGATAACGAATCATAAAAAGTATGATTATGTAGTAACTTAAAATCTGTAATAAAAATTTAGGTTATTTAATAAATCCAATTTAATTAATTATAACGAAGTACTTAGCTTTATTTTATTTGAACCGGCATCCTTTTTCGTTTAGCTATTCTCAGTCCCGTTTCAAAATCTCTCCTCCCAATATTAATTCAGCCATCGATAATTTTTCTTCATTTAGTATTTCAATATAGGTTAAATTTTGAATTTCTAAATAGATGTGTCCGTTTTCTGTAAAATATTAAATATATATTAATTGCACCATGAATATTTACTATAATGTAAGATATTAATTGAAACGTTTTTTTACCTGCTATATATATTTCCCCTGTTATTCTCAATTTGGATCCTTCTGTAAATTTGTCTCGTTCTCCAGTACCATTTATAACAACTATTTTTAATTTATGAGTTTTATCTGTGATAGCACCAAGTAATTTACTTAAATTTGTATTCGAAATAGCAAATTCACTCATTAAATATCCTTCAGTTTCTGAAATTTTAATTAAACATGTTGAATTCTTAATTTATTTCTAATATATATACATATGTAATAAATATTACTAATAAGTCCATTTGATTGTTTCACTTCTTCAAAAGTTTTAATTGTTAAGGATGTAATGTCTTCCGATACATCGCGATTAGCTATCGTAGTAATTTTGGAATAATTGTTTAAGTGGAATTCATATTGCATATTGCCGCTATTAAAATTAGAACTTTCTTTGGCAACTACTGTTTGTAATAGAACGATCTAGAAATAATTTTAATTAATAATAGTTGTTATATTATTTTTATGAAATTATTAATTAAAATGACCTCATTATAGTTGATTTTATCTTCAAATATTTCGATATCCTTATTCCATATATTACATTGAATTTTGCATCCGTCATTATTATTTAAAATAAATTTAAATATGTCGTATGATTTTCCAGTAGCCTTAGAAATTATCGTACGGGGATTTTCTACTGCTTCAATATATCCAATAACCATACTTTTAAAATATATAAATTTAATAAATATTTTTTTTAATTATATTAAATTTATTAATTTTTTAAGAATAGAATAAAATAATTTACACATTTTTGTCGCCAATATGAATTTTATTTTTCAAAAAATCAGATGGTGTGTACGTAAATGAAATTTTTGATTTTTTTTTCCTGGTGTTTCATTAGTACTATTTGATTTTGGGCGTTTCGACATTTTGGTATCTGTAAATGATATTAATTTTATATGTGTTTTATATTAATGGAGTTCTAATATTCATTTTCATATTGAAATTGTATAACATAGCGTTTTAAAAAGAAGAAATTAAAAATGATCAAAATTTTAATAATTGTTCGATTCTTTTAATTTATAGTTCTGTCAATGATAGAACTTATTCACTTATACATAAACGAATAGTGTAGTAGTATAGTTACATGACAACAATTAACTGAAAAGTTATTTTTGTCGGCCGTGCCTTAGTTGTCAGAATGTTCCACAGATATTGAATGGTTGTAGTATATGCAAAAAAGCAATTGATGTTGTTTATGCAAAAAAGCAATTGATGTCGGTAGCCGTGGCTAACTCGTCTTGCGAATTGGTGTCTTCATTTATAGTTTAAAGCTCTTCATTTTATATTTCAAAATAATCTTTATACATCATTCAAAAATTTCCTTCCATACTATATTTTCAATTTCATCAGAATGATTCGAATCATTTTCAATAAATAAATTTTCTGGGTTTGTACATCTTGACAAAGCTACATATAATTGGCCATGAGAGAATAAAGGCCGCCTAAAATATATTCCAAGTTTATTGAAGCTTTGACCTTGTGACTTGTTAATAGTTATCGCGAAGGCTAAGACGACAGAAAATTGTTTTCGATATAATACAAAAGGTAAAGACGATGATTCTCCTGAATTTAAAGTTATTTTAGGTATGTAAGCTATTTGTCCTTTGTTGTAACCAGTTACTATCATGGCTTTTATATTGTACTTGTGCAATTCTAAAATTTTTAATCTTGTACCATTACACAATTCATCGTTAATACTAATGTTCCTTATGAGCATAACAATGGCATTGGGTTTTAATACTAATTTATGAAATAGTAGCCCTGGAAATTTTAAAGAATTTAAATATTCTATTGAATAATTTAATTGAACATCTTCATCACTTTGATCTACTCCTTTTGGTTTAGCATAATCAATACTATAATAAATTTTCTCTGTTGAATCTATTCTTTTAAGTACTTCATTATTCAAGTGATAAATATCTTGATTATGACCAGATAAAATTGCCCTATCTGATAAATCTTCCTTGTCAGTTATAGTGGAACCATAAATTTTTTCACATATATTGTCGACTTTCCATTTTTCAGATATTGATAAAGACGATACTTGTCCGTCACCGATTTCTAACAAGAATTTTGAAAATTTTATTTTATTGGATCTCATATTTTTAGTTAATTTTAATATTTTAAATTTTGGCCACAAATTAGAACGTTTGATAGATTCATTAATTATAGTGATTCTACATCCATTTTTCAATACTGGCAAAATTTGTCTGAAATCTCCTCCTAAAATTAATAATTTTCCAGCAAAAGGTATTGAATCGACTTGGCAACAATCTCTTAAAGTTTTATCAACAACTTCTAATGCTTTTTTAGGAATCATTGATACTTCATCCCAAATGAGTACATCACATTCACGTAACCTTCTTTTATCTGAATCTAATTTCAAAAATGTTGTTTCAATATTTGATAAATCTAATGGCAATTTAAAAGTTCTGTGACTTGTCATTCCTTCCGGAAGTAGTATAGAAGCAATTCCAGTCCATGCCATAGAAACAACTTTTTGTCCTTCTCCTAAATAATAATGAATTAATGTTTTGTAAAGAAATGTTTTCCCAGTACCTCCGGGACCATCAATAAAAATCATACGATCATTAGTTTGTATTATGAAATTGAAAATATCATTTTGTTCATTATTTTTATGTTCTTGAAATAACTGTTTGTGTTTATCAATTATTATTTTTTTTTCATGAGCCGATAGTTCATAAGTCAAATCATTAAATGTTGGTAATCTGAATTCAGAGCATGACAAATTTTCACCCTTTTAAAATTTCATCAATTTCTCTTAATGCTCGATGCTCTTGATTATCTTTGAAATCTTCGCTAAAATATTTTTTGAAAGATTCCCAAAGTTCACAAGCAAAAGGAATATCATCATTAATAAGAAACCAAGCAAAAAATTTTAAATTCTTTTGGCATCATAATGGAACATGCTTCTTCAAAAATATTGAAAATTTCATTATTATTTTTTACTAATCCCATTGCAATTGCTGTTTCTTTAAAAGTTTTGTAGGATACATTTTCGAACTTTTTTAAATCTGCAAAACATATTGCTCCTTTTACACGATTTAATATCAACTTTAAATGGAATCGTTCTATATCCTTAGGACTGACACTATTCATTCTACCAATAGATTTTGAAAATATTTTTCTTCTTTGCCATACTTTTTTTGATGAATTGAATAAATAATATTTTGGTATATTAGAATATTTAATTTTTCTCGCTTTTTCATCTTCTAAATTTAATTGAAACCACGCCGTTAGAGTTGTATTATTATTTTTATTTAAAACCTCGTCTTCTTTATTTTCTTCAAAATATATATACTGTTGATTTTCCGTATGAATAGCTAAACGAATAATTGTGTGTGACCTTCCTGACAATGGTAATTCTTCTATTCTCCATGCTGCTTCTATTGGACTAACATATCTCCCATTAAGATAGTCAGTAATTTCATCATATATTTCACATTGTATCAGAATTTTTTTTCGATACACTTACATATGCTTTGTCAAACCCTTTATGAATATATTTATAAAGATATTTGATAGACATGACCGAATAAGATATTTCGCAATTTATATGACATTGATATTTTTTCAAAAGTGTAGGATTGTAAGGAACTACCATTGAATTATCTACTTTCACTATTTCACCATTTACTTTTGAATTGTATGTATAACTGTTTAAATTATTTCTTTGTTTATATTGGGGAAATCCATTTTTGTCAAAATGTGTAAAATCACTGAATTCTTTTGGATAGTTTTTCGAACAAACATCTTTCTCCTTGTTATAACAGATGGAATTTTCTGTATGGGGACCATGCAACATGTGTTTGATAACTAATGCTTGTAATTCTTTATCATCATTTGGAATTTCAGTACTCACATATTTATCAATGTCTTGTGGATTCAATAATTTGTTTTCATAATTTAAGACAAATAATAAATGAGCATGAGGTAATCCTCTTTTTTGAAATTCAATTATGTAAATATATGCCAGTATTTCGCCAAAAATATTTCCACTTAAAATATCTGCTAAAATTGCTCGTAATTTAATATTAAATAATCTTGCTGTTAAATTAGGAATATCATTACATGTGGTTCCTTGAAGGAAGTTTGATAGTACTCTTTTAAGTTCCGACCAATTTGGATTACACGTTACAGTAATAAATAAATCAGGTCTTTCAACAGCTCTATTTATAGCCATTGCATCTTGATATAATTGATGCATAGGTCTAGGACTACCAATATGAGTTGACGGTAAAATAGAAAGATGTCCCAAACGTTCTTTGTTCTCGAAATTTTTTGATTTATTTGAAGCATTTTTTCCAACATGATCTAATAACCCTTGATAACATGCAACTCTTAATTTTCCTTGATTTTGTCTAAAATAATCCATTCTTGTACTTTCTATGACTATATATGCATGTATTATGTATTGTTGAGTCAATCGTCCACTACATAAAATTGGATTGAAAATTAGTCCTGGCCGATAAGCAATTCGGTTTGAATAATATTGCAAAGCAATCAATCTTTTATTATTTTCTGAATTTTGATGTAAATCGGTATTCCATCCTAAGTCTCCTGAAGGAAATAAAATAGGAAATACCATCGGATCCAAATGATGAGATAACTTATGTATGAAAATATGTGATGTACTGTTATCCGGATTTCTTGGATAAATACACAAATCAAAAGATGATGGAATTTCTCCTTCTCGTGAAATAATTAAAGCGGCACATTCCGCAGTTTTTGGTTTGCTATAAACATTTTGGTTCAATTCTATATTTCGAACAAAATATAACTTGTATTGAGGAATTTGAGTATTTTTTGATAATTCATGTAAATGCTTGTATTTTTTTGCATATGGGTTGTCATTTAATATTCTATTTAATATTGTGAAATGTTCTTCTAATAATGCTTTGTTATTTTTCAATCTTAACTGATTTGCTGTATACTCATCATAAATGTAAATTTGACCACTTTGAGGATGTTGATTAGGTTCAACGATAACTGATTTCGGAGATGTATGACAAACTTGACCTTGGATTTTTAAATTATAAACTCCTTTATTTTTATTGTTAATTACTGTAGCATTGAAACTCGCAAATGAGTATTTATTATTGTAATAACGGATTAGTTCTTTAAATTTTTTGTCATACAGAAGTTCTTTCAAATCTTCGTTATACTCTGATAAAGGAGGTAAAATAACTTTTTCGTTATGACAACAACTTTTTTTTGAAAATTCGGTTTCCCAAAAAACTGCAGAACAATTAGAGCATACATAATCCATATTGCCTGAATCTACATAATTTAAGTTTGGAGGGCACATCTTTCTAATTTTTTGTATCTTTCTCTTCTTATAAATTCGATTTGAAGACATATTACTTGCAATATCAAGCTTACGTTTCTTAGCCAACCGTTTTTCATTCAAATTGCTTACAACATTTGTACATCTTTTCTTATTCATTCGTCCTTCATGTATGTTGAACCCGATCGTTTTGTCTTTTATTTTTACTCTTACTTCATTCATATTAATTACTCTATCCTTTTTTCTCTTGTTCTCTACCCTTTCTTCATTCATGTTCGTAATTCTATCTTTTTCTCTTTTATTTTCCACCTTTCGTTCACTCATGTTCGTGACA
Source organism: Torymus aiolomorphi (assembly GCA_036365515.1). Taxonomy (NCBI): domain Eukaryota; kingdom Metazoa; phylum Arthropoda; class Insecta; order Hymenoptera; family Torymidae; genus Torymus; species Torymus aiolomorphi. The sequence continues at coordinate 156,583,628 of CM070874.1, read as the reverse complement.
CGATCTTTTTCCCTCTTATTTTCCAGCCTTCCTTCACTTATGTTCATAACTCTATCTTTTTCCCTCTTATTTTCCAGCCTTCCTTCACTCATGTTCATAACTATCTTTTTCCCTCTTATTTTCCAGCCTTCCTTCACTCATGTTCATAACTCTATCTTTTTCCCTCTTATTCTGCAGCCTTTCCTCAATCATATTAAAAACTCTATCATTTTGTCTTTTATTTCCTATCCTTCCTTCACTCATATTTATAATTCGATCCTTTTCTCTCTTGCTCTCTATTCTATCTTCTTTCATAGTAGTGATCCTATCACTTTGTCGCTTTCTGTTTACTCTTTCTTCATTCATATTACAAATACGATCAAGTTTTCGTTTCTTCTCTAATTTATCACCATCAAGATACCGATTTTTTCTACATACGTTAATTTCATCTTTATTTTTAGCATAATGTAGCCGACGATATTGATTTTGATAGTCTTTAAGAAAAAAAGTATTTTCGATTTCAAGAACATCGTGATGTCCACTATCCAAGTTTCCAGATAATAAAAGAACTAATTTATTTCTGCTATTGCACGGACCGAATTCCCTTGCATTATAATATCCTTGATATACTGTAACTTTTACATTGTAAATATTGACAAAAGCGGCAATCTCAACCTCTCCACCAAAACTACCATTTTTAGACATATTTAGTTTGTAAGAATTTGGATCAGTAATTGTTGTGTTGTAAGAACTGTTTCCTAATATAAAAGATTCATAAATTATCCAATCATTTATAATTTTATTTACTAATTTCAATCGAATTTGTCTATGTTTCTCTTGATTATTGAATACAAATTCTGCAAATGCGCGGAAAAGACAGTTACCATCCGGTTTTATTTCATGTTTTATATCTCTTTTTAAGATATCATTAATTTCTTCATTCATGTTCATAACAGTTTCTTCAATCTTATTGTTCACTCGTTCTTCATTACTATTAACAACTGCATCGGTTTCCCTCATATCTTCCAATCTTTCTGCATTGATATTAACAATTATATCCTTTTCTATCTGATTTTCCTTGTCATTCATATTAACAACTCTACCCTTTTCCCGATTATTTTTCAACCTTCTTTCACTGAGGTTCGTGATTCTATCCTTTTGTCTCTTTTTTTCCATCGACCAATAATTTCGATCGTTTCCAGACAAAAAAATATTTTCAATATCAAGAATATCATAATGACCGCTATCCAAGCTTCCAGATAATAAAAGAACTAATTTTTTCTGCTATTACATGCACCGAATTCCCTTGCATTATAATATCCTTAATGTACTATAATTTTTACGTTGTAAATACTAACAAAAGCAGCAATCTCAACTTCTCCACCAAAACTACCATTAGTAGACATATGCAGTTTGTAAGAATTTGAATCAGTAATTATTGTGTTGTAAGAATTGTCTCCTAATACAAAAGATTCATAAACTATCCAATCACTTATAATTTTATCCACTAATTTCAATCGAATTTGTCTATGTTGCTCTTGATCACTAAATAAAAATTCTGCAAATGCTCGGAAAAGACAGTTACCATCTGGTTTCATTTTATGTTTTATAATTCTTTTTGAGATCTTATTCATTTTATTATATCAAATATGAGGAATCGTAGAATACCTATATGAAAATACATGAAATTCAATGTATTATAGGAAAAAGAAAAATATTACTTTTTGAAAAAACCTTACACTTTAAAAGATCCAAAAATATTTCTTGATCGGCCTTTTAAAGTTGATTGCCACACATCAGCTATGAAATAAGCTTTAGAAAATAAGGTGATAAGGCTGACACAATCCTATTTAATATAAATTTGTTGCTATCAATGAACATAACAATATAAAAATATAAATTTTTTAGAATGTAGATTTTTCTAAAAATTATTTTTCTATTTTAATAATTTTAGTGTGATAAAATAATTCAAGAATATTTAGTTACTTTTAAATGAAAGGGTATATATGACTGACAAAGTCAATATATTATTATATATTTGTATGTATCTTTGTTTCTCAATGAAAATATCATATTTCAAACTGGTCAAAAAAAGGTACACAAAATATGATACATAACTATATATAATAGTTTAAAAATTATTTTTTTAATTTCTTCTTTTTCAACATTTTGATATTGAATATAACGTTATAATGTTGAATATTTATTAAATGTTATTTATTACTTAACTCTTACTTATTTATTAGATATTATTCTTAATCTAATTTAAGCGATTCGTTCGGTTTTCGATCGTTTTGCGAGGTATCAATCTCGAATCAACATTCTTTCAACGTTATACTTGATTTTCAATTACATATTATAATATTTTTTATACTTTTTTACTTTTTCTTTTGTTTGTTTTTTAATATTAATAGAGCGTAAATTTAATTTCTTGAAATTGTTCTTTAATTGCTCCATATTACATGGTTCCAAACGTTTCATATATTCAAAAAATTTTTCTTCATATGCAATGTAATCTATGACTGTTTATTTTATATTTAAATTTATGTTTAAAAATTTCTAATTTTATAGAATAAAAGTTTATTACTTTCCATTTCTTCATTGCCCTGACTTGTCATTTTGATAAAGTAATTATCACTATCAAAGGATAAGAAAATTGTTAATGGTATTATATTCATCATAATTTTCTTTGATATGGCATTTGTGAAAGACGGAAACTATTTAATGATTGATATTTTAAATATCTTTGAGTGCATATTTTAAATAAATTAGAAATTTATTTAAAATATTACTGCCAAAAAAATTGTAAAAAAAATTCTAACGATAAACATCTTTTATTATGTAAAAAATGTAAGCAAAGAAACAGAAAATTATTAATGGTATTATATTCATCATAATTTTCTTTGATATGTAACTATAACCAATTACCAATTCATCATAATTATCTTTGATATGTAACTATAACCAATTACTTTATTTTATATACATGGGTCATTTGCAAAAAATGGCAACTATTTAATTAGTCATTCTTGAAATTTAGCAGCAAACATATTGTATTTGAACGCGTGGACTCCCGCTCCCGACTAACATGAGAGAAGTAAGTGTGTTACGTGCACGTTAGTTATAAACAATTGGTTTATGTATACACTCCTGTAAACGCGTTCCTTTAAACACCATAATAAACCTTATGTGACACTACCTATATGTTTAAAGGCATAGTCATAAGTGAGACGTCAGAAGGTCTGAAGTACGGAATATACAGAAAGAATTACGATTTACAATTACAATTACATACGATTAAGAATTTGGGTCGTTCGTACATACTTCTGTAAATGTCTTCCGTTGGAAGAACATGTGAGGTTTTTTTAATGTTTTAATAGTACTTAAAGCAGACGGAAATCAAAGTTTATTGCTTTTGCTTTATTGACTTCTATTGACTTTTATTATAAAAAATAAACGCAATTATAAATTATAAATAAACTGGAAAGATTTATTATAAAATTGTGAATAAATAAGAAATGTAAAATTATAAATAAATATTGTAAATACATTTTAAAATTGTAAATAGTTGTAAAATGAAACAAATTTTTATTTAATGTTTGTTATGTAAATAAATAATGAATGTAAAATTGTAAATATATAAAACTGTTTTAAAATGCAAATATGTTAAATTGATAATTAAATGAAAAAAATTTATTGACAATGCAAAATTGCATTTTTTTAATAAAGATTAATTGAAAAAATTGTAAATATATATTTATTACAAAATTGTAAATACAAATTCATTACAAAATTATAAATACATATATAATTGTACATAAATAAGAAATGTAAAATTGTAAATAAATATTGTAAATACATTTTAAAATTGTAAATAGTTGTGAAATATTGTAAATTATAATTATATAATTATATAGGTTAAACGAAGAAAAATAACTAATAGATTTATTACCTTCTCTGTTCACACTTCTAACAGATTTTTGTGCTATTCATGTATAGACTAATAAATCTTGTTTTACTTTGTAGTGAAGTACTTATGCCACACACTATTTTATACTATTTGTCCAATCGTAAATACTATTTTTGGCAAAAATCGAGATTTCGGTACTTCGAAAAGGCAAAGTCCCAAGTAACTTTCAAAGTGAAGAATTCAGTGGTTGGATTGTATAATTGTATTAAAGACAATTTCAAATACACAATTATGTCTAGATTGTAACTTCGAACATTTTCATTGATCTTTTAGAGAAATGTAACGAATGTTAAGCTAATCGTTATTTGGTTGAGTATATATAAATATGACACTTTTCACTTCTGTATAGATAACGTAAATTTTATTAAAAAGTATTCACAAATTTAATAATAATATAAATAACAATTTGAAAAACTAAAATTTGAAAAATATGTGATATTCAATACATTGATTTGTCAAATGACATTTACATAGTAAGGTTTAGTTTGTAAACAAAAACCAAATGAATGTTCAATGAATATATATATGGAATCCCGAAAACAACGCGAAGATCGCACACGAACTTCGCTTTCCAACTAATTGGATCGCTGAGTGAAAAGCGCGCGTTCGAAGAGTAAAGCGCGGCCGCTATGCTCAGATATGAAAACGACCGGCGGAGTCGTTTTCCCGCGGAGGCGGCGGTATCCGGGAGAAGGACAGGTTGTAATGAAGAACGCGACGAGCAACTAGATATCACAGTATATTAAAATCATTAATAACTACAAGCACAACGCACGTGCTGATTAGAACAGATGAGTTAGTTCGCGCGCGACCGTTAAGATTCAAACGCGCGAACGATACGGCGCGCGGCGAAGCTGCTATTCTCGCGCGCGGTGTTAAAGTACGGCGGGCTGACACACACCCGCACGTACACGGCACAGAAAACTTGCACGGGGCGATTTCCGTGCGAGCCTTTACAATAAACCCGCGAGAGGAGAGTAGAAAACTTACGTTAGGAAGGAGCAGCCGGTGCACTCGACTCTCTCTCGCTCCCTGTCGCTCGCACAGCAGTTGCGCTCTCTTTCGCTCTCTCTCTCTTGCTCGCTGTATTGGGTCGGCAGGCGGGCTGGCTGCCGGCTCGTCGCTCGCAGTCTCGTGCGGCTGACGCGGCTCGGGATCGCTCTCTCTGTGTCTCTCTTTCGCACGTACACACTCTACTCGGCGCCTCCACTACACTCGCGATAACTATAAAAAGCTAGGACGGCGCGGACAAGGTAACTTTTGAGAGACACACTGGAGAGAATTTCTCGGCACGATGGCAGACACGAAGATGGCTCCTCTTTCTCGCGGGAAAAAGTTAGCAGCTTCGCGACGGATGACGGGCATTTTACGCGTCGCGAGACCGATTCGCTACGCGCGGCGCGCCTCGATTCGGCTGCGCGGGAGTTGCGCGCGCGCGCTCACTACCTTCGCGGTAGATTCGAATTGCGGTTAGGCACGCGTTACACCCCCCCGCCAGACGCTGCTTAGGGGACCGTGAGCAGCTCTGCTATCCATGGCTGTCGTCGTACCTACAAATATGGTGGTAATTATTAGGAGAAGGAGGATTCGAAAAGGAATATGGAAGAATCGGAGTCACGGGTTTGTCTTTTTCATTTTTATTAAAAAAAAATATAAAAAAAAACTTCAGGGCCTCGCCCCTCTTCAGCTGGCCCGGGAGTAAGTCCGGCGCCCTTTGAGACCAGCTTGATTGGGGCAATGCTTGGATTTCTTCACCCCAAGCTCGCCACACATGAAGCAGCGGGGGAGCGCGTTAGTGTCTAGCTCTTCCCGTGCCGCTCGCTCTTCTTCGAGCGCCCACCTGAGGCGCTCCTCTTCTTTTTGGAGACGGCGCTGGGCCTCTTCCTTGGCCCGGCGCGCCGTCTCCTCTGCCTTTTCCCTGGATCGCCTGGCCTCTTCCATGCGCTCCTGCGCACGAGCCAGGCGAGCCTCCTCCGCCTTTTGGAAGGCGGCGCGGCGCAGCCTGGCGGCCCTGGCCTCTGCGGCGGCCGTGAGCTCTTCGCGCCGGCCTTGGGCCATTCCGACCCATTTGCCGGCTTGTCGCTCGCCGGCCTTACCGTGGCACTGGAGAAACACCTCCAGTGCGGCCAGGGCAGCGTCCTCCGCAGCGCGCGAGGACTTGCTGAGGCGCCGCGCTTCCTCGGGGGCCTTCTCCACTGGGACCCAGGCCGCATCGACTTCGTCACTCGCTGCCCACTTCGGGGCCTGGGTCGGAGAACTCTCCTCACTTTCCTCGTGGGCCCGAGTCGCGCCGGCGTTTCCTTCCGGCGCCCTCTCTGAGGCTCGGACCGACGCCTCTTGCGGAAGCTGTTCTTCCCGGCTTTCCTGCTGCTCCTTCGGGGGACGAGGTCGCCGAAGCGGACTGGGACCGGCCTCTGCGCAGGCCGGCTCCGAAAGTCCCTTTCTTGGCTTCGGCGCCTCTATCTCCTCGATCATGACGGTGGAGTGCTCTTCCACTGGCTGGGGTGCCAGTGTCACAGCGTCGATGCCCTCTACGACCTGCTCCAAAAAATCGGTGACGGCGGGGTCAGGGTTGCACTGGATTAATCCAGCGATCACCTTCTTCGCCGTCTCCGCTATCTCGGGAGTCAGGCCTTGCATGTCCTGAAACAGGTAAATCGATCCTGGGGAGGGGTGAAATTGAGGACTGGAAAATTAGGACGAACACAGGTTAGTACGTACGACACAAGTTGGACGGCACTATTGTTGCTTTTTAGACGCTCGGGTTCTACGAGGACTAATTAGTCCGGCATCAGCAGGTACGGGCTTCTTCTTCGAACCCTTTGGCCTCCCTGGGCCTCGCTTGGGTTCTGTTGGACCGGCCACACGCATAAGCCTGCCATCGCTCGCACGCTTTCCTGGCCTTACTAATAGCGCGGTCTTACGAGGTAGACCTCGCTTCTTAGCCCTCGCCCGAGGCTGCACACTCTCCTGACTAACTTTGTTGCTCACTCGCGTACTACGCTTGGCTGCAGAGTCCCTCGGTGGTAGCGATGGGGCTATTTCTGGACTACTTTTGTCCAGGTAGTCTTGGGACTCTTCTGCGGAGACGTATTTCTTGAGTTGCTGCGCATGGACGGGACGTATCGTTCGACCATCCTCACCTTGGATCTCGTAGGTGTTGTCGCCTAGAATATTCACAATCGTGTATGGCCCTGCGTACTTCGGGACTAATTTGGCAGAAATCCCCTCAGCTGCTGAGGATAGTACCTTATTCTCTCTCCATACACGATCGCCTAGACAGAATTCTGGAGGTCGACGATGAGCGTCATAATATTTGGCTTGTCTCGCCTGCTCCGCTTGCGCGTCGGCCGCCGCCCGAACGTGCAATCCGCGGAGCTTGTCCATGCGCGCCACCCAATTATTTATCGCCTCTTACTGCCCTTGCTCTTCGGCTAACCTGTCTTCCTCCCGCCTTAGTGTCTTCGGCGGGTCAGGCTGTCGGCCGTAAATGAGCATGGCACGACTTATCTTGGTAGAGCTGTGTTCTGCCGTATTATACGCGAACGCCAGCTCGTTCAGATGCTCATCCCAGGTGTCATCATGGTCTTCACCGTTCGGTTCACACGCTCGACGGGATTGGCTTGAGGGTGGTATGGTGGTGTAAACGTGTGATGCACGTTTCTCTCCTTTAAGAATGCCTCTAAGGGTGCATTCTTAAATTCAGTCCCATTATCGGAGAGAAACACCTCGGGAACTCCGAACCGCAGACATACTCGTTCGTTGAGCCCTTTTATCACCGATTTGCCATCTGCCCTTTTTATCGGAATTACTTCGATCCAGCGTGTGAACAGGTCCTGGAAGATGAGAATGTATTCGTGGCCGTGCTTGGTTTTAGGGAGTGGTCCCATAATGTCGCTGGCCACGATTTTCCATGGACGCTGTGTTATACGACGTCCCATGAATCCTGCTGGAGCGCGCTGTTCGACTTTGCACTGCTAGTAAATTTGGCACTGGTTCACGTATCTGGCCACATCTCGAGACATGTGTGGCCAATAATACTTCCGCCTTACTCTCTCTAGAGTTTTCTCGCGGCCTAAGTGCCCAGCAGTTGGAAAGTCATGGCATTCTCTCAGTACTTCGCGACGCTTTTCGTTAGGGACTGCTAAATTTCATGCATCGTCGTCGCCGAGAGATTCGTCTATGACTTCATTAGGGTTGTACTTCTACCGCCCCCCCCCCCCCCCCCACCAGCTTGAACGTGGGGAAGTCTCGCGGCTGCTGTTGAACCTCTTTCACGATCTTGAGGTACCAGTGGTCGTTTGTATCGCGCTCGAGCTCTAACGCGGCGACCGCTGGCTCTTCTTCCTCGAACATCCGTGAAAGGGCATCTGGGACATTGTTCAACGAGCCCTTTCGATGCTCGACCGTGAAACTGTGGTTCTGCAGCTACAAAGCCCACCTAGCTAACCTGCCGGTCGGGTTTTGGAGATTACGGAGCCACCTCAAGCTGCTATGGTCCGCGATAACCTTGAAGTCGTAGGCCTCTATATACGGACGGAACTTTTTAATTGCCCAGAGAATTGCTAGACATTCTCGTTCCGTCACGCTATAATTCCTCTCGGCTGCGCTCAGAGTTCGACTCGCGAACTCTAGGACTCTTTCATCGCCGTCAATTATTTAGTATAGCACCGCTCCCAGACCTGTATCGCTCGCGTCAGTTTGCACCACGAACTGCGCGTTAGATACCGGTCTGTGTAGAATCGGTGCAGAAGCTACTAGCGCTTTTAGCTTTTGGAAGGCCTCTGCTTGTGCCGTTGACCACTCATATTGCCGATCCTTTTTCGTTAATTCGGTCAGTGGTTCAGCAATTGTGGCGAAGTTCGATAAAAACTTTCTATACCACGAGGCCATTCCTAAGAAGCGTCTCAGCTGACGGAGGTTTTTCGGTACCGGATACTCCATAATGGGCTTTATTTTCTCGGGGTCTGGCTTAAAACCATCTCTATTTACTATGACCCCGAGATATTGGACCTCATCGCGACAGAAGACGCTCTTCTCGCAATTTATTATGAGGCCCGCGTCCTGTATCCTGTCCAGAACTCTTTTTAGAACCTCTTTATGCTCCTCGAATGTCTCTGTGACTATTATTATATCGTCGAGATACGAGTAAGCAAAAGGTTTGAGTTCGGGGCCGATGACTTTGTCAATCAGCCTCTGGAAGGACGCTCCGGCATACGAAAGACCGTAGGGCATTCTCGTAAATTGGAAAAGCCTTTTGCCTGGCACGGTGAAGGCCGTAGTCTCTTTGGACTCCGGACTAAGTGGTATCTGGTGGTACGCACTGCTTAAATCCAACGTGGAGATGTATCGCGCTTTTTGCAGTTTGCGCAAGATGCTTTCCATGTATGGTAACGGGTACGCGTCCAGACCAAAATGAAATGAAAACCAAAGGGAAATGAAAGAGAAGGCAGAAGGAATAGATGGCATAAATACAAAAGTCTTAAAAAACTTAAGTAAGTATATAATTATCCCACTTGAACATATTTTTAACTTATGTATCGAAAAGTCGATATGGCCTAAACAACTAAAAATGACAGAAGTAGTACCTATCTTTAAATCTGGGGACAATCATCTCGCAACTAACTACAGACTAATATCATTAATAATCAACATTGACAAATTATTAGAAAAAATAATACATTGTCGTTTACTGAGTTTCCTAAATAAAAATAAAATATTATTAGATAACCAATTTGGATTTCAAAAAAAGGAAGGTACCAAGGATGCACTAGTCCTTTTTACAAGTATTATCTACAACAATCTGAACAACAGTATACCGATTATTGCAACTTTTTTGGATTTAACTATAGCCTTCAACACCGTTAATCACAACATCCTATTATCAAAACTAGAAACTTATGGAGTACGGGGATTATTATTAAATCTACTAATTATTGTATTTATATGTCTTGTTGATTTTGTGAGTTTACTGTTTTATTGAATGTAGGTAAGTTAGTTTCCTTGTCAATGACGTTACCATTTGTGTTGTTTGATGTTAATGTAACTTCTTCGTTAGTTGCTTTATCATTAGATTTTAGTTGATAAAGAAGATTTCCATTAAATCCCAGGAATTTTGGTATATTTGGTGTAATTGGATAATCTGTTGTTCTAATCTTTTTATTAATTATATGCTTTAGGTACTCACATTTTTCTGTATCCGTAGCTATATGTTCTGTGTTTCTTATTAGATTGTATTTTTTATTTCCATAGCAATAATTGGTACATTTAATTTTGTTTTTTTTCAAGGCAATCTTTTGTAATGTGATCACCCGCACAACGTAGGCAAACATTTTCATTTGTACATTTTTTCCCTCTGGCCAATTCTACCACACTTGAAACAATGTCTAATGTTGATGTCGTCGTAAGCACGGCAACATTGATAACCTATGTATTATTTGTAATTGTTATTCCGTATGAATGTGTATGTTTCAGCTGATACTGTTGTTATGGCATTTTTCGTTTTCCTTTTCTTATTCTCAAATATATGCTCCACAATACAGAAGTAATCTGTTCCTTCAAAATTTCTATGATTTATGTCTTGTTCAAGTGCATCCCTTTCCATGTTATTATCAATATTAAACACTAATAATTTTGGATTTTCGAGTTCTGCTTGCTTAACAGTGAAATCATGTCCTATTTTGTTTTTCAGTTATTCCTCCATTTGTGGTGCATCTTCTTTGTTTGCACATTTGATTATAACAGTATCATATTATTTTCATTTATTTTTCCTACTGGTAGTATTATATCAGTCAGTAGCCTGTTCACTACTATATTATGTGCTTTCTTTTTCATATCATGTATCTTAGCTTGTATAATGATAGGCTGCAAGAGGTCTACTAACCTCTTGTCTCGTGTTACAGCACCAGTATATGGCACCTGTTCTATAGGTCTTCTTTCTTTAATTACCTTTAATTCATTTTTAGTTTTATTAAGAAGTTCTTGTAGTAGGCTATTTTTATCTCTGATTTCATTTACTAATTCTTTGTATAATATAAGATTTGCTTGTAAATTTGTGTAGTCATCCTCCTCTTTTCCTACAATCGTTAAATTCAGTCTTTACAAATTTTCACCCACAACTGAATCAGCAACATTACTTAAAATACTTTCTTGCATTTTTTCTTGTTCATTTAGTTTTCTTTGAGGAATAATTTGTCTTCCTGTATTGTTTAACACGTTTTCGTTATATTTTGAGGTTAAGTCTATGTCACTATGCTGTGGACAGATCACTAGCACGTTCGTTAGATATTTTCCTTGCTTTACTCTTTTAAAATTAGATTTGTAAGACACATCTTCACAAATGACACACACTACACAACTAAATATTTTCCCTGGATGGTTTTTAATGAATTTTATTTCACCAGGACCTGGCGGAAAATCCTCGTCATGCGCCATGTTGGATATATATTTTCAAAATCATATATAATAACTCCATTTTCCATATTTTAAATATATTATTATTCAATAATTGTGTACATATTATAAAAATTGAAATTATTTTGATTTTTTTAATGGTCCGATATAAGTTTCGTCATCCTCTTCTTTTACTTTCAATAAAATATCGCTGATTGTTGATTTTATCATTTCTTATACCATCTTAATAAAAAAAGCATATAAAACATTATGTAAACACAAATATCAGTGACAGCTAATAAAAACATTTAGATAATTTTGTGAAGACAAAATGGCTATATTCACTTCTTAAATCGCGATTATTCGAACAATTAGTTCAAACTCAAATGTAATTTAAGGTAGTTCACCAGGAAATTGATTTTCTTTAAATTTTCTTAAAAATTAGTGTACACCCGACAGAAGTTTATTCTTTCCGAACGTGCCTAGTCAATTTTAAAATTCTGCAATCTCATTGGAGGATTCGAATTTACTTTTTCAATGATTTAATAATTTATTAACGTTTGTAAATTCCATATTTTTTTCTTATTATTTAAATTTTTTGTTATTTCATACTTATTTTATTCATTTTGTTTAAGACTCAAATAATTATTTTTAATATTAATGATTTTGACGTGTTCAGCCGATAAAACAGGATTAATGATAAAGTATGAGTATTACACCGTCTTCATAAAAAACAATAGCAAATAAAATATTATGTAAACACAAATATCAGTGGCAGCTAATAAAAGCATTTACATAAATTTCTAAAGGCAAAATGAGTGTATATAAAATTATATGCCCATGAACCATAAACTTTAAAATTTTTATCTTAAAATTATTCGAAAAATTAGTTGAAACTCAAAATAATTAGCCAGCGTATCTGACTAATTTCATATTTCTGCAAAGCTCGCTGTAAATTAACCTCAATAAAAAACAAAAGCAAGTAAACAACACGCTCGCGTATCACGCTTCATTTCCATTTTCTAGTAACATATATGTAAAACTGTTTCTGAAAAATTACGATTTCAAAAGATGGCTAAAACAGTTTTAACAGTTTTAACCTCAAATATCTCTGAAATTTATAAACTAATTCTTTTACACTAACAATTTATGTAATAAATAATATACAAACTCTACACCTCCGTCAAATCCAGATCTCCATCAAATTTCAAAGTAATTAAATTTTACTTTAGTTTTTGTGCGACATAGAAAGTCATTTCCAGAAATGCCAAAATTTTAAATATCAAATATCTCAAAAACTAACCATATATTCTGGATGAAATTTTACATAGGTATTACCTATATTGGTTAAAAAGTTTAACCTTAAATATCTCTAAAAATTATGAGACAATTCTTTTACCTAAAGGACGTATACGATAAGTATATAAACTCTATATCTCCTCAATATTTCAACGTGATTAAGCCAATTTTTTTCCCCAATTATGCGAAAAAGAAAATGACTTTGCAAAATACGAAAATTTTAAATATCAAATATCTCTAAAAGTAATCGAACCATCTTGATGCAAATTCGCCCATATATTACCAATCTCACACACAAAATTGTCTATAAATTTGGAGCTGATTCATCAAACCGTTCTCGAGAAATTACGATTTGAAAAAAAAGTTAAGAAAATTTTAACCTCAAAGGTCTCTGAAATTTATTGACCAATCATTTAGACCAAAGAACTTAGCCGAGAGCTGTCCCAAATCTACCTCTGCAAGGAATTTCCAAGCGATTAAGTGAATTTTTCTAAAGTAAACGTACTTCATACAAAACACATTTTTTTTTTCTCAAAAACTAGTGACAGAATGGATTCAAATTTTTACAGATATAGCTATTTATATTCTACATTGTCATGATTTGTTTTCAAAAAATTTACCGTTTATTTTTGGATTTAATTATAAGCTTTTAAAAAAAACACGTTGTTATTAATGACAAAAGAATCGCCATACCTAATGTAATTTTTTTTTTTTAATATAGGTTCTTTTATGCTCTTTCGAATGCTATCTGTCCGATTCAAATATCTCGATGTTTCCTTCTTAAAGAAGTGATAAGCGGCCATGTTGAAGCATCTAAATGCTTGATTTTGATTGGTCGATAAGAAGAAGGCGCGAGAAATTTACTGTTTGGAATTTAATGTTTGAATTTTTTAATGGAATTTTTACATTTAGAGTAGTATAAAAATGATTAAGTTCTGACTTTGAAAAAATACTTAAATAAGTTAAAAGTAAAACGTAATGAAGATAGCATACATAACCGCAAAAACAGAAAAGTACGCGCGAAGCGCGTTTGAATATCACGTATATCATTAAAAAACGCAATAATGAATTTTGCGAAAATCGAAAGTTCGAAATAAAACAAAAACGCATCGGCGAATGATAAAGAGGATTTCCTTCCCCCATTCACACAAGAAAAGCAAAAAAATGAGACCTGTCCGGTTAAAATCGATCGAATAGATCCTGAGATAAAACGGTACACACACACACACACACACACACACACACACACACACACACACACACACACACACACACACACACACACACACACACACACACACACACACGCACACATGCATACACATTTATACAGACATCTATACAGACATTATCAAAAATCATCTGATTCGAACTTCTATCACCTCCATTCGTGTTTCTAGAGCGATTTAACGAAACTTAAAATTGCACTATTACAAAGCTTCCTCTAGGAGGAAGCAAAATTTCAGAAACACGGTATCCGACGTAAAATTTTCTGTTCTTTCAAAATATGGTATCAGAATTTGTTTAACATTAATGCTTAAAAAGTTATAAATAATTTTTTACAAAAAAAGCAATTTTTTCTATTAAAAAAATATTTTTGATCTAATATTTTTATATGAAACCGGTAATATGAACATCCTTTTATGGATAGAAAAGTGTTTTCGAGTCATAAACTTAAAGATAGGTGGGGTCCGGAATAAAAAATTAAACGTGGCGATCCCCAAAATGGCGACCGAAATAAAAATTTTGTTGATGAACTACAGGACGCTGCAGCTTAAAAAGTATGAGCTGTTTCAAAAAAATGCCAAGAGGGAAAAGTTCTTAGAATTTATCGAGAAATACAATGGAATTTTTTCAGATTGTTTTGGTGACATTTTGAAAAATTTGTTATTTAAATTTTTTAAAAATTTTTTTAAATTTCACGACAATTTGTAAAAAAATTCTAGCATATTCTTTGATAAATTCTAAGTATTTTTTGTTTCATGCCATTTTTTTCAAAAGTTGATAGTTTTCGCAGCAAAAAATCATAAACTTTCTAAATGATGTATCCAGAATATTTTTGATATCCCCTTTACAATGGGGACTCAAAATTTTACGCCTTGTCTATGTGAAATAAATAAATTTCGTTTTAAAGATTGGTTTTAAAACATAAACACTTAAAATTGAATGTTTCTCTATAATGTTATTGAGTCTTTGGGGAATATTGTTGCAGTATTTTAAAATGGAAAGAAAAATCTGCAAAAAGTATAATTATAAATATATCCAATATTTCTTAGTCATTGTCAAATATTGGACGAATATTGATGCAACATTACTATCATGGATAGCTTAACCCATCATTTTACAAAAGCAATGGAAAAACGGAAATCATGGTTTGCAGCAGTATTGCTCCATGGTTGCATCCATGTATACTAACGTTGAGGGAACATTAGCAAATATAGCGAATAAGAAGGGGTCATCTCAACGCCCGGTTGGAAAAGGGGGGTCATCTCAGCTCCCGGTTGGAGAAAGAGTCATCTCGGCACCCGGTTGGAGAAGGAGTCATCTCGGCGCCTGGTTGGAGAAGGAGTCATTTCGGTGCCCGGTTGGAAAAGATGCCATCTCAGCGCCTGGTTGGAAAAGAGGGTCATCTCGCCGCCCGGTTGGAGAAGGAGTCAGCTCGGCGCCTGGTTGGAGAAGGAGTCATTTCGGTGCCCGGTTGGAAAAGATACCATCTCAGTGCCCGGTTGGAAAAGGGGGTCATCTCGGCATCCGGTTAGAGAAGGAGTCAGCTCGCGCGCAAATTTTTTTATCTCTGATTTAGGTTGGCAATACTGCTAAAGTATATTTTTTGGAATAGCCTTATATTATTACCAGTGCGGATAGCAATTAATTCATATTATATTAATACTTTAGTTTAAAAATAATAAAATATGGTTGCAGAAGTGATCTCGAGTCAAACATCCTACACCAACTAGTTATAATTTGAGAATCAATGAAGTATGAAAAAAGGGTTCTTGAAGTATCGAAAAAATGTTTTTTCAAAGAAATTTGAATATTGTTAAAGAAAATATCGCTAATTAAAATAAAACAACAACAAATCCGTTAAATCTTTCATTTTCCATCCGATTAAAATTTTTAAGGTCTCATTTTGTTCCTTGTACATTTTCAGGAGGTACCAATATGAAAATTGAAAAATTTTCAAAACCTGCAAAGATACATCCACTTGTTTATACGTTTGAGTATGCTTTTTAGAGAGTTGCGTTAAACCAAAAGCTGTATCTTTGCAGGTTTTGAAAATTTTTCAATTTTCGTATTGGTAACCCCACCTGAAAATGTACAAGGAACAAAATGAGATCTTAAAAATTAAAATTAAATGAAAAATGAAAAAGATTCATCGGATTTGTTGATTTTTTTTCAATTAACGATATTTTGTTTAACAATATTCAAATTTCTTTAAAAAAATTTTTTTTGATACTTTAAGAACCCTTTTATCACACTATATTATTTCTCAAATTATAACGTATAACTTTAATGAAGGAACCTTCAAGTAACAAATAACATTTTTTGTAAGAAAATTCAACTTCTCTTAAAGTAAATACAGCCACCTATACAAAAATTCAATAAAACACTGGAATCTTTCAATTACTATTCGATTTTAATTTGTAAGGTCTCATTTTATTCCTTGTTCAATTTCAGGGCGAGGTACCAATTTAAAAAATAAATAATTATCAAGACCTACAAAGTTACGTTCTTTTTTTTGTAAAAAACATGCATATCCTTATAAACAATTGGATGTAGCTTTGTAGGTTTTGATAATTTTTTATTTTTTATATTGGTACCTCCCCCTGAAATTGAACAAGGAACAAAATGAGACCTTACAAATTAAAATCTGATAATAATTGAAAAAGATTCCAGTGTTTTATTGAATTTTTGTTCAGGAGGCTGTATTTACCTTAAGAGAGGTTGAACTTTGTTACAAAAAACTTTATTCGTTACTTAAAGTTCCCTTCATTCAAGTTATACCGTTATTTATATTACAGTATGCGAAAAAATCATATTAATAAATCTTAAAATTCACTCGGAAAAACCGGGAAGGGCCACCTTAAGGCATGTGCTGTCATCAAGGTTTGCAGGAACCCTAAGGGTTTCTTTCATGTTTATTAACGAGAGGACATTAACGAAAATTGCGAAAATGGGAAATGAATATTGAGGGAAAATTCCTCAAATATTCAGTCTTATAGAGGTTATTTTCTTGTAGATGACACTTGTAGATTTTCATTTCTTCAGGCAGGTTTTTTTATAAAATACAAAAGTATGTTTTTCTATTGCCAACATATGTACAAACAGCATTAGCATGAAATTTAAATAAATGTAATGAGAGAAAAATCCATAAAAATGAGCTACAAAAAATGTTTCAGAAAAACCACATTCACAACCTAAATAAGTAATATTTTTTAATTTTCGTTCTCATATGAGTTCGTTTTCTGAATATAATAATAAAATCTTACCAGCAACTATTTGAGATCTATTTTCCAGTTTCTTTAGGTCACGTAGACGAATGGTAAAATGTGTGTTTTATTTGTAAATAAAAAATGAGATACCATGAAATAGCAAAAGTTGTTATATACGAACTTATTCTTATATAATTGATGACAAGTAGCTAATCATTTTGTTAATAGAATTCATTTTCAACACATTGATTGAATAAATCTAATTATAATACCTCACCTAGGACAAAAATAAAATAATATAATTTTATATTTGTAATAAACAGATTTTTTTTATTGTCATTACGCGGTTTTACCTATTACCTTATAAGTTTACATTTTTCTCCTCATCATTTTTTAGATGCTAGATAAGCTGTTATATTATAATATATATAAAGTATCTCCAAAATGACTCCAAAAAAATCTTGTATAATATCTGTAAAAATAAAAAATAAAACTAAGTATAAATTTTTAAAAATGATTTTAGCCATTTAACATTTAGCCATTGAATAAGTACTTATCTAATAAAAGTTATTTTCTCCTTTGATTGATACACACGTATAGATAATTCTTCTCATCATTAGTTGACTTCTTGAGATCTTTGAAATATATTATTAACTAACTCACGATATGATAACATTTGTATATAAAAATACTGACATGTTATATATAAGGGTAGGTCGACCAGATACGGGTGTGTGTATATATAATATACATATAAATATATATACAAGCGTAAGATATAAGTAGCTGGCAATATAAAGAGATTTCCGAGTTTTTGTTTACTCTTAAAATTTCATGAAATATTAGCAGTGCTATTCTTTACGTGGTCTAATAAACCTTGATAACATTCTACCCGTATATTTTTTTTTATCACTTCTAAAATAATTCATTCTATTATTTTCTACAATAATATAAGCATGTAAAAAAATTGTTGAGTTAATCTACCGCCATATAATAATGGATTAAAAATTTTACAGTTTGGTCTATATACACTGAGAGAAGGATTTCATAACAGTTAACATATTTATTAACTGTTAGAATGGAATACTTGATTCCGGACGAAATAAGGAACTTATTTCATGTAAACATATAAAGTATAAACAGAAATACTTCTTTACTGTTAAAAGGTGTGCATATTAACAATTAATATGTACACTATTTAGAGTAAACACGTAAATTCTTTGAGGTAGTAAATTAGTTTTATTATTACTTTGCTGCATATTTATATGTTGAAGTATATAATGAAGTATATAAAAAAGTTTCGAAGAATATAAATAGTTAAAATAATTAATAGTAAATTTCGACACGGGTGCGGAAGGTGATTATTTAGGTGGCGCGAACTGATCATGCATTCCGCGCTATAGGTTATACTACTCGCACTGTACGTAGGACCCGGCGTTACGGCGGTCAAAGCGGTTACTTAAGGAGGTACCTCTGCTGGCGCGGGGCAGGGGAAAGGAGTCCTCTCTCACCCCGCGCGCGGCTCCGCTCACCGCGCACCCCCTCTCACAGCCGACGAACTCGATCGTTTGTTTACGTTTGGCCGCAGTACTCAGAATCAATGTTGTACGTCGTTTTCAAATTTGGTATACACATTTGCCTGTATATTTTCTACATTGCCAGTAGTTTTTTTGGTTCGTTGTTACCTTTTTTAAAGAATCGTATCCTAAGTGCCTTGTGTTTTTAAGGTTATGGAAGCTCATACCGCGCTGTTGGCGGTAGTATGAAACACACGCCGAATACACTATATATTTTATTTTAAACTCTACATATTAACAGTTAGAATGGCTACTTTAATATTGAAACACGGTTTTATTAAAGACGAAAATTCATTATTACTTACAGGTAACATTATTATAATAAATCTAAATATACTTAAATTTTATTTTTCAAATAAGCTAGTATATTAACTATTATGAAATCCTTCTCTCAGTGTACTAATCGGTACAAATAGTATTGTAACGCATTAAGATTTTCATTTGGTTTTGCATTTGGTTTTTTCAAATATCCAATACTCCAACCTAAATCTCCAGATGGAAATAATAACGGAAAGACTATCCGATCTACACGATGAGATAATTTGTTTAAATAAGTTATTTCTTGATTATTAGAAACATGTTTTGGATAAATACATATATCATACTTTTCCGGTATTTCGTCTTGTGAAACTATTATAGCTCCACATTCTGATGTTAAAGGTGCATTATAACGATGTTTTTGATTATTATTGTTACGAATGAAATACATTTTATAATTTGACATATTTTTTAAATTTGATACTTCATGTAAATGTTTATATTTTTTGGCATATGGATTATTATTTAATACTTCAGTTAATAATTTGAAATGTTTTTTACTTAAATTTTCGTTTTTACTCAATCTTTTTTCAATGGCTGTTACATTATCGAATATATAAAGTTGTCCACAACAAGATTCTTCATTATTAATAGGTATCAATGTATTTGATGTTGTATGACAAATTTGGCCTTGAATTTTTTTAAGTTGTAAATGGCTTTTTTTCTTATTTAATATTAGTATTAAATGTAGCAAAACAACAAAAAGATTATTATAATATCGAATTAGATATCTAAAGATGTGATCATTTAATAATAAATGTTTCAATTTTGTGTTATAATTACTTAATGGTGAAAGAACTATGTTACCATTTTGACAACAATTAGATTGTTTTTTTTTCTTCATTCCAGAATACTGCTGAACAATAAGAATATTTATAATTCATTTCGCCTAAATATGATGAACTGCTTATTTTTTTTGTTTTACGTCTATTTATTGTACAATTGTATTAAATCATTAATTTCGATTTTTTACTACAATTTTAGTATCTGTTTGAGAATCGATTTTTCGTTTACGTGTTTTTCATGTTTAAATTCTAACCTCATATTTTTGGTAAATTATCGTTTATTTATATTTATTTATATTCTAAATGATTTAAAAAATTTCTAACGAAAGTTTTTCGGAAAATCATTATTTCTCTATTTAAATTCATTTTTAAAAGTAGCTAGTTTTCATTAAAGAAACGTCATTGAATCGCTGAAAAACAGCGTTAAAAAATTCTGCAAAAAATTAAAATTAAAGCTTTTTCTTCAAGCTTTCCAGTTCTTTTTGTAAAACTATCCTACGATCATTGGTTCAAAAACTATGTTGATTCAAAGTTAAGAACAAAATTGTAGATTTCTTTTTTTTTTTTTATTCTTTAATGGAACATAAAAAAATTCGAAAAAAAGATTTACCCATAGGTGCATCTTAAAGTTCTTGGTTCAAGCTTTCCAATGAGCCTCCGCCGGTTTTTGTAGCCCAATAGACAGTGGAGAGATGACACTTTTTCGATGACCTAAAATGTCGTCTGGGTGGGCAAAAGCAAGTGACCGAGAGTGTATAAGAAAAGTGTTTATGTAGGACTATTAGTGGAAGATACCACTTCCAATGAAAATCAAACACGTCTGTTAACACTATCTCCAAAGTGACGTGGAAAACTGTTTTGTCATTTCAAAAAAAGGAGAATTTTCGATCGTAGCGAGAAGTTGTCAATTGCGAATTGGTGTAACAGAGTTATGGAATCTTATAAAATATGCACAAAACTCAGGAAGAAAGTGAGCATTGCGAGAATTTATCAACATCGAGCAAAGTGATCAATAAAGTTATTTCAGTAACTGATAACTATATCATATAATTAAAGAGATATGTTTTAGAAATGAGGGAAAGGAAACACTAGCACATAAAAAATTCAGCTCTCTGTATCTTTTGAAAGAGATAATCTTTTTAAATAAAATCTTTTGATTTGTGTAGAGCAATGAAATGGCTTTCGATTAAGAGTGATATGTTATGTAGTAAAAACTAACGCAATATACGTAAAAGCGCATTGAATTTTTCGTACACCTATTTCAATGTATATGTAGCACGGGTCGCTCCTTTAGGCTTCTTCTATACTTGCCTTCGGAGCGCTTCCGCGCTTCTTGATTTTTCATTGGCATTTCAGAGATATAATATGAGTGGTTTGCAATAGATTTTCAATATATTTGTGATTTTTTATGAAGAATAAGCAATCGATAACACTTTTGTTTATGTTTTCTAATTACGTTGTTAATTCTATAATGTAGACCAAAGAACTATTATATTAATCTCATGAAATAAAATTATGCGTTATGAGCAATTGAAAAGTCTTAGCCATGACAAATGATAAGTATACCAAAATTTCGTTGAAGAAGCTATTCGGATCCCTTAATTTTTCCAATTTAATATTTATAAAGTCAAATATTTGATTTCAAATTCAACATTTTCAAAAAATTCTTTTTTTTAACTTTGAGACCTTGAAATGATATTTTTAACTTATATAAAATTGTTGAGACTAGCCTGAGTCAAAGGTTTCAGACACGTGCCACTAAAATGATCAATTGGTTCAGCCTGTAGGTTATCGCTGCTCATAATAAATTATAGTTTCCAATAGCGGATTTTAAAGATATAAATAAAAAAATTGATTTAATATCATACCTAATGCCAAAATATTTTTTTTTTTAAATGTCTGTATCTTTTCTGTATATATATAAATAATATTTGTGAAATAAATAAATTTCGTTTTAAAGATTGATTTTAAAACATAAACACTTAAAATTTAATGTTTCTCTATAATGTTGTCGTGAGATTGCGGCCAAGGAGGGTGTGCCTCCTGACAAGCTGGAAAAAAAACGTGTTGTAAAAGGAAAATCGCAGCAGTTGTCTGCATAATTTGTGACAAGGTGTATCATGGACCCTGCTCTAGTGCTGTAAGTGAAAAACTTTTCATCAGTAATTCACTAGTTATATGTCTAGATCACGAAGACATAAAACTAACCTCAAAACGGACCACGATCGAAGATTTGCTGAATGATAATGCAAGATTTTTTATTGCACAAATCAAATAAAAAAAACAAGAAGAAGCAAAACAAGATATATTAAATGAAATAGCAAATGAATCACTCAATGATCAAAACACAACAATACATGATGAAAAAATGGAATCAGAACTAAAAATAGAAAATTCAATACTAAAGCAACTCAACACTGAACTCAGACAAGAATTTATTACTTAAGGAGTTACTGGCTTTAGAAAAAAGTAAAGATAAAATACCAAAATTTTAGAACCTCTCCCATTAAAATATATGCAGTTCCTGAATCTGGAGTCGATGGCAGAGCAAAAATTTTGAAATGGCCATATATTATTGGCCATTGGTTAAAATCGATCAAAATTTTTTTTTGGGTCTCATTTTATCATAAATTGAATATATTTTTAGGATATTACTTCTAAATATTTCTAATTATGAAAATTAATTTTTTTCAGGTCATTTTATGAAGAAAATTGTAAAGGTGTCTGACCCCCTTAATATAAAAAACTATATTACAGAAATGATAACTAAAGACACTAACATACACGCGAAAGAAATAATAGTAAAAAGTGAAAATGAAGTAATCATAAGCTGTGTTGATGAAAATAGTATCAACATTACTGAAGAACTACTAAATGAAAATTTGTCCGAGCAGTGCATGATTGAAAAAGAACAAATGCTTAACCCTAAAATTAAAGTGGTTGGCATTGATAACACTTTCGACATGAGTTTAACAGAAATCTATTGTTATAAACTTGGATATTTTTTTGAATATGAAAATCAGATATTTTGTATTATTTACTATGTATTCTATGTGTTTGTCCCACTTAAGATTTTGGTCAATTATGATGCCCAAGTATTTATAGTGTTCAACTCTTTTTAAATGTTTCCCATAAATTTGTATTTTTAGATTACTAGGGATACTGTTATTGTAACTTCCGTATGTCATGTAAACTGTTTGTCAATGTTCAAGGAGAGTTTGTTTTGAACGAGCCATGTAGAGATTTTATCTAAATTATTATTTAGCTTTAATTCGACATCGCCCCAACTCTTCCCTGTTGCTATAGCAGCTGTGTCATCCGCATGTGACATTATGCTGTTCATGTCAGGCATGTTTAGTAGGAGATCATTCACGTATAATATAAATAATAATGGTCCCAAAATAGTTCCCTGCGGTACACCAGTGGTAACAGTGTTATATTCACTTGTATATTCGTTAATTTTAACTCTATGCTGTCTATTATTTAAGTAGCTTGTCATAAGTTTATGAGCATTGCCTCTTATCCCATAATTATAAAGTTTGTTGGAGTATATTATGATCAACAGTATCAAAAGCTTTCGTCAGATCTAAGAAGGCGATTGCAATTGGAGAGCTATTGTCAAGCCTATTGTATATCATATTAGTTAAGTAATTATCAGAGATAATTTTGCATTCATTGATAAAATTAAGGATTCGATTGTATATTATTTTTTCAAATATCTTGGCTATATTAGATATATTGGGTATATTAGTGATATTGGTCTATAGTTAGATGCACGATTTTTACTATTCGCCTTGTGTATAGGTATTATTTCTGCTTTTTTAAGCGCCTCTGGCCAGACCGCTTTTTCAATGCAAAGGTTAATTATATACTTTAGTGGCGTTGCGATATAGTATGATACCGTTTTCAGTATTTTAGCATTAACATTATCAACTCCACCATTTTTCAGCTTCATGTTGTTAATGATTTTAATAATTTCGTGATGGTTTGTTGGTGTTAAGAAAATAGTTCTATAATTTATTTTTGAATTATTCATGACGATATTGAGAGGTTGTTGTATTTTTTCACTTAATTCTTTACCAATATTACAAAAGTAGTCGTTCATTGTATTCGCTATTTCATTAGGGTTAGTGACTTTTTGTATATTCTTATCATATATTTGGTTTATTTTAACACCTTTTTGTATATTCTTACCTAGCTTAGCATTTATTATTTTCCATAAGTTTCTCAAATTATTGTAGTTTTGTCGGATTTGTTCACGATTATACATTAATTTGGCATTATTTATAACCTTATTTAGTATTTTAACATAGTTTTTGTATTCTGTCTTAGTTGTTTCGTTATTTCGGTCAGCTTTCCATATTTTGTATAGTAATTCTTTTGTGTCACAAGATATCATGATTGTTTTGGTAATCCATTTACTTCTAGGTATTGAATTATTTTGCTGTTTATTAGTATTAATACAATAAGTTGCTGAGGCAGTACAATTTTTTATCATGTTTATTAATGCATTAGTGGCTTTATTTGTATCAGTCAATGACAATATCATATTCCAATTTTCTTTTTCTGCTATTTTATATAATTTTTTATGGTTTATTGACACTTTTGGTTCATTTGTTTCGTAATTTCTTACTTTACTTATAGTTACGAAAAGAGGATAGTGATCTGTTATCAAGTTTGTTAATCTTAAAGTATTTGTATTTATTGTATTAGTTTTTATAAAGATATTGTCAGTGCATGAGCCATTATTGTCATTATCTGACGGTCTGGTTACACCCTGGAATCCAGATGTAAAGCCTCTCTCTAGGAAGTTATTCAAGTATTTCTGACTTGTAATGTTCAAATGAACTAGGTCTATATTGAAATCACCCAAAATTAGATGATTTTTGGTATTGTGCTTATTTTTTAGGTAATCATCTAAGTTATTAATAAATTCGGTTTTCGATAGATCATGTGATCTATATAAAGCTGATACTTCAAGTTTTTGATTGTTATTCATTATGTTGCCGGAGTTTAAGATTTTAAGCTTACCTATTTCAATTACTTTTGTATATTCTGTTATGTTGTCATCAATATATATTACTACTCCATCTGACTGATTTAGCCTACTATAATTATAATACATTTTGTATCCTTTTAAAGAGAAGTAACTATAGCATTCTAAATTCCAGATTTCTACGCACACCACAATACATGGCTTAATCTCAAGACTCTCAATAAATATCTGCAATTTATTAAAATTAGCATTTAAGCTTCTAATATTTAAATACAAAATATTATCTTTCTTTGTTTTAGTGTATTTATTGAGAGCAAAGAGGTCTTTAAAGGTCTTCTCACTCCATATCATTTCTTCTTGTATCGTTTCCACATAATCTATGTTTTGATCCATTTTAGATTCGCTAAAATTTGGTTTGCGTTTGTTCTGGTGTCTTATTATTTGATATCTGAGACCGTAGTCTTCGAGGTGCGTCAGTCGTTGTCAAGCTGAGTGTGGCTTTGCTTATCGCGCCAGTCGTTGTCGGGCTGAATGTATATTTACTTATTACAGTAGATTTAATTTCGGCCGGTAACTTGTCGACTGTAGGATTCGAGTTTAGTACTTGCGGCTGACTATTTATTTTACCTACATATCTTGGAATGTAAGGCCTTATTGGATAATCTGTTTCTGCTATCAAATTCCTTATCTTGTGTTTCGTAACCTCACATTTTTCACTATCATTGACCACGTGTTTTTGCTTCATACTTTGTTTTAAATTGGTTATTACTGTACTTACAATTTATGCATCCGAGTTGGTCTGGGGTGGTATATTGCGATGTATTACGTTTTCCAGCACATATTAGACAAGCTTTATCGTTATGGCACTTTTTTACACTATGCCCGAATCTTCCACATTTGTAACAAGGGGTTAGATTCAGGTCATCGTAAGCTCTGCAATTTTGATATCCGACGTGAATTCTGAATTTATTATTCACTATTTGCTTGTATGCTTCGGCTGTTAGTTCTATTAGTATGTTGTTAAGATTTATTCTTTTATCTTCAAATACGTGTATTATTTTACATTTGCCCCCTGGGTGTTTAAAATTCCTTTGGTTTATATCTTGTTCTATATCTTCGTTTTCCATGTTTTCAAAATTGTCAAATCCTATTATTTTTATTCTAGGATTACTAATGGTTTCTCTTTCAATTTTAAAAAATGCAGTGTACTTTTGTTTTAACATTTTTTCAGTTTGTAATAAACTTTCCTCATTTACAAAACTTATTGTTGCTTTATTCCTTTTCTTTATTTGCACGTTTTTTGCTTGAACGGTTGGGATTTTGTTTATGTAGTGCGCTATGTACATTTTTATATCTAGTTCCTCTTCTTTTTTGTCATCTTTTTTATCGATATTTCTTCTCTTTACTATTAATTTTGGTATTTTTTTTACTAGAGGTTTCTCATTTACTAGTGCCTCGGCGAAGGTCTTTTTTTCTTTGTTGCCATTTTCTTTGTTAATTATTTATTTTAGTAACCGATTGTTGTTTTGCACTTCTATACTTAGCTTTTTTAGCATATTTCCGTCTTCTTATGTAGTGCTGTTAAATGCCTTATTTACTTGAGTTTTCAGTTTTTTTATTTTGACTAGAAGTTGCAAGAGAATCATTTTGTTCATATTATTCATTACTGTGTCGTTTTTATTTCATCCTCATCTGGCATAGCGCTTTCAATTGAGGTTATGTCGATGTCATCATGATTTGGACAGATTACGAACACTTCACTCACTTTTATTGTATTACTTAACTTGGCAAACTCACTCGCACGAAAAACGTTTTCACATAGTACACACACAACAGCTGCCACTTTCGCTTTCGGGTATATGTAAGATTTTTCCGGAGGCTTGCCTCGTGGCTGCAAGCCTTCCTGCGCCATTTTTTCTTACTTAAATTGTTTTTGTAAATAAAAATATTCGGCAAGTAACCAAAACTATTGAATCTGGTAAAGTTAAAATAATAAATACAAAAATCTCATTAAACAAAGGAATAGCTTGAATATATCTTCGATATATAGATCATACGGTATACCAAAGTCTGAATTCATTTTAGATTTAAATAAGTTCCTAAACAAAACAAGAAATAATAAAAACCATTTAGTGTTGAGAGATTTTATAATATAAATTTACTTGAACTAGATAGTCTAAGCCATGAATATTTGTGTAATTTCTTAGAAAAAGAATATATACCGGGGTTTTGAGGTATTACAAGACCTTCAATTGGCAACTGCAAAGGTTCTTGTATTGACAATGTTTTTACTCTATCCACAAGTCGAAAAATAAAGCAAGTTTGAAGATTATGACTGCCAAATACGGACAGAAAGTTGTGGCTGAATTGGAGAGTGGATATGATGTATTCATGGTAAAAAGAGTTTCGGAAGCTAGCAACCACGTGATAGCATTTAGAGTTTTTTTCCGTAGAAAGCGCAGCTTGTAGATATTCAGAGATATTCAGAGGCAATGTATGACGTGGCCTGCTCGATATTACCTGCTTTGCTGTGGTAGCATCCGTGCAGCTGCGCATAAGAAAGTAAAAGATGTGTGTGTGATTCATATTGTCTGACGCTCAGTTATATTATGTACGGTGTCAGCACCTGCGCAGCTGCGAAAGTGTCTCACGATGATCTCATTGTCATACGGTTCACGATGCTCTCATGTCTGCTGTTTTCTTCCATTAAAAAATGCTGATTCGTAATTTAAACTACACGTGCACGATTTGCTGGTAGTGGGGATAATGCATCATCGTGCCTCACAATCGTCAGTTGCCGTTTAGCTCTCCGTGTGGTTACATCTTTCGTGAGTTTTCAATTACTGTGGCCATTGTGGTTGAGGGCGCTGCGTCCAATCAGCTTGTTGTGTGATGCGGTAATCAACTCTCCCCCGCAATGCATTGGCTAATCAAGCCAAAGGTGGTGTTGTCATCAACAGTATATGAGGCGTTTCACGTCAACTGCCCCAGCGCCGCGCGCCAGCGCCAAATAGTGCTATTTCTAACTCATGTTTATGATACTAAAATGTAACTAAAAAAATTGTTTCATAAGCGTTTCCGACATCTTTTTTCCTCCAGAAGTTTTCCATTTTCACCTTCAAAAAGTACAAAACGTCTTATATCTCAAAAAGTGTATTTTTAATATTTTTTTTGACCATTTAGATCGAAACCTGAGCATTTTTTACATAGGAAATGATTTTTTTCATAATTTGCTCAGGACGTTTTCTTCAAGAAATAGAACGTGAGAGAGTAGCGCAGTGGCTCTCCTGCGCGCGGGACATCGTGCGGGACGTTGCGTAAGCTAGGCCTACCTCGCTATCTAATAACCTTTTATAGTCTTTACCTGTTCTTTCGAATTCTTTGTAATGTAAGAATAATATTTTATTGGCTTTTTTATAAAAAAAAAAAAAAAGACAGAGTTTCATAGCTAACAGCAACTTAGTAACTATACTCACGCTTTTTTCTCAGTGCAGATAATTTTTCTTTGTTTTTTCTAACAGTTTTTCTCGGGAAGATTTGATATTCAGAACTTAAAGAGGTTTTTTGAGCTTCAACGTACTTTCGTCAATGGAATAATAGCATGGTATTGTAATGTGCCTGGTATGAATTTAGCCTTATCCAGTCTTAGTTTTAGTTTCAAGACACACTGAGAAAAAACATAGGTTATGTTTACCGAAGTGAGGGTTGTGGGAATTGACGAATCCGCTTAGGCTGTGATAGATACATAGTTCGGCAATTTTTACCACAATTTTCGGTAGCAACTGCCTTACCGACCAAGCTCAAGAGGTTTTAGCAGAAAATTTCGGTAATTTCTACCACACGCTGTACTAGTTTCAGCTTAAGCTATGTAGCTTATATGGCATAACCTCTGCTGCCCAAGAATTTCCATAATATTTACTGCAGATTTCGGCAGTTTCTGCGGATTTTTTGTCTCAGTGCAGTATCTTCATATGATTCTTTACTGCTATAAAAAACTTTAGTTTCTTTGCAATAATCTTTAGCCCAGTTATAAAGCTTTTCTGGCGTTAAAATATGATTATTAGAAGAAACTTGTAGACTCGCTCGTTTTGCACCTCTTTTTAGGTTGGTGCCTATACCATCGCATGCATCTTTGCCATGCGCCGTGGCATAAAAATGCTACTCAGCTGGAACACCAAAATCTTTCTCATGAAAAAGAAGATTTAGAAAATTAGATCTTTTTTAAAATGCTGGCTTGCTCCATCAGTCAAATAATAGACTTTTTTTACTATGAATTTAGTTTTGAGGTAAGATATAACTTTTTGATATTCATAAGCAGCAACAGTATCATGGTTTAGATTTTCGGAAATCACAGCAATGCTTACATGTTTAAGCTCTTCATTTTCTTTATAATACACAACAACTGTAAAAACAGTTGCTTGGTTGTTGTTCCAGTGGAACGATTGTGTAGAATTGTGTATAACAAACGCATAATTTTCGGCAAAATCACAACACACAAGAAATTCTCCTTGTTGAAGGTTGTTTTTTAAGTCACTTACAAAAAGTTATT
The DNA here is from genome assembly GCA_036365515.1 of Torymus aiolomorphi. Classification (NCBI taxonomy): domain Eukaryota; kingdom Metazoa; phylum Arthropoda; class Insecta; order Hymenoptera; family Torymidae; genus Torymus; species Torymus aiolomorphi. Next base: position 156,554,330 of record CM070874.1, on the reverse strand, counting down.
GATTCTTAGCAAAAAAATCGTGAGATTTTAATTTTATCAATTTTTCTCCCAGTATGTCCATAAATTCATGAACATTTACAGTTTTAGAAGCTATTGTACAACGATTTGTTTGAAACCATGATTCATACTCTGTTTGAAAAATATCACTTTCATCAAAACATTCAAGCAAATGTTTACGCAATATGGACATATTGAGGCAATCTAAACAGTCACCCAAATAGCATCTATCGTGTCCATCATTACACATAATTGCTTGGATGCAATCGTGGTAGTTTTTAAGAGGCAATCTAGTATCTTTTGTGAAATTTTCTAGATCCATAGCACTTAGCATGTGCTCTACGTTTTCGTACATTTTGATGTACACACACGCATACATTATGCGTACCACTACTTCCAGCTAAAACAAAATGTGGTGGCCTCAATTGTGTAAATTTAGTAAAACCAATATTAACGTGTTCATTTTCTTGTTTATATATAAACTATACCGTTCATTTAAATTACCAAGCAGTAATCTTTTTTGAACATGTTCTCTTTTACCATTGCTCTGCTTAACAGATATGTAATCTTTTAAACCTGGCATAATTCGGCTTACATAATTTTTTTCATAAAATGTTTTCACTGAATTTACCGTTTCAGCTGAAAGTAGTTTGCTACTTTTATTGGGAGGTATTGAAAAAATTCCACTTTTAGCTACTAAATTTTTTTTGTCGCGAGCTTCCCGTTCAGTGCAAGCGAATTCTCGCATTAAGTTCTTACGAGACCAAAACTCAGGCGCAAGAGTTAGTAACTGAATTCTCTCTTGCTTATATGTTGATTCAGAAAATTTTTTCTTTATTTGTTCAAGAATTGCCACACCAGCTTTGTGATACTCATCGTTACACACTATTTTAGCTTTTTTAGCATCAGCTGGAGGTAAACTTCATTTATGTTTGTAAATTTGGCGTTGACAGTTAGAACAAATTTTTGTTTTCTGGTACTAAGGGATATGCGCTTCTTAAAGGTGTTGGAAAGTCGATCAAATCTTTTATTTTATATGAAGGGTGATAATTTTTATTTAATGGATTTATACATTTTAATTTCCAAGTTGAATCCAGTTTAGTTGCTGCATTAAACGAAAGAAATAACGAAACAAAGAGTTACCGATGATTCAATCATCAAATACACGAAAGACACTATGAAATCCAAGTTTGATTGTATTGACAGAAATTCGAAAAAATTTCGAAGAGTAATAAGATAAAAAGTCGTTGCAATTATATATTTTCGACGTGACGATTCACACACGGATAGAAAATTCCGATATGAAAGCCACCGATCGAAAGAAAAATGAATCATGCGGTGCCGCGTGTCGTCCCGCGCGCAGGAGAGCCGTTGCGCTACTCTGCCGCGTTCTATTTCTCGAAGAAAACCTCCTGAGCAAATTATGACAAAAATCATTTCCCATGTAAAAAATGCTCAGGTTTCGATCTAAATGGTCAAAAAAAATATTAAAAATACACTTTTTGAGGTATAAGACGTTTTTTACTTTTTGAAGGTGAAAATGGAAAATTTCGGAAAAACTGCCTACACCATTGGAAAGCTGAAGAAAAATATGTCGGAAACGCTTATGAAACAATTTTTTTAGTCACATTTTAGTATCATAAACTATCCTACGATCATTGGTTCAAAAACTATGTTGATTCAAAGTTAAGAAAAAAATTGTAGATTTCTTTTTTTTTTTATTCTTTAATGGAACATAAAAAAATTCGAAAAAAAGATTTACCCATAGGTGCATCTTAAAGTTCTTGGTTCAAGCTTTCCAATGAGCCTCCGCCGGTTTTTGTAGCCCAATAGACAGTGGAGAGATGAAACTTTTTCGATGACCTAAAATGTCGTCTGGGTGGGCAAAAGCAAGTGACCGAGAGTGTATAAGAAAAGTGTTTATGTAGGACTATTAGTGGAAGATACCACTTCCAATGAAAATCAATCACGTCTGTTAACACTATCTCCAAAGTGACGTGGAAAACTGTTTTGTCATTTCAAAAAAAGGAGAATTTTCGATCGTAGCGAGAAGTTGTCAATTGCGAATTGGTGTAACAGAGTTATGGAATCTTATAAAATATGCACAAAACTCAGGAAGAAAGTGAGCATTGCGAGAATTTATCAACATCGAGCAAAGTGATTAATAAAGTTATTTCAGTAACTGATAACTATATCATATAATTAAAGAGGTATGTTTTAGAAATGAGGGAAAGGAAACACTAGCACATAAAAAATTCAGCTCTCTGTATCTTTTGAACGAGATAATCTTTTTAAATAAAATCTTTTGATTTGTGTAGAGCAATGAAATGGCTTTCGATTAAGAGTGATATGTTATGTAGTAAAAACTAACGCAATATACGTAAAAGCGCATTGAATTTTTTTCGTACAAGACTCTTGTTCCTTGTATATCTCGCTGTTCCTCGTATATATAGATATACTAACCCATGTTATTCTTGTACTTAAAGGGCGCTACAGGCAAAAAGAAAAAGCAAAAGCACAGGAACAGATATAAGAATAACATGGATATGTATATCTATATATATATGAGGAACAGGAACAGATCTAGGCGTTCCTTCTAGCTGTTCCTGTTCCTCATATATATAGATATACATATCCATGTTAATCTTACATCTGTTCCTGTGCTTTTGCTTTTTCTTTTTGCCTGTAGCGCCCTTTATATCTGTTCCTCAGAGCTGTGTGAAGGCCCATAGGATTTATAATCATAGAGTTATAAATCCTATAGATTTCAGACAACAACTTTTTTTCTGACGGCATACGGCATACGGCATGCAATGTGGATTCACTGTAACAGAGCTGATTTTAACCTATGTAAAAGTCCGCAAGCAATGTAAACATGCACAGCTGTCATTTCATATAAACACTGTGATATCAGCATCAGCACCTTTTCTATACAAAGTGTTGTTCTTAATTTTTATTGTTTCCAACGGATTTTGGAGTAAACATTTAGTGTATTATAATAAGTAAAACTATTTTAAATCAGTTTTTAAAAGTTTTGAATAATACGTGTGACAGTTGAATTAATGTTTTAGAAATAGCTTTTAGTACTTGAACTTTTATTGGAAACTTTATACTTAAAATAACAGGGATTGATACTAAAGAAAAATTAAGTCTATATTGACTATTACAAAAAACATTTAGTGCACAGATTTAAATCAACTTTTAAAGGAAGCGAAAGATATGCTATTGTGCAGAAAAATGTTATGGAACCTTCGCTTCTGCCAGAAAGCTACCATTATCAGCGATTTCCTGAATCTCACTATGATATAATTGACATTTTATTTTCTGAAGTAAAAACAGTTATGCACTGCAATAAATATGTATCAGCCATATTCTCTTTATTCAGTAATAATATTATATGTGAAAAAGAATAATGAAGGACAAGTAAAGAAGTTCACCTTATCAGACATTAAAAGAAGATCAATATAGGAATGTTGCTGCTATAAACATTTTTTTCAAGCATTTGGCTATGGCGATACTGGCTTCATTCCATGCATGAAGGATTTTGGATTTCTCAACACATTCTTTATTTACCTCAGTATATGTACAAGAATCTAATATATGTGATAAAGATTATTAAAAACATATGGATTTAAAAGCACCAAAGGATCTACATATTAAACCACTTAACAAACTTGACTGACTGATGTGGATATGACTGTTACGCGTGCTCATAGCTTACAAGTCTGATAGATCGTATACTGAGGTACTAGAATATTTGTTCTAAATGTAAAATATTTTGAGCGAAAAACAATATTTTTTTGTATTTCAGGGCAGAGATGGAGTTAAGAAATAAAGAAGAAGAAATAAAGAAGTATTTTAGTAATTTTATCTTTAAAGCTGTTTTCTACATAATGTAAAATTTTGAGCTCTGCCATCGACTCCAGATTCAGGAACTGCATATATTTTAATGGGAGAGGTCCTAAAATTTTGGTATTTTATATGTCTATTGACTGAAGAGTTGTATGTATCCAATTTATTTGATTAAATAATTTTTTACGTTCAAAGATTGCTAAAAAATCTGAATTTCACTTAAATTTAAGATTTTTTATCAATTTTTGACCGTAAAAAATTATTTAATCAAATAAATTGGATACGTACAACTCTTCAGTCAATAGTCATATAAAATACCAAAATTTTAGGACCTTTCCTATTACAATATATGCAGTTCCTGAATCTGGAGTCGACGGCAGAGCAAAAATTTTGAAATGGCCATATATTTGATTAAAATCGATCAAAATTTTTTTTTTGGGTCTCATTTTATCATAAATTGAATATATTTTTAGGATATTACTTCTAAATATTTCTAATTATGAAAATTAATTTTTTTCAGGTCATTTATGAAGAAAATTGTAAAGGTGTCTGACCCCCTTAAGGTAGTTCATCACACATATACAGGGTGTTCAAAAAGTATCCGAACCCCCTCTATCTCAGAAAGTACTCATCAGAGAAAAAAATGACTAAGACAAAAGTTGTACGATTTTGTGTGCGCAATCTGATGGTGACCTTTGATTTGACCTTGACCTTGATCTTGAAGGTTATTTGAAGGTCAAGTCAATTTTTTCAAATAGAAACCCCAAATTTTTATCGCGGATTCGAAAAGAACGGAAAATTTTACGTCCGAATATGATCTTGACTATGACCTTGAAGGTCATTGCAAGGTTAAATCTATTTTTTTTCATGTTCCATATTTTCATGGAAATTTCTTTATCCTCCGTACATTTGGAAAAAGCGGAAAACTGTTACGTCCAATTATGGCCTTAATCGTGACCTTGACCATGAACTTAAGTTCGCCGTAAGGTTGAATTGAAGCAAAGGACATTGTTAATACTGTTTTGAACATAAATGATCGCCACGAGCCAGACACTATCTTTATCCAAACACTTTATTTGTCGACATTTCGGCTCTCGCAGAGAAGCCCTTTTCAAGACTGGAGTAAACCAGAACACAAGAATACACGTAAAATTAGAATAATTCGCAGTACTACGTAATAAGTTGCCAAAACAGATATATTACGTTACAAAAATCTTCGGTTAGATACACATTCGCAGTCACAAAAGTTAAAAAAGAAATATTCCGCATTGACAAACTAAAAAAATACAATTCGTCGTATTGAGTCAAATTGTTGTAATAGACATTAAATAGTCAAAAAGATTGACTCGTCACTGAACAAAAAGGAAACAAGGCGGTTTATTTATAGTACGAATATAGTGTGTGTACATAGTTTGTATATCATGTATATATAAAATCAAAATAGATATTAAACGGTTTAACTAAATTTTTGAAATTTCTTTAAAGAATTTTTGTATGTATTTTTTAAGAAGCATATGTTTAATTTTCTATTAATGTTATTAGTATGTAAAAATATGTGAAGCATTTCAGAAAATTCTCGTCTAAATTTATTTTTTTCGGAATCTAAAACTTGGGCGTTGTCAAAATCGAAACCGTGTTTATATTTGTGACAGTGGGTTGATATAACGGATCTCTCATCTAATTTTTTAACGGATCTATCATGTTCATACATGCGCTTTTTCAACTGTCTACTAGTTTGTCCAATATATACGGCGTTGCAGTCAAAACAATTAATTCTATAGACTACTCCACTCTTCACATGATTTTGTAGTAAATCTTTGCCTAGTTTAATAAAATTATTGAACGTACTATTTAAGCAATTAATTAACATGATATTATTCTTGTGCAAAATACTCTTAAATTGTGGATTCAACGATTTGATATATGGTAAGACTAAAATCGGTTTGTGTGTAATGCGATGATTATACGAAACGATTGAAATATTGGCTATACTATTTAAATAAGATATGCGTTTAACGATAAGTTTATTGAAGAACTGTTCTGGGTACTTATTAGCAATTAAAAGTTTCTTTATGAAGACAATATTTTTATTACGGAAGGATTTATGAGCGAGTTTTATGGCTCTATCAACAAGATTATAAACTATTGCTTTTTTGATAGATAATGGATGATGTGAAAGAAAAGAAATGAGATGGCCTGAGAAGGTATTTTTTCTGTACCAATCAGTCGTAGAGACATCATCGGGTACTCTGAAAATAGTAAGATCGAGAAAACTTAAGGAATTGTTATTTTCTGTTTTTATTGTAAATTTTAAAAACCTATTGTAGGAATTAAAAGTTTAAAAAATGTGGTCAATTTTTTTTTGTCAACAATCAAAAAACAATCATCTACATATCTTCTGTATAGAAGGACCGATTCGTTGAGGGTATTAAGACAGTGATTTTCTAATTCCTCTAAGTCAATCTCGGCAAACCAAGGGCTGGAATGCCCGCCCATAGGAGATCCAACTAGTTGCTTATAGACACAGTCATTGAAAGTAAACACAGTAGAGTTAAGTAAAAACGTTATGCCATCTATAAATTCATTGCACGACAGGTTTATGTGTTGTTGAAGGTGCTTCCACTTATTTCTAATCCCTGCAATTATCAGCTCGCTATGTAGGTTTGTAAACAACGAAATTACATCTAATGAAATGAGAGTATAGTTCTTGGGAACTACTAACTTATCTAAAATTAGTTTTAAGTCAGAGCTATTTTTTAGAGAAAATTTAGGGCGTGGCAAGTATTTTTTGAAAATTTCCGATATGGCTTTGTCAAAAAGGCTAATTGGGCTATTGATATTAGAAACTATGATTCTAGCCGGAAAATCTGTTTTGTGGATTTTTATTAACCCATATGCTCTAGCTAAAACAGAATTATCAATAAAACTTTTGTAATTGTTTAAATTGATAATGTCATCAAAAACACCTCTGCTATTCCACACACTAATTATATGTTTAGTACAGTTTCTTAATTTCGAAATAGGATTTTTTGGCAATTTTGAATAATATTTTGTGTCATTAAGCTGTACTTCGACCTTATTAATATACATATTCTTATTGATAACGACAGTAGCATTGCCTTTATCGGCTCTGGTAACAAATAGATCTTTGTTGTCACGTAAAAAGGTTCTGGTTTTTTTAATATTATTTTGTAAATTCTTTTCAAAAACTGTCAAATGTTTTTTGTTTTTGCCATCCTTAATTATACACTACACTATTTTTTCCCTGATCGAGTCCATATCTGGAAGTTCATTCATCTGGATAAAATTTTCCAGGTTTTTGCAAATATGAAGGACAGATTTTTTATCGGTATGGGGGCAAAAGTTGAATTTTTCACCTAATGATAGAACCTTTTTGGCATAGTCAGGCAACGGGTTTTCCGTTAGATTGATGAGCCATTTGTTTACATTTTCGTTCGCACTGTTAATGTTATTGAAATTGAGATTCGTATTATTTGTGATTTTTTGAAACTTGTTTGTTATAGTTTCTGCTTTTTGACGTGTATTTAAATCAAACTTTAAATTCAAAAACTTATAAAAAGTGTCAACAAAAAGTTCTGGGGTTGAGTTTAACAAATTATTTTTGATAGTTTCAATATTTTTCAACAGAAATTTGATGTGGAAATTGATATCGGTAATTTCTGTATTGAGAAGTCTTTTCAGTATATGGCCGAATCCATCTCAAATCAGACAGCCCGCATATGCCTATTTCACCTATCATGTTGAAATAAAAATATTTATGTTTTACTCGAAAAAATATTTTACACGTGTTATTTTATTTTTTTGTTTCATCAAAATTTCATGCGTTCAGCGATACCGAAAAATTCCGAGAAAATTCTTTCATTGAGAAAAAAAATTTTCAATGTGATTTTCAGACTGCTATTGTTTCAGCAGTTTTTCAAGCTTTTAAACGTGTAACACATAATTTCACTCAGTTTTGAGCCCTCTTTAACGGCCTTAATGTCATTTTCAAAAAAAATAAAAAATCCACGAGCTATGCACTTTTTACTGAAAAATTCATTTTTTAGAGAAGTGCCTTTTTCTCGAAAACCCCATGTTTTTTTGCACAATTTTTGTTGTCGTGATAGAGGACGGTAATGCCTAGCTAGACGTATTTGTGAGATTCGGTACTTTTTTCCTGGGATAGCGATCACTAATGAGATAACACACAAACAAATTTTTCACGCTTAACGCTTATATATAGTCAATGATATTAAAGTCAATGTAAAGGTATTTATCTTTGTGCGTATGTAATATACATGTACGTGCGCCTACTTATAGGAGTATATGTACTAGTACATTTGTCCGCTAGATGGATATGGTTTGACTTAACATTTACAAAGAAAAGTTCGGTTTCTGCTATATATCACACATCTCGTCTTATTTAAAACCATCATCTTTTGGAAAATTATTACATATTTACACCTTATCAACTCAACTACGATGTCTCAATATTACTCAACAGAGAGAATCAAATGTGCAGACTTTTTAGACAAACACAAACAAATTATTTACAAATCTAGTTCCGTACGTTTAAAACAACTTGAGAATCTTGCTCATCCATTGAAGCACCTCTATCCTCATTTACCTTTGACACCTTCTACATATCTGTGTCAACATTGTTACAATCGTGCTTTAGAATTGGTGAGTAGTACTGACAATGAATTTATAACGGATAATGAAGTTACCGATAACGTAGTTGATAGAGATGAAGATTTTTTACCAAGTACTCCAGAACGCATTGAAGAATTTAATAATGAAATAAGTACATCTTTCTTAGGTTCTGTATCGCCTCTTAAAAGAAAAAATCTTATACATGAAAAATCAATTGAAAATTACGTAACAAAGAAGAAAAAAAATACTTTCAACATTGTCTAATACCCTTGATGTGAAGTTGAACAATATTTATGACGTTTCTATAACAGCAAATGAATCAACTGTATGCCATTGTACAGAATGGATACAAAATCTTGGTCTAGCCTTGCAAAAGTGTTCTACGGTATCAGAAAAAATAAAAATTCTGACTTTGCTACCTTCATCCTTTACAAAACATGAAATTTTATCTTTATTTCCAGAAATAACAATGTATATGATCAACAAATCGAGAAATCTTGTTAAAGAAAAAGGAATTTATTCAGAACCAGATGCATATTCAGGCCATCCGATTGATGAAAACATGGAAAAAATTGTTATGGAATATTATTTAAATGATGATTTTAATTGTTCAAGACAAAGTCCTAATAAATGTGACGTTGTTACAATTAAAGTTAACAATAAAAAAGAGAAAAAAGTTAAGCGTTTTCTTACTCGAAGTTTAAAAAAGACGTATAAAGTATTTAAAAATGATTATCCAGAATTGAGAATTGGAAAATCGAAATTTTATAGTTTGCGACCAAAGTATGTCTTACTTAGCCCCATCAAAGAAGTTTGTCTCTGTATCTATTGCGCAAATTATGATTTATTTCTTACGAGCTTAATTAATTTTAGAGGGAGTAACGTCACAGAGTTGGATGAAAGTCGGTCACAAATAATAAATGCAACAATGTGTTCTGAGCCATCTGATTTATGTTATTTACAAGAATGTAAACTATGTCCAGGGATTAAGGGAATTACGTTTCATGTTTTAAAACTGCAAGATGTAGAAGGCACAGAAGAAATTACATATGCTTTGTGGGATAATGGAAACCTGATTAAAAAGACACTATCAATTTCTGCTTTTAAAGATGAACTTTGGGTTTGGACCATGAGGGTTAGTACTCACATGTATGTAAAAAATATACAACGCAAAGCTATAAAAACAGAAAGAGAAAGTGCTAAAAAAGACTCACATCATTTAGTTCTTCAAATAGACTTCGCTGAAAACTGGGCTGTGATTCATAATAAAGCTGTTCAAGGAAATCATTGGGTTAATGATCAAATTTCTATTTTCACAGCAGTCTCTTATCAAGGGGATTCGACACAAAGTTTTGCAGTTATAAGTGATGACCGAAAACATGATTCAGCGTATGCTTTGCTAGCAGTACAAAAAATTATAAAATTCTTGAAAGAAAATTGTTGTGATTCAATTAAAAAAATTACCATCGTATCAGACGGCGCTGCGAGTCACTTTAAAAATCGCTTTCAATTAGATGAACTAAAACGAGCACCGTGTGATATAAAATGGTTGTTCTCTGCTACTGGGCACGGCAAAGGAGCTGTAGATGGTGTGGGTGGACTTATAAAGCATTATGCTACTTCCCATAATCTTCGAGAGCCCCTTGTAGAAGCTATTCAAAACGCAAATGATTTTGCAATACATGTTCAAAAATATACTGATGCTATTAAAATAATACATTTACAAGATGCTGAAATAGAACAATTCAGAAAAGAAAAAAATATTGATTGGCTTACAACTCCAAAGTATCCTGGAATTCAAAAAACTCATATATGGGTTAAAAAAACATGTGACGATAAAATACATTGTTTGACAGCAAAGACCGCTGATCGTCCGCTTACTGAATTAAGAACAATGAAGCAGAAAAACAAAGGTAGTAAAATAGGTATACAAATGAAAAAAAGGTATAAAAATAAAAAATCAAAAAGACGCAAATAACAAATAAATACATAGTTATGTGTACCTGTATATTACATACACACAAAGACAAATACCTTTACATTGACTCTAATATCATTGACTATATATAAGCATTAGGCGTGAAAAATTTGTTTGTGTGTTATCTCATTAGTGATCGCTATCCCAGGGAAAAAGTACCGAATCTCACAAATACGTCTAGCTAGGCATTACCGTCCTCTATCACGACAACAAAAATTGTGCAAAAAAAACATGGGGTTTTCGAGAAAAAGGCACTTCCCTAAAAAATGAATTTTTCAGTAAAAAGTGCATAGCTCGTGGATTTTTTATTTTTTTTTAAAATGACATTAAGGCCGTTAAAGAGGGCTCAAAACTGAGTGAAATTGTGTGTTACACGTTTAAAAGCTCGAAAAACTGCTGAAACAATAGCAGTTTGAAAATCACATTGAAAATTTTTTTTCTCAATGAAAGAATTTTCTCGGAATTTTTCGGCATCGCTGAACGCATGAAATTTTGATAAAACAAAAAAATAAAAAAACACGTGTAAAATATTTTTTCGAGTAGAACATAAATATTTTTATTTCAACATGATAGGTGAAATAGGCATACGCGGGCTGTCTGATTTGAGATGGATTCGGCCATATAAGATTTGTGAAAGTGTAGTTTTCTTTTTGCCCAGCTACTATGAAAAGAGACATTTTCCAATCGTTTCAAACAATTAGTAAGGTGTTTAGGAACGACGTCATATTTTCGACAATTTAATAAGAATCTCAAATCTATTTTGGCAGAATTTAACCGTTTGACGTTTCTAATTAATAAGTAAACATTACTCTTTGTGGTTTTACCACAAATTCAATTCACAAAAGAAAGAATATAATATACTTTAACGTTAGGATCACATTTAATTAAATTTACTATATTGTTTATTAATACTATTGTTAATACTAGTCACAAAAAAAAACTTTGTTGGAAGAAATTTTCCTAGTTATACCTTTACCTTCATCCCAGAAGTAAAAGAGCTCAATATTTGGGCTTTAGTTATCGCACTACGTATTGCTTTTTTATTATTTACGTGTGAAATTCTCTGAGAACTTTAATAATCAAGAACTTTTTCGTGAACCTCTTCTTATTACATTTTTTCTCAGGCGCTAAGTAACTACTGGTAGATTGTATCTTACTTTATCTTAATTTTTCGGGTGCATTTATTGAGGACACTTCTCAGGTCTGTGTTATCTACTTTATTTCGTTTTTTTCGCATTAAATTTTCTTCGCACTAAATAGCACTTGCTAAGCAACTGATAATTCATAATGGCTCAACTAACAGAGAGAGCGAATAACTATTTTGATGATGCAAGGATGGGGTGATGAAGTACGGGGCTATAAAAAGGTGTGTCAATTATTTAATGAAGAGTTTCGAGATGTAGGTAATCCAATATCAAAAAGTACAGTTATTGACACAATTCAACGATTTGAGGAAACTGGGTCGGTCAAAAATCGCCCAAAACCTGATAGACCAAAAGAAGCAACAAATGAGGAAAAGTCACTAGCTGTTTTACAATCCTTTGTAGAAGACCCAAGCGTTTTTCTGCGTCGTGTAAGTGCAGAACAGGATATCTCACTTGGATCTGCTTCTAAAATTATGAAAGTGAATATTAATTTGCCATTAGGCATCCATACAAAATTCAACTTCATCAAGAACTATCTGAAGATGATTTCGATAGGCGCGTGGAATTCTGCGAAATCATGATGGACAGGATTGATGATGATCCTCTATTCTTAAACAACATCGTATTTTCAGATGGGGCAACTTTTGAATTACATGGCAATGTCAATAGACAAAATTGCAGATACTGGAGTGACAGTAATCCAAATTAGATGCGGGAAAATAATACGCAGTACCCTGAAAAGCTGAATGTATGGGCTGGCATAGTTAATGGTCAGAAAGTTGGACCATTTTTTATAGAGGGTAATTTGGATGTTTTAAAATATGAAGCAGTGCTTCAGGAACAAATAGTCCCAGCTATCCAAGGCTTGACCAACAATGAAATGGATGAAGTTTACTTCCAGCAAGTTGGGGCTCCACCGCATTACAGCCGAAGGGTCCGTCAATACCTTAATGAGGTATTTGAAGGCAGGTGGATAGGACGACGGGGTAGCATTGAGTGGCCAGCACGGTCACCAGATTTAACCCCACTGGATTACTTTCTGTGGGGTTTTTGAAAGACAAGGTGTACAGAACTAAACCACAAAATTTAGATGAATTATGTGCTCGACTACATCGGGAGATGGAAGCCATACCTGCAGAGATGTACCGAAATGCTACCCAGGCGTTTTACACAAGGCTAGCTCATTCTCAAACAGTCGAAGGACAACACTTTGAACACTTATTGTGAGCTGTGGTCTTGCCTTCACTGGCTGGATGGGGTTGTCTGGGTTTCCAAATCTACGAAGGATAAAGAAATTTCCGTGAAAATATGGAACATGAAAAAAATGGATTTTAACCTTGCAATGCCCTTCAAGGTCATAGTCAAGATCATATTCGGGCGTAAAATTTTTCGCTCTTTTCGAATCCATGATAAAAATTTGGGGTTTCTATTTGAAAAAATTGACTTGACCTTGAAATAACCTTCAAGGTCAAGGTTAAGGTCAAATCCAAGATCACCATCAGATTGCGCGCGCAAAATCGTACAACTTCTGTCTTAGTCATTTTTTTCTTTGATGAGTACTTTCTGAAATAGGGGGGGGGGGGTCGGATACTTTTTGAACACCCTGTGTAGCTATTCGTAATGAATTTTTTTTTGTCTTGTCTTTTATATTTCATACAACCAGATCAAGTTTATTCGAATGATGGGTCTCTTAAGAAGTAGAAAACATTTTTTTCATGCAAAATTACATAGTATTAGCGCTAATATTAACAATTAATTATTTTGAAATTTTACTAACATGTCGCTTCTATGCAAATTTTTATTATACATGCAATCGTATTGATCAAAGTCTCATTTTGTTCCTTATGAAATTTGATGGTAGGTTCTCGGTAATGATATTGTTGTATAACCGATCTGAACGGCGCTAGATCTCATTTTTTATCCAAATATCGTAAAAAAAATCACAATTTTACGTTATTTTGAGTGGGGTCTGAGGGGGTGCGAGGGCGGCGCGAGGGTGGCGAGGGGGCGAGGGGTCTGCGTGACACGAATAACGCTTAGAACTATATAATATAGAGAGATATATATCTTATACACAGGGAGCGTTCTCGGTTGCGCGCATCGCATGCATTTTTCCGCTATAATTATGTGCGAACGCAGCCTAGCTGGATAGCCGTTACAACTGCTGCAATAGGCAGGTCGCTAAGCCACATTCCCCTTGTCGAATGTATCAGTATCGAGATTTCTCCTTCTGTTTTTTTCTTATTGCGGTATTAGTAATGTATATGTGCATGTGCCGCGAGTATTTTTTCGTAATTGAGATTGTATAGGTATACGGGGTGTGTCATTTTAATTGACGCACCCGAAAATTTCAAAAACGGCGTCTCCAAGAAAAAAATGATTCAAACGAAAGTTGTAGGGTACGGAGGGAGCCAACTGATAATGACCTTCACTTTGACCTTGAGGTTAACGATCAAGATCATTTGAAGGTCAAATCGATTTTTTCATAGGAATCCTCATTTTTGACCCCGGAAATGGAAAGAGCGGCAAATTTTACGTTCAAATATGACCTTGACCCTAACATCAAACTCAAAGGTCAACATAATGGAAAGAAGGAAATCAGTCAACGCATTCAAACATTTGGAAAACTACACAGCCTACATAAGAAAATGTTTTGTACAAAAGCTGAGTGTGGGGGGGGGGGGGCAACTGACCATGATATTGATCTTCAGGTCAATATTAAGATGTGGCCTTGACATAGACGTCAAGATCCAGGATAAAGATCGAAGAGACCCAGGAAGGACAAAGACCTACTCCAGCTTTACCCAGACACAACGACGTAGACGTGGTAGGAAAGTATTTCGTTGGAATAATCAATTTTTCTAAGCCCCCTTGCCTTTCACGTTCCGGGGTGCTTTCTGTTATCGTGAGTCCCCTCGCCTCTCACGTTCCGGGGTGATTTCCGTTGTCGTGAGTCCCCTCGCCTCTCACGTTCCGGGGTGCTTTCCGTTATCGTGAGTCCCCTCGCCTCTCAAGTTCCGTGGTGCTTTCTGTTGTCGTGAGTCCCCTCACCTCTCACGTTCCGGGGTGCTTTCTGTTTCCGTGAGTCACCTCGTCTCTCACGTTCCGGAGTAATTTACTTCCAATATCAATCAATGTCAACCTTGTAATAGTTGTTCAAAGTTAGCACTATTATCTTCGAGACATAAGTTGATTCTAATTTGAAAATTATCAACAGTCTTCAGCAGTACGTTTCTTGGAATTGCCGCACAAGCTTCTCTTATTCGTTTTTTCATGTCTTCTCTTGTAGTTGGCGCTTCCTCATACACTTTATCTTTTATGAATCCCCACAAAAAAAAAATCAAGCGATGTCATATCAGGTGATCGGGCAGGCCAAGAACCTGGACCTGCTCGTCCTATCCATCTTTGCGGATACATGTTATTCAAAAGGTCCCGCACGATTTGTGCATAATGCGGCCCTGCACCATCTAATTGAACGTACATTTGTTGTCTCGTTGTCAAATAAACATTTTCAAGCATACCAGGTAAGTGCTCACTAAGCATCTCTCGAAAAATAGCTCCTGTTACATTTCTATCAAAAAAGTATGGGCCAATTAGATAACCATTCACGATGCCACACGAGACTATTAGACTCCAACGGTGTTGGTTATCAACTTGTGATACCAATGAGGATTAACCTCTGAGTAATAATGGCAATTGTGTCTATTAAGTTCGCCGTTATTTTTTAAAGTAGCTTCGTCGCTAAACATTACAAATCTAAAGAAGTCATGGTCCTCCTCAATTTTTCGTAAAGCCCAATTACAAAAATTTAAACCCTCTTGATGATCATTGGGAGTTAAGGCTTGCACTAATACTATGCGATATGCGTGGAATTTCACTTTTTTGATAATTCTTGAAACAGTTTTAAAAGGAATACCCGACTCTCTTGAAATAATTCGACAACTTGTGTGTGGATTTAGGTGAATGTAAGCTAAAATTACAAGAACACGTGTATCATTTTCGTCGTATACGCGACTTGGACGTTGTCGACATAAGTGGCCATTCTGAGCTCTCAACTTTAGTCTTTGAATGGTTCTGTCATTAGGATGTCACCGATCTGGGTAACGCTCTACATATCGTCTAGCAGCAGCTCGGTAACTACTATGACATTCACCGAAAATTATCAACATATCAACAATTTCAGCTGGTTAAATTGGAAGCAAAATGAAAAATTATAATTAAAACTTAAGAATAAATCATTGAACTGTGGACAATAAAGAGCGGAGACTCCACAAAATAATGTATGTCTGTCGTATTAACTGAATGCGCAAACTGCTCCTTTAATTAAAATTTTAAGTGCCTTTCACTTGAGATTAAGTTCGCAAGCAGAAATCATATCACCAGTGGTCACTTAAGATGAAATTTGTGATTAATGGTTGAATGCGTAGTTTTTGTAATGGATACATTGATCAATTTAAACATTGGAATGATCTTAAATATTAAATTTCACATTAGGGTCAAGGTCATATTTGACCGTAAAATTTGCCGCTCTTTCCATTTCCGGGGTCAAAAGAGAGGGTTCCTGTGCAAAAAAATCGATTTGACCTTCAAATGACCTTGATCCTTGACCTCAAGGTCAAAGTGAAAGTCATTATCAGTTAGCCCACTCCGTACCCTACAACTTTTGTTTGAATCATTTTTTTTCTAGGAGACGCCATTTTTGAAATTTTCGGGTGCGTCAATTAAAATGACACATCCTGTATGTAGTTAGGACCACCCGTGAGGCGATGAGTGGCTAGTCCTCACCTTTCGTTAAAACTGTCTAAAATTAAACTCTATATGTAACAGTAGTTTTCCTTATTTAATTCAACAGAATTTGACTATATACAAAAATTTCAAATACAAAAGTTGTGGATAAAATTAAAACAAAATTTTTTTTCTATTTAATATTTTCATAAATGAAAATAAAAACGATTAGTTGGTTATTGAAGCTGATGGTAGTTTCTTGTAGAATTTGATTATAAGAAGTTAATGGCCATACTACCTGTTTGTCTTTTTAATTGAAAAAATAAAAAAACGAACAAGTTTTTTTCGCCTACGTTTCGAGAGTTTATTAATTCTTTCTCTGCTCTTCAGGGAATGAAACGCTTTGTCAAATATTCCTTAACGGAAGGATATTCCGCTAGTCAATTTCACTATCTACAGCTTCTTCGATTATGAGTTGCATGTAACAATGTTCGTTTACAAAATGACTTTGTTGAAACGCTTACATCACATCGTGCCGCAAGTGTGTTTTTTCGTACGAGTATAATTTATAATTTTGCTACATTTATTGCAAAACTTTAACACATTGCACAATTTTGTGTTATTTTTTTTTTATAAGATCCTTCTTTCTATTTGGGTTTTCGCGACCTACACACGTTCTCCTTACACACTCTCGCGTCTGTTTATATTGTCGCGTCTCTATCGGCTCAGGCGATTTTTAAAAGCCAATCAGAGTGCTCGCGCCACTAAGGGGAGAGAATCGCTACTTCCCCCCGTGAACGCAACAGTCAGTTTCCGAGCGGCAAGTGTAGCTACAACATCGACTCCCCCGCCTCGTCTATTTCTCCAATAAAGCACCCAGTTCAATTATACAACAAACCGAGAGTATAATTTTACTTGCGGACCTACCCACCATCCAAGATCCACCACGCAAACCCGCTACATTTTTTGGTCCTTCGAGCCGGATTTGGTGGATTCCGAGTGAATTACTCGCGAGCATTTTTGTGTGTGCAACAAGCTGAGAGAACTGTGAAGAGGAATACGCTGCCGTCGCACGTGGTTGCTAGCTACGGGGGCAATAGAGTGCGTTCACGGAACATCGACGCAACATTCCATCAAGCAGCTTCGTCGAGGACGACAACGAATTACGCGCACACCTGCTCGGAGAGTGCTTTATCGCCGCAGACTCAGCGATTCACGCAGGAGGAGAGAGGTAACATCTTGTGTGGGCGCTCTAGCCGCTCACACACAATCGATCAAATAACCCCATATAGGGAGCTGAAATCGAAACGGCCATTGTTGCCGGCGCTGCTCCATCCAGGAGGGACGACACGTGTCGCGCGCACAGCCACGCGGACGCCGCCATTTGCCGGTGCCTGTTGACGTCACAGGTCACTGCTCGTCGTTCTCTCCGCCGCTCTATCTCACCTCTCTGCCTCTCTTACACCCTGCCTGAATTTTACAGCGCCGTTGCCGTCGCTCAGTCCAGCTGTCGTACGCGGGACACACACCGCCACGGCGACTAGCTCTACACATCAGCGCAGCGATCGACTTCGCTACGTAGCCGGCTGGCACCCTTAGCCGCGGCCACAATCAAGCAACCCGGCCGACAGTGCGTCGCTGCGCACCTCGCGCCAGATCAAGCATTGAGCTGCGCACCTCGCGCCAGATCAAGCATCGAGCTGGGCGGCTCGCAGGCTTATACAGCCGCGACCGCCATCCAACCCCCATCGTATGCGATCTGCTGGCTTACATAGCCACGACCGCCGTCTCCGAAACATCGCGCGCGGCCTGCTGGTTTTTATAGCCGCGGCCGCTCTTTTCAGCGCCAACCCATACTCTGCCGAGGCCGGAACTTCTCGTCGTCGCCAGACTACACTTACGTCATGCGCGGCTCGCAGGCTGAGATAGCCGCGGCCGCCATTTTGAGATCATCGCGCGTGGCCTGCACGTGGCGGTCGCGGCTTCCCTAGCCACGACCGCCTTCGTCGACGCAACCTGCACGCTTCTGCGGTAGCGACACCTCGTCGACGACAACCTTCATGCAACGCGGCCAAGCGGCGTTGCTTCCGGACCATCGCTTTCAACAGCCTACGCAGCTGGAGTCAGCTCGCCGATGCCGGTCTAGCGTCTGTAAGGCAGTGCGCTTCTGCTACCCGCCCGTACACACTGTCGCTCTACACTACTACTAAGGTGATTGCGTTCCATTACTTGACTCGCTACAATACTGCGTTAGTTTACGTGATTTTTATCTAATTTTTGATTTAGTGTGACATTACCACCTCAGTGCTTTGATACTTTTGTACATTCTTTGATAATATTTGCTAATTTTGTGGGTTCGTTTGAGAAAACAAGTAGCACATTTATACTTTGATGGTTTATTTTGTGCGACTATTGTACAACTTAGATTACCTTTAATTGTAAATCTAGTTATCATTCGAGCAATTAGTTTTCATTTCAAGAACACTGTGGTGGCAGCCTATCGTTCACCGCATCGTTTACAGTTTACCGTAGCTTGAGTCAGTATTTTTCACATACACACATAGATTATTGTAGTCTCTATTTGAATAGCTCGTGCTATCACACTTTTCTTTTATTGATTAGCCACTTGCTTAAGTGCTTTGCTTAGCGAACATATTTTTTTGCGTTATATAGTGTGATAATTTCCCAGTTAGTACTCTTCGCTTGTATCTTGCATTGTAAGCCTTGCGATAATTGTTTCTACTCCGCATATTGTACTTAAGTAGCGTACTGGGTATCTGGAAGGCTGCAACGAAGGTGGTTCGAGTAGGTCTGTTGAATCTATTGTAACTTTTGATTTTGCACTAGTAAGCAGCCCCCACTTAAGCTCTGATCACACCTTTTCGGTTTATATCCGCTTTTATTAGTTTAGTAAAATATACTTTGGTGTCTTTCGTCTATAGTCGCTGAGTTTAACATCGATTGGCTCTATCTGATCACCTCGTCTCTTGCCTAGGGGCTTAAGTTTTTGCGAAAGATCTGTTGCTTGTAGGAGATATCACTGCTAGTTTTGATATATTATTATATATATTTTGATTCTTCTATAGTACACTATAAGCAATATTTTTGTATTTTAGTTCACCAGTACTACTCGTTGAATAGGTGGTTACCTTAGGTGATAAGATCTTCTACACTTCTGATAGTTAGCGAGTTAATCGGTTCATACGTCGAACAGCAGATGTTCAGTCGCTCACAACTGATTAACGCATATGACAATTTCAAAAGGTAGGAAAGGCTAAGATGACGGTAGGCGCTTGCACTACGCGCATGCAGCGTTTGAGAGATCTGTGGAACAAATTTGAGAAAAATCACTTCGCTTTGATGGAGGACGATGAGGTCGATTCTTCAGATAATTATTTTACCACTGACGTTTTTAGTCAAGTGGAAGAAGCTTATTTAAATAGTCTCGGGTTATTTCGAGATTTTCTATATAGTCTGAAATCTAATGAGCTTTCTACGAGCTCAAGCTCGCAACCTACACTCAGTGCTGAAAGTTACGGACTCAACCAAGCTAAACTCCCTTCTATTGTTCTTCCCTCGTTTAGTGGAGACATCTATGAATGGGTCAGATTTAGAGATGCGTTCACCGAAATGGTTTTGAAACGTTCCAATCTACCCAACATCTACAAGATGCACCATCTTCGTAGTTCTTTAAAAGGAGAAGCCGCCGAGCTTCTCGATGAGATTCCGCCAGCTGGTGAATTCTTTGAGGACGCTTGGTCAACGATCAAGTCGTTCTACAAAAATCCCAGCCTACTTATTAATCGTCTGGTTAATAAGTTGCTATCTTTTAATGCAATGACAGCCAACACGGCTCCCGAAATAACGCGAGTGCGTACCAGCGCACAGTGCGGTATTGCCGAGCGCTATATGCGTTTTCAATAATCTCTTGACAGGATAAAGATAAAGGAACGTACGATCGCTGAAATCAAAGGTAAATAGGTTTAGAATAACGGGCAAGAGGTCCCATTTAATTACTTTTTACCTTTGTTTTATTAATTGTACACATTTTTCTTATATTATTATAAAAATTAAACATGAATTTATTTATAAATCAAAGCTAAAATGATTATAGTTGGCCAAAAATACTATTGCTATTAAAATGAAATATACTTATTTACTACTTAAATACTTACTTACTTAATTACTTATTTATTATTACAATTAAAATTAAATACTATTAATATTAAAATCGTATTACGTTAAACTTATTTATTACACAAAATTTAATTATCGGTAGTAGTTATTGTGGCACCATGGGGCAGACAAACAAACCCCCCACCACCACACCCTGGTGGAGGGGGTGTTATACATCCCCTCCCCCACCCACCAGTGTGTGGTGGTGGGGGTTTGTGTGTCTGCCCCATGGTGCCACAATATTCAAAATTCAAAATTATGATTTAAACTTAACTCTATGATTTCAAAATTTAAAATATAACTTGAACTTTTAAAATTTATATAATATTGAACTCTATGATTTAAAATTTAACTTTATAATTTAACTCTATAATATTAAACTCTATCTGTAAGAAACTAAGTGGTATTTTAGGATAGGAGTATGAAAGGTAAGTAAACACAAGTTTGATACATTTAAATCTTTTTATTCATTAAAAATATAATATTTTCTAAATGTAATGATACAAGCTCATATATTAAAGACATAACGTCATGAATGGGTATTGATATCGGTATATCATTTTTTTTAATCATTATTTCATCATAAACTTTATCAGAATCAGGTACGCCGAATTTTTCCACATAAGTTAATAAATCATCCTTAGAAAAATGTGTATATTGTGATGATTACGATTCTTGCAATTTTTCTTTGAAATAATGACAAAGTGTATTAATAATATATTCTATGTTACATGTTACATCTAATAAAAATCTCACTCTCACAAGTATACAATGTTTTAATATTTTTAATCTATCAAAAGAAACTTTTTTAAATACTAAACTACGCTGGTACTGTTTCTTTGGTGTTTGATCACCTGACGTCTGTGAATCTTCTTCTTCTACAA
Source organism: Torymus aiolomorphi (assembly GCA_036365515.1). NCBI lineage: Eukaryota > Metazoa > Arthropoda > Insecta > Hymenoptera > Torymidae > Torymus > Torymus aiolomorphi. The sequence continues at coordinate 156,532,920 of CM070874.1, read as the reverse complement.
GTTCAATTGCCTTGTCGCCATAACTCATAATAAGCCTTATGCTAAAACGGCTAAAGGGCATTTTTTTATCCAGCATATCACCATCTTCAGTTTCAAAGAACTTATCAATAACTGGAAAAATTTCTTCAAATAAACGCCAGTCAGACACAGTAAATAATATACCAACAAAGTCGTCACCACTAAGACGGATGATAGGTAGAAATTCACCACCAATTTCCTTATTTTCTAGGCCAATTGTAATTTTCTTAGTATACGATTTGTTTAGTCCGTACACCATTGGCAACAGTTGATGACGACAATGATATTTGGCAACACTTTCTTGACCTGCCATTGCCTTGTATTTACGCTTGCCTTGACCAGCCATTCTTGTGTATTATTTTCAGGAGAAGTGATCGTGTGAACTAATGAATAGGTTGTGGTAGACACTCTTTTTTATACTATTCATTCGGATGGTGGAGGGATTTTCTATTGGAAGGGTAGGATAGTAGCGCGATGTGTTAGTAGTGGAGGTGTTGGTAATGGTAGTAGGGAAATGTGCCCCTATACAATTTTGAAACATAATTTCTAACAATTTGATCATTTTTGTGTAAGTTACAGGAAAAGTTTTCGAGAAAATGTCCAATTCCAAGGCCCACAGACACGTAATGTAAAAACATGAAACAAAAATAACCACATGTATCTGAAGTTTCACTTTGTAGTTGTCGTGAATTCCATCGAAATTTTCTAACATTTCTCCGAATACGGTTTATATGATCGGGTATGTAAAGAGGTACACCAAAACTATCAAAGTACCAGGTATCACCGTTTTTATTGACGTAAATTGCCACCCAATGCAAGCCAGGTTTATCGTGCCTTTGGGTGTTGAAAATAAAAGCTGTCGGTCTCGTCCAGACCAGGGAAATTTGATCTGCCGCAAAGACCCCCACAGCGTGAGTAGGAATTCGAGATAAAATCGGTTGAATTTGTATATTGTTCAACATAGAGGTTAATATGTGGTTCAAAGATAAACTCTTCACCAACAGCTTCAGTTTTACCACGTGTTTTCAGCCACGTTAACTTAGAGGCGTTATTCAAAGCACAATTAAACTTTGAAAAACTGTATTTTAAAGAATGTTGCATGCAGTAATTACCAGATGCTGTAAGTTTGTGAAATGGTGGACAATCTTCCTCAAACTCTAAATTTATAATGTGTCGTGTAGTGATTTTTCGTAAAATCGCCACTTTCATGCCACCACGAACATAAATATTGTTTGCTCTCTTGCACATTTCTTCTAGGTTTTTGAACAAGACTTTTTCGGAAACACCTTGATCAAGCCAGTCCAAGCCGTGATGGTTTCGTGATAACCAATCGTTTTCTTTTCTAGCCTCTTGACATAGTGCAGTTATTTGTCTATTCGGAGAAACAAACCAATGTCCTGTGAAATTTTGATTTAATGAAAGAACTGCCACTTTTTTTGGTACCGGATGGTTTTTATAATCTTTGACACACTGTATATCTACGACGATATCCATCTTCATAGTTTTGAACAAATCAACGTCCAATCAACGACTGACATATCAGAAGCATTTCCAAACCATTAACCTTTACCCCCCACTACTACTACTTTCCCCCACCATCTCACCCACTATAGTCCACGAGAACTTGACGTGACGAATCAATCTCAAGTATATTTTCATATTCAGCATAAATTATACAATTTACTGTACTGCGTAACGGATCATCAAAACGAACATCAATTCTCACACTACCATGTTTTACTAGATTCCAATGTGTGTCTTGATTTGCTGATAAATCAGGTGTTAAATCGAAAGCGAAAAGGCAATATCCATTGGCATAAGCTTCACGTGAAATAGAATTACCCTCATTTAAATAATGTATACTTGTACCAAAAAATAAAGTATGATATGCATCAACATACATATTATTCGTTTTAAAATCAGGTTGTAATGGTTTAGACGGTACTTGTACACCATCAATGTAGAGACACAAATAATTTATATTGAAATTTTTAAAATTAAATGGATTGAGACCCTTATCACCGTTAAAAGCTTTATTTTCTACAAAACCAACAATAATTCTTTTTGGTAATTGACCTAAAATGACATTATCCAATGTTTGTCGATGAATACCACTATGCATTATAATAGCTTTTACTTCTACACGTGTGAGGGGATATTTAGCTGTTGTTTTCGAAAGTGTTTTTTCGTGAGCCAATATAATACTTGGACTAAGTCTGACACGACGTACAAAGAGAGCAGCTTCGGTGATTCGAGCGGTGTAGAGTCCTGTCGGGTCCATAAGACAAAAACTATCTCGTGATCGTACGAGCCGCACACGTACTTCGACACCATTAATTAATAATTTGTCTTGATTGAAAACATCACAATGTAAATACCCAATCATATCTATGTTTTTCTCATCGCCCATAAGGATTCGGCGGTTTGTAAGACCCTCGTTTTTGTCATCTGTAGCATCCATTTTTCCAGGAGTGTCGGTGTACCATAGTGCACTGGTCAGATGAGATTTTTTAGCTGCAGACCCATAGTTTAATAAAGTTTCAATGTATGATCGATAAGCGTAGGCGTTATTGGGCGGGGAAACAGGTTTTTGATTAAAAAACACATCAACTTGATTAAATATCGAGTGCATAAAATTATTTACAGGACCAACATTTTTCAAGGTATTTTTATCTATGGTTTCAGGAGGTGTTACTGTTTGTGCGATAGTTACACGAACACTAAGCAGAGTATGTGTAAGGTCGATATATTCACTAGTTCCCGGTATAGAAAACTCTATTGGCGACCCTTCAGTTAGCGAAGATATTGGCTTATATTGAACATAATTTGAATTTTCAATCGTTGTTTGAGTAGGGGGTACACTAAATAAATTCACATCAGACTTAAGACATGCACACGAACCACTATGCAGAAAAGCCATTATTCTTCAAAAATATCTCGTTTTTCTTTCGAAGTTTTCCTTTTATTTTTACAGTGTCTTTTTTTAATACCAAAATTTTTATTTGGTTTAACTTTGGAACGTTTTCTACTTTTGGTGTTAACGGCATCAGAGTTCTTAGTCAACTGTTGTTTCTGGGCCCGACGCTTAGTTTTATATCCTGAGCCACTTATCAGATTATCCAATTTTTCTTCGGCTTTTCTTTTGAGATTCTTTCCTGATTCTCGAATGTTATTGCGAAAAGATTCTTTAAAAGGTTTTTCATGTGTAATGTCATCTAAAATATTTAGACCTGTTCGTAAAGCCTCTTTACCAACATCTTTTCCTAGAGCCTTACCACCCTTTTTTACAAACGGTAAAACACTACGATAGACACCTTTTAAAAAGCTTCCAACACCTTTTCCTTTTTGCATAGATGTATCTATTGTAATATAATTATTGGAATGGATCGTGGCAGGGTTGCAAACTTGAACGGAATTTCGCTCTTTTAAACGCTCATACTTTGGTTTTCTTGCAATTCAACCGTTTATAATTTTAATAAAAACGTTCCTTTTTGAACAAAACCGACTTCGAATTGTAAAAAAAATGTTCACTTCTGAACTAAAGGATTGAAAAGTAATATGTTCTAAACCAAAGAAACTTTAAATTATAATCAAAATGTTCTACTCTATACTACACCGTTAAATAACTTAACAAAAATAATGCATTCTAAACCATTCTTTTATTAAAAATTGTTTAGTCTAAATCAAACCGTTTTTAAATAAAAGGGTATTGTATTTCGTTCAACAAAACTGTTATTTAGTGTTCAAGAAATGCTCCTGACAGAACGGAACATGAATTAATTAAACCAAGTCAAAACGTTTTCTACATGGTTACTGCGTCATCAAGGTGTTCGAAGTGTGGCGGCTAGGCTTTTAAAGTGGCCGATGATAATGTCCAGGTGGTGCGCACCATAGCTTTTCGCGTCTTTATGTCAAAATATGTTGAAGGCGTCGTTTAGGTGTTTAAGGTGGCCGAAGACGATGTCCAGGTGGTGCGCACCATAGCTTTTAGCGTCTATACGTCAAAACTCATTGTGTGTGGCGCACTTTGAAATAATTCTGAGGCTTCGTTTAGATGTTTAAGGTGGCCGAAGACGACGTCCACTTTGTATTTTTGTTTTCCATGTATACGTTAAGACACGTTCAGTGTGGAATCTAGGTGCTCGAGGTGACCGATGACAATGTCGAGGTACTGCACTCCGTAGCTTTTCGTGTATCTACGCCAAAAGTCAAATGCATCAAATACGTTTTTAGGTTTTGGAGGTGGCCGAAGATGATATCCAGGTGGTAAGCTTCGCAGCTTTTTGCGCCTACCTGCCCAACACAGCGAATGTGTTGTCTATAGGGGATGCGCTGTGTGGTTTTCGGGTCTACACTTCGGAACATATGAAATACGTCGTCTGGGTGTCCACTGCTGCCAAAGACAAAGACCAGATCGTATGCTACGTAGCTTTTTGCGAAAAATACTTCGCAACACCTTGGCTTTGCGCGTCTAGATGTAATAATACATGAAATGCATTGGTTATATATTCGAGGCAATGACAATGCCTCGATGGGTATTGCCCGCAACTTGATAGAACGACCTTGGCCCTTGTCAAAATTATTTTTTCACGGATTGATTTAATATCATAATGTACTATTTCTAAAAACTTAAAAATAGTTAGGTAAGTAATAATGGTAAATATAAAGATTTCAATATTTGCTACAAACAATTATATAAAACTAATTAATATGGAATCAGACAAAATTTGATAATATTTTTTATATCAAATATTTTTCTTGTTAATCTTGTGAAAAAACAAGAAAAAATAGAAAGGAAAATAATGAGTAGAGATCTCAAAATAAAGTTTTATACGGTATAAGTATAACGCAAAAAAATTTATCATCTTATTCACTAGTCATTTTTATTTAATATTATATTAGTTTTAATTTAAAATTGCGGTGCGCTGCTAAGTAATTTTCAATTTACAGTATTCTTCGATTCCACAAAAACCAAATATTGAATTAAAATGTAAATAAACTTAATTTAATATTCAAAGTTCTTTGTTATTTTAACTTTAAAGGAACTATTTTGAAGTACATCATTACAGAACTTTATTAAAAGACTTTGAATATTAAGACTAAATTTGATCTTTGTTTTTCTTTTTGCTTTTAAATATGAGCTTAAAAATACATTTTTCTTATAAGAAAAGTATGCTAAAACTACTTTGGCTTATAATTACTCAAATAACAGTGATATTAAGTCTTTTATGCTTGAAAATAATCGTATATTAGCAACATATTAATATTCAATTAAATAATACATTTCGACACAGGTGGGGAAGTCGACTATTTTGTTCGTGTGACATTTTGCACGAGCGAAGCGAGCACTTTAAACACCTAGCCGCCGTACTCGAGCAGTTTTGAGGTATAGAGCCGAAAAGCTATGGTGCCCACCACCTGGACATCGTCTTCGGCCACCTTAAACACCTAAACGACGCCTTCGATATTTTTTGACATAAAGACGCGAAAAGCTATGGTGCGCACGACCTGGACATCGTCATCGGCCACCTTAAACACCTAGACGATGCCTTCAATATGTTTCGACATAATGACGCAAAAAGCTATGGTGCGCACTACCTGGACATCGTCATCGGCCACCTTAAACACCTAGACGACGCCTTTAATGTGTTTTGATATATAGACGTGAAAAGCTATGCAGCGCACCACCTCAACATCGTCATCGGCCAGTTTAAACACCTAGCCGCCGCACTTGAGCAGTTTTGACATATAGAGCCGAAAAGCTCTGGTGCGCACCACCTGGACATCGTCTTCGGCCACCTTAAACACCTAGACGACGCCTTCAATATGTTTTGACATAAAGACGCAAAAAGCTATGGTGCGCACTACCTGGACATCGTCATCGGCCACCTTAAAAACCTAGACGACGCCTTCGATGTGTTTTGATATATAGACGTGAAAAGCTATGGAGCGCACCACCTGAACATCGTGATCGACCACCTTAAACCCCTTCGATGTGTTTTGATACATAGACGTGAAAAGCTATGGAGCGCACCACCTGAACATCGTGATCGGCCACCTTAAAACCGTAGACGACCCCTTCGATGTGTTTTGATACATAGACGTGAAAAGCTCTGGTACGCACCACATGGACATCGTCATCGGCCACTTTAAACACCTAGCCGCCGTACTCGAGCAGTTTTGAGGTATAGAGCCGAAAAGCTAAGGTGCCCACCACCTGGACATCGTCATCGGCCACCTTAAACACCTAGACGATGCCTTCGATGTGTTTTGATATATAGACGTGGAAAGCTATGGTACGCACCACCTGGACATCGTCATCGGCTACCTTAAACCCCTAGACGACGCCTTCGATGTGTTTGGATATATAAACGCAAAAAGCTATGGTGCGCACCACCTGTACATCGTTAAGCAAAGTGTTACTCAAAAATGAGCGTGTCCGGCTCATGCCATATAATTTTTGGTTAAGAATGATCGTATGCTAAATATGAAAGACAATTTGGTTATCAATGTAGGTTTTTATTTATTTCTTAAATCACTTGGTCGTTTGGAAGTAACCAACAACCCAATTTATAATAATATAATGATTTTTATCGTTACATGGTCGGAAAAATTTAAGTCACATCAGAACGGTCTGCTTTAAATGTAGAAGGAATGTGAATTTGAGCGGAGTATCGTAGCTTTTCTGGCGCATTGTTCAGTTTAGAGAGGAGTAATCGATAATATTAATATTAATATTTTACTCTATAATCATTATACGTTCTAAAAATTTTGCTCCGTTCAGGGAACGGAACGTTGTAAATAATTCGTTCAAGTTTGCAACCCTGGATCGTGGGCACTTTGGTTATTATAAATTGTTTCAAAATAACCCATCTTATGCTGTTCTCTTAAAATGAAGTGTTACTGTCAACGTACCGTAATCGAATGCTATAGGGTTTCCATCTTGGTCCTTTATATCTATTGCGATCGATTGAAATGACGTAGATAACAATGGAATATACATTGGCGTGATAAAGTTTTTAATCTCAATGCTACCATATTTATACTCGTTCGTATTAAGAGGAACTATGCATAAAAGAGGTGTGTGTACATCACCTGTAATGTAAGGTTCACAAATATCACTATACACTCTTATTATTGATGGTAAACCGCTAATAAGATCGGCAGGTCTTTGACCGGTAACTGTATCTCTAATTTTTTCAAGATTATGATTTTCAAAGCCAATAATTCTCAAGAGTTTTTCAGACAAAATTAAACTATGAAAACTCGTGTCACAAGTATCCTGGCAAGTTCGTTCAATTTTTATAAACCCTCCACGTTGTGCTTTGAATAGTAAGTGATTTTTTATGTTAGGTAAATTATTTATTTCTTGTAAAAGATTTTCCATATCTGTGTAAATTCCTGGAGATAAGTGTGCGATAACATCATTTTCTATTGATTCGTGTCTCAAATCATTTGGTGAAAACGATTCAGTTGTTTTTACAGAGACCATACTCTCATAGTTATCGAGCGAAATATGTTGAAATGTGTGGGGTATCTGAATCTCACATAGAGCTACAGACCACTCACCGTATAAATAAATATTTTGAGGTAGCTGTGTGGTAAAATGTGTTGTTTTATTTTCAGGTAACACAAAGATGCTGTTGTTACTAGATAATACTATGTAAAATTGTTCTCTCATTATATCTTTTTTAAATTGTTTGCTGAAACCCAGGATTTAAATTTATCGGGATAACCTTTCCAAGTTACAAAATATTTTTTGTTTTTCCCTTTACGTTTAGTTTTAAGAATCTTATCTATTTGAAATGATTCTGTATTCAAATCTTTTTGTACTCTAGAAAGTTCTTCTTCGTAGAAAAAACCTTCGATTGGTTCACCGTCAAGATCTTCCAAAGTATAAACAGGCGGTTGGCGTTTAGTAGATATAAGTATAATTCGGAATAATTCCAATGTCCATCCGCTTTCATATGCTTTCTTGAACACTAGTTTGGCGCAACTGACACGTACTAAGTCACCCACCTTATATTTAGGGTATCGAATACGGGTCGTGTTGTATCGTTGGGCTAGGTTTTGGTATGCTTTTACGGCATTGTACAAATTAACTTTAGCAGTAGTCATTTTATTACCAGAATGCCAAGAATTATTGTAAGCATCAACAATTTTTTGTAAAATATCAATATATCTGTACGTATTTGTATGAGTAAAATATCGCCATAATCGACCCTTCAATGTTCTGTTAAACCTTTCAACCACAGCTGCTTTAATATCAGGATTTCTAACTACACGATAGTTTATACTGTTCTTTTTCAAAACTTGTTACATCTCTTTGCCGAGAAATTCTTTACCTTTATCAGTTTGAAAGAGCATGGGGTGTTGTCCTTTACAACGTGTTAAAATACGTTCAAATGCTGTAGCGACACTTTTCGATGTTTTGTTACGAATAGGTTCAACCCATGCAAATTTTGATAAAACGTCTATAACCACAAGTAGATATGTGTTGTCATTGTTATAGATTTTTAATGATCGTAAATCAGCGAGATCTCCTTCCCACACATCAAAAGGATTACGAACGTCATAAGACCTATGCGGAAAATGACGGCGTACAGGTTTATGTAGAGTATAAGCATCCTGACTTTCAAGCCATTTGATAATTTTTTTGCGATCGTGTTTTTTACCAATTGTTTTTAAAAGGTTGTTCGCACCAGCACAGGCTGGTGATTTCGGTGGTCGATAGAAAAAATTATTTAACGTTTTTTCCATTTATCTTATTCTTAAACTTTTTTAGTTTCTTTTTTACGTTTCTTTTAATTATTTTTTTAATGTACAAAGAAAACTTGTCAAAAGTTATTTTACTTATCATACAAGTTGTGACTAAAGCCACACCTCTCTCGTTAGTTGTAGCTGTTTCAGACAATAAACGTGCAAAGGCACGTTTAGCCAGCAAACAATCAGCTTTGCTACGATCACTACTGTTTACATACGCTATATCATGTTCACGACAATAATCGTCAAGTGGGTTGATACCTTTCTCACCTTTCTCTAACCTCTCGTTTAGACGTGTACCAGGTCCACAAAAATGGTATCCTGGAGCACGTATTTCAAAAGGTAAAGAATTGATTAAATTATCTACAAGACTTGATTCTGGGTGTGTGATCAAATCTTCTTCAATGTTTACTCTAGGCGATCCCATGGAAGAATACGAACTTTTGTAACGTGTCTAGGTGTTTCTTGAGGGTGTAATCTTTTTTTCAACTTTCTTGGTGTTGCTCTATTGGCTGGTTTTTCATTTGTTTCTTCACTATTAGATTGTTGAGTTTCTTCGTCGTCGTCGTCACTATCAGGTTGTGGTGAAGAAACAAGTTCCCAAATTTTATTGTTACCAATAAATTCTCGTGGTATATTTGCTCTGCGAAACGCTTCGGTAAACTGCCTATAACCACTTGACAACGGCTGTTTTCTATTTTTCAGAGCATCCTTAATCAAATCTACTATATTTCCACCTTTGCCGACACTGCCGTCTATGGTAATCTTACCAAGATCATCCCATGTGACATCACCAGAAGCAGACAATCGCAGTAATAACTGTTTTGCTTTAAATCGAAGCGTTGATGGCACACTGTTTATTATGTTATCATCTATTTTTCTGCTATCTTCATTGGTATCTTCGTTATTATTTACTCTGCTTACTTTATCGATATCTCCAGGGGTGGTTACGTCGCTCACGTGAAACTTTTTTGCACCATCATTTGATTTATAATACATAAAACGGTCTAATGCTTGTTGGTACATGGCATATTTTTCACGATCATCTTGATTTGATGTCGAATTTATAATTTCGCTCATTTCTTTGTCTAGTCGCGACGAAGGTGTACCCTGTTTTTGCATAGTGACCAATTTTTCACCTGATAAACGATGGTGTAAATTGTTTATACTTTCTTCAGGGATCAAAATCATTTTCCTTGCATGCTCCATAGTTTTATCACAGGTACCAAGATGAGTGGTAAACAAGTCTGGTATTTGAGAATCAACTTTTTTTTATTTTTCAAACTTTGCGAAGAATCAGTTAATTTTCTTAAGAATAAAACGTACTTTTTCAATTTACTTTTATAGTTTTTGTTCAAAGGCACGTTACCACGTAAAATATTTAAGCCACATTCGCAAATGAGAATAACAAGTTTTTTATCTGCTTCGCGTAATAAAACACGTCGTTGACTTTTATAAATGAAGCAGAGATTTTAAAGTATTTTTTATATTTTTTTTTGTCCAAGACGCTCGCGTCTACTTGAACCCATTACATTCGTATGACTGGTATATTATTCCCAAGTTCGCTACCTTTTATAGATTTCTTGGGAACATAAACATAATGATATTTATCAAACGGAAATATATTACTACGAAAACGACAATTATCAGGTGTATCTTGGCGTAAGTCAAGTAATAAATAGGAGTGTGCTTGTTTAGTTGCATCAATATAAGTCTCTTGTAGAAGTTGTGGATTTTCAGGACACACTTGGCGAGCTAGATACTGTATCTGAGATTTATCTCTAGGGTTTTTGAAAATAACTATATAATTAGAATTTAACGAGATTTCACGCTGGCCCTTATGGAAAAGGTTTTGTGTGATGAATATTACGCTTAAATTATTATGATGACTACCCTTGGTAAAAAGATTGGCAATAACACCACCACCACCACCTGAAGACTCCCTCATCAAGTCGTCTATAATTATCAATTTTGGTCTAGGATCGTCGACAAAGTCTGAATTTTTTGGTAAACCCTCGTGAAATTCGACACCATCACTCAGTTCTTTATACGTTGATTGCCATTCGGAATAGTAAACTATTATTTGGTCAAAGTGTACGTTACTCATACTATCTATATGTTTTAAAAAGTTTTTAACAAACACGGTTTTCCCACATGATGTGAGACCGCAAACCATAGATGTCCAAGGATGTTTCCACCGTGGATTCATGACAAAAACTGTTTCGTTAAAGGAGATAATATTTTTTATAAGTCTCGAGGTTTGTGGCGGCGGCGGCGGCGCGCCACAAGCTTTTTGAGAAATCAGATTGCTGATGAACCGACAAGCTAATTTAAAGTGACAAGCTAATTTGAAGTGGTAAGCTAATTTGAAGTGATAAGGTAATTGAAGTAACAAGCTAGTTTGTAGCTACAAAACTTGTGATAAATGTGCTCAAGGAGTATCAAAAAGCTTAATGTGAATCAATAAGCCTAATGTGAATCGAAGAGCTTGATGTGTTATATCAAACTATTTAATGTACCTCTTGAACCTTTCGCCACTGCTACTACCACTTTCGACAGATTTATTTATGCTAACTTTATTACTTTAAAATAGAGATAATTAAGAAACAAACAGATTTTTAATTGAAATATAATTAATTTATTACGGTCATATACCTAACGTGTCAAAGGTAAGGAAAAACAAGATTGATATTTTAATACATTTATTGATTAATATTTTTGTTCATAACATAATCAATATTCTTCAACTGTAATGATGCAAGTTCATACATCAAAATATAGGCATCATCTATTAACATACTTAAATTATTTTTTTTCAAGATTTTATGTAACTTATTAACATTATGGGTATAAAATGAGCTTGTTATAGAATGTATATCACAAAATGTAAACTGTGTATATTGTGATAATTGATTTTTTTCTTGTAATTTCTCTTTCGTATTGCTACATATTTCATTAAATACATATTTTATATCTTTGCACGCATTTAACAGATATTTAATCCTATTGTCTACGTTTCTAGAGATGTGTTTGAGCTGATCATAGATTGTTTTATTATACACCAATCTTGATTGAAAGCATATCTTTGTTGGTGGATCACCGCTATGATTTTTCTCTTGTGTTTCGTCTATCAGCTCAAAAGCTTTATCAGAAAAACTTATCATGAACCTTATGCTAAAGCTGGTACCACAAGATATTTTTTGATCAACGTTTTCCTTTCCTTCAGATTCAAAGAATTCGTCAATCCTGGGAAAACTTTCTTCAAAGCAGATCCACTCGGTATGCGTAAGTGGTATACCCGCAATATTATGACCACTTAGACGAACAACAGGTTTGAAATCACCACAGCCAATAACATGGCTTTCTAGACCAACTGTAAGTTTCTTACAGTACGATTTATTTAATCCATACAGTATGGATAGTATTTGGCGACATTGGATCTTAGAGTTTTGATTACTATTCTGAACAAACATTTTTCAGTATTATCATGCTTTAGTAGGATCCAAGATTAAAATGACAGATAATTAAAGTACCCCTTTATATATAAAGTATCCATAAACACTCATACTCTAACAACCCTTCCTAATCTTTGAGAATGTAATCATTTCTAGATTGAGTGTGTGTGTGTGTGTGTGTGTGTGTGTGTGTGTGTGTGTGTGTGTGTGTGTGTGTGTGTGTGTGAGGGTCTGGTCTTATGAGTGTTAATAAACCATTAAATTTATTATAGGTATAATGATTTATAAAGTTTAAGTATTTTTGCTTCCTCCTAGAGGAATCTTTGTGATAGTAAAAAAAGTTTATGAGATAATGTGTTAGAAATGTTATTTAGCAAATTTGGAATAGAAATAGACTATTTTTAGAAAATGTCCGTATGGATGTGTGTGTGTGTGTGTGTGTGTGTGTGTGGTGTGTGTGTGTGTGTGTGTGTGTGTGTTGTGTGTGTGTCCGTATACGCTGATATCTCATGATCTACTCGACAGATTTTAACGGGAGAGTGATCATTTTTTTAGATTTTGCTTCCACAATTGGGGTCAATATTCTATTTTTGTAAAATTTAATTTTTTATAGCCATTTTTTAATTTTCAAAATTTTTATTTTCGATTTTTTTAATATTTAGAACAAATATTGTTTATATATCATGAATTCTCTGTATGTAGGATAAAATTATCTACAATTTGAAAAAAAAAGTCGGTAGCTATATTTCGTCATAAGTTATTGATGAAAACGTAATTTTTTGTAAATAGGTTATATTTCGAAATTAAAAAAAGATATTAACATGAATATTTTTTGGTTATAAAGGATATATGGAACTATAACTTACTAAATTTTTAGGTTTTTTTATTCATTATTTTTTGAAAAAAAAATAATTCATAAAAAACTTATTTTTTTGTCGTTCAATAACTATAGTAAAATTGGCTTAATCACTTTGAAATTTTTTGTAGGGGTAGATTTTGTATACCAATCGAGTGAGTTCTTTGGGCAAAAGGATTGATCCATAAATTTCGGAGATATTTGAGGTTAAAAGTTTTTTCAATTTTTTTTAAATCGTAATTTCTCGAGAACGGCTCTATGTATCTAAATGGGGTGGGTGGCATTCGAAAGAGAATTAAATTATCTATATTTTCTAAAAAATTAATTCTCTAGCTATCACGGTTCTTTTGTTATTAACAAAAACGTAAAAATTGAAAAATGAAAAAAAAAATGAGTTTTATATGTTCAACTATTAACAAGAGTAAAATTGTCTTATTCGCTTCAAAATTCATTGTAGAGGTATATTATTGATAGTTCTCGGATGAGTTCTTTTGGCAAAATGATTGGTTCATAAATTTCAGAAATATTTGGGGTAAACACAATCAAAGAACAACTTTAGAATATTTTTTTTATTTTGAACCAATGTACGACGAGAAGTCGCTGACAGTGGACTTGAAGAAGAAAAATTTAATGAAGAATAGAACTTGAAGAAGATTGTTTTCCATTCATATAAGAATTAAAATCACAAACAAATAAATTGCAAATGGAACCTCAATGAATAGCCATGAAAAAATTACAAGTTAATATTTTCCATAAAATTTTTCCAATTTTTTTCGTGAAATAGTATATTACACACCTAGGCAGTAAAAATAAGAAATGAACCTCGGCTTCGCCTCGGCCGACAATTACATGTGATCTGAGGCTTTCTTTTTTACTGGCCAAGGTCTGTATACTATTTTTCTGCTCGACGGCGCCGGAAAGCGGCAACTTCGTTTCGCACAGCGGCTGGGAAGTTGGCGCTTTCCGGCCGGAGGACAGAAAAATTTATTTTTCGAATTTTAATTTAATAAAAGGAATCAAAAAATTAGTTTGAGGAAGCTACGTGCCAATGAATTGGCAGCGGGTTTTTACATTATGAACCATATAAAAATCATTCCTAAAATAAGAAACGACAAGTATTTTACAAAATTTTAAAAAGTATTTATTATCATAATGAGATATATTTAAAAATACTGATAACGAGGTCATAGGTTTACAAGAAAATACGGTATTTATTTTGATGTGTTTTTATTCGGCTTCAATTTTTCACTTTCACTTTTTAATTCATTAATTTGATTCTGTTGCTGTTCAAACTTCCGCTCAAAATTTTGATTTAATAATAATAAATGTTTTGTAATTTTATTTAATTGTTTACATAGATTATCTTTTTTTCTAAGTAATTTTTCTGTATGATGCACATTACAGTCAAGAATAAGTTTTATGTATTTGTTACTTATTTCTAAGTCATCTAAATTTTTTAAATCTCTATTTATTGATTTAGCAGTATTGAATAATGAATTTTCATTGGTCCAATGATCTTCGTCATATGCTTCGAGAGTTTCGACTCGTTCAATGACATTTAAAATTGCCATATGTGTACGAGTTTCATCGAAGACCATGTTGAAATCAGGTATCATCTAACAAGTTATTTTCCATTTTAAAATTCACCTTGTCACAATATTAACAACTTAAGAGAGAGTGGTAGTATTTAATACTTTAAGAAGAACTCACTTTAATGTGCGATAGATGTATGTCTGGATGATGAAGTGTATTTCTACGATCACTCAAACCAAATTTATAAGTATGTAACAGCGTACTGGTTCAACTAATCTTTGATAGTTTCTGGGGCGCAGACAAACTGAACTGTGGTGTAAATACCGTTTAAGACGGCTTATATACACACCAAAGAGCATGAAACTACGGATTTTACGGTGGGGACGGAATAAAAGAATGCGGAACAACGCAGCGAAATTTTGAGGAATAGGCACTTTTGAATTTAAAAAGTCTAAAAACATAATCGCAGCTTAATATATTATGATGAAAAATCACCAAAAATCTTTTTAAAACACTCAGAATTATAAAAAATTCCATAAAATAATTTCTACGACTAAGTTATAAAATACGGTAAATAGATGGATACAATGTGTAGTAAAACTATGTTACTCTGAACTGATATGAAAATTGATTGGGTTGATCAATACATCGATCGGCCTATGAAGTTCCAAAATACCACCAATAAAAAGAGAATGTTGCACCTAACAATAAAGTACAATACCGCGAATTAATGTGAATGTAACTTTCCAAGATATCCGTACCAATACCTTACTAATACCGAATGAATAATACAATTAACTGGTTAATGTAAGTTATAAATATGCGGAACTGTTAGAGGGTAAAGTGGGTAGTAAAAAAGTGTAATACCGCGAGCTAATATAACCATCGTTAGAGTGATCAATGTATCGATAACGAAATCGATCAAGCAATGAGGTTCCAAAACATCTTCATTTAAAAGAAGATATGGTACCTTATACAAACGTTTAATACCGCGGATCGATCTAACCGTAATTTCCGGTAGTAAATCGTGCCAATACCGTACCAATACGTTGATCAGTGTACTAAACTCTCTCTATTTTCTCATCTTGTATTGAGGTTTACGTAAAGGGTTGTTTGCGTGCTTGATAATAACAATAAATTAATTTTTATTGTAGTTTTTCGTAGCATGTATCAGGAACATATAAGCTAAGAAGGTGTCACATATGTAATAGTCATAAGTAGGGTATTATACTATCTGATCCGTTGATTATTATGACGGACTACTAACCATACAAGTGATAACGTCTCATCCATTGTACTTGTCATAAGAAACAAACAGCGAAAAGAGTTTAAGTAGTTGTAATGATCATCGATTGGATCAATCGACATATCGATAACGAAATCGATCGATCTGTGAGGTTCCAAAATACCTCCAATAAAAAGAGAATGTTGCACCTAACAATAAAGTACAATACCGCGAATTAATGTGAATGTAACTTTCCAAGATATCCGTACCAATACCTTACTAATACCGAATCAATAACAAAATTAATTGTTTAATGAAAGTTATAAATATGCGGTACTGTTAGAGGGTAAAGTGGGTAGTAAAAAAGTATAATACCGCGAGCTGATATAACCATCGATTAGAGTGATCAATGTATCGATAACGAAATCGATCAAGCAATGAGGTTCCAAAACATCTTCATTTAGAAGAAGATATGGTACCTTATACAAACGTCTAATACCGCGGATCGATCTAACCGTAATTTCCGGTAGTAAATCGTGCCAATACCGTACCAATACGTTGATCAGTGTACTAAACTCTCTCTATTTTCTCATCCTGCCTTAAAGTTTACGTAGAGGGGAGTTTGTGTACTTGGAAATCATAATAAATGAATTTTTATTACAGTTTTTTGCAGTATGTATCAGGAACATATAAGTTAAGAAAGTGGTACATGTGAATATAGTCATAAGTAAACCATTATACCGGCTGGTCAGTTCGCCATTATGACGGACTACTTGGCATAGAAGCGACGACACCTCATTCGTTGCACTTATGATAAGAGACAGCCAACGAAAAATCTTCAAGGCGATACACAAAAAGTAGGTGTAGCTTAACGTGTGCTAGTGGGGGTGGCCCCTAATGCAGTTGTTATCATTTTATTTTTGTAGCTTTTTAATAAACCTACTCACTCAGATGTTTCTCTGCTAACTCGGATCGATTTAATTTTATATTAATATTAACTTTTTATGTAAAGTTAATAAATAGACATTTCCTAAACATAGTTTTGTAATAAATAAACTTAAATAAACAATAATTAAACATAAACTAATAATTTAAAATATTTCTTGGGTAAAACGCTGTACAAGCGCTGAATCAGTGCTTATATGAACTTTTCTCAAATAATTTATAAATTATTTGGATAATATAGTAGAAAAATGTCTCTGATATCGGCTGAGATTGAATGTTTTCGTGAGAAAAGAATTTTAGAGTATTCGCCAGACGTAATAAGAGTAAAC